>CAKLNU010000622.1:0-600000 GCA_922788865.1 Poeciliopsis turneri | reverse complement strand
GATGAAAGACTGAAGAAGAACATGGAAATCTCATCTGTTTTAATTTAATTATCCGTTTGGCACCAACTTCCAAAGATGCCCACGTTGTGTATGTGTAATACAGTAAATGTATATTTAATAAAATGATTGCATAAAGCTTTGTCTTAGTCTCGCTCTGTCAGATTTTTCCGTTGCTGTGTGAAAGTGTGAGAAGAATGAAATGTGTTCTGGGGGTGGAAGGTAATGCTCTGTGTTAATGAGCTGGGAGAATCGGACTCCTGCTGTTTTGGAATGAGAGCCAGGTTCAGCATCTGCAGCCCGTACGGAGAGTGGGAGGATGAATAGTTGCACTGAATGATTGAATAAAGACGTGCATTTGGCAGGGGAACAAAGCCCTTGTTGACAGGTAAGAAGGAAAGAAACGGATTTGGGCCATTCCAACACATTAAAGATTTGGTTCAGGTTTTTTTGGAATAGGTTTTGTTACGTTTTTAGTAATAGTTCCCATGCCTTTGGTTCAAAGACGTTGCATCGCTTTGACCTTGTTGGAAACGTTAATTCCTAGTCAGCTATATCTCCTTACCAGAGCATATTATAGCCATTGTACATACAAAATGAGTTCATTTCTGTCAAAAAACATACATTTTCTGGAAAATATTTGGACATTTTTTTACTTTTCCCCAAGT
The DNA here is from genome assembly GCA_922788865.1 of Poeciliopsis turneri. Lineage (NCBI taxonomy): Eukaryota > Metazoa > Chordata > Actinopteri > Cyprinodontiformes > Poeciliidae > Poeciliopsis > Poeciliopsis turneri. Next base: position 599,335 of record CAKLNU010000622.1, on the reverse strand, counting down.
TTTCAAAATGTTGTGACTTTTTGAAACTCACATTTTCAAGTTTTTTTTAATCTCGAAAATGAGATCTTAAAATTTGAGGGTTTCTTTCTCGCAAATTTTTCAACTTTTGGAGCTTATAAAGTTCCTTGTTTAGAGATTAATCTCAAAATTTAAAAGTGTTTTTGGTGAAAATGTACTCCTTTTTCATCTACAATGGCCTTAGTGCACTGCAGTAGTCCCTTCATGTTAGCAAAATAACTCCAACCAAACATATAGCAGGGTAACTAAACTATTACTGTGTTCCAGTTGTACTCGGAACTGGGAGATTCTGACTTCCCAGTCTGAAATATCAACTGTGACGCCTGAAACTGGGATCAGCTGCGACTGCCTCCAGTACCGACTTGGCCTTTCAAGATGGCCGCTCTTTGACTCTACAGTGTGCACTGCGGTAGAAACACATTTATTTTACAAGACGCACTAAAAAGTATCTAGAATCAGCGTTACATGTAGCTCCTGTAACTAAACTGAACAAATTAAAAATGGTGTTTACCTCGGAAGGTAAAGCATAAAATTGCTTGTCAGAGATTTAGCAAACAAAGTGGGCGGCGCCATGTTGAAATTCCGAGTTCCCACTTCCCAGGTCACCGTAACGCAGCATTTGTTAAGAATTATTACATTTCTCAACAGAGCATTGTTAAAAAAAAAAAAAAACTGGTGTGGTTTGATTCAGTGGAAGAATGTCAGTGTTTCTATTTGTGGACTGGGACTCGTATCCGTCCTCCAGATCAGCTGCACCTCTCTGCCTCCTCTCTGGAGGAAACGTTTAGATTTTTGGACCACCGCAATATCACTCTTGGTCCACGTGTCTGTGCTTTTCAGCTGGTTTGGTGGTTTTAAAATGATTACAGCGGACTCTCCATCAGCTGAAGCAGCTGAACAAGCTCACTCCAAATGATTCTCAACAGTTTTTTTTTTTTGTGTTTTGCCACATGACATATTAAACATTTTCTGTTTGTTTCAACTCAGAGTATGTCTGATTTAACATCTTTCTGTTACAGACTGATAGCGTCACACAACTTTAAAACATCATAATTAATCTTGTTTTAACCATTGCTTTGTTGTGTGTGTGGAGTTTTTCTTGTCCAGTTTTAAGTCCTTTGCCTTTTTTCCTCATGATTGTCTTGTTTTTAGCTACATCCATCATCTAATCAACCAGCTTCCATTTTCCCTGCAGAAAAAAAGCAAACATGGCTGAAAAACATCACAAAATAAGGTTTTTATATTGGTCAATATTCATAATCATTAATTCATTTTAGATATCTGAAATACTACCAAACTGGTGATGTGATAAGTCCTGCTCATTTCATTAATTGTTGCTTTTTTATTTTTAAGACGTTAAAAATAAAAATAAACTGTGATGTTCAACCCATCACAGTTCAGGTGATGGGTTGGACAGAGAAAGCTCTGTAAGATTTTCAACATTTGGAATATTATTTTATCTCATCATTCTGCTTTAAACATCTCCAAGGTTTTCTCCCTGACCAGTCTGCTGTGTTTGGGCTTCATGGCCCAGTTTGTTCGCTCATATTTATATGGGATTAAATAGCAAATGGATCCTTTACTAATCCCATTTCTGCAGGCTTCTTTTATTGAAAAGTATTAAAATAAAGGGACTGAATTCAAATGCATGCTGCCCTTTTCAGGTTTTAAACTGGGAAACAAATGTTTCATTTTCATTTACAAGTTTGTGTTTGTTTATCTTGTAATGTTCCAGTTTGTTATGTTTTTGTTTCTTTGGTCGTTGCTGCTGCTTTGGTACGTCAAGCTTTCCTCCACTTTTTTAAAAATTCTACCAAACATGATTCAGCATGCATTATCCTGTTTTACATTGTGATTATTGCAGAGAAGAGTTTGTAATTACCCAAACCACTTTTTATCTCTGTCAGCTGAAGAAGGATTTATCTACACATCGCCTCGTTTGTCCTGTGCATCCGCCAACTCTGCAGGACAATCTGGAGTGTGTCTCCTCACTAATGAGCTGTTGCATGGCTTTGGAGAGTGACAGGAAAATGTTTCTGTGTGTGTGTGTGTGTGTGTGTGTGTGTGTGTGTGTGTGTGTGTGTGTGTGTGTGTGTGTGTGTGTGTGAGACTGTGCACACATCCATCCAGCCACCCTGGTGGAGCAGAATCTGAGGAATGCAGCGAAATGCCCTTTCTGGACCGGGACCCGGGCCTTATTACTAACAGGTGAGTTCTGTACTTTTCACGTCGGAGTGTAACACATGTTGAACACTTTCACATCAAAGCGAACACCGCTGCCTGCACCCACTCCATTACACAGACACTCATATTTCCCTTTTCATCACAGCAACAGTTTTGTCAGTAATGTAAGCACATACATTCCTTTGCACAATGGGAGCAGGGCCCGGTCCAAGGCCCGCGCTCAAAGGCTCGCTTCTTCAGCGCCGCCTGCGCCGAGATGCATCTGGCAGAGAGTAACCCTGTCAGACATTAGACCGTGTCACTCATCCCCCATCCATTAAAATAGCTGTTAGCAGGTAAAGCGTGAAGCCGATAGGGGCGCGAGTGTGGACGAGAACACCTGGGGACAGAAGGTGTGCCGGGTGTGAGGGAAGCAGTGGGATGTAGCTGTTTCAGATTTTCAACCCAGAATAATAAGCTGGTCTTAAAGGGGGCCTGCTGTGCAAAATTAACTTTTTGTATGCTTTTAAACGTCCATTTGAGTCTCAATTGCTTCTAAAAACGAGCCATTTCAAAATGAGTCACTATTGCCAGGAAATGTGCCGTTGCCTAGCAACCCAATCACAGCTCCGGCATGTTTGCTCTGCTGGTTTTACCGCTGTACAATGGCTGCTGGAGAAGACAAGTGTTTTGTTATTCACTTACCATCCAGAAACCATGTGCTGCAGACTTGTTTGTTGTGCTGGAGGCTCCACTTCTGCTTTTCAAGGATGCACGGTCGTATCACGGTGCATCTGTTTGCAGCCGTTTTCACATACGAGTGTAAATGTCGAGTTGAGGGAACATGGCCAACAGAAACATATTAGGATTTAAAGTGACAAGAGCCAGAACTGATCAGATTAAAAACTTATCTAAGAATGATTTTGTGCAAAACAATGTAATCAATATGTTTGTATATCTCATAAGCTTATCCTAACTGGTTCAAGGAAGCATGATAGGTAAACTTTAATATCCTCTATCAAATTCCACTTTCTCAGTTCACCACTGAGTTATGACGTTTATCAGATGTTACTTTCTCCAAGAGTTTGCTCTAATTGAATCTTGTGGCTTTCTGTAAATGCTCCAGTGCCCAAAGAACAATTCCTTTATTTCACAAACATGTCTTTAAAAGACACAGGAATCTGACTTCTGCATTGAACCCATCTGTATCTGTGATCCCACCACAAGACCAAAGAGAAATTAAATTTCGAGCACACATTAGAGGCAGTGAACTCGTCACCCCAGGAGCCGGGGCCAGCTGCAGAGATCAGGATCTCTCAGCTGCAAATAGTTTCTCAGCTGATTCTCCCCGGAGGAAAATCGATCACTTTTACCGTGACATTTCACTAAAATGTGAGATTTTATTGAACTATGTGAGCAGAAGTTGCCTTACTGGAGTCTAGAGATTAAGTTTGCTGAAGCCTGAGACCACGAAGCTGAAAGTTGCTTAACTTAACAGTGTTGATGCTTTTAAGTAAAACAGACTCAAGAGGAGTCTGTTAATGTCAGTGTATTATAAGCCTGGCTGTCCACCAGGCTTAGCATTGTTAATTTATTTTAGATTGTTTTTAATTATTGCCTTTTAAAAAAAAAAAAAACAGTTGGTATTTAGGTGTTAATCTTTCAGTCTTCCAATAATGCATAACTATCAGGTGATATTTAAAAATTTCCTGTCAACTTTAAACATTTTTATTTTACTCAAAAACATGGCTGCCGCTGGAGGACTTCCTGGTAAATTAATGTTTAACTTAAAAAAATAAATGAATACATAGATTTATAAGACATTGCAAAAATGCCAAAGCTGATCATGTAAACATTATTTTATAGCTAAATACTGCATTAACCATGTTCAGACAGAGCAGCTAGATGGCAATAATTAGTCATGGTGGTGGCAGCATCATGCTGTGGGAATGATTTCATGACTTTTTATGGATTCAATATTTTTTGGTTGTATTTTATGTTGTGGTATTATGAAAAATAAAAGCAATTTGTAATGTACTGTGTAAAGAATTGGACTTACATTACAAATGTACAGCACCGTGTAGGTTTAATGTAAAATGAAACCTAATTTTACTGAGGTTATTTTGTTCAGTCTTATTTACACAGACATTAAAAAGGGCAAGAAAAACTGGGCAACATTCAAAACACAACATGAGGCTGAAAACATTGCAATCTAAATCTGAATGTATAATTCATCTTATTATTTTATCCATTTCTACATTTTACTGAGCTGTTTACTGGACTGCATCGTTGTTATTATTATTATTATTATTATTATTATTATTATATTTTGCATGCACTGCACCTTTAATTAGTTTACTGTGTTTATTTCTATGGATTTCAGCTTTGACTTACCAGAGTTTTTGACCCAGGAAGGACACAATTTTTATTTGAAACCCTCCAAAGGTTACCTTATTATTCCCTGCATTCCCTTTTCAATAAGATTTGAATGAGGGCTCAGCCTCGGGTCAGCCAAACCAGGGAACATGATGCCTCTCAGCAGATCACATGCTCACGACTCTCTCTGCGGTTTCACTGCAGACCTCAAATAAATCAATTTGTCATGAGCTTCTGTTTAGTAACCAGCTCTCTCAACAATTTCAGCATCTCAAACTTTCCTTTAATGTCCCAGAGCTGGATAAACGGGACAGGATCCACATCTGCTTTCCAGCCATACATCATTATTATACGCTGTTATTAATGTTCAATTACCAAACCTGAAAGCGCATGTTATCAAAGCAAAGCCAGATGTGTGCGGATGTCTGTAAACACCCCTTGTGTGTTTAATCCCGTTGCATTTGCACACTTGGGGAGTAAATATGATGGCTCCACTTTAGGGAAACATTTGAAACCTTTCCAGCAGTTCGGCCCTCTGCTCTTCCTCCTCCTCCTCCTCCTCCTCCTCCTTTAGAAACGCGCAGCAGGACGCCTGTCTGAGGCTGAGCCGCGCCTCAACCTTCGCATGAGAGTTTTACAACGAAAGACAACAACTCGGAAAGTGTTTTCCAGAGGAATTACAGAGCGACTGAACTCTGGAGGGGGAGAGAATATGAGATAGCCTTCCGCCTCTCTCTCTCTCTCTCTTTCTCTCTCTCTCTTCCTCTCTCTCTCTATCCATCCTCCATCCTCCTTCCTCCTCCCGGCTCGGACGGCGACCCTCGGTGCCGCTTCTTCCCCGGATGATGTAACTGCTGTGTGACCGGCTGAGCTCAGATCGTCGTTGCCGACGCGTATTTATTTATTTTTGGTGCGGTTGTCGGTGCGAAGGCAGCGCGCATCTTCACATTTGCGCCGCATTGAGGACCAGCGGGACTTTGCGCGGAGTCCATCCGGAGGAGGCCGGTAGGTGCCCCGGCCAACCCCACACCTCTGGGGCGTCCAGTGGCCTCAACGTTACTGTTTGTTCATTTATCTCGAAAATAGTAAACTGGGGAAGTTTCCATAATGTTCTGATAATCAAACCGCACCAACCAAATTGACAGATGAAAAGTTTTTTGTTTGTTTGTTTTGTTAGGAAAAGGGGGGAAAGTCGGTGCTTTGCAAAAGTATTTAAGTTTATTCCACATTACAGCCATCAGACGATATGGACTTCAGGTTTTATCACGATAAAAGTAACGATGAAAGTATCGCTGTGTTCAGAACTGCTCGTGACTGCACACTGAAAAAAACAAAACATGTGATCAACTTAAAAAAAAACGAGTTAATTGGTTACAAGTAATCAAAGTCAGTTTTTTCCAAGTAAACATATTAAGTAATTAACTTATTACTAAGTTGTCACGATAAACAAGTAAGTTTGACAAACTATTCTATCAGATGTAGCAAAATATTTTTTCTTAATTTGTTGACGTTCCTTTTCCTTTTTCCAGTGTCCTGTTAAACTTTTTCTGTGTTTATTTCTTTAATAATTAAAATGGCAAACAGGATCAATTTGCGCTTTTAAAATCACTGGCTAATATATATAAACTACACCAACCAAAGTCAGAGTTTTTTGGTTTTATTTTTCTTTTTAGAAGAAGAGAAAAGAGGTCAGAGCCTTGCTGAAGTAATTCACATTTTCTCACATTACGACCACAGGCTGCACCTCAGAGGGGCGACATGGACTTCAGCTTTTATCACCATAGATTGTGTTCAGCTTTATTCATTACTTCTTTTTTAGGTAATTGTCTGGCTGCGACTGTACACTGAAAAAAACAAACATCCAACTTAAAAAATGTGTTAAGTAATACAATTAAGTTTATTCAAATAGATATATTAAGTTGTCAGGCTACGCAGGCGTAAACAAAGTAAGTCTGAGAAACGTAACTTCATTATATGGAACAAATTAAATGAATGTTTTAAAAGTTGGAACTCCGTTGTTTTGTTTTTTTCAGTGTACAAAGCAATCATAGCCACACAAACAGAAATAAAGGCCACAAATTGACATGATAAACAGCATAAACTCAGTCAGGTTGGACGAGGACCTGCAGCGAACATCTATTTTTAACTTTACCACAGATTCTCAATTAGAATTTGTTCTGGCCTTTGACTGGGCCACTGTAACTCATGAGCATGGAGTTGTCTGTACTGTTGCTGTATTTCGGGTTGTTATTTTGGAAGATGAGCCTGTTTTGCTGCCTTAACAGGTTTTCTCACTGGATTGTAACATCTTTAGTGCTTCCCTGCCCCTGCTGGGGGAAAAAAAATCATTCCCACAGCATAATGGTGCCACCATTATGCTTTATGACAGTGATTTCTGCTACATTTTGCATGTGTGCAAGCTGTCTTTCCTTCAGATAGTTTTACAGAGCTCCTGAACTTACACTGAGATTATGACCTACACACAAGTAGGATATATATGTAATTTCTTAATTCTTAATCCTTATTTTTTTACTCTATTGTTTACCAGATGTAAATGTTTATTTTTACTTCTGCCGAATTCTGTTAGTACTTCTCCTTCTCATCTAAAGCGTTTCATGGCCTTGCTGACTTTGACAAATAAATCTGAATCCGAGTCTCTTCTGAAAACTGGGTTTTATTTAGGGTTATGAGAGCAATAAAGGTTTGTTGCATATGCACAACAGCCCCTTTGTATTTTTATTTGCAACATATTTTAAAAACGATGTGTTCTTCCGAATCCACTGTGCAATTATCCATTACTTCATATTGTTTATGTCATAAAAAGGCTTTATAAAAGTACACTGACGGCGCTGAGAGGCTCAGTGCGCCGTGTGCAGAGGCTGCAGTCTTCAGTTGTCCTGGGTTTGATTTTCACTTCATTTCCTGCATGTGTTCCCTTCTCCCTCCTGCCTGCTTACTGTCCAATAAAGATTTTAAAAAGAAAAGAGAATATATTTGCATTTGAGGCTGTAGCTTGACAAAATATGAAAAAGGTAAATTTTTGTTAGTTTGAACCCATAAGGATACATGTTAAGCAAAAATATAACTGATTATATTTGCACTGTGACGTGTGGAATAATTCAATAGACTGAATTAGTGAAGATTTCAGGCAATGATCTGGTAACTGCGAGGACTCTGTTGGATGTTTTTTTTTTATATGACAGTTCATTTGCAGATCACTACAAATTTTATCTTAATGTAAAACATAAAAAAATATTCTGCTTTCAGTTACCGGCTGATTTCTTCATGTCTTCAGATGTTTTCGAGGGCGTTTGAAGTTTTCATTTGCAGTTTATTTATTCGTTTAATTTTCTCTAGCTTCATTTTCAGTTCTGTGTCCAGCCATACAAGCCTGCTGTGCAACATGTGTTTAAAAAAGCACATCTTTAAGAAACAGGCACAAAACAAAAAAAGTATGTAGCATTTTAATCAATTGTCTAAATATTAGAGCAACTTGTGTCTTTGCAAGAGGCTGTTTGAAGTAAAGTGATCAAATAGCCAATTAAAAATAAGTTAATTTGTATTCATCTCACAAGACTAAATAATTTGCAGGTCAAATTAGAGTGAATTAACAAAAAAAAACTTTCTATATATATATGATTAATACATAATTATATGACTAATATAGAGGCATATAATTCAGAGTAATTTTTTTTTTTTTAATTAACTGTCTAAGAATAAAATGAAACAATTTTCAAGATGAAATTAGAAAAGATTGGATCAAAGTTTGGCTGACTGGAAACAGAATATAAAACAATAAGGACTGGAACTCATCCATGGTAAACAAATAACAGTTTGACATTACATCAGATTAAATAAAAATATTAAAGATTTCTTAATCAGTTCAGTTATGCTAAGAAAGAAACAATATGTGAAAACCTCGATGATGACGCAAGCGGTATTTTAAGAAAAAAACTCCCACGGAAAACAAAAGATAAACCAAACAAAAAGAAATAGCCGAGATATGAGATTTAAACATCCTGAAGGCTCTACTGTTCCTGTTCGACACGGGACACAGTGCTGCCCCACCATCATTCTGACATGGACTGAAACGCCGCTCGGAGAGGAAGAAATCACTACTTTGAAAGAAACGTAAAAACTCCAGTTTGCAGATGCACTCAGGGAAAAAGACTTTAGTTTCTGAGGACAATTGGACAAAAACCTGAGTTGCTTTGAATGTTGAGAAAACACACCCCTCTGTGAAGTACGGGGGAGGCAGCATCATGCTGTGGGGTTGTTTTGCTGCAGGAAGGATTATTACTAAATCATGGTACGATCATGAGGCAAGAACATCTAAAGCCCAGGAAGGTAAAGCTTGTGCAGAAACGGGTCTTTCAACTGAATAATGTCTGAAAATAAATGAGTTACAAAGTAAGAACAAGAAGAACGGTGTTTTGTGGTGTCCGTCAGTAGCTTTGTTTCTACTGACCATAAAGTTGCACAAATTGAACTGACTATAGTAAATTTGTTTCATGAACACACGTCAATTGAAAAAACACACCTTTTTGATAAAAAGTTAAGTAAGAGCAACACTGCTTCAGCATATTTTAAGAGTAAAAAGTATCCATTCAATATGCATTTGGTAAAAGCTCTACTCAAGTACTGAATAAGTGATCAAAACATTAATCATTTAATATTTAAAAACTGCATAAGCAGGCGGACTAAAGTATAAAGTTATGTGGAAATGTTGGTATTTCAAAATGAAAATAGTTTATATAAAGTAACATAACTACAAGTAACAAAATCCAATCTTTCATCAATGTGTTCATATATTTAAACTGTGGACAGACGTTGTGGTTTGGTTTAAATGATTATAGTTTCACAAAGTAGCAAAAATTGAACAGAGTATTGTGTTTTACACTTGAGGAAACCTTCACCGTGAGCAGAGTGCTTCATCTGTACCTTGACATATTTCTAATTGCTCTTTGTGAATGAAATCCACGTCTAGACTTCAACTCTTTAATCTGGGAACATTATAGCTGCAGGAAAATATAAATGCCAGATGGAGGTGCTAAAGTGAGGACAAAGGGCTGAATGTTGATGACATCGAGGAACTTTTTATAAGCAGCAGGAGAAAAGGATTTTGTCGGTCGTAAATGACGTTAATGGCTGAGGCATTTTTAAGGAGGAGAGTGAAAGCGAGCAGTGGACAGCGATGCTGTTGCAGACAGGAAGAGCACATATTTGCCTCCCGGCTTCATTGTTTTACATCTGAGATCTTCATCTCACTGACATATTTAAAAGCACGTCTGAATCGGTCATGCGGCTGAGCCGATTGCATCTACATAAAAGCTGAGCAGTGGGGATTTATCTGATAATCAGATACCCGGGAGTTGTCAGTCAACATCAAGAAAAGCAAATCCATGTAAAACCATTACAGTAACCGGACCGGTTGAAGTGATGCGGTTATCGGTGACATGCTGTGGTTTTCCTGCCTTGCAGGTGCAGCCATGTGGCGGAGGATTCAGATTTGCTGCGCGCTGTTTGCGTTGCATTCAGCGGCAGCGCCTGTACACATCAACCGCCTGGCGCTGTTCCCTGACAAGAGCGCCTGGTGCGAAGCCAAGAACATCACTCAGATCGTCGGGCACACAGGATGTCAGCCGCGCTCCATCCAAAACAGGTCGGGATGAAGGCCCTCTGTCCAACCAACAGGCTGAAAGACGACAACAGCCTCACACAGCTTGTTTTGTTTTAAATTGTTCCCTTTGTTTCTGCTTTAACTTGATGTATATAATTTTATTCCCAATTTTTATAACATTTTTCTTAATATTTTATTTTATTCTTAATTGCTTATTTTTGTTTATTTTACTTTAGATTTTAACGTTCATTTCTTGGGGTTATCTTTAATTGAATTGAATCTTATATTTTTTTGTCTTATTTTACTTAAAATAATGTCATGTTTTCTCAAACTTGTGTTTTAGTATTTATTTTATTTTATTTATATTTTCATTGATAAAATTTCTAGATTTTTACATAATGGTAGAACAAAAAACTTAATAGCCTTAAAAATAAGGATTGTGCAACTTTATTGCATTAAGAAAGTTACATTAAGAGCCTTTCATGTGCAAATCATTCTATACCTTTCTCTAAATTTGAGTGCAGACTCTATTTATGATAAGCAGCTTTCTCCAATGGAGTCACACAGACTGCAAAACAGCAAGATAACAGATATTAACTTAGTAAAACTCTATTACAGGCATCTGTGGAACATTTTCTTTTAACAAAGTTTAGCTAAAGTTAAAGTTTAATGGACAATTGAACAATAAATGTTCAAAAATCAGTTTTGGATTTCTTAGGTTGACTTATTTAGCTTACGCATAGCCCAATTTAGATTAGTTTCTGTTTCCGATGTGCCCTACTATTCAATGTCTCTTGCTGAATAAATTATTTTATAAGTTGGATATTTTGAGGATAAAAATCAACGTGTAAAACGTTCAAAAGCAAAACTTACATCCTTCATTTATAGGAAATACTCACTTCATTCATCTGAAACCTGATGTCGATTTTACCTTCTGAAAACTCTCGAATGACCACCATTTGTGAAAAACAAGTCTCCATTTTGTGAGTGTGTGTTTTTCCCTGAGGCCTCTGAGAATCCTCAGGCTTTGTAAATCAGTTCAGATTTCAGGCGCTCTGTTTTTTTTCCCCCTGCAGCTCTTGCTTACACAGGCGCGAGCGCTTCTGTCGACTCCAGCCCATCATGTCTGTGGGCAGGCACGTTCATGCACTCTCTCCTCTTTGTTGTACAGAGCCTGTCTGGGCCAGTGCTTCAGCTACAGCGTCCCAAACACGTTCCCACAGTCCACCGAGTCCCTGGCGCACTGTGACTCCTGCACGCCTGCCCAGACACAGTGGGAAGTGGTAAGAGTTATTGCGCATTAGATCACGTAGCGCACTACAAAAACACAAAATCTTACCAAGTATTTTGGCCTAGTAAAGTTTTTGGCCTATAAATTTTTTTTACAAGTTTCACTGGAAGATTATTTCACTTATAATAAGATTTCTTTTCCGTAAGTGAAATAATCTCCATTTTGTGAGTGGAAATGGTACTTTTCATTAATATTAAGGAATTCTGACTTAAAACAAGCTCTTATTTCCTGCTAAAAAGTTACATGTAAGTTTGCCTCATTTCATAAATACAAAAATACTTGGTGACGTTTTGTGTTTTTGCGGTGCAAATGCACATCAACACTGGCCTGTACATGAGGGATGAGGAGTGTTTGCTTCTTTAAACAACCGCAAGAGAAAATCCATGAAAACAGCCTCAGAAGGCGAAGCAGACTGTAGCATTTTATCTTCTGCTAAGGCAACTCAAAACAACTTGTATTCTTCTTTATTCTCACTCTCTGTGTCGGACCCGTTGCCATAGCAACAGACTGACAACAGCTCCTCCAGCTGACACAGCAGAAATTACCTTTAATATGTGTATCAGGATTCAACGCCATAAAAAAAACGAAAACATTTCCTACACAGAGAACAGAACATTCAGTCCTTTACAGCTTTATGTTTTCAGGCTTGTTGATGTTTATTTCACAATTATTAGTGAGTGGTTTCCTGGACACAGTGATTTAAACACCTGCTCCACTGATGATCTGTCAGAAGTTAGGTGTGTGGGTCGCTCCATTATTATTATTTTTTCAACTGAACCAAAACACACCGCACAGCACATCTATACGTGTAAGGTTGTCTAGTCAAGCTAGCATACAAGTCAAGCTAACATAACTGACCTATTTTCCCTATTTTTTTTTAATTAAAACTTTTCACTGACCTGTGAAATGTGATATTATTGACTTTATTTTCTAGTTGTCTTAGCGTTGAAAGTTAGTAGTCTAAAGGTGAACTGAGTGAAAACGCCCTTGGAACTACCTGTATGCTCTTATTTTGGTAACTTTCGAGTGAGCGTAGCTATGGTAACGGAAGGAGACAGCTAACCGCAACGAACAGAAAAACTTAACAGCAAAACAGAAATAAACGATTAAAAGGAGCTTCATTTTACCTTCAGTCGATAAGGGAGCAAAGTTAGTCATATTACGTCCCTTTTCCTGTTATATGTTACGCTTATATTTAAGATTTAGCGCGTTATGCTGACGACTTGACAGCTAAAACTAGCCAGTTATCGTCGGGTTAGCCGGGGGCGGGAGCTAGCGCGTGTGACGTCACGTTTCAACGTCGATATTTGAATCCAGAAGGAAACAAAGGCTTTGTGGGAGGTGTAGTTTGGAGGGCTGCCAGGTAGACATGGCAGGTGAGGTATTAACCCTCCTGGAGGTGAACACAGACGAGAAGAAGAAGAAAAAAAAAGAATTTTCAATCACTTTCTTCCTGTCTGTGTGGAAATGGATGCCCTTGTCTGTGGAAACCATTGTTGTTTCAGGACTTTTAATCTAATTGAGTCTGAAGCAGAGCAGAGTCGGTTCTCATGAAAGAAGACGCTGCTCCCTGATGCTCCAGCTCTCATTGAAATGGCTGAATGATCATTTTCAGGGGACAAGGGAAACAGAGAGCAAGCTGTGTGAGGTCTGGAGAGCCGGCTGAGTTTGTGTAACACAACCCTCCTCAGCAGGTCCATATGCCCGTCATAGCTTCATGTTAAAAGTTGGCCAACTTTATCTCTGTTTCACTGAGTGTCATTTAGGCCTGGGTCAGGATGAAATGCTCATAGCATGGTAACCTTAAGCTGTGGCAATATGGCTTTTAATGCTTCTGTGTTGTTACAAAGAACTGAATTGGATTTCTTTATTTTCCAAGACTGGAAAAAGGAACATATGAAAAAAATGCATTTCATATTTAAGGCCTACAGTATTATATAAAGATTATCCCCCTTTAGTCTTTCATTTTCTTCCCTTCTTTGTTCCTTATGTCCTTGTTTTCTTGCTTATTCCCTCACTGGTCTTTCCTTCCATCCTTGTCCACCTCTCTTCTTTCAAATGAAAATAATTAGTCAGATTAATTGCATTGAATCAGTTATTATAATAATAATTGTCTAGTAGCTGATTAATCGTTACCTAAAGTACACAGATTCAGACAACATATTCACATCTGCAATTAAGCCAAAGTTGTACAAATATATATATTTTTGCATTTAAAATATAAAAATCCTTTGTTTGTAAATATGTTCTAATCAAAACTCCTCAAAGTGCAGTTTTAGCTTCACCCGGTTCAAATTTTGTAGAAAAACACACCAAAAAAATCTGTTGCTAAGCGACTTTTGCTGTCCATTTATTAATCAGTGAGTTGAAAAACTAAACAGATCAGTCCTGTTAATGTTAAGTTAAGTCAAGCTGAGCTTTGCACATTCATTTTTTTGAGATGCACCTTTAGCTACAAATGATCAAGCATTCATAAAGGAATGCCACGCTATCGCATTTTAGGAAATACATGTTTATTTTCTTATTTAATGGGGCATTTATTTGTGTATTTGCATATTTTAATGTATTTTATAGCAAAGGCTCTTATGATAAATCAGCAGAATGTGCCTATTGTTTTATTTGATTTATCATTACTGAAGTAATTGCTAATTTTAAGTAACAGTGAGTTATCAAAAAAAAAAATGGCAACAACTGTTCAACAACATAGAAATAAACTCCGAACTTCCACGGGTGTGTTAATTTGCGCTGATGCGTTTGCGTGCAGGTGACTCTGGAGTGCCCCGGCAGCGAGGATGCTCCACGCGTGGACAAGCTGGTGGAGCGGATCCTGCACTGCAGCTGCCAGTCCTGCAGTAAGGAGAGCGTCCAGGAGGGGGCGGTGATGCAGCTCTATCCTGCAGACAACACCCTGGATTCAACTCCTTCTCTTTCCGACCCCCTGATCGGAGACCCGGCCCACTCTCTGCCCCACGCAGACAGCCTGACTGACAAGCAGGCCCACCCTCTCGCGCACCACCATCCCACGCTGCCCCACGCGTCAGACGGAGGCTAGAGCCACAGCTGTACTGACTCCCATCCTCCTCTTCCTCCTCGCTGCTTCCTCTCTAGTATCCTTACGGCACTTTGAATCTTTCTTTGAAGACATAAACCCACAGAGCCGCGTTATCAGAATGAGCTCACATAAACACTACGCACTTGTGTGTTTTCAGTAATACACGCAGAGGCCAGATGACTATAGCCTGTTGATATACTGTAGGGCTTTTATTCTGCTTTGAATGTAATAAATGCTCTGTCTGGTAACTGTCTCCTGTCCTCTGTTCATATAAATTAATCAGAGTTCGTCTCTGCAAGTTTGATTTCTGGGTTTTACACATTTGTGTAAAGAAAATAAAACATTTGAAGACTTTCTTTTCTATTTTTATACTTTATTCCTTCTGTCCTTTCTTCCTTCTACTCTGTACTCTTATTTTTTTAGAATACAGAGTATTCTTTTGCTTGGTTCCATTTGAATAATGTTTTATTTTATGAGTCCCCAAATCTTATAGGTTGGAAAGCCTCCTTGCCATCACCCTAATCTTTAGCTCCTTCAACTTCCAGTCTGGACTCTGGATGTTGCACTTTCAAAACCTTAATGTTACATTTAGTCAGTAAAACATGTTATCAAAGGTAAATGAATATGTTAAGGCTAAATATGAATGAGCACAAACACTTCCAGGCTGTGTTAGGTTTATCCTTGACTCCCCTTCAAAACCAGAGCTGTGTTTCTGTTTGGCACAAAGTCTTAGTCCCTTTGATCAACAAAACTCCAGCCACAGGCAAACATTTCGTAGATGCAGAAGAGCTGCATGATGGGAAAGCAGCAAGCTGTTTACGGCGTCATTTGTTTGAATCCAATCTGTCTACCTCGAAGGTATTTCTCATGTTTTGGGGCCGAGATGAAAGCTTTTGCCCAGTGTTTACTTGTTTATCCATTTTCATTTAGGCAACTGAATTTAAAGGGTTTGTTTAAAATTTCTGTCCCCAGAGTCCCTGCATTGCAGCTGTGTGTTGTGTTTTCTGTAAAGGAAGAACGATCTGAGCGACTTTTGACGATGATAACACAGTGAATAGGGTTAGAAGTTGTTCATCTTTTGTCTTGTTATGAGAAACAAACTGCAGCTTTTTACTGGAGGTCTGTGTGACGGTCCAACTCGAGGACGTGAGCATAAGGCTGAGACGACACCATCATGAATGCCATGGATTCTTCAAGAATGTATGTGACTGTTATCATGAAGTGTCATTCAGTAAATAATGACACTTAATGCAAAACTGCATTAAAAGTCCATTAAAAGTGTCAACTTTGCATTAGAAATGTAATTTCCCAAATTAGACTTAATGAAGGAACATAAGTTTACAAAAGACAAAGGGGAGAACTTTAAAGATGACCTGAGTTATTTATTTTCTTATGTTAATATTCGCTTATTATTGTGCCAACTGAAATACAGTTCTCGCTCTGTGGTTTTATATGTTGCGTTTGCTAATTTTGTCATTTTTTGTTGCTTTGTTATGTTGTGTCTCCCTCGTGTGGCCGGTTTAGGTTACTGCGCCTCTATTTAAGCTGCGCTCTTTGTCTGCAGGTCAATTTTCATTTAACCAAAGTTAAGTTGGGCCCCAAGCCATGTTAGATATCATTTAATTTATTTTGCATTGGAGTATTTTTGACATTATTAAATAGATTTTTTTTTCCCCCCCATTTTTGGAGACCATTTGCTCCTTGGTTCCTCACAAAATCCCACTCACAGTTTTGTTCAATCTCAAAGAATTTGGACTATCAAATGGTGAGTGTTGCAGAAAACAATCACAGGGCATCAGCCTAATCATGTCATCTTTTCTTTAAGATATGGTGGTGGCAGCATCATGTTGTGGAGTTTCTTTCATTAAAGAAGAAGAATATATAAATGTAAAAACGTATCTGTCAAATATGACATAAAAGAAATTTGACTTTCTAATGTAATCCTTTGAAATTTGTCTCTGTCTCTTTAAGGAGATCCCACTTTGTCTGACACAGCAATGTTTCTCCATTGAGTGGACAAACGTCTGAGAAGTGCATCATATGATAAACTCAGCAGATGTGCAGTTCCACCAGGTGTTTGCTAATTGCTTCTGGCTAGTCTGAAGGAGCTGAAGGAATGCTATATGATGTAAAGCTAAGACAAACTGAATTTGCTTATCTCTGCCTCTATAAGTAGAGATGGGGAGGGTTTTCAGAGGTGAGGCAATTAATTTGTTGCTCCTATAAATTAGACAGTGTATTCAGTATGGTATTTGTCAATATTGTTTATGTTTGTGCAATTATTTTTCTCCATCAAGAACCATTTCTGAATGTCCACCTTTTATATACAACACTGAAAGCCAAAACAAGATGTTTTAATGTGTGTTTCAAGTTCGATGGATGGTTTCCTTTAAAGCGCTCTGCACTTTGTGTGCTCCTTGTCACTGGCGTAAGATGAATTACCACGGTAACGGGATGTTGTGAAGCTAATGGATGGTGAGTGGCCTAATGCATGTCTGAAGGCAGAGTGACAGAGTCAAAGGCAGACAAACACAAGGTCTCCGAGCAGCAAGGGCAACATGTTCAGGTTTCTCAAGTTGAATATCATTCAAAATTCACCACAGTGAGGAGAAGACGAGAGATTATTAATGAATAAACTCTCAAAAAACAAATGATTTCCTTTAAAAAGTTCCCAAATGGTCCAGCAGGTGTCTCTGGAGAGAATGTCTGCAGTTTTACTAACTCATCTTCAGTCACCGTATCTACAACATCTTCTCTTGTTCCTGGTCTTACAATCTGTTGTTCCTGTCTCTCTTTTCCTCACTCTGCTCCCGCGTCCTCTCATGTCTGTCTCTTCTTCTGTGTAATTAAATTTGATCAGCAAGAGGTTGGCTGTCTGACTGCACTGGAAAGCAAATCAATCATGCTGTTATTTCACACCAGCACATGTTGACAATGTTTTCAGGACCATGAGGCCCGGCGTGCCGAGGAGGAAATAAGGACATTTCTCGACATGTTACAGCTTTTTGTTAGATTTTGAATGGTTTTTAGACATTCGGCTGAATTCACTGTTGCCCTGTTTCTAAAAAGATTACTCGACTTTTAAATTCATTCATTTTATTCATTGGAATATGCAGAACACACAAATTTCTGCATTTTTAACCCTGCAGTCTGAGCTCAGTTTGCTGTTATAGCTGCTTGTTTAGAGTAGTTTTTATGTTTATGAAAGTTAACTTGATATAAATCAATTGACCAGATTCTATCATTTTACGTTAAAGCCTTAAAGAATGTGCATTAAGCAGCGTGCACGCACGTGTGCGCGCTCCGGAGCGTCGCTCCCGGGGACGCGCAGCGGCAGCGAGCAGCAGCAGCAGCAGCAGCATCTCAGCTCTGCAGGTTCAAGTCTCGGTTTGTTCAAAGCCGAGGCAGAAACAGGAGTTTATTTCAAACAGGAATAAAAGATAAAAGCTGCGCGACGATCAGCGGAGCAGAGACGCGAACAGAGAGCAGCGGATTCACTGGCGAGGTGAGCCGCATGTAACCCGCATGTGTTTTTATGACGAGCCAGCTGGGGAAGAAAACTGATGTAAAACAATAAAAACATGAGTGACTTTATGTTATCTACATGCTGCATGAAGTCACACTGCCTCAGGGTGGATTAAAACTAGAGAAATATGTTGATTAAATATGGAATCTGGAGGTGAATGAATTACTAAAATAATCTATTGGAGAAATATTTTATATTGAGAAAACTAATTATGTTGAAAAACAGCAGCTATAGAGTTTGATAAATGTGTTTATTCCCTTTTTTTCCCCTTCTTTTTTATTTTTGGGATGTTATAGAAAAACAGAAATTGGCATAAATTTGACTTGTATTCAGCCTCCTTGAGTAGGCCTGTCACAATAACACATTAGCAGGAATATTATTTTGAGACCATTTTGAAGTAATACAATGGTAATGGCATCATAATGCAAGAACACACAGTCAGAGATCAATACACTTTACATGATAACGATCATTTAACACAGGAACTGGGAGACATCTTAAATATCCAAAATAAACAAAACAGAAACAACAACTTAAATTAATTATGTTCTTCTAAAATAGGACTGAAGACTTTTACCATCCTGGTTTTAGAAAGAGAGAAAAGAGAAAAATGGAAACTATTGGCTTGTTTTAATTTATCCTGCGATTAATTGATTTATTGCAACATGTCAGTAATTCCACTTTCCACACCTGGATCATGAATTGTTTATTTTGCAAAATAAACAAACACTAGATCAGACTGGATAGTAGTTGTAAGGAGACATTTTTAAGCTCTGGACTTTGACTAGGCCATTCCAGCACATGGATGCACTTTAATCTAAGTCAGTGGTGTCCAAACATTTTGCACTTGGGGTCAAAACTGACAAACTTAAACTATTGATGAGCTACAAAATTAATTAGATCAAAATGCAAACTTTGAAAAACATTTTAGTTTTCAGCAGTAAATATAATTTCTATGAAATCTGAATATCTTTAAAGATTCAAAACATGAAAAGAGCTTCAGATTGTCGCCATTTTAAAAGAAAAACAGACCATTTTAAAGTTTTGGGTGTCATCGGCTGTTTTCTGTTTTCTGGGCCAAATTCTTGACTTCGGGTCAGGGGCCACAAATGGCCCCCAGGCCACAGTTTGGATACCCCTGATCAAAACATTTGGTTTGATTGTTTTAAAGTGAACAATTAGCCGTCCTTTGTTCTGGTCTCCATGGTGAACAACATGCCCAGAAAACTGTCGGTTCCAGGATGTGTGGTGTGGATGTGGACCTGGATGATGGCGGCTCAGCGGACGAGGAGAAGGATGAGGAGTTCTGGGTGGGGGACGCAGTGAAGATGCTGCCCCCCCCGGCGGCGCACAGCGACGGCAGCGCGTGGGGCGGCCGCAGGGGAGCGTGCGGCTCGGCGGCCTGCGGGGCGGTTCTGGTCCTCTGGAACCTGTGCGTGGTGTCGGCCGGCGCTCTGCTGCTGGCGCTGGTCTTCTCTGTGGTGCTTCTGCCTGCAGCGCTGCTGCTGTACGCCGGCTTCCTCTGCCACTCCAGAGTGAGTCCTGACCATGAGTTCACTTCCTGTTGTAGAAGAGAACGATCACACGCTGACCCACACTCACCCTTCATTAGTGTGTCCTTCCTTTCCTTGACTCCTTTGCTCCTCTCTCGTCTCCTTCCTGATGTTTGATGCTCCTTTAGTTTCCACATGGTGGTTTTCTGTGCATCAGTAAATATTTCCAAAATGCCTCATTTTTATTTTATGTTAACATGAGACAAACATTGATTCTGACTTTCAGACAGCTGGCCAGCAGTGTGCAGAAACAGGTGGGGGCGGGGCAGTGCCCCCTTTGCCCCAGCATTTCCTCTGTTATCTAATCCAGACATGAAAATGGTAAATCAGAGGAATAGTTTGTATCTTTAAAACTTTCTAAAACCTCAGAAAACAACAGAATCTTGATTCTATGTGAGGATTTGATTATGAATCAAACTGCATCATGTCTTCACTTTGAACCGTTATTCATTTTTCATTTCAGTGCAGTTGCAGTGAAAATGTTGCTGCGCTCATCAGCCGTAGAGAAATAAAGAAAGTTGAAAATGATCGTAAATATTTGCTCCATTAAAATCGTTTTGCTCCTGCTGGGAAAATTTAATGTTTTACTACTCAACTGAATATTTTACTGGCCTTTGATTTGTCAAAATTAAATCGATGTGATGCTGCTGATGCACAGCGCTGTGGACGAACATTAAATTAAATCTCCCCCAGTGGTTCACTTTCCACTCTGTTTGCAGCTGGAGTCGTTTTACATGATTCCTGCTTCAATAGGATTTGAACATCATCAAACATCGAGTCAAGAGATCTGTTCTTTCTAAAAGCACTTTGTTTTTCAGGCTTTCTGCTGAAGCATCAGAAGTTGAAAATATCTGAACTTTCAACTTCTGTCACAATTTCTTTTATCTAATTATGGCAAAAGTGAAAAATTACACTTTGCTAAAATTGTTTATTTTAGTTTCTCTACCTCGATTTGACTTTATGTGAAAAATTAGGACACCGTTTGAAAGCCTGTGTGTTTTCTAACATATTTAAATATGTAGATATTTCACATAAAGTTTGACTGTTTGGTTAATTTGTCTAAAACCATCAGAAATAAGACAGTATCAACTTTTTTGTCTGGTAAGGTATTTAAAAATAAATACATAAGAATCAAATGCAATCAGACAGGAACCTCACACCAGCTGCGAGGCACGGAGGTGAAAGTGTCATGGTTTGGGGTGGCTTGTTGCAGCAGCACTTGATCGTGATTTAAATCAAGTCTTAGATGAGACTCGATGAAATCCGAGAAGAAAAACCAGAACAAGCCAGTAAATCCATCAAGACTGGGTTGTTATGGAAGGTCATGGGCCTAGTCAAAGCCCAGATTTTGATCCCATTAAAGTTCTGTGGGGTGAATTTAAGCTGAAATGAGGAGTAGGTTGTCTTAAATTTTTCCTCATCTTGAAATGTTTTATCCTGTTTTAGACATTTGGCAAAACCTGATTTATTTTGCATAAGAGACAATCAATAAATTTATTTTCCAGAGATAAAAAACTGGATTAAAGGGTAATTAGTGACATTTTCTTCTCAAAGAACAGAATATTTAATGGAGCATTTTACATTTTATATATGACTGCACTTGTGACTCAGCATGAAGTCATTATAAAAACATAATTGCCAGCCTTTCAAAGAGAATATTGCAGCTTTCATACATAAAATGAATAATTATAGCATTATAAGCCTAAAAGATGCTGAAATATTTTAATTTAAAACCACTTTTCACATAAATCTCTGACTCTTGGCAGGTTGTGGCAGTACCAAAACTTCCATTTAAATGTAATTTGAGATCTTAAGAGAGAACAGATCCATCCACACACGTCTGGACCCGACCGGGAATCTGGGAACCGGCGGCGCCGCCATTCACATAAAAACAGGCCCAGCAGGGAGTCTGCGCTCATTGGGTCACGCTTCACAGGAAGCAGCGTGTGCAGGAATCTGTGGAGACATTAAATTAGCTCTGCATAAACACGGCACACAAATAAACTTAACAGAAAAATAAATTCAGACGTTTACAAGCCTCGAACTTTTACCTTTATGCATGTTGAGCCACTTTTTACAGCAACATGTGTCCTTACATCTCATCTTGGAAATAATGTATTTAGAATACACCTGTTTTTATTTCTATCTTTCTACAAACTCACTGCAATATGTCGTCTCTCTGAGCTGTTACTGATAATACCTTCAATAAATACAAACTGTCCCTTCAGTGGTAACCCTACCACTCAGGTCAACACTGGAGCAGAACGTTTTGTCAAACCATCAAGCATGTTTAGAGAGAAAACTGAACAAAAACAAGATGAAAACGTCCAGAAACTCTGAAAATATCTTCTCTATGTCAGTGATTAATGGCAACATTATGAAATAAAAACACTCGCAGTCAGAAAAAACGAGAACACTAATGTCCTCCCAGATGATCATTACGGAAAAATCCTGAGGTATGCAGGGCAAATTAATCCTCCATCGCAGAAGAGGGGAAAACCACTCAGCTGACTGCACAATATAAATACTTACTTAGCTAACTTTGACGTATTAAATAACTGTTTCATGTACTTTTAACGAGGAGCAAAGATAATTAGCACAAACTCCCTGCCATCTGACGAAAGCCTGCCCTTATTTTCTGCTTCCTAGGTTATAGTTGCTCGTCTTCGCTTCCAAAATCAACACGTCTTCCCCAAAGTGTCCAAATATTTGCATGCAGCTGCAGAAAAATGTTCACAAGTCATTTGCAAGGAGGAATCTGCTCTGTTCATGCACACGCCGACTTGTTTACCCCGACTGGAAGTTCAGGCATGCAAGCCCACAGAGAAGATGTTCTGCTTGCAGATGATCAGCCTGCAGAGTTTTGGGCACAAATATGAACCTCATGACACTTTCAGCATGAAGGAAACCGTTAAAGGACTTTCTGGATTTCAAAAAAACTAACATTTTATTCCCCTCCAATCACAAACCTCAGTGTATGCTGGGAGGATTTTATGGCTATGCCAACACAATGCAGCACAAAATATTTAAAAACAAGTTTATTCTGCCTTTCCTGATGAGTTAATATTTTTTATTTTAGGCTGGGTGGATGGATGGATGGATGGATGGATGGATGGATGGATGGATGGATGGATGGATGGATGATCCCAAAGGGAAGTTAAATGTTGAAACTCAATTCAAAGTCTTCTGAGAGTTTTTGTTGATAGTTGGGAGGACAGATTTCCTGTAGCAGTCTGTATTACAGTGAACTTGAAGAAGCTTCTGACTGAAGACTGTTTCCCTCAGACAGTCTCAAAATGCAACTTAAGAACAAAAAGTTTGAGATTTATTGGCAAAAGTTTTAAATTAAATGCTTTTTCAGATAGGATATATTTTCCTTTTTCTGATGATATGAAAGCTTGGGATTTTATTTTATAATCCAAAAATACATTGAATAAATCGTATTTGCTGCACAGTATGGAAAGGTTTTGGGGGTATTATAATACTCTGCAGATGACAACATGCACTTTGGTTTGTGAGGCTGTACTTAAAGGTTCAGGCTCCCAAAGGCGCAGTATTTATTATTAAGATGACAAAGAATGTCAGCTTAAACTGAAGCAAACATTTGCAGACAGCATCAGTCTGCAGGCTTTTTGTTCTGTTGACAGAGAGTCAGTGAGAAGACAAAGCTCTCTGGTTTGGTGCCATGAGCAGCTGAGCTCAGACAGGTGACCAGCGTGCTCACCACAAGCACAGAGCGCATTTCACAGAACGCTGAATGTAAGGCACAACTGTTTGCCAGCGTGTTTACTTGAGACGAAGCTGCATTTGGATAAAAACGACTTAGAAAAGGAAATGATCAAGCAGCAGGTAGATTACTCTGTGAGCGTAGGCTTAACAAGTATGATTGTGTCTTAACTTATGTGAAATTGTACAAAAATATCAACCATTAACCACGAAAAACTTTCTTTGAACCGTTTTTCTTCATTCATACCTATTTTCTCTAGTTTTTCTTTCTCCTGTTTCTGTTCTCTTTGTAAGCAGAAATGCAGGAAGACGGTTTTGACTACAGGGAAACACTTTAGCAATAGCTTCAGCTGAGCCCCATGCTGCTACAGCGCTTTAGCTTCCACTAAGCTCCATGCTAGTGTAGCGCTTCAATGTTAGCTTCCACTAAACTCTGTTGGCATAGCACATTAGCGTTAGCTTCCACCAAGTACTTTAGCTTCCATTAAACTCCATGTTGGTAAAGTGCTTTCGCATTAGCTTCCACTAATGTTATTCCACGTTAGCACTTGGAGGAAGCAAACGTTTTTCAATATGTCTGTACGAAGTAAAGTGTCGAAGAAGAGTCTGGTTTTGAGCTCTTTATGTTGAAGTAAAGAGTTAAAGGCCCTTGATGAGGAGACACTACAGGAAGTAAAGAGCATTCCTGGCTGTGAATATGTGAAACGTGTTAGTTGTGTACGTCGTTCCAGATGTCTTTGTTCATCACCTTGTTTGCCTCTAATGATGGTTTATTCTGTTGGGCTTATTGTGAACTGCTTAAAGTGTAGATTATGTCATCTGAACATAATTCAGATTACATACTGACTTCTCTGCTTTGTCCTTCCAGGTCCTCGACGCCCCGGCGGCCATCTGCCGCTACCTTGACGACAACAGCTGCTCCGCCCTCATCATCCTGGGCTTCGTGATGATGTCGCCCCTGGTAGTCTTGGCGGCGGCGGTTTTCTGCGGCTTGCTGAGGAAGTTCCAGCTCCTTCAGTTCCTCCAGCCGCTGTCCAGGGCTCGGTACCGAGGGAGGCTGCTGGACTGGGTGGGAAGAGTCCAGGCCTGGGTGTGACTGGCTCCGGGTTGGGGTCGAATGGCAAACAGAGTGAGAGAGGACAATAACATATTCAATTTCCAGTGTAAACAATGAATAGAATAGTTTTCAGCTTTAAATAAGCAATCAGTCTGATTGTTTTCACCTCGTGTCAATGGTTACATTCTTTTGAATATTAGTTCTGTTTAAAACATGTTATTTTGTTTCTATTTTTCAGATTATTTCTCAGTGTTTGTTCATGTAGAGCCAATTTGGGATGTTTTTAGATGTGCTCAACTTATCAGCTCTTGAAAGTCAGAAATTTAAAAGCTTTTTTTCTAGTAATTAACTGAGATTAATCTCAAAATGTTATTTTTTTCTTGCAAATTTTTGACTTTTCAAGCTCAGAAAAGTTCTTGTTTTTCCTACAATTATTTTTTTTAGATTAATCTAAAACATTTTTGGCAGAAATTTATTTCTTTTTTTCCTGTTCACAATGGCCCAAATATGCTGTCATAGAAATTAGCTCTGTCCAAAGGTAAAGTTATAAATCCCACTATTTAAATAAAATGACCCGTCAGTTCATCAGTTAGTAGCAGTGAAACTTCTGATGTTTTTAATGGTTGCATGTTCGTATGTAAAACATTAAAGGTAACAACTTTTTCTGTGTCAGTTCCTATTTTCCATGTCTTTCTTTAAAAAGAAAAATCTGCACCACAGTCTGCCTCATAATGGCATAATTTAGTCCCACTTCTAGAAAAAGAATATAAATATAAAGTTCCTGTTGAGTCTGCAGCAACACAAACTTGTTAAATCATTTTGTGACTCAAACTCAACGGTTTCCATTCCACTGATCGCCTCCCATCGTCTACAAGCCTGTTGGTTTTGTGAACTTTGCATCAGATCCTCTGGTTTTCCTGTTTTCTCGGCGCCTGAGCTTCAATTTATTCACTTCTTCTTCTTTTCACATTTTTGACTAATGAGACTCACATTCTCTTGCCTGGTTGTGGCTTTTAGAGTAAGTTTAAATTAAATTCAGACAAGTCCAACTTGTTATTGTGTCATTTTACACAATAACAACATGTAGCAGAAAGAAATGTGTGTGTGTCCATAGACTTCCATGATGCTATTGATTATTTATGCTAGGTCAGACAGCACTTCTCGCTAAATTAAATTTTTGTACATATTTTGTACATATTGCTTTATTCATTCACAAGACAAACATTTTTTCATCCTGCTGTCTGAAAAATTACATGATGAACACTGTTTATATTTTAAATTAAGTGATTGTGTGATTTATTGGAGCAGCTCCACAAATATTAAAATAAACATGGTCTGAAATATTTCTTTTGATTAACTTTTTTATTGTTGTTGTGTTTTCTGAATGTCTAAGTCGTGACTCTGACAAAATACAAGCAGAATCCACTTCAAATCCCAAATGGAAAGAAGGTAATTTTTGAAAATTGGTTAGTTGCTTCCTTCAGCAAGCGCAACAGAGTTTTATTTTAGAAAGGAAGCAGCAGCTCCTTCTGGTTCGGTGTTTCTGTTCAGGGTTGTCAATAAAAACAAACACATAAAAACAAACACATTCTGATCTCCATCAATAAAATGCACAAGCAGTGAGCTTACAGCAGAACGATTATACTTAGTGTTTGAACGACAGGACTCAAAATACATTGAACAGAGAACTGAGCCTCAATGCAGGATTTTCTCTTCGAAAACGAGCCAGAAAGTGATGTGGCCAGTCAAGCTCTGTAACGATGATCACTGCTGAGGCGAATCGTCTCCACTTGTCATGCAGTTGATGAATTGTCATGAAAAGTCATTTTCACTTTCCCATCATTTCCAGATGCTTTTTCAGCTTTGTGCCCGCTGGATGCTGATGAGCTGAAGAAGTGAGATAAACGTCCTGATTATCCTTCCTATCATCTGTGTAATGTGAGCTTGTTGAGAACTGAAAGTAATGTGCCTCATTTTCTTTCTTTCTTTTTTCTTTTCCTTTTTCCTGTTTTCTCACTCTGTGACAGCTTTAAAAAAAACATTTTTACAATGAAAATATATAAAAAAAAGTTGCTAAAATGATGCAAATGTGACTGAGATGAACCTGACTGACAGGCAGGTATGAACCCTTTGCATGTGGCGTCTCGCTGTTCAGAACTCGGTCCGCTCCGCCATGATGGACGTCTGGTAGCTTAATATTGCTCTGATCTGAATTTGTTGCACGATGTTAATTAGAGTCAATGTTGCTTTGTAATGTTCAGATTTAGTGATTAGAATTTAATGCCTTGTTTTGTCACTGCGCCATCTGTTTACAACCTTAGCTGCATTAATTAGAGCTTTTTATTTTTTAATGCTTTAGAAACTTGGAAATTCCTTTTTCCCACCATTTTCTCTGTTTTCCAAACTTGTCAAGTGAGAAACTTTGAGGTCTTTAAGTAAATTATAACTTAACATCTTATGCTTTGTGCTGTGAACTAGATTTATTTCTTTTGTTAACTACTTTAAGATCACATTTTATTTGAATTGATAAAATATAATTAAGTCAAAAATAATAAAATGAATCGTACAAGATCTAAGGAGATTCTGAAGCTCCTGATTTTAATTCTCATGCATAAATGTTTTCTCTCGGATGTGAAGTAGTTTGACATCTATGTGTGTGTGTGTGCGTGTGCAGGTGTGTGTGTGTGTTAACCTGGTGATCTGTCTGGGATGCAACCCGACTCTCACCCAGGACTGGCAGCAGCCATTTCCACTCAAACCCATTTTGAATATAAATAATAACATCGACTCTGGACGACTCGCATGCTGGGCCTGAGTTAATGTTCAGCGTGTGACTTCAGCCTGGCCTGCTTCACTGAGGCGGACAGGAAAACTGAAATGGATTTTTTTGTCAAGAGGGAAATGTTGGATAATCATTTGTGGCTCTGCTGCTGCAAATGATGTTAAGTACTTGAAAATTAGGCCAGATGCAGAACATGGGAGTGAAAATCCAGAGCAGCTCTGAAACAAACAACTAAAACCTCCTACACTGGTCTGAAAACGTAGTATGAAAAAGAACAATAACAATCACAAGAATGAGAATGTAATGAACACTTTACAGTGGTTTAATGTCATTTGGTCAAGTGACATTTATTCAAAGCTTTTATTTCACATGTTGCCATCAAACTAAGACAACATGTCAGTATGTGTTTGTGACCTATATTAGTTTAGTTGTGAACAAACCAGCAGCTGCAACCAAACAGTGTAAACAAACCAGCAGCTGCAACCAAACGTGTAAACAAACCAGCAGCTGCAACCAAACAGTGTAAACAAACCAGCAGCTGCAACCAAACAGTGTAAACAAACCAGCAGCTGCAACCGAACTGTGATGGTTTTGGAGTTGATGGAGGACTAAATAAAGAATTTATGGAATAAAGGAGAAAAGTCAGAAAACTCCAGAGACAGCGATGAACCAGGATGTCTGTGAGTCGGTTTCTGGTTAAAAGCAGAACCTGGAGTGAAATCAAAGAAACTCAAAGGCTGGTAACTAAATAAAAATCATATTATTACAGCAAATAAACAGAAAAAGAAGAAAAAAACATAATGACTCAGAACAGAAATCCCAGACGCCACCAAATTCAAGCCATGTGATCATGAAACGCTGCTCGCTGGGACATAGTGAGGTTTGCAGTTGTCACAGTTAGAAAATGTTGCATGAATCAGAGAATTGAATCAAATTACTTCAGAAAGTCACTGGGAATGAAAACAGATGTTATTTGCTTTCATGTTTTCCTCTCAACTCCATCATTTTTTGCTTTGCTTGCACATGTCTGGACCCACAATGGCTTAGAAAATTTACTTGAACTGGTCAAAACTTCACATCATAGATTGGATTTATAAGAGAAATCCAGTTTTCTCCTACAGATGAGTCTCATAAATTAACTGTTTTTATCAGCTTTGTTTAGACGCTACAAATTAGCTGAATACTTATTCAGCGCTGCTTTTTTGTTACAGCGAAAGGTAGAACAGAACCAGCGTTTTATTTCTATTTGTAGGATTCAAAATTAATATGTTTTTAAAAGCACATAAATTCCAACCCATAACAGAGAAAATAGCTCTGAAAACGTCTTACTGGTTCTGTTCATGTCATTCTTTGAGGAAATTCAATGGGGGAAAAAGACAGACATTTAAAAACGTGCATGTTAATTTATCTCTATTTAAAAACATTAACTTGTTGGTTTTAATTGTCCAAATGTCCAAAAAAGCTCCAGGCTGCAGATACCTGGACTAAGAGGTTATTAAAGAACGTTTTGATTTTCTTGAATTTCTTGAGTTTCAAAAGCTCCACTGCTGCAAAAAATATGGAAATTTTAAAGCTTCCGAACAAAATTACAACCTCATTTCCATTGCTGTAATTTCACACAGACTTGCACTGATTTGTCTCTATTACACTCGAGGTTTTATGTTCACATAATTACATTATTAGAGGGGAAAAAACTGATTATGTGTAATTTATAGCTCTGAGAGAAAAAGAACATATTCTACATCAATCAAATTGGTCTTTCATTCAGCAGCAAACAGAACAAAAGCCTCCCAAAAGAAAAGACGCTGCAGTTTAATTGCAGGAAGGAAGAAAATTGTTCAGCTTTGTGAAATTTCTCTCAGTTCTCCACTGCCTGATAAAAGACACTGATATGTTTCCTAAACCTGCTCCAAAGAACAGAGCGGACAAATTGAAATAATGAACCATGAGGCTTCAGGACCACTTTAATTAAATATCGCAACGTTTTGTCCAAACAGCTCAGGTTGCAGGAAGCTGCTGCTGTTTTGGTTCTGAACTGTGAATTTGAAAGAATCAATAAATAACATTTATTTTGATACTTACAAAGGTAACCAAAGTCATTTTTGAAATATTTACCGGATGTCTTAAGCATACAAACGAACATGAGGCTCTGGAAACATGCAGTGAAATGTTTTCTGGAATAAAAGCTGGTTGTCAAAACATTTTGTCCTGTTTTGACAAACGATGAGTTAAAATATGTTTCTATATTCATATATAGACTATAAGACTAAAGCGGATCTTAAAATGAAAACGGCATCTCTAATCTGAATTAGATCTAGAAGAAAACCATTGAGGTTGAAATGTTTTCATTAATGTATTAAGATCATGTTAAATTACCTTTTTTACAGATTATGCAAAATCAGCAACTCTACAGGATGAAAGCAGTCTTCAAGTGGAAGAAATTCAAACAAATTCCTTTAAAAAAAATATTTTGAACAATAATTAGGGCAAAGAAGAAGAAGTTATTTTCAATCCTCTGCAAATGATCAAATATAGTTTCCATTAAGACGTAATCAGAGCGTACCTCATGCAGCTGTGTGTCAGGTACTGAAATATGTTTTCAAAAATTCAGGATTGAAAGAAACTTCAGCCAGATGTTCATTTTAGCCCAGTTTTAAAATCCTGACAGAGAGAAAACGGTAAAATACTGTTGTTAGTTAATAAAGCAGCAAACGGTTTGGCACTAACGTACTTTGAAGAAACGTCGTTGCTGCTGTTGTACCAACATTCACAGGTCTTCTGGTTCTGGTCTACTCTGCAACCAGAACCAGAACCAAACATGGAGAAGCAGCATTCAACTCCTACAAACTTACAGAAAACTGAAAACTGAGTTCCTTTAAATCACCTGTTCAGTTGCTTTTGAAACGTCGTAAATGAAAAACCCATCAGCAATCTGATGTCTAACGATGACAATTGTTGACTGTGTGTCTTTGATGACTTTGTATTTTCATGATGTAAAGCACTTTGAACAGCTTTTGTGCTGAAATGTGCCGTACAAATAAACGTAACTTGATTTCTGCGGTTTCTAAAAGTTATTCTCTGAACTCCGGTCAAGAATCAACAAGTCTAAAAAAAAATAAAATAAATACTTTAAATGATTATGTAAATGTTGAGAGATTAAAAGCTGAACTTACAAATAAATAAAACATCGGACATAACAGCAGTTTGTTTTCAGACACTTTTTATGGTTGTGTAACTCATAATCGAGGCTTTTTGTTGTGATTTGGTGGATCTCAGAGGGTCACACTGCTTCATGTTTGTAATTTATCAGCAGGGGGGCACAAGGTGCTTTTTTACCTCTGAAGAGAAAGAAAAATCAAATAAAGGTGCGACTCACTGACCTCACAGCCCTTTCATGTTCGCCGCAGCGTCCTCCGATTTCCCGTCGCTCAATTTGAACCAAACACGCCTCAACGACTTCTTCATGCTCAATCAGCTGAGACCTCGTTGCTTTGAGTTTGTCGTCCGTTTGAAGGAAGACAAATAAGCAGCACTGGGCAGATTATCCTCCTTCTCTGCTCAGCCAGACACTCATCATGTCTGGACTCACACCGAAAAGAGGATTTAATTCATAATAGCTGCATGATGCACCCAGAACACCAAGTCACAGAGCGGCTGCATGTGTCCAGAGGCTCAATGAGGGAAATCCTGTCTGAGGAGCAACTGAACCCACCGAGTCTGTGGGGATAATTCACAGACAGACAAATGGACGGACGGACGGAGGAGGCAGAACACCAATAATATCACTCAACTAAGAGTATGATACTTCTACATGCTTTTATTTTAGTAAAGGTAAAAAGTAGCCATCCAAGGATTTACTCAAGTAAGAGTAAAAAAGCAAGAGGTGAAAAGACGATTGATTAAATCACTTAATATTTAAAATGACAAAGTCAGACAGGCTAAAATTAAGGACATGCAAGTAACAAAAAATAAATAAATCAGTCAAAAGACAATTTCTCCACATTAGTTTCTTTCAACTAAAAACTTATGAAACTTTAAGGAAAGCTGCAGGTGTTTGTCTTTTTATGGGTTTTTGCTTTTTTGTTTTTCATGTTTGTTTCTCATTCAGTGAGTCGAGCATCCAAACATTTCACTCAAGTAAGAATTATAAAGTATTTGGTAAGTAGTCGACTCCAGCAGTACTGAGCAACTGATCAATCATTTCATATTTAAAAATTTACGGGGTCTTCTCCCTCTAAATCCTAATAAGCTGCTGTTGGCCACATCACCATTTCAACATTTACACTCACATGTGAAACTGCTACAAACAGATGTGCAGTTATCCAACTGCACATCTTAGAAAAGTAGAAGTGAAACTTCCTGCACAACCAACAAGAATGCAGTAAGTGGGTTCTGGATGGTAAGCAAATAATAAAAAAACAAAAAACAGTTGTCTTTTCCAGCAGCCATTGTACAGCACATACAGAGTTAAAACCAGCTGACCAAACCTGCTGGAGCTCTGCTTGGGTTGCTAGGTAACGGGCAGTGCCTGCTGATTTGTGACTCTTTTTAAACAACTCATTTGAAACTAAGAAATAGCTGGATGTTTTTATTTTCGAAGTGCTCTGGTTGTCTTTAAGAAGCAGCCGAGGCCCAAATAGAAATATAAAAACATAAAAATTGGGATTTTGTGTTTTGTTAAATTATTAAAATGTGACGATGTGATTTAAGTGCTGGTTGCTAAGCTGGGGCAGGATTTAAATCTGCACATAAACCAGAA
The DNA here is from genome assembly GCA_922788865.1 of Poeciliopsis turneri. NCBI lineage: Eukaryota > Metazoa > Chordata > Actinopteri > Cyprinodontiformes > Poeciliidae > Poeciliopsis > Poeciliopsis turneri. The sequence continues at coordinate 567,412 of CAKLNU010000622.1, read as the reverse complement.
GAGTTCCTGTTTATGTCAGGGTTTTCTCTCATTAAATTAAATAAAAAAAACAGGACTTATCAAATAAAATATGTTTTCTTGCTGCTGGACACGATGAGCGAGACATAACAATCGCTAACAGGAGGCCAGTTTGCTTTACAAACAGGCCTCCAATCCCTTTGCTTTTCATCGTGAATCTGTTGGCTCCGCTCTAAACTGATTGTGTCGTTGCTCTAAAACAATAGAGGAAAGGAAAACACATTTACAGGCAGTAAAAACCCAGATATAATGATTCTTCACCCTCTCTCTCTTTGCAGCAGCTGCTCCCTGAAGCACCCTTGTAAAAACGACCAGTCCTGTGTGTCATTGCTCTCTGACTCCATTTTCTACTTTTACTCACCCTTACTTACCCTCAACAGAAAATCGCAGGCTTTTTTCTGCTTTCCTTTGTACTGGGTGTCCTTCCTCAGCTGCTTCTTGCTCTCATTATCTTGTTTCCTGTTGTCAAAAAAGAGAGGGACAATTTCTTCACAAACTCCAAAGTTTCCCAGATATTTGTTTTCTCCTCCTAACTGTTTGCCAAATATTGCAGATTTTCAACATCTGATGAAGATCCAGTTGCTCATTTTGCTGCCAAAATGGCTTCCAACAAAATGATACAATAGCTTTTCGACAGATAAATGACCTTCCAATAGAGACTGAACGATTATAATTAAAAGCACTGCTGGGGAATTTTCAATGTTCCAATTTTCCAGAAACACTGAAAAAGAAGAAGCAGGTATGTATTGATCAGACAGAGCAATAGTTGTGATCAGTTCAACAATATTTCTTTTGTTAGGTCAGATTCTATTCCTACTGTGAAATTATTTCACAACACAAAAATGAAAGCAATTCCATCTAAAAAAAAAAAAAAAAAAAAAAGTGTTTCCAAACTTTTTTCCTCTTCTTCACTGACTGACTGTGTTTTAAAGCTGATAAGTTATTTCAAATTCATGCGGTGCCATCAGGGTTTGTTCTGCATCCATAGGGTCCAACTAACATGACTCCACCTGTCGATCATTCCAGGGTTTTTTGTCAGCAACTGACCAATCAGCAGTCGCTATTTGTCCTGAAGGCCGCGCCCTTATACGGAGGAACTGAACCTCCGACAACATTCATCATGGCTCTGCTAACAAGCTGCGGCCATAACGAGTTTGAGGAAAATGATAGGAAGTTACGGTCCAGTGATGTCAGTGGGGAACATGGAATCCCGAAGGTCATTATCCAGAATACAGTATATTACATTTCCAAAATCCAAACGGAGATTAACACAAGAAATGGATCAGGGCCTGCAGCCGACCTCAGGTTCAGATGAATGAAGCTGTGATTGATGGCAACTGGCACATGTCCATCTGTTATTAAGTAACTGATAGTAAACATCCCATTATTTATCACAACCACACTTACAAGGTAGTCATGCTTGATTTTACGTATATAAAAACATGTGCTGCAGTAACTGCGGTATTTACATTTAAGCTAATTTTTATGCTAATGTCGTGCCAGAGGCAACATCACATCAAATATGGAAGAATGGGATTAAAAGTGTTAAGAAAACCACATTAAGACTCCCAGCTGTGGTCCTAAAGCTCGATGTCCGGCATGTTTTGTGTGAGCCTCTTTTCCAGCACAGCTGATTGAAATGATCATTACCTCCCCTGCAGGCCATCAAGTGCTGCACAAGCCTGTTAATCCCTTCTTTCATGTCTGTAGCAGCAGGGAAATGCCTAAAACCTGCAGGATAGTGTTGGAGAAAACTGCAATAACACATTACAAGGAACCTCATTGGTTCATTTACAGCTATTGTGTTTTTATCAGAACAACCAGAATTTTTTTAAAGGATAGATTTTATTACAAAAATCCCACGACCATCGCTGGCCAACACTGTTATTGAAGCTAAAATTGGTTTTATAAAGCATCAACACAAAGGGGCTGAATACAAACACCTAGTTTACGTTTAAATTTTTTATTTGCAAAATAATTGAGAGTCATGTTTCATTCTTCTTTTACTAGTGAACTAAATCCCAATAAAATATGTAAAATCGAGAATATGTGACCAAATATCTAAACAAACCAGAGGAACTGTTTATCTGGTGAGTTTGTTGGTGTTATATAGAACATCTGCCTTTTACATTTAACCTTTCAGTTTCTTTAAATCGTGTTTTATAAACTCTAGACCTTTGAAATGAGTTGCCATCTTCTGTTTTCCAGTATTTCTGGGATTGTGTCGTTCTCATCCGCCTCTCATTACCCCCCGCCTGGAAGGACAAAAAGGTTCCTGCTACCAGACGTCATCCTCCTCTTCTCCAACTTCTCTCTCATTACCTTCATCACTGCTCCTCCTCTTCCCATCTTGAGAAAATTAAAATCCATTTCTAATGCCGCTGTCTCGTTACGAGCCTGTTGCCCATCTGCTACGTCGCTGCAAAGCAAAAAAGAGAAAGAGAATAAGCTCAGGATTTTCATGGACACTAATTTTGTCCTCTGTGAGAAAGCTGCAGCCTCAGGAAAAATCAGGCTGATCAGAGAGGCGGGAAACATTTCTGCTAGACAAAAAGTGCCCTGCAAAAACACAGAATATTAACAAGCATCGTTCGTTTCTGCCTCAAATATCTTCGGCTTGTCACTTTTCAGCAAAATGCAGGAGCTTGTTTAAAGTTGATAACTCCTTGATATTAATAAATATTAAGATTTTGTAAACTCTTATTTATTGTTGAAAGGATGATTGAAAGTTAGTTTAGTCTTATTCACATGTTGCAAGATATTTGGACCAGAAACTAGACAAAAATACTTGGTAATATTTTGAGTTTTGCAGCGTACAGGCTGCTTTGTTTCCACACTTTAACAATCTATCAGGAAGGGAAAAAAAACATTAAACTATTTCAAAAATCTACCTTAAATTCAGCTGAAGCCTGTCGTGAGTTTGTTGGTTTAGGAAGTTTGTAAATGACGATAATGTTGCTGCCTGTACAAAATAACTGTTGTGTTCAAAATAACTGAAACTTTACCAATTATATAAAACCATAAACTGGTTGTATTTCTACTGTCAAACAGGGTGCAAAATAAAAACAGATTATTGATTTGAGTACAGAACACTCAATAGAAACCAATTTATAATAATAATATTATTAATACATTTTGTTTTTGAAACAAAGATCTTCAAATTCAGATCTAAACATTAAAAGACTAGAACAAAATATAAGGGATGTCAAGTTTTAAAAAGCATGAGTTAAATTAGGTCTAATTGCACATTTCAACCACTAGATGGCAGTACGTGCTTCCAGGACGATCCTTTAAATGTGTTGAAGTCTCACCTGCAGGTCCAAGCTTGGTGCCACCTCCATGTTGGATGTGTCGTGGTTTTCCTGACGTAGATCTGCTCTGGAGAAGCTGAAGCTTTTCAGATCCTCCTGCTGACAGAGCGGCTTTTTGTTTGGACTCACATCAGGACATGTTTTCACATTCCTGCTCCCAAAGCAGAAGAGATCTGCTGCAGGCGGGTGTCACACCCAGAGGATCCTGTCACTTTAATATTTGTCTTTGACCACATACCTTTTTTTTTTTTTTGCCTCTCAAAATCACAGATTATTTCACTAATAACTAACTTTAAACCAATAATAATGAGGAATTATTTACTCAAAACAAGCTACTATATCGCACTGAAAAGTTACTTGTAAGTTAGTTTTGTTTTATTTCAAGTCTACGAATGTATTTGCAGTAGAAAGCAGACAAAATATTTGAAAAATCATTTTTACAAGCTTTTTCTTGTCAAATATTTTTAAATGTTTTGAGTTAAAATATAATGAAGTAAAGCTACTCTTACTTTATTATGTTCTCTGGCTACTCTAACCACGTCTCTCTGCATCTGAATCTCTTTATTTAGAAAAACTGTTTTATTAGAGACCACTAAGTGTGAACACATCCTGCGTTGCTTTGATTGTCTGGTTGCAGCAACGTCTGCACGGTCAATGCATTGACTTCAGGTTTCTCTCTGTAAACGGACAATTGAAGACACCCAGATAATCAACAGTTACCAGATTTTCTGCATCATTAAAGCTTTGATTACAAGAGCATCAATTGGAAAACGAAGCGAACCCACAGTTTCGACAAAGTTTGAGACGTTTTTTCTAAGTCGTTATGTTGGCGGGGGGCGTTATTGATCTGGTTACATCAGTATGGGGGCCAGAAATCCTCAGAGAAAGCAGAGAAAGCAGAGAAAGCAGCCATCCTGTGGATCATTCAGGGGAACGCTCTGTGTTCATCTGGGCTTTACCTGCTTCTGCAGCACATCTGTCGCCAGTCCAGCATGAGATTTCTGCTCCTGTTTGTCTTTGCTTCGATGAGAATGAGGTTTGATCTCATTTGTACATTTCATCTTATATCTACATCTGGATTGACTGCATATTATTTTCTTATCTTGTTCATCATTGTTTCCTCATAAACCGCTGAGGTCTTTACAGAACAGATGGATTTTAAATTAGGCTTCTTTTTTTTAGCTTTATATTCATTCCCTTGTCAAAAACATACCTGGAGTTTTGCCTTGATTCGTTCATCCATGTTTGATAGAGTCTTTAATTTCCATGGCAACCAATCACCTGTGCAAAATGCCTGGTTGGACCCTCAAGACGCAGCTCCTCCAGATGCAGCTCCTCCAGATGCAGCTCCTCCAGATGCAGCTCCTCCAGATGCAGCTCCTCCAGATGCAGCACTTTCAGACCTCAGATAATGCAAAGAAAACAAGTTAATATTCCTTTAGAAACAACAATATTAATGTTTTAGCTCAGGAAGAGTTCAGAAATCAATATTTAGTGGAAAAACCAGGAGGTTTTCAATGGGGCTCAGTGCAGTGGGCTCTTAGTTTTCCAAGTTAAAAGAATTAAAAGAAATGTGAAAAGCAGAATAAAGTGTGAGGCTGTTGTTTCAGGCTGTTCTGGTTTTTCCTCTGCAGCTGTTGTCTTGTTAATCAGAGCTGATTGGAGTCATCCTGGGCCTCCGGAGCCACTCCGGCGCTGATTGGACCATGGCGGATAGAAACTGCAGGACCGTCTGAGGTTTGGGACGCAGGCGGCAGCAGAACGGAGAGCGCCATGCCGTCCATTGTGAGGGAACAAAAGAAATGCTAAAAGGTTTAAAGCAATCAATCTGTCAAACACTGCAAGGTGTAATAAAAGCATGTGTGTTGTTCTACCAGGCTTTTATACCGTGGGAAGTAAAGGGAGATCTCTGTGAATACATTTATATTTTCCCATTTTAGTATGAAATAATTGTTCCACAGTCGAAAGATGTATTTTGTTTGAAATCTTTCATTTAAAAACTATTTTGTAGGTAATACCCACTTTCACACTTCAGCATCTCCATTACAAATGTTCTCAAAAACTTGTCAGTATTATGCAAATGTCAGAAAACACAACTTTGGTGTTTCCATTAAACGAGAAAACAACATAAAAAATTACTGTGCAGTTTGGTATATTATCACATTGACTTTACAAAGTTGTAATATTTTATGAACTGCATTTTACTTATTCCTATGTAAATACTATCAGCTCAAAGTTACTAAGTACAATTTAAATATATTTCATCAGCCAGTCAATAATATTGAATAATCGATAAACTCTACCCTGTAGAGTTTTAATTGATTTAAACATAATTAAATCAACACTTTTTACTTAGATTGAAGTTTTTATGATATATTCATTTACAATAATCACTGGTTTGTTTCCATATTTAAAAATAAAGTTTTACACACTTTTGAGTGTAAAATCTAAAAGTATGTAAATTCCACATAGGGACACAAAAAACTATTGCTTATAGGATTTACTTCTCTTTTTTAAGGTTATTCAGATTTTAAAACTGTGGATAAATTGGAAAAAGAGGAAAAAATGTTTGTTTTTTTTGTCTCTGTATGTTGTTCATCCACTGAAAGCAACACAAGTTTATGGATCTGGCAGAACTTCATCAACCTTTTTCATGTTTAGACCCACTTACAGCAAGTTTTTATTTAGTCCAACTTCATTGGCAAGATAACTAAGAGTGTGGCAGCAACTTTAATCTCAGTGAAGGAATATATTTGGTTTACTTTCAGGAACTCAGTAGTTTCGGTGTCTGAGGGCCAAGAGAAGCAGATATGAAATAGGTCAGAGTGTCCAGCTTCAGCTCCAACAAGCTGCTTCAGGCGACTGAATCACTTCCTCATGTCCGCTGATGAACGATTCATTTGATTCAGGTGAGCTGAAGACGGGCCACATCTGAAATGTGGAGGGAGTTTTTCTTTTTCTACCTTTTATAAGCTGTGAACATTTTGTTGTTCATGTTATTTTTACCTTGTCTTTAGGGATTTTCCTCCTGGACGCTGCCACAGTTCAACCTCATCACTCAGTCGTAGAAACAGCAGAAGGAGAGGTTTGTATCTGTCAGTCGGCGATGAGTTTTCCTCCAGTAGGTTTGTGCATCCTGACATCCATCTTACTCTACACATGAACAAGTGGGTTTTGAAGTCCTATTAATGCCCTGCTAAAACACTTGTTTTGATGCAAGATGATTTTAATCTTTTTGGTTAAAGATATCAATGTTTTCAGCAATATAATAGGTAATTCTGAATATCATTTTTATCCCCACTATGCATTAGATAAATATCTAGAACAACACAAAGTTGTTGACTTAATATTTGAAGCTACGTATGATTTTGTATCTCCAGATGTTTTTTTTTTATCCTAAACTGTTTCTGCCTCCTGCTCAGCGCATCTTAACACTAATTCCTTGTTTCCACATCTGTAAGCGCGATGTGATTTGCATGATTAGGACATGCACACGTTCTTTTCACACAATAAATCAAGTTAAATGAGGGTTTCCGTGTGCACACATAATGTCAGCTAAATTGTTGCACTGCTATCCATCAAGGTAGACTCAGTAACCTGCCGTCTCTCGCTCCTTCTTTACTCTTGGTTGTGTGTTTGTCCCTCATGTTTGATAAATAAGGTTGAATTTTTTTCTCCAGTTCAGCCTGTGGTCAAATATTTTTGCGTCAAACAGATGAGTCACAGAGATCTAATGAACAAGTGAATGTAGAAATAATAAAGTGATTATAAACCCTTTTTAAAGACAATGCTGTACTGTTTTGCTCTACAGGTTTGATTGCCACAGTGCATGAAATTAAAGTGTACATGAGATGGTAGTGTTGTTTATAACTACATATCTCTGTCATTTATGGAAAAGCTTAACTAAAATAAGTAAATAAACAACGAGCCGAGGCCTCAGAGGAAGATGCTTTGTTTTCAGGTATGAAGGGACAGTGATGATGTGAGGGTTCATTTTGGTTACAGTGCAAACTGACCTGTAACCTGAAACATGTTTTCATTTTTTTTCTGAGCAAAAAATAAATAAACATGAAAACAAATGACTCCAGCATCATTATCACTCCACTGGCTTCCTGTCTGCTTCTGAAAGACTCATTCAGATTCAGGTGGAGGATTTTAAAATTATTAATATTATTTAACTCATTCTTTTCACACAGCAGAAGAAGTTTTTTTTTTGTTTTTAAATAGAGAGATCTAGATTAAATACACACTGCTGACATTTTTTAAATTCTGTTTAGGGTTGAGCTAATTCTCCATGTTATTTTTCCATAACGTTGAGCTTTTTCTTCTGTTTCGCAGTTCCAATTGGCTATTTCAATCACGGTTAATCTATAAAGTAAAATTCACATTTTGCACATCCTTGTACCTCCATATTAGTCTCTACTGCTTCTGAAAACCTACCGAGCGTTTACAGTTAACTCCACAGCTGTTTGTGGCAATAAGCTAATGTTTTCTTGTGCCTGGAAAAGTAGCCATTTAAAAAATAATCTACATTCCATCGGTACCTAGCAACCCCAGCCGAGCCCAGTGTGTCACCTAGCAACCTGAGCTGAGCTCCAGCATGATTGGTCAGCAGCTTATTAGGATTTAAAGTGACCAGAGACCCTAAAAGGAGCTCAAAATATGCAGAACTGAGCAGATTAAACTCATAACCTGATTTTGTGCAAAACAAATGCAGTGAAGATGTTTCCTGTAGCTCATAGACTCATTTTAACTTGTTCAAGGGTAAAATAAATAAACCTGCTGTATAGATACATTCAGTGAAAGAGGAAAATAGAGAGTGTTTCTGAAGGGATCAGCCACTTCCTGCTGTTGGTCATGCTAGTGTGACCAACAGATCAAGATGGCTGGTTGGTCTGTCTCTCACAGAGCAGATGAAAGACAGACTGATGAAGAGGAGACAGCGAGGTGAAGATGTACATGGTGACAGATGAGCATCAGAAGAGTGACAGGTCAAATGACAAGAAAAGAGGAACAGTAATAAGAAAACACAGCAGGAGGCCGGTAGCTGTCATCTATCCACCATTATCCACTTGAGGCTGAACAGAAAGATTCAGCCAAAATGGCTTCTTTAATCCTCTTCATCAAACTCTACAGAAAAATACACAAGATCTTTTTTTAACTTTTAAGTCATTGGTAGTGTGTTTAACTAAAACTAAAAACTTTTAATGTAAAAATATAAATAACATTTCCACATGTAATGATGACATAACCTGTAAAATATGTTAGAATAAAACTACCTGGTTAAAATAATAAGAAAAACTAACAGAATGTTGTTTTGAAGCATGTTTGGAGTCAATTTCTGAACATGAACAACAAAGAGATCATTAAAAATCAATCTAAACCAAATTAACAATTACGTTTCATTAAAAAAAAAAAAAATTCTTTATTTTAGCCAAATAAATACAACCACACGTTAATGAGGTTACAGCTTTGTAGATCTAAGTGAAAACAGAAACCTAGTTTGGTGGAATAATAATCTTGAAAAAGATATAATCTAGATCACGTTTTTTAAATTAATGAATTAAATGAATGAGGCCACTGAATGACAAGCAGTGGCATTCCCGACAGCATCTCAGTGCTGATTAGCTGTGATTAAATCTAATTAATTGATTGGTTTCTGCTCAAACTGGACCATTTCCTCTGTCAGCTCTTACACACTGATTTGAAGAAAATATTTCTGAAGCCTTTTCCCACCTGGAGCTGAAGAAAGAATAATTTAGTAACATCATACTGATCTTTTTTGTTGTTTTATTGGTGAATTTGAGGTTTTTCTCTGCAGCCTTTCCTCACATCATTGATATGTGTCAGGGCATCTGTGCGATATGAGCCGCTGCGTTTTTAAAAACGGTCAATCTGCTTATCTACATCTGCAGGTAGCTAATGGACTTCCCCTCTGTGATCAGTCAGCTGGGGATTATAGTGAAAAAGTGCTGATTACAAACGCAGCAAAGAGTCAGACTGTCATCACCGAGCTTTCTGTGAAACTCAGTAAATCAGTAAATCTTTCGTCTTTCAGAGGCAATCCACTAAAAACCTGATGATGCCTGAAGGAACATCTGACCGTTTCACATCCTGTAGTTTATGTGTTCTCCTGTCAAAACGAAGCAAAAACCTGCAAAATGTGATTTTTCCATAATTGCCCCCGTTAGACACAATATAAACAGCAAATAACAATGTTAACACACCAAAGAAAAGCTCAAACTAAGGTAAAAATGAAAAAAACGAAAGTGATTTTAATCTTAAGGAGCATTTTTTTAAAGATCGGTTGAGAAAGATTTGCTTCACTGGGGTTGCTAGGTAACCGGCTTCTCTGGGATTGCTTGGTAACGGCGGTTACTAGGATTGGCGCTTACTAATTAGTTATATATGAAAGGTTTTGGGGAAAAAAAACAACTAATTTTCCAGATACAAAAACATTGACTTTCTGCCAAAAAAACTACACTGTTTTCTTTTAAGCACTTGAGATATTTTTTAGGAGCATTTGTGTCCCAAATGGAAGTAAAAAATGTGGAAAACATAAATTTTCAATAATAGATCCACTTTATAAGTACATCCAAAAACATCAACGTGTGAAAGCACATAAAAACATTTGCATGTTGTGTTAATGTGCAAGTTTGTCTATAAAATTCTCCTTGTAGGGGAATTCCAGCTGCTCTCACAGCTCTGCAGACGCTGCAGGTCTGGACTCGAACCGGATGCCGGATGAGAACAGAGGATGAATGTTGCTGTCCTGACTAATTTCCTTTCTAATCTACATTTGTAATGATTCCCATTGAACCCTTTAGTTAAACTTTAAGTCCGGAGCATCATAAGAGCAGCTCAGATGAGCTACATATTGTCAAAGTTCCTGGTGAGATCTTTAAATTTAAAACAAATGCAGCAAGACAAAGATGGCAGCACGTTAATCTACGTTAAACCCATCATCGACACTTTGCTAATAAAACAACATTTTTGTCCTCAGCAACACAGTGATTTCTTTTTGAAGAAGGAGGCGTGTTGGGAGCGAATCACACTTGTCTTTTTACTCACAGTTGACCTTCTGAAAGCTGCTTGAACTCATTTACCAGACACACACACACACACACACACACACACACACACACACACACACACACGCCAACAAAACTTTTGAAATTTTCTGCAGTGCCATAAAAAACTGTAATTTCTAGTGAGAAGTAACCACTTTATTTGTGAGTGGCTGAAATTACACTCGAGCTTCTCACTTTAGATGCAAATAACTCTGCACAGGTTTTTGTTGACGTTTTGTCTGGCATGAGAGTGAACACCATGCTAAGACACCTGTTTAACACCAGCTATTCAGAAAGACAATTGACTCTTGAAATTAGTCTGGGGAGGAATTTCGAGAGAAATAAAAACAAAAATTGTTTGAAAGAAGCAAACAAATAAAATAACAAATAAAATGTCAAAGAGTGGCTCATGTTTGTTCAGCTGAAATAATTCATTTGTGAGTTTAAATGCAGTTTTCAGTAAATTGTCTGCTTTATTTTTTGATGCTTGGGTTCTGTTTCTTCATGTTGTGCAACCTGGCATTGATCCTACAAGTGAAAATCTTTGTTAGTTTTTTTCTCAGTCTTAAATTTTTTTTAATCTACTCAATACTTGCAGGGTTAAACACAAATGAAACATGCATATTAAGTCATTCACATTATGCTAATGAGTTGAAATGATATGTTTTGCACTGGGAGAAAGATGAAGTACTTAAACCAGTGCAGGAGGCAGCGTCATGATGTGGGAGCTTTTTCCTTTAACAGAGCAGTGACTCCTCAGGTTGTTCTCTTGGACCACCTGCTTGTTCTGCAGATCTATATCTCTTTGAAAACATTTGGCCAAGAAAGTTTTGCAGAAATGGATGTTGGTACCGGAAAGTGAAGCTGCTGGTTCTGATGCAGCTGCTGATATTTGAAGATTTGCAATGATTCGCAAAATGCTGTTGATCAGTCTGATATCACAGTGTCTGATGAATCCCTAGAACACTTTTCAAATTGAATTAGTTTGTTTTCAAGTTAAATTCATTTTACATTCATTGTTGATTGCTGACAATATTTTCACAGGCACAGAAACACAAACTATAAATTAATAATTGATGATTTCGTCTGGGTTTGTCTTCATATCAGAAGCAGGAGGTGGAGATAAGCCATCCTCAGTGCTGAGAAAACTCTCCTATGATTTAAGTTATTAATCTGGTTTGTGGAAGAGACAGAGAGCATTGTTTGTGTTTTTCACATTTTTTACTATTGAAGTTCAAGTTTGTGGCCCCCCCAAAAAATCTAGTTCAAGATATTATTTTTATTATTATTTTTTAGAGAAAATATTGTGCTGTGTCTCAGACTCCGGTGGAAATGACTCCCTCAGAGCTCGTCTGCTCAGAAATGAGCGCCATGACCTTTGGATTACAGCGAACGGAGGCGGAGAATGATCCCGTTTAGTTTCCGGGACCTGAGCCTGGGGGAGGAGCGAGGCGGGAGGTGAGCTCCGGTCATTAAGAGTGAAAGGGATGAAACACTAAACTAAAGTGTCTGCGATGCAAAAGCAGGTCAGGTGACAAAGCTGCACGATAATGAAATACAGAACCGTCTGTGAGCGATGGGAAGCGACATCCTTACTGTCTCACCTGTCTGCTTACGTCCTAATCAAAGTCCCGACTGCTTTTAGTGGTTTTCGCGGTGAAAAAAGAAAAATGAAAATCTTTCTGTTTGGCTGTGTTTTTATCTTCGCGATGCTGCAGCGGAGCGTCAGGCAGACGGCTGCATCACCGGACACAGGTGAGTGTCAGAAACTGGAGATTTAAAAAAAAAAAAAAAAAACTGAGATGGAAAAGCAAACCTGTGATGATGCGACCGGATGGCCTGCAGAGAGCACACTGCATAAATATCCAGATGGAAGAGTCGCTCTCTTTCCTGTTACTGTGCAGAATTTAAAAAACGGGGTAATTTTCAATGCAGCTTTGGCTGAAAGGGAGAGAAGCAATCTCATCCATCCAGCCGGAAAAGGAAGATATAGAGGGGAATAGTTCAGAGCAGAGCAAATGTGTTAGAATGGCCTAGTCAAAGCCCAAACCTACTTCCATAAGAGAAAGGCTCATTTCACAATTATGGTTTGCTTGATCTTGGTTCATTACATAAAGGAGTTTGTGGCTGGAGTGTGACAAAATGTGAAGAAAGTGTAAAAGTTTTCTATAACTCCTAAATATTAAAAATTTACTATACTGGTAAACTGAGTTAGAAGATCATATAAAATGTTTCTCAGCTTCGCTAAACAAGCTAAAGTTTAAAAACTTGGAAGGGAAGAGTTCAACGTTCTCTGAGCTAGTGAAATATTTAAAGGCTGAAAACAAGCCTCCACTGAGCTTTGCATGCAATGCTGGTTAAAAACCGGCAAAGGAAACATTTCATCACAGTCTGATTTGGGCAAGTTTTTACTTGGACGGCGCTGACTCAGAACTCTAATGTTGTACTACACTTCATAAGTGCTAAACAGGCATTTAATTAAGGAGAGCACTTTTTGATCTAATCAGTGAAATTATCTGTAATAATTATAATTACTAGAAGTCACTACAGGGTATCTCTGATGGAGACATATTTAAAGTACTGTAGGCTAAACTGTTCTTTGCAGTCACATTGTAGACCTGAAAATCTTTGCTGGTTTTTCATCGCTATTGTTGATTATATTTCTTTTAAATATTAGGATTTTGTAGAATAAATAAGTATCAATTAAAGCTCAGACAGATCCAGGCAGATGTATAGATGCTATTTAAAGGTGCAGTGTCATGATAAGTCAACTTTGTTTTAGCTTTACGTCATGTTATAATGTGATTCCCTCATCAAAAACATACCTGGAGGGTTACCATGATTCATGCATGCTTTCGAAATCCTGTAATCTCCATGACAACCATTCACCTGTGAAATGTCTGATTGGACTCGGCACTGCCTTCAAGACAAAGCTCCCCCTTAATTTCCAAGCTTCTGAGCTTTCCTTCACTCCTTCAGACTAGCCGGCAGCAATTAGCACATCTGCTGAGCTCATTACAGGAGCTACTTCTCAGTGCAACACTGGTTAAAAAAAAAAAATTAAAGAGCAGGAGTTCTTAAAGAGACAGAGGCCCAATTTCAAGGCGTTAAGTCATATTTGACTTAGATAACATTTTTTATAACAACTGAAGGAAACATGGTTACTTAATTGTGTTATAAAATGCCTCCATGTTCCTGGAAAAAAGATCACTGCACCTTTAAACCATAAACTTTGATTGAAAGCAGTGGACCAACTCATCTACTTGTAATGAACTGGATAAAAAGTTACTTCCATATAGGAACATGTTACTAGAGTTTTCTTCAGCTGTAAAAAAACAAAAAAACAACAACAACAACTAAAACTGAATAAAATATGTTCCCACTGAAGATATGACAGTCAAAGTGTTTCTCTAGCTGTGGCTTGGTCATAGTTAAAAGTATTTGCATTATTAAACTTTAAAACATTTGGGATTTTTGGAAGGAAACAACTGAACCATTGCTTTCTCCCTTGACCTTTACAGAGAGATAGTCTGTAAATTTGCAGACTATCTGCAATATTTGCATATTGCAGATAGTCAATATGTAAATATAAAAGTAAGGTTTTGACCAGGCCAGGATCGTTTCATCACAGTCTGGTTATTTCTGTCCAAGCAACAAAGATGCAAGTCTGCAGAAAAACATATATTGTGATGCAAATCTGCTAGATATCAATGTTAATAGGAGTGGAGGGAGACACGTTTACTCTTAGAGATAATATATTTAATTTACATATAAAACTGCGATAGGCTTGGAAAGTTTCAGCTTGAAAGTAGCTTGTCTCAGAACCTTACATTTCTTCCACATGAAATGAATAGACGATATTATTAATTTGTGCTTTCTTACCTTCTGTAAGGTGAGACGTCGGAGGTGAAGTTAATCTAAGACGGACAGGATGGTTTAGCATCTGTGTGTTTGATCTCAGTGCATTTTGAATGGATGCTCTGTGAACTTCACAGGATCATTAACATATTCTTCATTCATCTTCGCTGCTGGCATCAGATGAGGACGGTTCTCTGGCAGACGACATCCTCACATCGCTCAAACATGAACTCATCCACCTGAACATTTCTGCAGAGGAATGTAGAGAGCAGGAAATTCCTCATTCGCACACTAAGCTACGTTGTAGACACGGCTGCCAGGAGCCGACTGACAGAAATCAGGCTCATTGATTATCAAAATAAAATCAGTTTCAGTAATGAAGTTAATTGAATCAGACGCAGAAATGAAACCTGTTCTGGAGGCTTTGAAATCCTTTAAAAGGAGACAGGAAGATTTATTTCAGTGTTTGGATATTCCTCAAAATGAGTAAACATAAAATAAGTTTACTAAAGATAATGGGGAGGCATGTTACCTGTGATAACAAAGCTATACCTATAGCTGTAAAAAAATAGCTTTAGCTGGTCTATTGGATGATTTGATTCTGTTTGAAACATACAAGATCATGACATCATCACCTGGGTTGATGATGTCATGATGAAAATGTCTTGTTTATAAATGAGATCTGGCTTCATTTCACTTAAAATAAGTAAATATATGAGTTGGTGTAAGACATAGCAGATCTCTGCACAAAGTCATTTATACCGCTGTAGATTTGAAGACAGTGTATGTAAACATTTGGTTTCAACTGTATGAGTCTGAGCTGATTTGATAAAATGTACTAAATACAACAAGATATGACTTTTACGAAGAAAATACAGTGCTGGGACTTTTAAATGATGGGCTGAGGCAGAGAAATCTGGATGTGTATTAAAACCTCACAAAACTTATTTGCTGCATTAACGTCCCTGCCAGGCATTTCTCCCCCTTGACATTTAACTCATTTCCCTCCACTTTTATGTGATAAATTGACTTTTCTAATCAAATCCCTCGCTTTCTCATTACAGTAGAGCAAAATTTTGCTCGTAGCAACATTAAATTCAAATTAACTCCAGTATTTTCTGGTGCGTTAATAATCATGGCTGATATTCCTGTTGATGCATCTCATTGTTATGTGAATCCCTCCTTAGGGACCATAACTGCACCTCTGAAAGTTATAAGATCAGCCATTATTCTGTGCTAAATCTGTTCAATTTCTTATATATATATATAATTGTAGTAATGAATATTCTTATTCCTGCTAGTGTGTGGTATCATGAGGCTTCATTAGTCGCCACTTTTTAAAAAGTAATTTCCATGTAGCGTCAACAGGAAGTGAATGTATCTTCATCCAGCTTTTACAAGTCAGTGTGTTGTTGCTTCTTCAAAGCTGATATTCTTTATACTTTTAGACGCATTGAAAGCTAGTAGTATATCTGTCCTATTTTGATTCAAACTAAAATAACTATTGGATAAATTATCCTAATCTTGACTCAGTCATCTTCTGACTTGGCTTGCAGTAAGTTTCATTCATCTTGGAAAAATACATTTTCATCCTGTCAAAAGTTACTCAGATATTAAATATGTGAATATCAAGTTTGTAATTTACTTTTAAAACATAAATTATTGATCAAAAATCACATTTCACACATTTTCATGCTTCCATTTTGATCTCAGCTGCTTCTAAAAACAAACCAAGCGCTTTAAAAAGAAAAACACCCAGTTGTTGTTTTTTTTTGGGCAACAAGTTAATGTTTGTTGGAGTCTGAAAAATGAACGTTTCAAAACTGTTGTCCCGTCCCACTGTTACCTAGCAACCCCAGCCAGGCAGCCCGTTACCTAGCAACCCAAGGGGGAGTCCAGAATGTTCGACCAGCTGGTTTGACCGCTGTGTGCTCTGTTCAGTGACTGCTGGAAAAGACGAGTGTTGTTGATTTACCACCCAGAAGCCTCTCGCTGCATTCTTGTTGGTTGTTCAGGAGCTTGTTTCTGCTTTCCAAAGATATACGGTTGTATGATTGTGCGTCTGCCAGCAGCCGTTTTCACTTGTGAGTGTAAGCGTTGAGTTGGGCGGCAGAAATGTATTGGGATTTAAAATGACAAGAGGCCCTGAAACAGATCAAAATAGACAGAACTGACCAGACTAAAATATTATTACCTAAAAACGATCTAGAAAATGTAATTAACACATTTTGTTTAGCCCACAGACCTATCCTAACCTGTTCAAGGAAGCATAATAGCTTTAAATTTGACATTATATTAAATAAATAATCTTATTTTCTGTCCTCCTCAGAGTTGAACTGTTGTGAAGGGGACATTCTCCTGATGCTGGACTCCTCAGGAAGCGTGACCACTTTTGAGTTCTCTCGCTTTTTGACCTTCGTGGCCGACCTCCTCCACCCGTTTACCCTGGGCCGGGGCCACGTCAGGGTGGCTCTGCTGATGGTGGGCACCACTCCTCACCTGGAGTTCAGCCTGGATGTCCACAGCAACCATGAGAGTCTGCTGAGAGCCCTGCAGAGCGTCCACCAGCAGCAGGGAGACACCAACACGGAGGCCGCCATAGAGCTGGCGCAGCGGCTGCTCCTGGGGGCAGACGGGACTGTGCCCAAGGTGCTGCTGTGGCTGACGGACGGAGTCCAGTCTGGAGACGTGGAGAAGGCGATGTCTGAGCTGAAGGCTCGCGGAGTTTATGTGTTGATTGTTTATACGATTCATGGCGACCACCGGGTGTTACAGCGCGTGGTGACGCCTCCGCTGGAGTCACACCTGTACTTTGTGGACATGGAAAGCATCGAAATCATCACAGAAGAACTGAGGGAGGCCATCATCAGTATGTGTGTGTGTGTTTTTAAATGTGTAATTAACTATAAATAATTAGCCTGGTTAAAAAAAACAGCCCATCATCTGGTGCTATTTGCTCCGTCCAGACGGTCAGGGCTCTCGGAGTTGTGGACTCTGTTGATTTTACACAATCATCAATGTTTTCCTGTGATGTATACGCACCAGTTCAATGCTGTTAATGTTAATGCTGGATTGAATGGCTTCGTTCACTTCTTCCTCTGCCATTACTAAAACTACAGGCAGGCTCCAATTATAAAAAAGTGCAGGAAACAATCGTTTAAAACTTCTTCTTCTCTTCGCTGATTCAACTCAATGAGAGAAATCCCAGACTGAGTTGTGAAAAGAGATTATAATCAAGCAAAATTGTTTAGAAAGGCAAAAGTCAGGCTAATAAATGATACATATTATTATAAAGTACATTCTATTGTCTTCACATCTTTTTTTTTTTTTTCATCTGTAGAAATCATTCTTGCAGAGCGACTGAGCGTGGTTCGCTTGACTTCCAATAGTGCAGTGCTGCAGTGGTGTCCCGTTCTGGCTGCTGACAGCGGTCACTATGAGCTGAGCCATAAAGCTGTGGATGATCCCCGCTCTGAGAAAACTAGGGTTCTCGACAGCAGCTCCAACCAGGCAGAGCTGACCCAGCTGCAGCCCGACACGACGTACACGGCCTCCCTCCGGCCCGAGTCCAACCAGCGGCTGCACAGCACACTGACTGTGAAGTTCACCACACTTCCTGGTAAAAATCACATGTCCGCTTTTTATTATTTACACTTTCTTCTCTTTTACTAACCACAGAAAAGACAGAGGAGTAATGTGTTTCTTAAAATATATATATTAAGTTTTTGCGATGTGAAACATACATACATTGTGGAATCGTAAAAATATGTGTATGTCGCAGATTACTGGACAAAGAAAAACAGATGATATCAATAAAACAAAACAAAGAAAACATAAACAAAGAAAACTGCAACAAACAATTACCTAAAATCACTATATACGCTTCATAATGCCTGTCTATGTAAAATATACAACTATTAATATAGTGACACATTAAGAGACAGACTGTGCATTCGGATCAATCTTATACTGATTGAAATGGCTCAAAAACTGCTGCAATAGACTGCAGGATTTATAAACAAAGCTTTAGTTATCACTCTGCAATTTCTCCACATGGAGGCTCTCATTAAGTTTAGCTTGCCACATTTTAAACCAAATATACAATTTTAATTATTTTCTTGGTTATTACCATTCCATCCATAAATCACGGTCATTTGCATAGAGATGCTGCAGTTCATAAATGAAGCAGAATATTAAAATAAAACAATGCACTTCTATATTTTTTTGAAAATGTCTCACTAATACTAGTAGAGTTTGAGACAAGGGGTCATGAGTAAAGTCTTAAACGTAACTATTTCTGCTTCGCTCTCTTTAAAAATGTTTTTCACACTCAATTTATCCCAATTTACTCTTTAACTTTAGCATCAAGACGAAACTCAATTTGGGTCACTCAAATTAAATAATTGACTTTGAGTCTAATTAAGACAGATTAAGCCTAATCAAGAACTTTTGACCTAATTTGCATTTGTTAAATTAACTGAAATTACAGCCAACATCTTAAGTGTGAATCAAGAGGTTGGTTTAAAATCAGCATGTCTTTTTTTAATCATTTCATTTAGATGTTTTAAGTCCAGCAGAGGTCACCTTGTCGGACCCTGGCCCCCGTCAGGTCCGTGTCAGCTGGGGCCCGCTGCAGCCGTCCCGGGTCCAGCGATACACTCTGGAGTACGGAGCGATTCCAAGCGGTCGTGTTCACACTGTGGATGTAAGCAACCAGAAAAGCTCTGTGCTTCTGAGTAACCTGGAGCCAAGCACTCAGTACCTGATCACAGTGAGCGCGCTGCACCTGGATGGAAAGGAGAGAGCCATGTCTGTGAGAGCCTGCACTCAGGAAGGTTGGTGCGTCCGGATCATCAGATGTTGTTTCAACGAATAAAAATGGGTCTTGATATAAAAGCAGTATAGACATGAGGAACACTAATTGCAAAACTCTGGTCACCTCTGACTTTTATCTTAAATCTAGGAATATCTAATTTCACTATTTTCACACCTGATAGTCTGGTTCAACTCAGGACCAAGTTGCAACATTTGTTACATTTTCAGCTGGTGTGGTTCACTTTCACACTGTATTGTCAAATCAAACATTTTGAAAAACCTGTTCCCCTCCTCGCCTGTGGTGGCGCTGCACCAAGAACCAGTCAATGAAACGACACCAAAACCTCCAAAAAAGATATGAGTGTAACTTCCTTCTTCACAAAATGAAAACAAAACTGGAGTCAGATTTCAGGGATGGAGAATTTCTCCTTTTGTATTTGGTAAAGTCCACAAGCCATTTCATTGTCCTGCTGGTGCTAGACTCTTGCTTTTGTTTTGGTTGCATTTACCCAGCATGCCTTGCGCTGTCTTCTGCTTCCTGCATCTGGACCGGTCTCCAATCCATTCAAAGCCAGAGTTCATTTTAAATGAGACCTGGGTTTTTAGGCGGACCAGAGTTTGTTCTTTAGTCCACATCGGAGTTTGATCGCACTTCAAATTTTTCCAAATGAACTGGACTTTCCATCCAATCAAACTAGAGTTTAATTAAAGTGGACTAAACACTGCTGGTGTGAATCCTCCCTATAAGAAAATGGTTGGTTGACCAAAGTGCTCTTACTAGAGTGTGGAGGTTAAGAATGCAGATATGATGGAGTTAAGCCTTTTAAATGATAAAAGTAAGCAATAAAATATTAAACTAAATCCTAAAGATTTTGTTTTTAACAGACCTGTTAAAAGACAAGCTGCTGAATTTTGGATGATTTATAGGTGATTTATAGGTAACGCCCGGGATACAAAGCGTTACACTAATCCAACCCAGAGATAATAACAGAGTGACTCACAGTTAATTGCGGATTTTTGTTAGTTTTAAAGTGATTTATTTACATGTTGAAACTGTTCTCCCGGAAGTGTAGAAACTGGTGTGTGTTTGTTTTTTCCTGCAGAAGCTCGGCCCGCCCTCACCGACCTCCAGCTGACCCTGACAGATCGGCATGAAGGGAATGAGGTCCAAGCATCCTGGCAGACCAACACAGAAGGACCGAAAGGTTACTGGATCAGCTGGGAGAAAAAAGATTCCCAAAACTCCCAGTCAGAACGCTCCCTCTCCACCGCTTATCTTCCCCCTTTGCCTCCTTTGGTCCGGCTCGCTCATCCCGCCCCGAACAGCCGGGTGTGTGTGTCTCCGGTCTACAGCTCGGGACGAGGAGACGGGATCTGCTGCACAGCCAAGACAAACAGCGGGTAGATGGCCTGACAGGATCCGTTCATCTAATTACTGCAATTATTTTCATGCAGACTGAAATACAAATATTTCAGTCTGTGTGGATGAAAACTGGGGAGTCAAACCGAGTGTCTTACAACTCTGCAGATACATCCTAGTCTGTTATCTTATTTCCTGAGGTTTATTTTGTTTGAATAAAGAAGATTTAGAACAAAACTCAGTCTTGGAGATACTTTAATATCAGTCCAATCTGTCTCTTGTTTGCGCCATCACTCACTTCATATAAAGAAATGAAAACCTGGAACAAACACAAACCTTAAACTTGTGACATTTAAGTGTTTCAGCTATGATCTCCACTCCTTAAATTTATTTTGCTGCTCCAGTTTTCTTAGAATTGGTTTAAGAGAATTAATTCCTCAGTTTAATTCCTTGTCTAATTAGTATAACTTTCTCTAAAATATCCAATAGAAACACTTCTGTGTAATCAAATTGAACCAGTGTTTATTAGGGCTAATTATTGATAAATCAATACATATTTATGTAAAGCACATCACTTGTGCCAACTTCATGTTTTGGTCAACTCGCTTTCTTTTTTCTTACACATTTATCGCCATCTAGCGGCTGGATCAGGTACAGCTGTGGTAAATTCATCCATCCATCCATCCATCCATTTTCCGTCACCTTTCTCCCTAACGGGGTCGGGAGTTGCTGGTGCCTATCTCCAGCTGCGTTCCGGGTGAGAGGCGGGGTTCACCCTGGACAGGTCGCCAGTCTGTCGCAGGGCAACACAGAGAGACAAACAGGACAAACAACCATGCACACACACACTCACACCTAGGGAGAATTTGGGAAGGCCAATTAACCTGACAGTCATGTTTTTGGACTGTGGGAGGAAACCGGAGAACCCGGAGAGAACCCACGCATGCACAGGGAGAACATGCAAACTCCGTGCAGAAAAACCCCGGGCTGGGAATCGAACCCAGGACCTTCTTGCTGCAAGGCAACAGCGCTACCCACTGCGCCACTGTGCAGCCCGTGGTAAATTCACAAAACTATTAAATTCTCAGTTTAAATCCATATTTTCAATCAAGTGGATGTTTAAAACTTAAAGATGAAAGCTAAAATGCACATCCCAAAAATCTCTACAAAATACAGAATCATTTAATAAATTACAATATTAAAATATTTCCTCAGTAACTCAGTTCAAGAAGTCAAACATGTTACATACATTAATTCCAGACAGATATGTTCAACTCTTTATTTTAGTTAGTTTCCTGCTAATAAAAACACGACAATAATAATAAAAAAAAAACATTTTAATACAGAAAATGTGAGCTTGATAAAAAGCAAGTTTAATACCTGCTTAAATGTTATTTTCAGAAGGGACTTTTAATCAGACCATTGAGCCTCATTGGACCGTTTATTGTAATTTATTTAATTTGACTTTATGTTAGCTGCGTACTCTCCTTTCAATCTATATTACAGTCAAGTTTGAGTAATGTCTGCTGAGACAGATCAAAACATCTTGATAAAAAAATTACAAATTTGTCATAGGGTTAGGGTTGAATACATCTTTTTGAAAATATGTTTCTTTTTTCAATGCTTGTGGCTGCAGCTGTGAATAGATTACAACCCTTGCTTAGGGTTTCTTGTATTTTTATTTCTTGTATTTCTCTTGATCAACAACACGTTTTGTCACATTTGTGACTTAAGATTATTTTTTTCTACTCTGTTTTCAGCTTCACATAAATGAAGTCTGAGATCTTCTGTTAACCAGCAGACAACCTGCTGCAAGTTGATGCATACACACAAAAATGTCTTAATTTCCTTCAGGTGCAAAGTCTAAAGTTGCAACTCAAGCACATTTTGCTCAGGGGAGTTGATTAATCTCCTGTGTTTCATTAACACACACTTATGTCTCCCTGAGGTTAAAAACATTGTGATGCTTTATGGCTTTTTATGGCCCATTTGCATGTAAAATTGTGGGTATGTATAACCAAAAGGTCCGTTTTCTGCTATGATGTAACACAAATGATTTTTCTCCAGTTTTTGCTGCAGTGGAATGATGTAAAGATGTCCAGAGCGAGAAAATCTCCAAGCTGATTGGTTCCCTGATGCTTAAGTTATATATGCAGTTTTCTTGGAAAGCTGATTTGGATTTTCTCAGTAAACATTCACAATGAAGGTGGAGCTTGATTTGGGGCGAGATGCTGTTGACATGAGTCCACAAATTAAAAATTTGAACTCAGTAGATTAAGACATGGAGAAAAAGGCAACCATCAAACTTGTTGGGAAAGGACTGAGCACACCTCTGTCCAGTACCCTGAGCACCTTCCACATCATTCTGGTGGCTCTAGGAATTGTGGGTAACATCCTTGTGTTTGGAGTCATTGGAAAGAGTGTGATGGTGGAGCACAGCGCGAGACATCACTCGGACATTATTGTGGTTAATTTGGCGGTGTCCAACCTGATGGTGTTACTTTTGAGGAACGTGTTGCTTATCTTTTGGGACCTGGGCTTCAAGGTATGAACTGCTTACACAAACATCTGATGTACTGCTCAAAAAACTCAAAACTATGGATGGAAAAGAATAAAAAAGTGTTTTGCTTGTTGAACTTGCTCTCATTTTGCACATAGAGTTGAGGTCCACTCACTATTAGCAGAAATGTTATCGGATCTGGACTTTAAAGAGCTTCTTTTTAATGTTGCAAGCTTAGAGTTTATTGAGTTAAATGATTTAAATCAAATCAAATGATATTTGTTTAGCATATTTCAGCAACAGGCCAGTTCAGAGCACTTCACATCATAAAAACACAAAAATCATCAATTGAAGTGTTACATTTTTCCAAGTGCTGTCATTACACGTCAAACTGTTGGCTATTGTTTCATTTAAGGTACAAAAGGAACTGTAAACAGGTGGGGGTTTAGTCACTTGTCTTAAGGTTTAAACCAGATTTAAAGGAACTCACTGTTTCAGCAGTTTTGCAGTTTTCCGGAAGTTTATTCCAGATTTGTAATGCATTGAAGCTGAATGCTGCTTCTCCAATGTTTGGTTCTGGTTCTGCAAAGTAAACTGGAACTGGAAGTTGGTGTATGTTTGTAAGTAAATTCTTAGATTTTGGAGAGAAGTTATCTGGCTTGGTGTGCGACCTCACTTCATCTATATTTCTGTAATGCCACACTTGACCAGGCAGGTATACATAACTGAGCGTATGAAAGCTGGCTGCATATTATTTCCTGATAATCGGGTGGTGCTCTGACTTGGTATTTTTCATCGAATTTCCTTTGGTACTTATTATTAGCAATCCATAGCCAAATGAAACCTATTGCTGCTCTACATTGTAGATCCTATTTTAGAAAGTGGGGAAATGAAACAATCCACCCAAAAATCTGGACATAAGGATATAAAGCAGTGAATAAAATTCAATCAGATATTTGCTGATGAGCAGAAAAAGTGATTAAAGGTCCGCACTTCCTTCAGAGTTATGGCCCAAGGGGTAAAGATGAAAAGCAAGCAAATTTTCCTCAGGGGAGTTGATTAATCTCTTGTGTTTCATTAACACACACTTGAATTTCCCAGAGGCTGAAAAAATTGGGAAGCTTTATATCTTTCTGTGGTCCATAAGAAAGTCAAATCGTCGGTAGGTGGAACCAAGAAATCAATTTTCAGCCGTGATGTCACTGGAAGAAGCTTCTTCAGTTTCAGGAAAAACAAAACCCCAAAGCTGGTTGGTTCCCTGATGCTTAACCGAGTGTCAGTGTTCTTGGAAGGCTGATTTGAACTTTCTCACAATGAAGTTGGAGCTTGAATTGGGGCGAGATGCTGACATGAGTTCAGAAATTCAACATTTTAACACAACAACTGAAATTATGGAGCAAGAGACAACCAAAAAACTTGTGGGAATGGAACTTCGTACGCCTGTCTCCTGCACTGACTGCCTCCCACATCATTCTGGTGGCCCTAGGAATTGTGGGTAATATCACTGTGTTTGGAGTCATTGGAAAGAGTGTAATGATGGAGCGGACATTGTCATTGTTAATTTGATGGTGTCTAACCTCATGATGTGTTTTGTCAGGAGCGTACCGCTTATCATTTCAGACCTGGGCTTCAAGGTATGAACTGCTTACATAAACATCTGATATATTGATTAAAAAAAAAGAAAAAAAAAAAAGTAAAAATATGCATTGGGAGCAACTCATGGAAAAATGTTGTACTTGTTGAACGAGATCTCATTTTACACATGCAGTCAAAGTCAGAGGTTTAGAAACACGCACAGTGTATATGATATTTATGACCTCAGGGAATATAAATATGTGCAATATGGTGCATACACATACAAACCATTTTAAGATAAAGTAAAAACATTATTTTTGTACATGTATTTTTAATTTGCTAAAAACCTGGTTTTGACGCTAATTTAGCTTGTAAAAAATAGGGAAACTCCAAACAAGTATATTAAGCTTTCTAAATAAATAATGCTTATTATTATGTTATAAAAATAAATGTGAGGTTAGCGGTCCATTTTTCACCCATACCAAGCCTGAACACGGTTTAAATCTGTGAGTTAGTAGTTCTCCGAGTGTTACCTGCCAACAAAAACGTTTGCCCTTCTTTCAGGTTGATGGTGAAAGATGGAAAGCTGCAACTCAAGCACAATTTGCCTGAGAAAATTGATTAATCTCTTGTGTTTCATTAACACACACCTTAATCTCCCTAAGGTTGAAAGCATTGTGATGCTTTGTGGCTTTCCCTGGCCCATGTGGAGATTGGCCCATTAGTAGGTGGAACCAAAAGGTCCATTTTCAGATGTGATCACTGGAAGAATCTTCTTCAGGTTGTACATATTTGCAGTATTCTTGGAGGCTCACCTGATTTGAACTTTCTCAGTCAACCTTCACAATGAAGAGGGAACTTAATTTGGGCCGGAATGCTGACATGGGTTCAGAAATTCTAAATCTTGAAACGACTCAAGATATGGAGCAAGAGACAACTACTAAGCTTGTGGGGATGGGATTTCGCACCGCCGTTTCCCCTACACAGAGCGCCTTTTACATCATTTTGGTGGCTCTGGGAATTGTGGGTAATTCTATTGTCATAGGAGTGATTGGAAGGAGTGTGGTGATGGATCGTGGGCCGGGACATAACTCAGACATCATTATCGTCAATTTGGCAGTGTCCAACCTACTGGTGTCCATCATGAGGAACCTGCTGCTTATCATTTCAGGCCTGGGCTTCAAGGTATGAACAGTTTAAATATGCATCTGATGTGCTGCTAAAAAAACTAAAAACTAAAGTATGTTTGGGAAGCAAACCATTGAAAAGTGTTTTACTTTTCTAGTTCAACAGCTCAAATTTTTATGTCATTATGTCTGGACTACAGTTTCTGTAACCACCATTTTTTCAGTGTTGATCAATTTTGGAACAAAATGCCGACAAATGTTAAACAAAGTAACTAGGTGCAAAAGTTTCATTCACCATTAGTGAATGAGTTTCTGCCACAGTTCTGAGTTCATATATTTGCCATCTCCTCTTTCCAGAGTTGGTTTGTGTGTCTTAGTTGGTTTCCTGTCATGGACATCACATTTATTTCACAGATTTTTCAAGACAGATGAGGTTAGGAGCTATTCTCCTAACTTAAAGTAACCTTTATGTTCCTAATGGTTCTGTGTAAATACTGAATTACTTCAACCATTTGACCCAAACTGCCAGCCTTTAGATTAAACAAAATTTGTTGGGATGTTCAAGAACAACTCAAGGTGAACCAAGGCTTGAGTCCATTAGAAAGCAACTGGGACAACTTAAAGACAGTCCAAAATTGTCCAAATTGAAGACAATTCTACACTGCTATGAACTGAAAGAGTGTCATTAATTGTTGATGTAGAAGGAGATAGGGAGACAAAGGTTAAAACCAAACCAAGGAGGCAATATAGGGGTAAAAAGACCAAAAGATACCCATCATAGGGTTAGAAAACACAACAATCTGACAATAACTGGAAACCTAAGCAAGGAGTTGAATTCAGAACCGCTGATACCAAATAAACACAGATTGGGACAGATTTGGTGGCGTGACCTTTCCTGTTTCATCCACAGTCTTCACTCCACAATGCTGAATTTTCCATCAGACAGTCCATTTATTGATACTGATTACATGTCTACCACAATTTACATTGTTATTGATTTATTGTCCATCGGAGTCCATGATCTCAATGCAGAGTCTAAGACATGAAAACACACAAAACTCACCCAATTAAAATATCTATTTTCCAGCTGTACACCTCCAAAGGCTGGTGTCAATTCCTGATGGGAGTCTGGGTCTGGTTGCGGTCGGTCAACGTGTGGTCAACGTTCTTCCTCAGCGCATTCCACTTCCACACTCTGAAGCGCGTGGCTCCGACTATTGGACACCTTCAGGGACCGTGGAGCACCTATAGGACCCTGCTGCTGAGCCTGGCATTCGTCTGGATTTTAAACCTTCTTTACTCCATTCCTGCTCATATTTTCTCCACCAGTGGCAATGAAAACAGCACAGAGGTGAGAGAAACACGAAGTTTGCATGTTTTTCCCGGGCATTTGTAATTCTTCTTTGTTCGTCCGAAGAAGCAGGTCCAGTAGACTGACTTCAAAACATATGCTCAACATTGAAAGACTACCACAGAATTGGTAACTGAAGCATTATTTTGTATAAAAAATGAAAACATACCTTACAAGAAACTTGTAGGTATGTTTTCTGTCAACTTCATTACTCACGGTAATTAAGTTGGCTATTGCCTTCAGTTCATCAACTTCTGCCCCTATACATTCAACAAACTACAACAAATAACCTTAAACAAACTACAGAGCTCCCAATGAGCAGTTAACAGCAGTTGTAAAATTAAACATCGCTAAAATGCATATTGATTATAACACCGAAAAACATATACATAATATTGCAAGATGTCACAATAAGTGATGTACATGATTACATTTGTCTAAAAATATGTGTTAAAAATGTAATGGGCCCTTTGCACGTCAGCTTCCGCGTTCGGGGAAAAGCGGCTCCATCGTTTCCAATTTATTGAAAATGGGACTTTACACTGGGTGTTTGAAGGGCTTTTCCAATGTAACAATTAATAATGTACATCAATCCGAAGCCCCGACAAGTAAGCTGGAGAAAGGTTTTAAGATGTGCGCCTCGTTATACATTCACAGATAGGAAGGTGAGTTTACTTTCTTTAAACTTTGTGGCTAACATTAGCTTTAGCTTATGCTAGTAAGTAGGCAATATTCTCGGACATTTTTCTTGTAAAAATCTGCTATTTAAGTATCTAAACATTTTTCATCCATTCTAGCGGACAATGTTTTTACCTTATTTTCAGGTATATTACGTGCGTTTGTTGTCGTTAGTGTCAAAGACCACCTAAACGGGGAGATTACGGTTCAGGGTTTTTGCTTCCGAAGCCTGACTAAGCACAACAACCGCTGGTGTCGGGAGTTCAAGTTCAGCAGACTGTTTGGGTTCAAAGTTGTTACTTTTAGAAAAATATGGCCGTGTTCCTTAAGGTCTCCGTGTTTTTTCGTTTTACTAGTTTCGCATGTTTCTTGTGAAGCAGGACGGTGTTTACAGCAGCATGTACAGGCGGATCAGTTGCTCGGCTGTCTGGCTCTGCTCTCTGGTTCCCATACTCTCGCCCGTTGAACCGTTAGCTCTTTCTGGCAGTTGGTTTACTGGAAGGTCATCTTATTCTCCGTAAATGATTGGATTCCAGTGTATTATATATGTTTTTTCAGACTGAAATTGACCGAAATACCATGTTAAATCAAAAAGGAACCAAAATGCAGTCAGTGTTTCACTAGGAGGCCTAGAGTGGGGAGCCCCGCTCCCTCGCTGCTCAGACAGAGTTTGGGGAAGAAGATCGCGGTCGCGCCTTTCATTAACAAAACTTGTTCATGTTTACAGGTCAGTAATGTGTTGCTGATGAAAACTGCACCCCCCCTAAAATGTGATGAGACAAGTTAATAAGGCACTGATTTCGGAATCACATGCTTAGACGTTAAAAAAGGAGCGATTTCTGTCATAATTGCAGTTAGCGAAACTTTAGCCGTAACGGTAGTATAACGGTCATTTTGGAGACGGCCATATAAACTCCCCGACCCGACTTTGTTAACGTTACGGTGGTATCCTGACATGTGTTGTTTCTTATCTGTTAAAAGTGAGAGTATTTAATTTATAGAAGTGTTAAGATACTCCCACCTACATGTAATCAGTCAGGACGCTCCCTTCTCAGAGGGACTCGGGAGGCCGGACTCGACTCTGAAGCAGGTACCGACTCAGAGGAGCTCGGAGGCCGGTACTGACTTAAACAGACTCAGTGGCTGGTCTGGACTCAGAGGTAGGTCCTGGGCTTGGAGGCTGTTCTGACTTAGAGGCTGGTCCTGACTCGGAGTGACTTGGAAGTCGTTCTGACTCAGAGGCTGGTCCTGACTCGGAGTGACTTGGAAGTCGTCCTGACTCAGAGGCTGGTCCTGACTCGGAGGCTGGCCGTCCTGACTCGGAGGGACTTGGAAGTCGTCCTGACTCAAATGCCTGTCCTGACTCGGAGGGAATTGGAGGCTAGTTTCTTTCCATCTCGTTAAAAAAGACAAAATCGATGTCCTTTACTTCTTTCCAGTGTTTAGGTGCAAGCTTTTTGTGGACAGGTTCGGCGTGCTTCATTTTGTAAGAGGCATATCTTGATCTATTACTGCACTCAATCGCCAAAGAATTTTTTCCACCATATCTCTCCTTTCCTCTTTGGTTCCACGTTTGAAGCCCATCCTCTTTGCGTCCCTCAAAAATTGTTCAGGATCCATGACTGCCTGAGTATAATCCTCACTCAGGCAATTTTCATCCAAATACAAGTCCTCATTAGGAAAAAAAGTCTTTCTAATCTTTGTTTTTGTTGATACAAACATTTTCTTTGGAGGAACAGGATTCTCCAATGACATTTGAATTTTTCCACAATTACTGCATGTCCTTCTGGGTAATCTAGGAGTGCAATTAAATTCAGTCCACTAGTGTAGTGATACTTCTGTAAATCCTTTCATTCAGCTCTTCAAACATCTCGGACAGTACAACCACGTTTAAGTCTCATGTTTTTCTTGAAAGCAAGAGCAAAACTTTCCCTTAAGTTTTCAGTGACAAGATGCAGAATTGTCCATCTGCTGCCTTCTCGATGACTTTCCAAAGAAGTTCGCTGAGGAAGTGTCTTTTTCTGTAGTCCACCGTTATGTGACCAGAATGTACATGGGTGGCAAGACATGTTTCTGATTTGAACATGTCTTTCTTATCTTTCCAAAAGAAAACCTGAGGTCTTGCATAATCTTCATGGGGATCTTTACTGTGTTGAGCTAAAACGTCCAAATGAACTTTGTGTTAACTGACTGGAGAATTAACTGATCAGTGATGTCATGGACTCAATGACATCACAATGTAATCCTTAGAAGGGCCTCATGACACAGACATCATTTGAAGTCATGCTGATGACATCATTATCAGCAACATGGCAACTGTTGCAAGGTATAGTAATAGCACACAGTGAGCATGCGCTATGAAAAAAAAAGATAATCTGTGGGCACTGAATGCATTATTCCCACAAGTCTGACCTGGAAGTGACCTGCACAGCTTTGCTGAACAGGAGGGACCAGGGAACCATTGGTCCCTCCACTTTACCGCCCTACCCATTGAATGCTGTAGACTTATTTACATCAACAGAGCTTCTGTTGGCCCTCAGTGCAGGCTAAAAAATTTTTTTGAAGTCTTAATGAGTAGGTTATCTTTTTCATATTATACAATTCCCTTACTTTTTGAACCCATAAGTCATAGGAAGGTGGCTCCAATTGCATCCACCTGATTGTAATGCATTTCAGGGCTGCAGTAAAAAGGACTTTTAACAGATATACCTTGGCCCGTCCTTGCAAACCATCTGGTATAAAACCAAGTAACGCAACTGTAACATCTTTAGGTATAATATTTAGGAAATTATGTTTTATAGTCCTGTACACCTCATCCCAAACTTTTGAAGTTTGGGGCATGACCAAAAAAATGTGTGTATGGTTGGGGATTGCCGAACTACATTTTCTCCAACAGTAGCTTGGTACTTTAGGATCCATCTTAGCAACTAGATCTGGGGTCCTGAAATATCTGCTAATATATTTGCACTTATATTCCCGCCACGTTTTTGAACTTGTAACTTGATGTGCCTCAGTTTTACTGTAAACTGGAAGAAAACAGAGTTGATTCCAACTGCCAAAAATAGCAGCAGGAAAGGGGGAGGAGCTGCCAGCTAACAGTTGCTATGGTAACCACCAACCTTCAAGAGCATGTCAAGAGAAAATAACTTTTTGACGAATAGATTTGAAGAATAAATAAGCCAGTTTTGACAAACGTCACAACTATAGTACTGTTAAAATTAAACTCTGTTACAAATATGTAGGCTATTCTCTACTCCGGAAACCACAACCCGAAACATGACTTTTGTTCATTTATCAAGTTATATTTGCACATTTGTAAATGTCAGCGTTTCAAACTAAATATTTAATTAACACGTTAAATATTAAATGTGTAGCCTTCAATTAAATATCAAGTTCCCAAGGAAATTTTTAAGTTTTTTGCTAACTAAATATTTAGCTTAATACTAAATATTTATTTTACAAAAACTAAACATTTAATTTTTAAACTAAATACTTATTTTCCAAACTAAATATGAGATGTTCAATTGAGAACTAAATATTGAGTTTGCCAGCTCAATATTTAGGACTAACTAAATATTTAATTTGAGAGTAAAGTATTTTGCTTGTATACTTAGCTCATGAATTAGCTGACATTTGTAAGTGTCTGAATAACATGATGAAAATAACTTTGCAAAATCAACACCTTCATTTCTTTCAGGCTAAATAAGCCAAATTATTCCTGTTAATTTTTTGTGTAACTTTACAAACGGCACCCTATTGAACCCAGATTTTCTCACAATAACTTTTGGAAATAGACTCCACACCCTGAATAACTACCTGGATATAGGCAATGGAGGGATTATCTTTCTAAGTTGCATTTCTTCTTCCTCCTCCTCTGACTCAGACTCTCATGTTGGTGACCAGCACAACGCGCCCCCTGCTGGGCTGTGTGTGGAACTTCCCGTCAAACTACTCCGGCCTGGCCTACGCCACCACATCCATGGTGATCCATGAAATATTCCCAATCATCTTGATGGCGGTCACCAACATGACGTCTCTCTACACTCTCTACACCCACAGCCGGTCGAGGAGTTCTGTTCAGGACGCACCGGTTTTAAAACGAGTGCCAGCAGAGAGGCGAGCCGCCAAGGTAAGACAGATCCTACAGTCCAAATACTGTTCCAAGAGTACCAGAACAGTATTTTTTTTCCAATACTGTTGATGTTGGAACAGACATCAACAGTACTTGTCCCAAAAGTTTATTTTCGATCCTCCACAGATGAATTTCTTTTATTTCTAGGTGATTCTTGCTCTTGTCATGCTTTTCATCGTCTGTTGGGGAACCAGCATCATCTCTGTCAACTATTTCAACTACAATCGAGGCTCCTCAGCTGAGTTTCTGCTGGTCATCGCTCGCTTCGCAAACATCATCTTCATCACTATGTCGCCTGTTATTCTGGCAATTGGCCACCGCCGGCTTTCGTTCGTGCATGAAGTCTTCTGTCTCTGACTGAAATTTTCTGGGTGAAGAGCAACACTTGGTCCTTTAGGCCACAAAACAATCCCAGTAAATCCTCCATCCACCTGTCCTTCAAAGTGTTTGTTAGAGTGGATACAATGCCTCGCAAAATTATCCATGCTTCTTAAACTTTCTCACATGTCTTCATGTGTAAAGATGGAGATCTAAAATATGGGGCAAATGTTTTTTTTGTCCCTTTTTTACTGTATTGGCCGACAGGTGCAAATGAGCAGCAAACACCGGAATGATGCAAACTCCAAAACACACACAAAAAAAAACAAAAACAAATGCAACAGAAAAATGCTGCAATTTTTCAAAAGACTACAATGAACAAAACAAATCCAAACAGAAACTACAGGAATCACAAAAAATAGAAGCAAAAGGGAAAATGCAGAAAATATAAAAAGTGAATAGTATGAAATGTTGCAAACTTGCTCAATAAAAGAGAAGTTCTTTTATTGCTTGCAGCAATTTTCTGTTGTATTTGTTCTATTTCAAGCAGAACTCCTTAAAATTACATGGAATTGATTAAGCAATCAAAATCCACCGTAAATCCAATTGAGACGACAACACCTGAGCTATTCTGCAAAGGAAACCGGATAAAAGTTTTAGTCTTGATGTAGACAGTGGTAGAGAGAACGGCCCTATGACTTGCAGCAAAGATGGTTCTGCAAGACATTGACTCTGTGTGAAAACATTGAAAGCGTGTCGACACTTTTGCGAAACCCTCATGAGTTTGACTCATGGAAATGAGTGTACATTTACTGCGTCATCTTAATTTTTGCAAAATCAGTAACAGTTCAATATAACTAACCTTAATATCTGAACAAACAAATTAAAAATGCTAATATCGTTCAACAAACAAAATGAATAAACAAAGATAAAAGTAAAGTCTTGTAGGACAGTTTCTGGTGTACCTGATTATTTTTATTTTTATTTTATGAGTTTAATGTGTAATTTAGCTAGTGGGAAGTTTGAGCGAATCAACATGATGGTTTTTGTATGATTCACTCAGGATGAACCCCTCATTTTGTTTCCCACCCCCACACAACCAAAACACAAAGAAACGCCACACACCCACTCAGCAGTGTTCACTACGCAAGAAAAAAATTAACTTTAGTATTTTTGTAACTTTTCTGAACCCTTAAAAACTAAACAAAATTCTCAACACATTAAACTGGGAAAGTTTTGTACAGTTTTTATTTTTTAAACTGAGAAAAATCCACGCCACACTCATAAGGTGTGCAAAAAGCAACAGAAAACGTATTTTTGGCGGAACCTTTTATTTTTGGAACAGTTTGTGATGCCCCACATTCTGTGCCGCCATGGGTGGAGAGCCGAATCACCCAAAAGAAATCCACTACTGAGCAGCATGCTAGATATGTGCAAACAATTTGTACAGATGAGATGAGAAATTGATTTCTTTTTCTTTAGATTTAAATAAATGAGTTCCAATATAAAGTTAAAGAATAACAAAGGAATTAAAAATTATATGATTTTGATTTATTCAGTGAAGGAAGAAATATTTTACTTTTCACTATCTGTGTGGTATAACTTTGTCTTTGACCTTTTTAACCTTAACCTCTTTCTGAGCAACAAAACTGGTTTGTTTTCTGCTCGTTTTGGGGGATTTTTTCCCACTTTCCGTCTCCTGGCTGTGAGGGATGCTGGTCCACACCAGAATCAAGCTCCTGATTTTCCTCCTCAGCTTCCCGTGTCCCAGAGCCACCACAAGCGGACTGAATCCCACAAACAGCGAAGCCGAGAAGTGGGCCACGGTTAGCAGCCCCTCGGCGTGATGCCCGCCATCATGGTTGTAGTAGGTCACCGCGGCGACCTGCAGAACCCAGCAGACCACAAAGAGCGACACCAGAGACACGATTACGTGAGCGGCCTTACGCTCAGTGGACACATGTTTGTCCAACTCCCCGTGGCTTCCTGAGTCCGAGGTAACGGCTCGGATGTGTTTAGCAAGGGCGTGAAGGGTCACCAAGTTGGTGAAAACCATCACAACCAGCGGCAGAACCTCGTTGAGCGCAAGAGAAGTGGATGCGAAGGCCGATCCTTGTTGGTCGCTGGGGAACTTCCAGACGCAGCCCAGCAGAGGCCGTGTGGTGCAGCTGATCACCATCAGCTTCACGGTGGCGTTGTTTTCAATGTGAGTAGTGAACAACAGCGCCGGGACTGAGAAGGCCAGGTTGGCGCCCCACACCAGTCCCAACACCACCCACACCCGCCGCCGCTCCCTCTGCAGAGTTAGAGGTCCAAAGGTCACATGTTGTCGCCTCAGGGTCGTGCAGTGGAAGATGCTGAGCGTCAGCGTCACCCAGCAGCCCACGGCTCGCCACCACACCCACAGCAGCATGAAGATCCTGCACCAGCCCGGAGACAGGGACACGTCCAGGCCCAGGTCGGACACGAATATGGGCACGGTGCGGAAAAGAGAGGTGAGCAGGTTGGCCAGCGACAGGTGGACTAAGATGGTGTCGGAGGGAGAGAGTCTCTGAGACGGACTCTCCAAAGCACTTTGAAACACCTGAGTGGAGAAATACAACAGACTGAAGTCAATCACAGAAAAAACACAACACAAACCTATTTTAGTCTGGTTTCTAATGCAAATATCTTAGTACTCCTGAAATAAAACAAAATTAACTTAGAAGTAACTTTTCAGAAAGATTCAGCTCTAGAAGGAAATAAGAGCCCACTGCACTGAACCCCATTGAAAACCTCCTGGTTGTTCCACCAAATATTGATTTCAGAACTGAGTTAAAACATTTAAATTTGTTGTTTCTAAATGAATATGATCTTGTTTTCTTTGCATTATTTGAGGTCTGAAAGCTCTGCATCTTTTTCATTATTCTGACCATTTCTCATTTCCTGTAAATAAATACTAAATTTTTGCTTGTAATTTCAGAGACATGATATCAGTAGTTCATAGAATAAAAGAGCAATGTTCATTTTACTCAAAATTATGAATATAAATAGTAAAATCAGAGAAACTCGTCATTTTAAGTGGTCTCTTATTTTTTTCCAGAGCTGTATGCGACCTTGATTTAAGTTTTAAAAAATCCAGTGGAAAAAATACTTTTTCATCAATATTAACAAATTATTGCCTCAAAACGAGCTGCTATATATTACTGAAAGGATTCTTTGTTTTGTCTTACTTAAAGTGTGCTGAGTTATTTTCACTAGAAATTAAAACAAAAATGCCTGGTGAGATTTTGTGTGAAAACCTTCTACTCATACATTAAAAAGATATTTGCTCTCTCACCACATGGATGACCAAGATGTTTCCCAAAATCCCAGAAAAAACCAGGAGGCCAAACAAAATAGCATCTACAGTGAGAATCTTTGACATGGCGTCATCCTTTCCTTTCAGCTCCGAAGGGTCCGAAGGGTCACACAGAGTGCTGCTGCTCCCGACTGCCCGACTGCTTTATATGTGTTCATACAGACAAATGATCAAATCCATCACACATGATAAATCTCTGCTGACCGTGCTCACAGTCCATTTAATTCAAAACATCAACATGTCCCATGTGTCACAGACCAACAGGACTGCTACATCAACAGGTTTAATCACAAAGTAAAAACTAATAGTTCAACTACTTATCTATTTACTATGCTCTATTTTTGTTTAATTCAAACATATTCACAGTCACTATTCAAATATAATATTTTGATGACTATTTGTTTGATAATGAGCATAAGTAACTTATTTAATCCTATCCTTTATATAGACAGACAGAAGGCAGAAGACCTTTATGTCTGTCTGGAGTCGGTTTCCCTGCATCATCATTTGTCCTTCACCATTTTACCATTCAAAAATGACTTTTTTATATCTTATATTGAACTGAGTTATGTTTTAATATTGCTTCAGCTCAACGACGCAGCCCAGTGTGTATCTGTCCCGCACAGGTACACACAATTTTTTTTTTTTTAAATCTTTTAGTACAGACTCTTTGTTTTTCTATTTATTTGTATTTATTCCGTTCAAGAGTAAAGAGAGAAATGAATTCAGTCATGCACACCATCATCCTTCATCTCACAGGTCCAGGAAGTAAACAAACAAATTCAGCATTTTTGTATCTTAATCAGCCTTTCATTCTCTCCCTTGGTACTAATTATTTACTGAGCTTCCAGTGGGACACGGTGATGATATCATGGAATAATCTTAAGTAAGCACTGAAGTAGAGAGCAATGAAGCATTTCATCAAAGTGTAAATATTTCCATTAGAGGTTGTCATTAAGGAGCAGCAAAGATTTCCTCCTTAGGAAAGAGCTGATGCAGCAAACATTTGAAAGAAAATACTTTTTTTTTTTTTTTACCTATTTGTACAACTAACACTGACATCATCCCTAAAACATGGTGGTGGCAGCATTATGATGGATGGAGCTAAATGCAGAGCAGGACTGGAATTTTAAGAATACTTGAAATTAGTGAGCAGAGCTAATGTAGCAGTTTATATTGAAATATATTCAAGTATTGCTGGGTTTCAGACATGCATACCTGCAGAGAGTCAGTTGCGTGCCCTGCGGCGGGAGCGCGCATCGCTCTAAACTCTGGCACATTGATGAGAAAACGGACTGAATGTGGAAGATTTCACACCTTTATTGAGACATACGTGAGTCGAACGTTTTTCAGTGTCTGATGAACATGGTCTCCTCAAGATGGTTTGAAATTCTTTTAACACCATAATGGCTCAAATCACAGCTTGTATTCGTCCAGAAGAGCAACAGCTTTTCCTCCAGCTGCGTTTTCAGGAGTCTGATCCACACCTGGAGCGCTGAGTGGGACGATGACTCATCGTTCAACTGCTGCTGGTGACTCCAAATATTTCACGCACGCACCCACGCTCTCCAGCACGCTGCGGCGAGCGCTCCTTCACGTGCGCTCCCTCGAACGGGCATCAAAGCCATTTACGTCCAGCCAGACAGGAAGGAGAAAGCGGCTCCGCTGTCCTGCAGAAACACGTAAGTGGTTTGCACACAAGGAGTCACTTTGATCCGATTTCTAATCGCCTTATTCATGCGGGATCGCTTTAAATGCACCAAATGCGTTTTGTGCTTCAGATGAGAGGGAAAAGAAGAAGAAGAAGAAGAAGTGATCTCTATGGCAGACCTTGGCTCGGATGGTTGTGCCATCGCCCATCCGGCGGTCCACTGTGAGCGAAAATAATTCAACCAGAGGACGAGAGATGACGAGCCACCGCCGAGCATCGCTGCTCGCCCTGTCAGCGCTCCTGGTCTCCACATTAACACAGCAAACCTCCTCATCCTCATCCTCAGCAGCAGCAGCAGCAGCAGCAGCAGCAGCGGCAGCATCCGAGGGGAGAGGCAGGAATAACAACCGGAGTCATGACAGCAGGCCATCATTTCAGAGTAAAGACAGCAGCAGTAATTTTTCTGTCAGCGCGCTGAGACCGAAAGCAGATGAGGAGGCGGCACCGATCTGCGCCTACAGGGTGATAGAGGGGGGCATCTGGGGGCAGCTTTGTTTTCGACGCACGCTGTTCGGGTTCAGGTGCAGCCAGGAGGACTGCAGGACGCAGGTGACTCTGGGGAACCTGGTGGCGAACCTGCTCACCAACGGCAGCGTGCTGCTACAGTGGAGCCACAACGAGACGGGACGGAGCCCTCCCGAGCAGCCTGCGGGTTCTGGCTCACATGTGACTGCTCCGCCGCGCTCGGTGTTCGGTGAGCGCCGCCACCAGCGCGGCGGGTTCGAGCTGAGCTGCTGGTGGAACGGCAGCTACACCCAGTTCGAGTGCGCCGGCGTGCAGCTGGCGGCGGGCTCCGGTTATGATGTCCGAGCGCCGAGAACATCCCGTACCGGATCTGCCTGCGGGCTCCGGCCCGGTCCGGCCCGCGCCGGAGAGCGGAGCAGCGGGACTGCGTGGAGTTCACGCTGCCGCCGTCAGGGATGCAGGACATTGTGATCGCCATGACGGCGGTAGGGGGCGCAATCTGCGTGATGCTGGTGATCATCTGTCTGCTGGTGGCCTACATTACAGAAAACATCATGAGCCCCACGACACAGCATTCCTACTCCTACCGCACTCACTCACGCCACTGACGGCCTGAATAAGCTAAATATCTGCATAAACACGTCCCACAGTCGTCGTTACAAGGTAGTTATTGTTCAGCGCACAGCGCAGGTGCTTCTTTATACATTAGAAAGGCAATTTAATTTGGAAAAAAAGAGAAACTAATGTTGGTGATGATGGCATACAGCTAATAAAACCCAAATTATGTCATGGAAAATAGGGATAAGCCAAGAAGTAATTGCTAAACAAGCATGCTGTTCACATAATACCATCCAAGAATATTAATGGAAAGTTTCATGGGGGGAAGAAACACAATCGACGACAACTTCAGCCTTGAGAAGAGAGTTTGGGTCGGACTCAGAAGAGCCACCACACACAGACAAATCCAGGATTGAAACAGAGACATCAGACTATAGACTGTTTCTTAATTTTTTCTTATTTTTAAAAAAATAATACCTGGAGGAAGAGCGAGGAAACAACAAAATTAAACTTGTTTTGAATCTGGTGTGAAGTTTCCACAGCACAGCCAGGCCAGGAAATGTCAGAGTACTTTATGCTTCTTTATGCTAACAAGTTCCAGGACCTTTCACCTCCCCACTCTGCCAAAAACTGGTTAATTATCATGGTCTTACTGGACTTGATTGGTCAGCAAATGGGAGACAATAATTTAAAAATCCCCTTATTTTGGCTTTCTGTGAAATCAAAGTTTTCTCATTGAAATCTGAGTTTTTAATTTGCTGTAAGTCAACGTCGTCAAAGTAAACAGAACTAACCACTAATGATGCAACAATCTACGAGTAATAAATCTGTAAATGACTTTGATTTACTAAAACATCCAAATATCCATAATAATCTAATGTATTAAGAAGCACCTCATCATTTTACAACCAAATTGAAGCACAATTTGCTGTGGCTCTGCAAATAACACGCCTTTTAAACCTCTGCCAGGGTGCACTGAACCAAAATTACTGAGAAACTGTTTTTAGTACGCTAGTTTCTGTTTTTAGTACGCTAGTTTACTGTGTCGTTTTGTTGCTCCAGATTGTCTCTTGTGTGCCATCAGGCCGCGTTTCTACAGCAATACAAACAGCCTCAATAAATGGCTTAGGGTACATAAATCTGAGAGTGTGTCTATGTTGGGAAAGAAATAAATATAACCTAAGTTTGATTTATTCAGTCATCTCTGGTTTTTGCTTGTAGGTTTGCATACAGTGTTTGTACAATCTGTGAAGGGCAATAGAAAACAGTGTGCAATCTCTGAATGCTGTGCCAAACGTCTTTTAGCTAGAATCCCTTTTTTTGTCCCGCTGACTGCAAATAAAAAAACTATGGGGTAACTTTTAATATCACACAGCTGTCTTTATTGTTCTCTTTCTTGTGTAATTGGGTGTGTGCATGTGACGATGTCTTGTGCCATCCAGGTCAAATAAAAATATCTTCTATTGAGTGCTATAAATACCTGGACAAGAACATTAAACCAGCATCAAGAAAGAACGGCTTGAGGCCTGCTGGAACTGAAATCTACTCTGAAGGTTCTGGAAAATACTTCCAAAAAAAGAACTGAAGAACTGCATCCAGCACCAAGATATTGATAGTCGAGAATTTACATCCTATAAGTTGCAATCTGGTTCCTTTATGGATTGGACTTTACATTTCAGTTCATCCCACAGTAGCTCAAGATCTTATATTCAGATCTTAGGAATATGGAGGCCAAATCAACTCCATAAACTTACTGTTGTGCTCCTTAAACCATTCCTGAATGAATTTTGCTTTGTGGCTATGACCATTAACCATCTGAAAGAAGACAAAACCAGCAGTAAATAATGGTACCATGAAATGGTATGCACAATCTGCAGCGATGCTCACGTAGGTAACATGTTTCAAAGTACTATTCATATGGATGACAGGAACCAAAGGTTTAATGATCAGCAGGACATTAAAAGCATCATACTGCCTCCAGAACGTGAAAGAAACCAGACTGTCGCAAGCTAGTAAAATAACCAGGGTTTCAATAACAACTCACCAGAATCACAAAGCAGATTTATGATAAATACATTACTCTTTCAATTTGAATTTTGTAGCAGAATAAAGTCCTAAGCAAAAAATATAATTAAAGGAAAAAAATAAAGAACTTAAAGGAGACCCATTCCACTCTGTGTCTACAATGCAAATGAATAATGCATATGCAAGCTAAACACACTACAGAGTGACATGGTTTTACACCAGAATTGGTTTTATACCAAGTTGAAACATTAACTGTGTCAGAGGGAGGGAGTTACCCAAATGTGAGCAAGTGGGGGCGTTGACATTATGAATGTTGTGTTTGAGTGCTCTCAGTTTACTGATGCACCACATCACAATAAACACACCGCTGTGCTAAAAAGTGAATCTGCTAACAATGTACCATTTGTAAACAACAGGAAAATTCAACTGCAGTGCCCACCGCTTAACCTCGAGATGGTTTTAGATCAAATATTGTATAATGAAATAAGTTTACACAAAAGTATTAGAACTTGCATGGTAACCAAAGATGGCAACTTCAATGCCCTATTTATACCATACAAATAAAATGTTCGTTTCATTTGTCATTATTTAATAATTATTAAAAATAATTATTTATGTTTTATTATTTATTAAAAATAAATAATTCTGCGTGTATTGAATTCGTCTAATGACTTTTTCACCTTAACTACTTCTACTTTTCAATAATAATGAAGGAATATTTGGATAACATATGTTTTACTGACGTCATGCGAAGCTCCGCCCCCCGATGACATCACCTTATAAAGCCGTTTTCACCGTCTCTGGTTCCGCCATTTTAACTTCCTGCTTCAAAAGAACGGGAACGGCGCTCACGGTGTTCATAGTTGAAACGCCGTGCCGTTTAACTTACTATAGGGGTTTATTGTTTATGTTTTTTTCCTCACAGGAACCAAAAGAACCACTAGGCTTTAGTTTCTGACCGCTGGTGTTAGTTAGTCTCAGCCGGAGAGTCGCAATGCCGAGCCAGCCGCTGCGTGTAGCGGTTGTTTGCTCGAGCAACCAGAACCGCAGTATGGAAGCGCACAATATCCTCAGGTAAAGACGACCCGCCAGGAAGACGAGACAGAACAAGAAAACCAACTCCAAGTGAACCTGTGCTGTATGGAGGGGGTTTCCCAGCCGGTCACATCCTGTACCGACGCGGTGTCGGTCCGTCAGGCCTTTATCGCTCTCTAACAATGGACTCTCACTTCTGGAGTGTCCCGCCGAGGGTGTAGCTCACCCTGAACACACCCTGTTTACACGGCTTCGCATGTGCTGGTTGAAGGAAACAACCGCACTGATTTTCCTCTTTGAAAAAAACAGACGCATGGATTTTAAAACGCAAGGCCTTAGTGATTAGATCGGTTCCCCCCGGCTTCACATGTTGACAACAGCGCCCCCTTGACGGAAGTGTTCCAGAAGAAGAACTGCAGTTGTGCAACACCGGTCATTCAGCTTTTTCATAACACGATTTGAGGAGTTTCCTGCCCTTGTGTGTTTTTAATAGGAATAGTTTGCGTTCAGAGTGGACGCCATTTGTTTTACAATAAAAAAAAATGTTTTTTTTTTGTTTTTTTTTTAATTAAAGCACGGGAATAAGGACTTCTACACTCTAATCAAAAACTGACTACAATAGGATGATCACTTATCTTGCTGGCAAAATTAATTTTAATATTGTATTTATTCTCTTGTCCTTTCCTTTTTTACAGCAAACGTGGATTTGACGTCCGATCATTTGGGACTGGGTCTCATGTGAAGCTACCTGGTCCATCCCCGGATAAACCTAATGTGTATGACTTCAAAACAACTTATGAACAGATGTACAACGACTTGGTCCGAAAGGACAAGGAACTGTATCCCCTTCGCACTCTTTTTTTTTCCTTTCTTTCTCTCTCTTTCTCACACACACACACACCTAAGTAAACATGACCCATCTGAAAGTCTTACATGGATAGTATTGTTTGTTTGGAGTTTGGCTAGGTGGTCGTCTTGGGACAGCACAAGCAATGGGAGC
The DNA here is from genome assembly GCA_922788865.1 of Poeciliopsis turneri. Taxonomy (NCBI): domain Eukaryota; kingdom Metazoa; phylum Chordata; class Actinopteri; order Cyprinodontiformes; family Poeciliidae; genus Poeciliopsis; species Poeciliopsis turneri. Next base: position 525,165 of record CAKLNU010000622.1, on the reverse strand, counting down.
TCCTCAAATCAGATGCAGTCTGAAAATGTTTGACTCATGGTTGTAAAATAAGGTGTGAAATAACCTTGCAATCAGCAGTTGCATTAGAACAGTAAGTGGATTTTGCTGGCAATAGTAACCTGTTTGTCATTTTTCTGTTTGTTTTTTATACATATATTAGATGTTTTTTTGTTTTTTTTTAAACCCTGTTTCATTTTTTATTTTTGAGGGGTTTTTTTGCACCATGATCAGTTTCTGGTGCCGTGGTTCTTTGCACTGCCTGGTGAGTAGATTTTATTTTGGTGGGTGGAAAAAGAAAAAAACGATCCCTGTGGATAGCAGGTGTGATGCTGGAAAACAGAACCATACAGATTTGAAGTCCTATGAAAACTCATGTTTAAAGCTGTAGTGTAAATGTAAACTGTATATTTGGGGTAAAGTTTAGCTTAATGGTAAGTAATCCTGGGTAAGTTTTATGGAAAAGCTTTATGTGGAGAAAAAAAATACTCTAGGATTTGTTCTGTATATCTTGATGCTTTTATTTTTCCAGTAGCTGTGCTACTTGCTGTTAGTTTTTTTTGCCTCACAATAATTTAATGTCCATGACTTTAAAACAATTTAAATTTCTGACCTACAAAAGCAGTTTTTTTTTTTAATTTTTTTTAATTTGACAAAATTATTTTGAAAGTGGCAATTTGAAGTGTTCAGGCTCAAATTAATAGATGCTCTTGTCATGGAAGGGAAATTTAGTGATTGTCTATTTTAGTTCAGCTGTAACAAGTATCTTTAAAGTTTATGTACACTATAGAAGGTTTAAAGATAAAAAAAAAAGGATTTACAGAATAAAGGATTTTCAAAATGAAAAGCATCAAAAATTGAAACCTAGTTTTTTGTTTTTTTTCTTTGCTCATGTGTAATCAGCAAAAAAAATCATGAGCTGTATTCTGCTCTCCAATATTTAAATGCATCATTTCATAAAGTCAAAAAGGTTATGAAATAAGGTTTTTAAACAAGTGATTCCCCTGATTTTTGGCTAACTTCTGGGATTACCTAAAGCATATTTAGAAAAGCCACTTTTAAACTATTGAGGTTATAAAGGCTCAAAAAATTACCTTAAAAAAGCAATGATTTATTTTGTGAAGTTTTTGCATTTTTTTTTATTTATTCCTTTTAATTGTGCTGAAGCCCTAGATCAGGTCTTGACTTCAGTCCTCGAGGTCCGGGGTCCTGCAGCTTTTGGGTGTTTCCTGGATCCAACACACCAGAATCAAATGCATAAACCACCTTTCAGTATGCAGTCCAGTTCTCCAGAGTCCTCCTGATGACCTCTTTTATTTCCCTCAGGTGGGTTGAAGCAGAGATAAAAGTTGCAAGACCTCAGACCTTGAGGGCTTTAGTTGAAGATCTCTGATTTAGTGTTTGGGAGCTGGAAGATTAAACTGTTTCCCTTCTTGTCCACATTTTTAAACCACTGAAATCTCATTTGTTTTCTGAGTTCTCGACTAGAAGGTGCACAGACATCCTATGAACCTTGTGCAATGTAGCAAACGCCTGATTTGTGATGCAGTAGGAAGATTGTGATATAGTTATAAAAAAAAAATTAACCTTTAAGTAGAATATGGAGAGAAAAGTGACATACTGAAAATGTTGATTTTAATTAAAACTCTTCAGAATGGCGACAGTTGTCTAAACTTCATTTCACAGGAAGTCCAGCATATTTACATTGTGGACTAGTTATTGATGTCACCACCAGAGGGCGCTGTTTGCTCTGTAATCAGATTATTCAAAAGCATTTTTCCCCTTTTCTCTGAAGAGCAGTAGTCTCATGCTTTTTAAAACATTAATTTGTGTGTGTAGCTGTGGGAGGAGGTGATTTTGTTCTGTTTTTGTGGCGGCTGCTGTTTTCCTTGACTTCCTCACCTATCAGATATACACAGAACGGGATCTTACACATGCTGGACCGCAACAAGCGCATCAAAGCAAAACCAGAGCGCTTTCAATTGTGCAAGGATAAATTCGACCTGGTCATAACCTGTGAAGAGAGAGTCTATGACCAAGTCCTGGAGGGTGAGATTGTTTATTAAATGTCAAATCACTGACTAGATTCTTATTTATAACTCTTTACTGACCATTTCCTCTGAGGTCTTAAAAAAAGATTGCATTTTGACTTGTTTTTGTTTTTCTAGATTTGAATTCAAGAGAGCAGGAGACGTTACAACCAGTTCATGTAATCAATGTAGATATTCAGGACAACCACGAGGAGGCCACGTTGGGAGCCTTCCTCATCTGCGAGTTGTGTCAGTGTGTAAGTATCTAATTCAGGATTTTCTTCAACCATCAAATATACAGTTCATTAAAACTTTCAACCAGCCTGTTGTCAGTTAGTCTAAGTTGTGTCCATCTTCATCGTCTTCATCAGATCCAGCACACAGACGACATGGAGAACGAAATCGACGAGCTCCTGCAGGAGTTTGAGGACAAGAGCAACAGGCCTTTTCTCCACACCGTCTGCTTCTACTGACACATGAAACAAGTTTGCAATAAACACACACCCAGACCCCAAGCAATCAGTCGATAGAATAAGGAGAAGCAGGCTGCGAATTCTGCTGATGATTGGTGCACAGCAGCTCAATGCTTTGGGTCAGGACCTAAAGATTGAGAGCTACTGGATGTAATGGTTATGATGGGTTGTTCCTCTCTGCAGAGGTTGGACTCGCTGCTCTCATTATGCCTTTATTCCTCTAGATCAGGGTTCGGCCGCGGTCCTCCCCTGACCCAAAATGAAATCACTCGACCACATCTCCTCAGGGAGAGCCACGACCCGCAGCTCCCCTACGGCCCTCTCTTCATTTTTCTGTTCTTTGTTGTTGAGTAGAGCACATTTACGCTCGTTTGTTTAATTTTAAATTTCATTTTTGTTTAATATGAGAATTTTAATTTTGGTATGAGACCGTGTACATGTGTTTACACAGGAGAAACATTGATTGAACTGTATATGTTATTTGTGCACCAGTGTGTTGTAGATAATCTGAATTAAGTTAAAGAGGGTGGGCTAGTGATAAATAACCAAACAAAGACATCTCAGAGGTGCTCCTGCGGTGGGTTTCATTATAATGTGCTGATTTATATTTAAACTCTGAAATGCTGTCTTTCAGGGCATAGTATTTTTTTTGTAAATGTTTTAAGAATTGAAGCAATGTAATTATTTTCAAACTGCAAGTTCAACTCTTGAGTGCCTGATTTTTCTGTATGTACATATGAATCTACTAAAGGAGACATGTAATATGTTTTACTGACTGTGTTTTATTGTGTTTTCTCTGATTTCTGAAAGTTGGAGCTGCCATTAAGACCTACACTGTTAGATTAACACGTTTGTCACTTTGTGGAGGGAAAGAAATGTACACATAATTTTTGCTCAACCTTTTTCTTATCCTCCAGATTTCAGTTGTAGTCCAGTGAAGACATAATTTACCGAATGTCTTTAAATTATTTTCTATCTCAGCATGTTGGTAATCTTGATTTTACCTACAGTCAGTAAAAGGTAAACTATCACAACTCTCTGATTGAGTTGTGTGAGTTAATGTCGACTCAAGACAGAAGAAGAAATTCTGACTAAGTGAACAGCAGATTAGTGGACTTATTACTGAAAAAAATGACATTTTTAATCACTATTCAATTAAATTCAGTCCATTTATAACAAATGTCGCGTAGAGGCACTTTACAAATAATTTCAATTCAATCACATATGCATTCCATTGATCCTAGTTCTCTAGGATCAATTTATTCTGTCATTTTATTCAAATTAATTAAAACGTTTTCTAAGGAAAGCCAGCAGATGGCAACGTTTACTCCACCTCCTTACTCTGTTAATCAACACACAGCTGCATATTTCGTGGGATCTTTTAGTTTTCATCCACTGAAAAGATACAAATGGACTAAATATATAGTATATCAGTCATTCTGCTACAGCTTTGTCTTCTGTGATTACGCCCAAGAAATCTGTTTTCACTGAGGCTTTCAATAATAACTCCACTTATTTGAATCGTTTGTGTATTTATCAAATAAATAAAATAATTTTACTTTTATTTAGATTTAATAAGTTTGTTTGAAAATAAAGTTATATCTTCATTCCACACAAATCATAACCAGAGCAAAAAAAAAAACAAAAAAAAAAAACAACAACAAAAAGGAACCAATTTGAACATCCGGGACACTTTCCGTTGATTATTGACATTTAAAATAAACGATTTTGGTCCCAACACTCAACCTTGATGGATACTATGAGGTAAATAATAATAATAATAATAATAATAATAATAATAATAATAATAATAATAATGAAGAAACAAGTTCTAATTCCACAATCCAATTTCAAAATCCAAAATTGATCAATAACAATAGCAAGTAGAATCTTCTATAACTTTCATGAACTCCGATCCAGAACCGCACAGCATCCTGGGAGATGTAGGCAGAGGAACAGCTTTAGCCGATCAACGTCTCAAGGCTAGCAAACACTAACAGCTAACAGCTAACACTCACGCGCTCTCTGGTTACCTAGCAAGAACCTGTTAACTGGCGCAGCAGCAGTTTCACCACCGTGTCTGGTAACTACTTAATAATAACAATAATAATAAATATTAATAAACAATGGTGTGGAATGAAAACCGCGGCTAAAACAGTCACCAGTTTGACAGCATTTCAGATATTTGAAACAAAAACTAAATCAATATTAACTGATGTGAAAACCTTACATCAGGATCCAGTTGTCAGCCATATTGTCCAGCTTGACTTCAAACTGATTACCATTAGATATTCAGCTAATCATTGTACTCATGTCCTCCATACAGCTGATTGTTAAATGCTGTGGATACAGCATCCATTCATCCATTCACTATCAGTATGTGAATGGATGAATGATTGCATGTGATGTAATGATCCTCTGGAGCTGTATTTACCATTTAGTTGCAGTGGCTCAAAAATATTATTTGCACATGGAAACAGAAGCGTTTCTTGTTAGAAAAAGGTTTTAATCATTCTTACAGAGAAACTTTGGACAACATTCATAATAGTATAATGACAAACACATGGTTTTGTTTCTACATAAACTACTTGTTTACACTGTATACATTTCATATGAAAATGAAAGATTCAGGCATCAGTTGTGTTACGAAGACTTAATTATTTCTCCCAACCGTAAACTAATCTTGTCTCAGTTCAGCCATCTTTGACAGGAAGTCTCAGATCAGAGCGCTCATCTTTCTAACCCAGACAGTCCTGTTATAACTCAGACTGGGGTTCCATCTTTTGGAGGAGAGGAGCCGGTCTTCTCCTCTTTTCCGGGTTCGGTAAAACCATCCTCTGTTTTTTTAGACTCTGCTTCTGCAGCATCCGAGTTCCCACGTTTGGCCTCTGCTGATTCTGGTTGTGTGTTTATTTCAAAGATTGGAGCGATGACCTCCTGAGCGTGAGGCGTCTCCTTCAGAGGGAGAGTGAAACCCATCTTCCCTATGGCAGCTCCGGCCCCAGCAGGCGGAGGCGTGAGGCTCTTCGCTGCCTCCTCCTCGGCACGGAGCCAGTCCATCTTCTGATGGTGCTGCTTGATGGCGTCGTCCACCCGAGCGTCGATCATGGCTTCTGTCAAGACGCCGTCCTCAGAGGAGTACGCTGCAGCCTGGAGAGGAAAGAAATGATTATTTTCTTCAGATGTTGTACTTTAAAGAAAAATTATCCACAATGGTTGAAGGAAGCGTACCTGCCAGGCCACACCCAGCTTGGAGATCTCTCTTCCTGACATGCCCTCTGTCCTTTTGGCGATCTCTGAACACTTTTTGCCATAATCAAACTGGGCGAGCTTCAGCCTCCTTCACAGAAACACAAAGCATGCACTGATTAGGGACGCAAGTTATCCATTAATTAGTCCATCTAAGGTTGACTGAACTTATCGACTAACGATTAATTAATAAGCAGCCATTTTCTGTTTTATCAAGACTTTCCATAACATAAAGGGCTACGGCTGAATGAGCGATGTTAAGGTTATAACTTCAGGAGCAAATCAACACATAACCGCAAAAAGTGGCATTTGCATCCCACAACAGAATCTTTTTGGACAGTTCCTCTTTTTCTTTCTGAGACACTGCCGCCATCTTTGTTTTTGTGACTTGCTTCACCTAATGGGGACCAGCAGCGCCCTCTGCTGGATGACGGCCAAACTACAACACTTAAAGAAGGTTGAAGCACAAATAAATAACAAAATTCACAAATAACTTTGTTATTTGTGAATCTTTTGGAACTGGTTTTAATCTAATAAACCACTGATCGACTGTTAATCGTAATCTCACTAATTACCACTAAACTGCGCTGTTTAATGACGGTACTTACTGTCGCCCTCCAGTGGCTGGCTCCAGTACGTATTTGTCAAAGTACAATCGCACCAGTCGCTCCCTTTCCTCCAGACCCGGCAGAGCAAAATTCACTATCTCATCTATTCGGTCGTTGATGGCCCAGTCAAACTGCTCGGGTTGGTTACTAGCCAACACCAACATGAACCTACAGTACAGGAGAAATGAAACTTTAATCGTGTTGGTAGAAGGTCAAAACCTGTGAGAGAAACACATTTTTACTTGTTGCTCTGCTCTCCAGTGCGATACAGGAAGGCATTCAAAGTGGCCCTGAGGTCTTCACTGATCTTCTCCTACAAAGACGAGAGTAAAAGGTGATTAATTGTAACTTCCTCTACATTACAGACTCCTACTAAGCACAGGAATCTTCCAGCATTTAAGTTGTGATATGAAATATCTTTCAAATGTATTCACACCCCTGCAAGTTGCTTACACTAACCCAAACCTCAATTTATTTTCAAAGGATTTTATGTAAATATACAACTATTAAACTATAATGTAGGGCTGGATCAGTAATAATGTGTATATCGCAATAAATCAATATCAATACGTGCAATAGAATTTTCTATAATTTCCACTTACTCCACAACCGAAATGAATTCTGGGAGATGTAGGCAAAAAGAAAGACTTTAGCCGCTCAACCTCAAAAAGCCAGCTAATGTTGGTGAAATCAACTAACTCACTCACTCTTTGGTTACCTAGCAACAACCTGTTGAGGAAGTTGCGCAGCAGCAGTTTGAGGTTTTGCCTCAAACTGCACTGGTTTTTTAGCAGTGCTTCTTACCTGCTTAAAAATGAAAAACAACAACGTGAAGTGAAAACTTGATAAAACAGGAATGACAAAGGGGACAAAGGGGACTACTAAACTGGGCATATTTCAGATATTCAGAACAAATAAATAATTATTTATATTGACCGACATGAAATGCTCAAATCGTATACATTTTCCTGCCATTTTGTCCAGTCTTAAAAATAATTAACTGTAGCTATGAATGAAAACCTGAAAAGTGTGCCATGGATTTTTGATGCATTTATATTACTATATTAAAAGGTTAAGGGGTAAAATAAAATCTACAGAATGTGCCATTTTTCTTGTGAGATTAATCATCAAAATACAAAAAAAATAAATAAATCCCAATTAACATGCCAGCGTTGTTTGCTGTAAAATTACAAACTGTGGAAAAGTTCAAGCGGTGGAAAAACTTACAGTGGCTCTTTTGCGAAGGAAAGCATCAGCTTCATCCACAAACAGCAGCAGCCTGTCAAAGAAACGAGTGTTGGATTATTCTATTCTCTGGGAAATTAAACCCCTGAACAACATTGTAATAATCTGTATTGCTTTAGCAGCGTACCCCCGTCTGCTTGTGTTGGCCCAGTCGAAAACTTTATGCATAGCAGTCACACCGTCCCGACCCATGGGTGCTACATCACCACCGGTCATGATAGCGTAGTCCATCCCAGAATGCATTGCCAGTTTCTACTCCACACACACACAACAGCTGATCTTAACTACACATGTTTGAGCTCCAGGTTTTCCACTCTGAGGTACCAGCTGTACCTTAGCAAACAGGGTTTTCCCCGTGCCAGGAGGGCCGTACATGAGGATGTTCCTGTAGAGGCCGTTGTTCTGCCTCGTGTTTCTCGTTGCGATGGCGATGTCACGCACACGTTCCTCCAAGGTAGGCTGGCGGAGGGAAAGATCCAATCGTTACAAAAGCTTTTAACATTTTAAATCAGCAGCATTTACTCATGAAATCCACTTACGTTGAGCACAACTCCCTCAAGAGCGTCCTGAGGTTTGCTTTTCAGGCGCTTTGCTGTCTAAACACATAAAGAGATTCAGGATTTTCTTTTAATCAGCCTGATGAGATGTGATTCACAAAGTTAAAATAAACGATACTGTGTTTATGTCATCACCTTGACTGGATGTTTGATGGCCTCTCCCACGGTGAACCGGGACGTCTCACGAACCAGAGACGGTTTTCCAAGCCTGGCCTCAATGTAGCGTCCTGCTACTGCTGTTGCATTTCGGGCTGAATACACTCCTACAGCTAACAGGGTCAGGCCTGCCACCTAGTGGAGGAAAGGGAGAGGTCACTCAGGAAAACAGAAATAGTTGGAAAAAAAAAAAAAAACAGCGACCCGATCAACTTGGGCTGGATGATGTGGCTTAAAAATAAAAAAATATATACAAGTCATTCATATCAGATCCAATTTTAATCTATTTTTCTACTTTCTTTAATAAGAAAAGAAGTTAATGTCGGAAAATATTTTCAAAAAGTGGCTTTTATTTCAATCATCCCCTTTGTCATTTTAATGTACAAAGGTCAGACTGTGAGGATTTTTGTTTAATTTACAGAAATACAGTCATAAAATTAGCAGAATAAAGATGCAATTTTCCCAGAAGGACATCTTAAAATTACCAGAAAAGAGACATTTTATTGCGAGTAAAGTTTTTTCTGTTTTATGCAGTTTTCACTCCATGCTATTTATTTTTTTTAAACAGTTGTGAGGCAAAGTAGCAAAACATTAAACTGCCACTGGGAAAGTTACTCAAGTTGTTGCTAGGTAACCAAAGAGCTGGTTAGTTGGTTCCACTAATGTTTAGCTGTGAGAGGTTAAATAGAAAGCTGTTTTGGATCAGAGTTCAATAAATAATGTATATATTTAATATTGCATCAGATGTTGAAATATATATACCGTGGCAGTAACTTTGTCCCAGTCAGACACAAAGGCCCTGAATCCTTCTCCAAACACGGCGCCAGCAGTCCTAAATGTAAACACACCAGCGATCAGAACACCTGAACAAGGTCCGCCTGTCTGCTCCCGAGTTTCTGACTGAAACTCACTTTATGGACTCCAGGACAGTCTGCCGGTGCTCAGCCGCCTTCAGTCGGATCTGCTCTCGGATTATGTCTGCGTTTTCCCTCTCCACGCGCGCTCGGGCTTTCGCCTCCGCCTCTATGCGCATGAGCTCGTTCTTGTGTCTCAGCTCCATCTCGTGCTCGATTGTTGCTGTAGAAACGGCGGCACAGCGACCCGATCAACTTGAGCTCAGCATGTTTTAAGAGATCGGAGCAGTGAGGATCCTACCTTTCCTCATGGCTTCCTGTTTCTGCACGGATTCCTCCTGCTTGCGAAGGTTTTCCTCATTCAGGATTTGCTGTAAGGTGGGAAATTAGATGAGTCAGATGTTTAGGCGTCTCGCTCCAAAGTGTTTTCCTCTGAGCTCGCACATGAGGGCCTCACCTGTTGCCTCAGCTGCTCCTCATATCGCTGCCTGGCCAGCTTATCCTGGTACTGAGCTCGCTGTTGAAAAGACAGGAAACAAAACGGTAGCCAAACGTCTCCAACCTCCTGATTGCAGCGAGGCGACAAAATATAGTTCTCACCGCCTGATGCTGCTTCGTCTCTTCATTCAGAGTCTTCCTCCTCTCCTCTGCCTGGATGCGTATCTGGTCACCTTTGAGCTGCTCGACTGCTGCTTCATACTCCTGTTAAAGTCAAACCCCCCCCAAAAAATCTTCAGAAACACACAATTAAAGTCAAGAATTTGGCATTTCTATGTTGTTTTCATAATAGAAAGGTTACTGTAAGACACCTAGAAAATGCTACAAGAATGATTTACAATGTCCATTCCAACAATAACAAAAACATGCTTGGAGGGTATTTATGCATTTAGATCTTAAATTACAGAGCATTTTTACACTTTGTGTTCATAATTTGATGATAAATGTATCTATATAAAGAGACATTTTTCACACCTTCCTTGTCAGATTTTTATGCATCATATATATCTTAATAACACAGGTCTTAGAAAGACTGCACTTTTGAGGGGAAAAAAGAAAAAGTCTCAGAAAATCAAAAGTGTTCGACCTTTGGAAGTTTTCTCAATTTTTTCTAGAAAATGTCTTGAGTTTAATGTCAAAATTTATGAATATTATATAAAAATTATTTTGTCTAGCAAATTTATAAAATTAATGTAAATCTTTTCAAGGACATTTTCCACTTGTGAAACTCACAAATGTCCTTTTTCTAGAGCATTTATAACATTAATCTCAGAGTTTGTCGGCAGTAATGTATTCCTCCAAATAAAAAGAAAAGCTGCATTACAAATCAGCCTTTTTTTACAAATATTTGATGGAACTTATGAGGTTCCACACAGGATCGAGTTGGTTTGTTTAGCTTTTCTTCTTAATAAATGAAACTGTCGTTTTAAAACAACTTTGAGATTCATATTTTTATCTAATATTAAAATTAGTTTGATGATCTGAAACTTTTGAATGTGACAATAAATCAAAAAGCAAAGGAAATCTGCAAACAAAATTATCTTATAATCTTATTGCTCTTAAAAGTCGACACGTCTTTGTACCTTCATTTTACTCTGGTGCTCCAGCTGAGTGCTCTGCTCCTGCATCCGAGCCAAATCCAGCGCTTCTTTGGCATGACCTGGCAGAGGAAAACAGCAAAGAGTTGCTCAAAATTCAGAGGATGTCTTACTATGAACACAAATATTATCTGCACAGTGCTATCGCTAACAGATCAACTGAAAAGCAAACTAGTGCACAGAAATTCATTGCAAATACATAACTGAGGGGGAAAAAAATACGTTTAATGAAGTTATCACTCTTTGGTGTGATTTTGATATTTTCAAAATGTGGTATTGAAATATACCAGGACCCAATATCATTCAAGCATGTTTTATATCCAAGTATAAAAATCTATGAAAAGAAAAACTTTATCTCTGGAGCAACCAAGCAACAGATTTACTGATGGCTTAATGTAGGACTAACGGCGGCTTTCTGCATATTTGAACTTAAAAAAGAGAATACAACACTAAAAATACATGCCTGGAATCACTAATGTTTACTTCATACCAGTTCATTTTCCTCATTCACACCGAGAAAATTATAAAAAAAATTCAATATTTCTTCCATCTTACTTGAGAAATTCCTTGAATGAAAACTTTTGCCTTGAGTAAAAATAAGTTGAAGTAGTGCTACTCTTACTAGAGTACAACTTTTGAGTGCTCTAATCGCATTTACTTCTATTTATGATTGGAGTATAAAAGCATGCCACACTCTCCGGCTTTCTCATTATATTCTTCCACCTTACAATTATGCATAATATTTTGTCTATTATATCAAGTACTTAGATGTTTTGGGAATAAAGGTGCAGTGAGAAAGGTAATACATTACTTCAAGGTACATCATCTGCAGCAACCTCTACTGCAAGGGTGTGACCTTTTCACTCTCACTGAATGCACGTGAACGTAGTTTGAGCTTATTTTTGTTAATTAATGTCTAAATTCACAAAATAACTAAGAACATGTTGATCTTTATTCACATTTTAATTCATTTTTATTGATGTAACCAGGTTAAAGCCCCATAGACATCAAGATCTTTGTAACAATTATAATCTGCAGCACAAATTAAAATTATTACACAGAACAAAGACACTTTAAAATAATTCAAATAAATTTAAAACAGACAACAAAGACATGTTGTTCTGATCCAGACCATTGCATCACTTGGTTTGAACAGAGGAATGGATCAGGATGCACATGAGCATATATATATTACATTTTCGCTTTATTATAAATGTAATAAATCCCTACGACTCTGTGCTGACCCACCCCGAACCTCTCGGAACACTCACGGGACTTGTCGAGCTCCTTGGCCGCCTGGGCAGCCCGCTCCAGCCCGGTGGGATCGAAGTTGCTCCATTTGTCCTTGGGTTTATCTCCACCGCCGCCGGAGCCTCCAGCCGGCGGAGGAGGAGGCGGTGGCTGGGCCGGCAGACCGGGGGGAGGTTCGGGCTGGCCCCGGTTCAGTCCGAACAACCACGACATGGTACCGAGAGAGAATTAAAACACAGTTTCTGCCGGTTCCGAGGAAGGATTACAGATCTGTCACCGCACCTCCTCCACACGCGTGACACGCTGAGACAGAGTGCGCATGTGCAGTGCGTAGCGGAGGTTCAGGGAAAGAACGGCAGTGGCGATTGGCTCTCTGGGAGTATTCTATGTTTTAATTGGACGAAGCAAAGAGGGTCCTCCCCACAACATGTACGGCACCCGCCGAAGGACATTACACTTTCTCCTGATTGCGTCAGGCTGTGCCATGCTTGGACAGTTATTACTGAGACAGACACACATTTAAATACAAAACTCCATATATACATATATATTTAATATATATTATTCTGTAGAAGCCTGGGGTTTAATATGCGAGTTTAGAAAAAAATTATAGGTGTCTACAAAATACTACAGAAACAATATAAAAATAAATTTGTGTCCACTGTTTTCTAATAAAGTAAAAACAATATATAACTTGAGAGCAAATCAAAGAAAAATCTTACTTATGGTAAAGTTGTGAAACCAGAATACAAAGTACATTGTTTAAGGGGGGATTTGGAACTAAAGTATCAATTAGAAACTGACTTTGTATTGATAACTATATTTTTGATTAATCTCTCCACCTTTAGTTTAAGTGTTAATGTCAAAACTTTTGTTTGACGCATTTAAGCTTAAAATGATCAATATTCTTACACTAAATTCAATATTCAGACTATTCCACAATTTGACTCCACTTCTGACAAAAGGTTTTGTATATTTTAAAACTGATTTTCACCCCAACTTATAAATTTGCCTTAAACTTTTTTTTAATGTTTTCTAGTAATTGTTTATTTTTGGCTTTCTAAATAATTAGAATTGTTTGTAGTTTCACCATGTCAATGAATTTTAATCATTTTTATTATATGTGGAGGGTTGTGTGACAGAAGTTTGCCAGGATGAGATTGGGTCAGGAGATATCTGCAAAACAGACGAATAAAGGAGGTGGAAGCTGACATTTCCACACATTTTTAACTACAAAATACATTTCAGACTCCAGAAGTCACCGATGATGGACAAATGATGGTTGTCAGTCTGACGCAGGACAGCATCCACAAAACATTATTACAAGCCAGTCTTGATTTAAAATAAGCACCTTGATCTCATTATATATAAAAAGTTTAATGAATAAAACATCTTTACATTCTCACCACAAGAAATAATATATACAGTGAAACAAAAAGTAGAATCAAATCAAAAGTTGCAGGTTGCAAATTCAAACCTAGTCTTGCCTGAGTGAACATATTCTCCATTAAAGATGCGTTTTGGACACTTTTTTGTTGCATTGTTGTCATGCATTTTTAAGTAAACATCTCCATGTTGTTGGAACCCCAGCACTGAGAGACGTCCATGTTAACTTTGTTTCAAGAACAAACTTTTTACTTCATCCAGTGGCAAACATCACAAGTTCTTCAGGAATCCAAGGAAGATTATCAACAAGAGTGACACCTGACTGACACACACGAGACTGACTTTATCTTTCTGACAAAGCAGCACATGAGGAAATATGATTTTTTAGATATTTTACATCTAAAACATACTGATGAAATGTCAAAAGTAAAGCTGGTGTCTCTGAACAACACAGATCCTTGAATCCATGACTGTAGTGAGTCTTTACTGCAGCATAACTCTGGAGAGGACACCTGGAGGCTCTTTGCCGTCTCCCAGCGCCGCTCGGAAACCTTCCTGCTGTCGAGCTCGAGCCAGCTTCGCCAGCGACAGGAAGGTCCGAGGCTCCGTGATGGCAATGTCGCTGATTACGCGACGGTTAAGCTGAACGCTGCACTGTATGGAGGAAGAAGGAGGACAGAAGCATGAAGAGCTGGAAGCAGGAACCCCACAGTGGTTGGAGCTGGGTGGTGACACGATTCAACAAACCTTGTTGAGGTTGTGCATGAGGATAGGATACTTCATGCTGTGCTCTCGTGTTGCTGCTGCAATGCGTGTGATCCACAGCTGGCAAAAGAAAGCAACACAGGGGAATACATTGATATAGTATCTGCACAAAGCTACAGAAAACCCAGAAAAATGTAAATAACCATAAAATACAGTGCAATACAATCACTGGGATTTAGAGCTAAATCAATTACAACACCACTTAAAGAAAAAATAAACTTTCTGATTTGTTGTATATTTAAGTTGATGGAATCACAAGTGTAAGACTCAAGCTGATAGACTGCCATTAATACCAATTGCAGCAGGTGACGAGCAACTTTTGACAGATTTAAATGTAGAATCTGAAGCATTTGAGTTGTGAGGAGATTAACTTTATGCTTATGCTTTCTGTTCTCCATTAAAGATGTGTTAACCCTTATTTGGGTCTATTTCTCCATCTAGTGGTCATATTCTGCTTGTATCACCTCAGATGGCTGAGTTTTGCTGCTGCAGAGACTCTGGATGCTGCATGAACTCATTCTACTTCAGAAAACCTCAACCACTTCTCATTTCTGACTATGAAGCAATGACATTTTTGCCCTTGCTTGTTTCTTACAGTGTTGACTAGAATGACAGCGAGGGTACAGTGTACAAGGCTTGTTCCAAAACTGTCTGGAGGTGGAAGCTAAGCTGAGGCAGCAAGTCTGCAAGAAATATATTTCAGAATTTCAAGTCATCTGAAAGGACTGCATTCACAAGATTATGTTATTTTTATTATAAGTCATTGCTGGATATGTCAGAAAGAGGTATAGTCATCCCAGGAGAAAAATTGAGTACAAATTTTCTCCTTTAATGAATAAAACATCTTTACATTCTCACCACAAGAAATAATATATACAGAGCATACTGTGCTCTGATTGGTTTGATTTTGCCTTTCGTGATGTCACCAAAAGGATGTGAGCTGAGGTCAGCTTTGGGAAGGCCATTTTAACTCAATTAAGAAACATTGTACAAAAACATAGGAGGATGAACAAAATATGTAGTTTTGTGTGTGACAAGCTACATTCTACAGCCATTTGATTTCACAAAAAACTGCATGGCAGCTTTAAATTTCAGATTTGACCTTGGGTTGCATATAAGCCAGTATTATCGATGTGATGTTTGTTGAGCAGAGGGTGGTGTCAGGCTCTCACCGTCCTCATGTTGCGCTTCTTAAGCTTTCGACCCTTGGTGGCGTAGACGAAAGCCCTCCTGACGGCCAGCACGGCCAGTTTGTAGCAGCGGTTCTTCCGCCCTCTGAAGTGCTGGTGGACGAACAGCGAGAAAGGCATTTATCTCTGCTCAATAAGAACGGTTAACGGGGAGTAAATCTGCACGTTCTTATACATAATTAATGAAAGGACTGGAGACTTTAGGAACTATAGGGTCATCGCTCCAGGAAATAGACGTAGCCTTACCCGCGCATGTTTAATCAGCTCCTGTACTTTCCAGAACCTGTCCGGTCCACGGTTGCGGATCCAGCAAGATAACGTTAAAAATACCATTATACTCTCCCGTCAGCCCGGCCCAGTTCGTCCTCTTCTGTTAGGAAACGGAAGAACTGTCTGGAATGACCTTAACTTCGCACCACCTGGGCATAGACTGTGTTCAGTTATCAGACGTCGCTCTACGACTGGATCACGCTGAAGAGGTACGTTTGTTTTCTAACAGCTAAAGCAGAGGAAGGAGAGTCAGTGATATTAAAGTGTTCTAATAGTGATACATTTATTTTAAAATTATACGGAATGAAAACTAAAAAAAAAAAAAAAGAATCTAAGATTACTTTAAATAATAGGAATTAAATATTCTTGTGAACCAAGCGACCGGGCTGAACTGAAATCGGGACACAACGGCCAACAAAACCAGCGCCCCAGCAAAGGTTCTGGCGCAGCCGCAGTGGAAGCTGCTAACAGCCGATGGAGGTCATTGGAGAGAAGATAAACTTGAATCCGTAAAAATGTCTGCTGCTGCCTTTACGTCCTTGAGCCGCTGCAGCGTTCTGGCTTTCCGCCCTCCTGCCGGACTGCTGGTAAGCTGTCAACCGGTGGATGAAACATACTTTCAGTCATCATTGTGGGAAGCCATCACTTTGTTTCACTAATTTTGAGCTGAAGCGCCGTCGCTTTTCCAACTGCTAAGGCTCCGTCTATGTTCTGGTTTCAGGTTTACACACCGTTTGGTTTAGCTATTAGCCACATCATTTAATTCCTTTAAATCGAAATGTTGCAGCTTGAGTTTGTTTTACAAATCAGACGATGACGATCTAACTTCTAATGTGAAACCAAGACGTCTCAAAGAGTGTTAAGAAATAAGACAGACACTTTTTCCGCATTTTTAGCCTGTTAGCTTTTGGGTAATAAAGCTTCGTCACAATAAACCGTACAATTTTTCAGGTTGCAATTTTGGTTCATTTATATCGCGCTAAACCGTAATAATATAGAACAAATGTCAGTTCAATGCATTTTAAAACACAACTCCAAACCATTTCTTGAAAATGTAATAAAATCAATATAATACAGTAGAATCATAAAATTCAATTACAATTATTATTTCACTCCTAGTCGAATCATCCATGAAAATTCAGTCAATAAAGGAGAAGTAGTGGAAAGTTGACTTTGCAGAAAGCATGTGGTGTCAGTGGGAAGGAACAACTAGTTGTTGTTGGGAAGAGAAAACTATCTAACACTTATGAGATCGACCTCAACACGACAGAGTACATATAACTAACAGTAGGTCCTTCATAGATTTGTCCAGGAAGGAAAACATGTTTTAAAACAATTTCTCTTTGTGTGCTTGTGTCCAGGCAGCGCGGTACGCCCAGACAGCTGCAGCTGCAGCTGTTCAGCCCAGAATAAAGAAGTTCCAGGTGTACAGATGGGATCCAGACACACCTGGAGACAAACCCCGCATGCAGACGTATGAGATCGACCTCAACACGTAAGGCTGTCGGCGTTTTCCTCCGATCTAAAGAAACCTAGTAGATTACGCTGTATGGGGGGCTGCGTGATTATTTATTGATGCAAATATAAAAGACTGATAATTCTTTAAAACAAAATAGTTTTGATGGGCACACTGCAGCCCCCCCTTCAAAATTAAGGTGTTCAAATAGCTTGAACTGGACCGCTCCAATGATACCCGTCTCATCTAAACAGTCTAAATAGGACATTTTACAACATTTAATATGCAAGTTTTAAACATCTTCCTTTTAAAATTTCTCTAAATTTCCCACAGAATTTTAATATTAACACAGAACTCTCGATGATCTTCATTTTTATCTGATTTAATCTGATTTAAAATATATGTTTTATCTAAGAATGTCACCTCAGCAGTTTATTTATTGATTAACACAATCCCCAGCTTGTTTTAGTGCTCCTCGTTTACTTTTTAAACTAATATCTAATTGACTCTTATCTCTCTGTTGTCAAGACAGTAGCAATAGAAACAGCCCGGTCTCTTGACTTTCTGAGTTTGCATTTCTTTACCCAGTTGTGGGCCGATGGTCCTCGACGCCCTCATCAAGATAAAAAATGAGATGGATTCAACTCTGACCTTCCGCCGTTCATGTAGAGAAGGTAAAACAAAAGTTGTTTCAGAAAATCCTTTTATTGCATCGTTTTTATCCTCAGAATATGTCATAAATCAATTTTAATCCTTTTTTATTGTTTATTTTTTATCAGGTATTTGTGGATCCTGTGCGATGAACATAAACGGAGGAAACACACTCGCCTGTCTCGACAAGATTGACTCCAACCTCAGCAAGCCCACCAAGATTTACCCACTTCCACACATGTATGTGGTCAAGGACCTGGTACCTGTGAGTAAAAAGACCTGCACCTTGAGACCCATTCATCATGATCAACTATAAAGCGTTTATTCTACGGTAGTCAAGTCACTGAAACAAATTTTGCTGGACGATAAATTGTCCCAGAAATTATTGCGATAAACGATAATATTGTTGCTTTTAGGCGGACTTGAAGTATTCTAATGGTTATGCAAGAACACATTCTCAAATATCAATAAACTTTAAATTCTAATGAACATTTAACAATATCCAAAATGATCTCAGAGACATTTTAGCATCCAGTTTTTGTTGAAAGAGAGAAAAGAAAAATTGTTAAACCATACAAATGGAAATGATTGAGCTCAGTTTAATTTATCATGTAATCATGAAAATTTTGATTGGCTTTTACTGATACGGTTTCAATAAGATGCATAAACTGGACTTATTTAGAAACGGTTTTATACCATCATCTGTTTTTGTTCTGCTTGCAGGACATGAGTAACTTCTACGCCCAGTACAAGTCCATCGAGCCGTACCTGAAGAAGAGGGACGACTCAAAGGAGGGGAAGGAGCAGTACCTGCAGACTGTGGAGGACAGACAGAAGCTGGTGAAGCTCCATCTTCACTTCGGGAAAACGGAGCGAGTTTCCAGGGCTGGCAGGGATCTGAATCTGTCTGTTTGTCTGCTGTGTGTAGGACGGCCTGTATGAATGCATCCTGTGCGCGTGCTGCAGTACCAGCTGTCCCAGCTACTGGTGGAACGGAGACAAATACCTCGGGCCGGCTGTCCTCATGCAGGTGTGTGTTCCGGGTCGGCCTATTGTAGTCTCAGGCAGCTCATAAACCGTGTGTATCGTTCCGTCCCAGGCGTACCGCTGGATGATCGACTCACGAGACGAGTTCACAGAGGAGCGTCTGTCCAAGTTGCAGGATCCGTTCTCCCTGTACCGCTGCCACACCATCATGAACTGCACCAAGACCTGCCCAAAGGTCTGTTAGCAGGCTGCGTTTATGCTACCATGCATTTATTGAATCAGTTTCATGTTCACAATGCATTGTGAAGCCTAAAATATTTAATCACAGTTTAATATTTTTTCTATTTTAAAACATGCAAGTGAAAATTTTCTAATAATAACAACAACCAAGAAGTAAAATTACAGACTGTTTAATACGAGGAAAAACCTGATTATAGAAAAATATCTAATTACAAAACTGTCGCTGAAAGTTACATCAGTTATAATAAAACTAAAATTTTTCTTCCTCTTTTGTATCACTACACAGAAATCTCACCACACTGAGCTTTACTGTCTCAGACATTGAAAATGCACAAGGCATTAAGAGTCCATTCAACTGGTTAAATAAACAACCAGTATTATTAATTATTGTGTGAATGAAAGATATTAGAAGTATAATATCCCACAAAATTCTGCATTGTGTCCTTCGCGATTGCGATATTGCTCACGATGTTGATTGTGATTCTACTCTCTTTAGGACAAACGTTTCAATGCACTTCGATGTAATTAGACACACAAAATCATTTTAACTGCAGAAAATGGAAGTTTTTCAGCTGATTGGTGTTTTCATTTGTCACTTTGGTTGTTGGTTTTACCGTTAGAATAAATTCTTAAAAAATTAAATGCAAATCATCTGCATTGAAGTGGGAGAAATGATGATTAGATTTTTAGAATCAATCCAGGTGCATTATTTCTATAGAAACCACATTTTATGCATTATTTATCTAAGTTGTAGATAAACAAACAATTTACTTTGTTTATCTACAACTTATTTTCTTCCTTCGTCTTGACTTGTTGCGTTTTGGTTTATTTTATTATGATCCTGTAACGAACTATTAAATATCAGAATATTTCTTTTGCACTATTGTCCTTTTTCCACACACTCTCTGTTTGTTCTTCATGAACTGTGGCTCTTGTTCTCCATGGATATTTGACGGATGTTCCCTCCGTTTCCGTTTTCAGGGCCTGAACCCAGGAAAAGCCATCGCTGAGATCAAGAAGATGATGGCCACATACAAGGAGAAGAAAGCAGCAGCTGTTTGAAAACTCTGCTCCCGTTTTCTACAACTTGATTGATAAGTTATTGATTATAAAATGTTCTTTGAGGTCTGACGGGCCTGAACACCAGTCATCTCAAACACCACATGATGTTTCTGTCCTAGAAATGTGTGTGTAGCTGGAGGACTTGGTGTTACACAAACGCACAAGTACAGTGTGACTGCTGGAGAGAGTGTGTGTCTGAGTCTGAGATGATTTTATTTCCAACTCTACTGTGTGGATGTTTGTGTACATGGGAAACACTTCGCTTCACATTGAAGTGGAGAAACCAGCGCATTTTCTTATGTTTAGCCAAACTCCTTAGTTTTCTCCTATATTTTGCACTTGTATGAAGACAAACAGAACATATGTTCCCTCCTTGCCTACAGCACTCTTTGTTTTTTTTGATGGAAAATAAATAAGTGGCAGCAACTTGTTTGTGTGTGTGTTCTGTTCATCTTCAGATACTCAAACCTTATTAGTTGAAATAATAAATGTCGTAACTCGTACCAATTCAAATTCCTCGATGCCAGATTTACATTTTTGAGACTGACTCATTATAAAGACAGATCAAACCATCCAGGCGTTTTGGATTCTGGAAAACGAGCCACACTCCGCCGTTACCTAGCAACTGCAGCAAAGCCCAGCCCGTCACTTAGCAACCCAAGTTGAGCCCCAAAACGTTTGGCCAGCTGGTTTTAGCGCTTATGCAAGGCCTGATGGAAAAGACAAGTGTTTTATTGTTGACTTACCCTTCAGAAATCACTTGAAACATTATTGCTGGTTGTGTTGGAGGCTATTTAAAAAAAAAAAAAAAAAAGTACGGTTGTATGATTGCTCATCTGTTTGCAGCCATTTTAACGAGCGAGTATAAATATATGGGGGCGGGGCCAACAGAGGCTTGATTGGCTTTAAAGTGACAAGAATCCCTAAAACAACTCAGCCTTAAAGGAGCTCAAAATAGGCAGAACTTAAATCAATCTCTATCTATCTATCTATCTATCTATCTATCTATCTATCTATCTATCTGTCTGTCTGTCTGTCTGTCTGTCTGTCTGTCTGTCTGTCTCTCTCTCTATATATATATATATATATATATTTTTTTTTTTTTTTTTTGAGGGGAGAGAAAGCTGTTTTATCATTTCTTAAGTGTTGCTACCACATGGGGGCGCTGCAGTCCCAGCAGGCCTCAGCTTAAATAGTTCCTGATCAGATAAAGTTTTCAAACTGCTCCCACAGTCTCTAAAGAACAGAATTTGAGTGGAGCAGATGTCATAGTGTATCATGTTTATGGACGCACAGACTTATCAGCATCGCTCAATGATGTAAATATTTTTAATGCATGTGCATCGATCCGATCAGTAGAGCTGATATTGGTGCATCCCTAATAGTTTTTATTTTTCAGTTACCAATGCAAGGATACCAGGTCAGCAGACGGATCGTTCATCTTACTTATTTAGAGTCAAAATAAAACAAATTTCAACCAACATGGCTGCTGAACTTTCCTCTGTGGGACTTTGTGGCTCCAGACGTTTTGCCTCCAGCTGCAAATTTCCCCCTCAGCTGATATGTGCTTCAATCAAAATGTTTTCCTTCCACCATATTTTCCAATAATTTGCTTTCTCTGTGAACAATCATCTTCCTTAGCAACGACTTTTTGTGCATAAAAAATAAGCTTTCAAATGAGCATAAGTCTCAAATTTGAATTGAATTATTGAAATAATTTAACTTCTCCTTCATATTGCAGGTAACTGAGATGCACTCGTAAACTGTGTTGTTGTGTTTTATTAGAATGAGTTCATTTGCATCAGGAGTTTTTGAATATTATAGCCTTATCACAGTTTGAAATGCAGCACTGTGTTCATGTGCTGGCCCAGATCGGCTCCTGATTGAAATGAATGAGAAAGCGTTAGCCAGTCTGTGGAGCGCTGGTGTCTGGGTCGGGGGTGGGAGCAGCAGGAGGAGGGGATTGCTGATGTGGGCTGGTTCAGTGAGGAGCTGCAGGATTCTCCTGCTTTCACAGGAGGCATCCGCGCCGGCAGAGGTTGAAGATAACTGAACCAAAGTTAGGTAAGAAATCTGGGTTAAAGCTCACGAATGCATCTAAATGTCTGTTTGCTTCTTTTTTTTTGCTCAACGCTGATCTAATTCAATTTGTCCAGAAGAATTTACTTCAATTAAAAAGAGATACGAGACAGCTGTGGATCAATAAATGATGGGTTATTCTGCTTTAATGCATGTTCAAAGTTGGCATGTTGGCCGTTTTTTTTTTTTTTTTTTTTTTACCAGAGACGAGGAAGATGAGTGAAGATGCTGGAAAGAATATTTAAGTACAAAAAGAGAACTGCTCTCATTGGGGGTCAATGAGAGCGCACTGCAAGTTGGAAATGTTTCGTCTTTGTTTGTATCTGGACTCCAAAAACTCCAACACAAATGGATGCCAGCCGAGCATCTCCTGTTGCTGTCCTCAGCTTGTGGAGGATGGAGGATGGAGGGGGCCTGGGGGTCTCTGCAGCCTGAAAGTGGAGGACTGAAGTGTGGAAAGAGGGGGGCTAATTGCTCCCAGATGTGTGCTGAGAAAACATATGGTTTCTGATAGACACCATGATACAGGAAAAGGAGCAGTGGGTTTGTGTGTTTGTGAGCTATACTGGTGCACAAAGACATAAATACTGCAGTCCATTGTTTCAGTCAGAGGGTGGGATGCATAATGTGCAAATCTGTAGTTGAGGGGGAAATAATCAAACTTTCCATAAAGTAGTTTGAGTCTGGAGACCAAGAGCAGGACGTTTAATGTGTGCAAAAGTCTGCTTTATATTTTCTATGCTTCTCCACGGGAGCTTTAGGCTCCCATTTTAGAGTTTTTTTAGTTTCTTGGAGGACAGAAGAAAGAAAAGAGAGAGAGGAGGGGGAAGGGTTCGAGGAAATGACCAGTGAGTGTGACAGAAGGGAAATGAAGGATGTAGAGACAGAGAGGAAGAAAGGGAGGGAGGGAGGGATGAAGAAAACTCACAGGGAGATGCGGGGGTGGGATTTAAGGGGGTCTTCTGTTTCTTTTCTTGGAATGCAGCTTTGACAGCCGCAGCAGCGAGGAAAAAGAAAGAAAAACTCGCTGTAAGTTTTTTCAGCGTCTGCGTGAGGCCGGTGAGGGGAGAGAGCGGCGCGGGGGTTGGAAAGGTGACGGAGGGAGGAGGAGAAGAAGGAGAGGAAGAAAGGGAGACAAAAGAAAAACTTTCTAGTCCTCATGCCGCTTTGTTTCCGTCTTCTCCTCAGTTGAAGTCAGTCTACCTCCCAGTGACCATGAGAGTCCTCCTACTCATCTGCATGCCAGGTAACAGCCGTGTAACATTTCACATGCATTTTTGAAGAATTTTTACACAAACTACAACTTTACTCTCAGCTGTAATAGAGGCTGGCATTTTCACTAAACAAAACATAAAACCTTTCTCCCTGAATCTGCAGAACGTTTCTCAGGAAAAATCATTTATATGTGCTTATTTTATTTTATTTTTTTTGTTCCACTTAAGTGTTTTAAACCAGAAGTGTCCAAACTTTTTGTCACTTTTTGTGGAACAAAATCGTCAGCTCAAAGCTGCTCACGGGTCAAAAAAACAAACAAAAACATTTTAAAAACTAAATTCACCAAAATGTTGCTGTGATAGTTTTTTTTTTTTGTTTTTTTTTAAACCTACTCTACAATAAACTGACCACAAGCTATGTTAATTAAACAAATTATCAGATTTTTCTTCTAAAACCTCAAATGATTTTTGAAAGGCGTCCAGTTTGCTTGTTATTGGAAAAAATAATTTGCCCATTCTCAGTAATAAAACACAGGATCTTGGTCAATATTTATTTAAAAATACTTACTGCATTTAGCCAAGTTTTAATGCAGCACATAAAATCAGATTTGGGTGCACCATGGTGTACTTTACAGCGTAAGTCAACGAGTAGATGTGCTAGTGGTTACCACGACGACAAAAAGAAAACAGAAAACAAATGGCCCCCGGACCTCACTTTGAACAACCTGGTTTCAGACGACTAAACAAAATTTAAAATTAGACAGATTATGATTTTACTTATTAAAGAAAAAAAGAGCGATCCAAACTAACCTCTTATGTTAAAATTGTGAATTAATTTGATTGACCTACAATTTTGGATATTTGACAGTTTACATTCTAGTTTCCTCCTGCTGCATGTTGTGCTCTTGAGCAAGGCACCAAAACCCCAACTTACCCAACAGTCTGAGTATTGGTGTATGAATGTGACATAACTGGGGAAATGTGACTCCAGTGCAAAGCACTTCATTAAGTTGTTGGTATGTCCACTCGCTCCTATTCAGTAAAACAAAGCTATCGCAAAATAAAAGTTTGGGGAAAGTTGGAGAGCACTGTAGCCGTTACCTGCCTCCGTTAAAGTCAGTGTTTATGTCTCCACTGGTGTCAGTTTGCTGAGAAACCTCCACAGCAGCAGTTTAATGTTTTGCTGCTGCTTAAAAATAAAACAACAGTGTGGCGAGAAAGCTGTGGATGAAACAGGAAGTGCAGCTTCAACAATTTGGTAGAATTCCGGATATTTAAAACAAAAAACTAATCAATGATTATCGACTGATATGAAATGTTTGTATTGTGACAGGTTCAAATCACTCACTTTTATCAAAAATAGACTTGCTGATTCAAGACTTTGGAGAAAAATTTTCAGGGAACTTATGAGACCAAAGGAATGAAATTTTAAGGGAGAATTTCAAGTCGGTGAACTTAAACTTATGTTGCACCTGTAAAAAAAAAAAAAAAAGATGATTTTTAAGTGATTTAATGAAAATCTTGACTTAAATTTATCAGCTATGTTATTGCAGAAATCTGATTGATGACCAAAAGGCGTCAGTTTCATGGACAAGTGTTTTTCCGCAGCACCAGGATAGAATAGCTTTAATCGCTTAATAAGGAAAATCCATATTAAGGCTTTTTTTTATTTAATCAGACTAAGTGTGATAAGTTAGAATAGAAAACAACAATTGAATCTGTAAAGGGGGTAAAAACGTTTTAGAAAACTGCAGTCATTTTTCTGACCTTTTGAAACTGTTAGGAACTATTTTCTTCTTAAAACAGGATAATGAAACCTTTCCCTTCTTTTCCTTTGATAGACTCACTACCAATTTATAATTCAGTCCTAATTATGTCTCCTTCTAATTAAATTTGTTGTATAAAAGGGGATAAATGGGTTTCTGCTTGTCTAAAGTCTTCACTTTATCTCAACCTGTATCATCATTAAAACAGTTTTTCATGTTTATTCACAGAGAGAGCGCTCCGTGAATAAACATCGAATAAAATAAATGACCAGGAGAGGAAGTGTTTCTAACATCTGCATGTGTTTTTTTCTGTTTTTCTATTTGTTTGAACCAGTTGTGCTTGCTCAGGCCCAATACCAGGAACAGGTTCCCTTCTCTGGTGAGTTTATTCGGAGAATATTGAGTTGCGCTGTGGAAGCTCAGCACATCTGTTCCTGATCCGTCGCTGGCCTCTGATGTTTCACCAAGCCTCCCTGGTTCTCTCCGCTGTTGTTTACCGGCCGCGCCGCAGCTGTTTTCAGTTCCCTCTACTGATATACTAGATGTAAACATGCTGCAGATGAAGTCATTTTAATACTTCCTCGCCATAATTGTTTGGACTCTTTTTCATGTCACTTTTCTTTTTGGGTTCTGATGTTTCTCTCTCTTCTAATTCACAGACACGTATGACTATTACTCAGGTAAAATCCTCTCAATGCTCTTCTGATGTTCCACTCTAGGTGTTAAAAACGATTAAATATTTGTAACTTTTTGGACCAGAAACCCAGAACCCAGAGCCTTTCCCCGGATCCTACCAGCAGCAGGTCCAGATTGAGCCTGCGGTCTTTCCGGAGAAGTCAGGTAAACCCGTTGAATCCTCATCCTGCCACCTTCGACACGGTGCTTCATGCTTCTTTGCTGTGTTTGGGTTCCAGATCCGACCTTTGAAACGGAGCCCACGGAGCCGGGGCCGCTCGGTAAGACAGCTGCAAGGCACAGAGGACTGGCAGCTGGTCGTGGCGGAGCGAAGAACTGATTTTTATTTCGTTGTCTGATTCCCAGACTGCAGAGAGGAGCAGTATCCCTGCACCAGACTCTACTCAGTGCACAAACCATGCAAGCAGTGTCTGAACAGCCTCTGCTTCTACAGGTAGAGATGGTTCTTATACATTAGGATCATCCCACACTGACTGATGTTACTGTGCTCCTGCTGCAGAGGAAATACATGAATCAATTATTTTAAAAAGTAAAATAATCACAGCAACTTCCTGCTTTCTCATCATGTAGATCTAAATAAAATTAAAAAAAACATGTTTGATCCTCCATCTTTTAAAAGCTTTAAGTTTCAGCTGGAAGTAAGTAAATCATTAGCAAAGTTAAGTTTTTTGTGGTGTGAATGTTTAGAAAGTGAATGCAGATGTTTCTCAGTGTTTGGGTTTTGACATGTTCAGCGTCTGAGCTTTTTGTGTCTTTGCCCAGTTTGAGACGAGTTTACGTCATCAACAAGGAGATCTGCATGAGGACTGTGTGCGCGCACGAGGAGCTGCTCAGAGGTGAGTCCAGAGCTGCAGAGTAGAAAATCCTGACATCACTGACTGAGCAGCAACCGCAAACTGCACAGTAATGGGATAATAAAACTTTGATTTTTTTGCTCCAGAAATTACCCGTGTGTTCCACAGGGTTGCTACGACCTTCGTTAGTGGAACAAGCCGCATTCATCAGCAGGAAATGAGTCAGAGCTCAACCACTTTTAACACAAGAAAGATAAATCACCTTTTGAACCTCAGTAAAGACCTCAAGTGCCTGAGCTTCATTAGACTAGAGTTTAGTCGTTGTAAATCGTGAGGTCAGCGTGCATCTATGAAACACAAAACTACTTCCTTGTGTCTCTGCACGTCCAAACACCTGACTTAAATGAATGGCTTATTAACACGCCTCTGCTGCATTTGACAGCTGCATGGGAGGTCATTAAATTATTTGAATCAGGTGTGCTGGAGCTGAAACAGATCTAAAATATGCAGGGTAGAGGTACTTGAGGACCACTGCGGTAATCCATGCAGAAACAGAAATAAAATTTTCTTAATTCACTGTTTTAAAGACGACCTACGATGCAAAATTCATATTTTGCATATTTTTGTACGTCCACTTGGCTCTTAACTGGTTTTAAAATCATATTAAAAATCCACCCAGCCAGTTTTTGGTATTGATGATTTTGTTGTCTGGAAAATGAGCCGTTTCAAAAACCTCCCGATTGTTGAATCACACTTCGCTGTTACCCAGCAACCCCAGCAAGGCTCCAGAACATTTGGTCAGCTGGTTGAACAATGGCTGCTGGAAAAGTTTTGTTATTGACTTACCATCCAGGAGCCACTTGGTGCATTCTTGATGGTTGTGCAGGAGGGTCTACTTGTTTTTCAAAGATGTGCTGTTGTGTAATTACGCATCTGTTCACACATGAGTGTAAATGTTGAGTTGGGGTTCGTGAACAGCAGCAGCTCAATTGGTTTTAAAATGAGAAGACGCCCAAAACAGGCAGAACTGACCACTCTCATTATCTAACAATTATTTTCTTTTAAAAAATGTAATGAACATATTTTTTTATTACATCCGAAGCTATTCCAGGAAGCATACCAGGTCACCTTTATGAATTTATTCAACTGATTATAAAAATGTATTATTAGAAATAGAAAACTGCAAAAATATGATCAAAACAGACTGGATATTATCTGGCATCTTGAATTTATGGCGGGCTGGGTTTGGGCCCCCAGGTCTTGAGTTTGGCACGTCTTAGAGGATGAACTGACCTCTCTGTGGGTTTTCTTCCAGCTGATCTGTGCCGTGATCAGTTCTCTCGCTGCGGTGTGATGGCGCTGAGCGGTCAGTGTGGGTCGCTCGGAGGAAGCTGTGGGAAAAGCTGCGGCGGCTGCTGATCCGGATCGGGAACGCTGCCAGCCGGGATACCGACCCCTCTCCCCTCCTGACTCCTCCGTACGGCTCCATACTCTTGTGCGAAAAGCACTTTGAATATTTTTTTTTTTTTTTTTTAATGTCTGCCCAGTAGATCCTGTGTGTACTATGAGGGATCAACAATAACACTGACGGATGTGTGAGTCACTGGTGCTATAAAACTTTTAGAGGTGCACATGAAACCATGAAAACTCATTTTATTCCTGTTCTTTATCTTTTTTTATTTTTTTTTTTAACATTGTGCCATAATAATCTCATATTTTGTGTTTGTACTGTACTTTTGTTGAAAAGCAGTCATTAATAGAGATGATCAGGAGAAACGATAAGATGCTGCAGAACATCAGCATGATTGGTCTAAAGGGACGTCCAGCCCCCGCCTCTGTACTACTGCTTTGTAAAAATGTCACCAAAAAACTGAAAAAAATAAAATGTTTAAACTCCAGCTGCTCAGTGTGAGGTTGTGTACTTTGACTAGGCCCTTACATACGGTGGAAACACTACAACATTGAGTCACTCTGTTCGATTCTCCCATCCTTCACTTCCGACGTCCGAATGATAAAGTGACTCAGTTGTAAAGGGTTAATAGTTTGAATCATGCAGAACTAATCTGACTGTTTCCATAGCAACGATCAGAAGCAAGACATTGTCCAGAATGGCAGTGAGCTCAATGACCTCAGCCTGATTGGTCTATGTCCTCATCTATGTCATAGATCTGAGACTATAAAGACTTGGATCTCAAAACATCAGCTTTCAGTTCCAATCAGCATTTTGTTCAGCAACTACTTTTGACATGGAAGAATTTTTAGTCACAGTGTTTTTCCGACTGTCTTTTGCTACCGGATATTTTATCACCACCGGGGAAAAAAGTCTTAAACAAAATATTTCCTGGCATAAAGTTTGAGACAAGTACTTCTCAGGATGAATGCGTCGACGATTCTGATGTTGTTCTCTTCAATTCTTCTGGAGAAGATTGCTCAGAGAAAAGTCTCACCTCTGAGGATCAATGATTTTAATGCCTTCCTTTACAATCCTTCCCCGGCTGGGGAAGTTAGAGGAGAACTGTATCTCAGGACGAAGAGTACGATGAGTTTGATGCTCATCTTTTCAAGTCTTCCCCACCGAGGGCAAGTTGTGCTTTTCCAAAAGAGACTGCTGTTGAAGGGAAGGATTCCTCCAGGCTTGCTCAAGAGCAATCTCGTTCTGATTCATCTTGCAGTGGCGTTTCATTCAGTAGTTCGAGTATGGAGATCTCGATATTTGATTGAACTTCTTCTTTGACTACTTCGGAAGAGGATTCTTCCTCTCATGTTCTAAGAGAACAAACTTCCCTGGTTAAAGACGTACTTGTTGAAAAGAAGAAAGTTAAATTCAGAAGTGATGCTAAAACGTCTTGTTGTCGGTTATCTTCAAGGACATGCTCATGTGATGTCATGCTCATGTTCTCCATGAGCATGATGGGTTCTCTCTGGGTACTCCGGCTTCCTGACATTGCCTCCTCAAAACATCCTAATTGTCCATGTTAATGTTGGACTTACATCAAATACTCTAGCTTGTGATTGGGTTGTACCTTTGTGATTTCTGGGCTGTTCCCATTCTGTCTAGTTTCTATTTGAAGTGTCACTTTGTGTCTGATGAGTACAACTTCAACCCAGCTGAGTTTACCAGCTGGGTAAACTTACCAGGACGCCAGTCTGTCGCAGGGCAACACAGACACAAACAGGACAAACAACCACGCACACACACAGTCACACATAGGGAGAATTTGGAGAGACCAATTAACCTGACAGTCATGTTTTTGGGCTGTGGGAGGAAGCCGGAGTAACCGGGAATCGAACCCAAGACCTTCTTGCTGCAAGGCAACAGTTCTACCAACTGCGCCACTGTTGGTGGAACAGCCCCAGTATAATTTCATTCATTATACTGGGGCTGGACAAGGTCTTGGGTTCGATTCCCTGCCTTGGGGCTTTCTGCACGGAGTTTGCATGTTCTCCCTGTGCATGCGTGGGTTCTCTCCGGTTACTCCGGTTTCCTCCCACAGTCCAAAAACATGACTGTCAGGCCAATTGGTCTCTCCAAATTCTCCCTATGTGTGACTGTGTGTGTGCGTGGTTTTTTCTGTGTTGCCCTGCGACAGACTGGTGACCTGTACCCCGCCTCTCGCCCGGAACATAGCTGGAGATAGGCACCAGCAACTCCCGACCCCTCTAATGAACAGAAAATGGAAGGATGAATTTTCCACTTATATTTTGACAATTTATCTTCGGTTATAATACATTAAATAGCCAAGACTCTCCAGCCCTCAAGCACCAGTGTTTTTGTTAACGTTGTAGTGTTTTTAATGTTGTATTGTTTTCCTTCATGTTTTAGTGTTTTTCTTAATGTTTTCTTTCATTAATTAATCTTACTGTTTCCATAGCAACATCCAGAAACAAAACATTGCCCAGAACTGCAGTGAGCTCAATGTAGCTATGACGTCATCTATGACATAGATCTAAGAACATCTGAAACTACAAAGGCTTGGATCTCAAAACATCAGGTTTCAGTTCCGATCAGCATTTTGTTCAGCAACTACTTTTGATATGGAAGAGTTTTTAGTGTTTTCCTTCATGTTGTAGTTTTTTTTACTTCATGTTGTAGTTTTTTTTACTTAATGTTTTAGTGTTTTCTTTCATTAACTAATCTTACTGTTTCCATAGCAACATCCAGAAACAAAACATTGCCCAGAACTGCAGTGAGCTCAATGTAGCTATGGCGTCATCTATGACATAGATCTAAGAACATCTGAGACTACAAAGGCTTGGATCTCAAAACATCAGGTTTCAGTTCCAATCAGCATTTTGTTCAGCAACTACTTTTGATATGGAAGAGTTTTTAGTGTTTTCCTTCATGTTGTAGTTTTTTTTCTTAACGTTGTATTGTTTTCCTTAATTTTTTATTATTTTTCTTAATGTTGTCGTGTTTTTGTTCATGTTGTAGTGTTTTTCCTTAATGTTGTTAATGTTTGTATTTGTTAATATTGTAGTTTTTCTTAATGTTTTAGTGTTTTCTTTCATTAACTAATCTTACTGTTTCCATAGCAACATCCAGAAACAAAACATTGCCCAGAACTGCAGTGAGCTCAATGTAGCTATGGCGTCATCTATGACATAGATCTAAGAACATCTGAGACTACAAAGGCTTGGATCTCAAAACATCAGGTTTCAGTTCCAATCAGCATTTTATTCAGCAACTACTTTTGATATGGAAGAGTTTTTAGTGTTTTCGTTCATGTTGTAGTGTTTTTCTTAATGTTGTTTTTCTTTAATGTTGTAGTTTTTTCTTAACGTTGTAGTTTTTTTGTTAATGTTGTAGTTTTTTTTCTTAATGTTGTAGTTTTTTCTTAATGAATATTGTAGTATTTTTGTGTTAATGTTGTAGTTTTTTTGACTTCATGTTGTAGTGTTTTTGTTCATGTTGTAGTTTTTTTGCTTTATGTTGTATTGTTTTCCTTAATGTTGTAATGTTTTTGTTCATGTTGTAACACTTTTGTTATTTGTAATTGTGTTTCAATTTGCTGTAGCGCTTCGCACTTCAGGGCCACCGTAGTTATAGCATGCAAATGCCTTATATTATAGTAGAAAGGCAACCGCAAAACAGGCTTACACTATTCAATTATGCTGCAAGTATCGATCAGTACATCGCAAAAGAAAACTAATTGTCCCATGCCCTTTCGGGGGCTCTGTAAAGACCAAACAAGTCGTAAATAATCCATTTAAAAGAAAAAATGTGTTTTCATTTCGTTCATCAACAACCCAGGTCTTCCCAGGCTGAATAACTGCTAAATAAAAGAATGTCAAATGTCAGAATCACATCACTGCATTTACTGGATATAATGATATTTTTGTGCTCTAGACACATTCGATTCCCAATTTTCATTTTTCTATATTTATCCAGATCCTGTACAGAAAAAAAATACAGACATTTAAAGACTGCATAGGGATCCTGCAGGTCGTTCAGTAGTTTGTGTGAAAGATGCAATGAAATGCAAACTGTCAGAAGTACAAATTCACCTTTTATTGTAAATTATCAAGATGATCTTTCAGCTCTTTTTAGCTTTTCCTCCTCTTATTCCAACTCATCCAAGTATTTGTCCAATTTTAGATTTTACACATAAACCAAACCAAGCCATTCTAATTGTTATCTTCTGTACTAATGTAAAGTATTAAGATAGTTATTTTATTTATTTATCCTAACAAAGATGATGCTTGTTACAAATAGCTAAAAGAGAAACCCTGCTGATCTGGACCTGTGATAAAAATCATCCCCACAGCATGATGCTGCCACTCCTACATTTATGGCTTTCATGTTTACCTGAACTCAAACGTGTCTGATGTGATTCGTCGTCAGTCTGTCAGTGTTCGTACAGCAAGAAAACAACTTCACATGGACAGTAATACCGACTCCTACAAAAATAATGCAGTAAAGTAATAAAAATCAGGTTTCAAATAGGGTTTTATCTAACATTAGATAACTAATTAAATCTGTTTCTAAGAGAACAAACAGTGCACTTCACTTAATGGTGCTTTACATACATATTCTTTGTCCTGTGATAGTTGTAAATAATCTCCAAAATTTTAAATCCTGCACAATGTCCAAACTCAGCAGAGAAATCGTGTAACGATTTGAATTTTTTCATAAAAACCATCAGAAAATCTGAGAAGATGTGCAGCCAGGACCAATTCCAGATGTTTAAGGAGCGATTAGTGGTTTGCTGGAGGTTTAAAGGCATTTTCACATGTTTGTGCTTCATTCGGTTGTTGGTTACTGCTCTAAGAATCAAAAACAATTTTCGCAGCCACAGTATGCTGCGTTTAGGGTCACAGTACGGATTAAGTTGAGTTACAGTTTTTACACTGATGAGGAGTTTTCCCTGAATCAGTTTCTTCCTCTGAGCTGCGTCTCATTTGGACATCAGCGACGCCGGGAGAGACGGCTGCCGGCGCTTCATCTCCTGCTGCAGCTGCTCCTTCAGAGTGGAGACCTGAAGTGAGGAACAAAGATGTTACGTTTTAATCTGAATTACTCATCACATGACTATAATCTGTAATCCAGCCTGGAGTGGGAGACACAGGAAAGAGAGGGCAGCTTTTACAGACTCCATTATGATTAAACAGCATCTTTATTAGACTTTAATGCATTTAAACAAAAATAATGACTGAAATTCCTAGATAACGTAAAGTATTACTGGATAAAGTACCTAGGAAGGAGTTTGAGATACAAATAAAGTGCTTGGAAATGTGATACTTCCCACATTGCATTATGTTACATCCACACTAGTCAATGTTGCCACAAAGTAGTGCATCATTTTAAAGTGGAAGAAATAAGTGGTTTTGGGTTTAATCCTGATAATTCATTCTCAGGGAGTCTGTGTTGTTTGCAAACTGAAAAGTTGATCAGTGAGTGAATTATATCCTACTTTTGTTTTTCTAGCTTAAAGTTTCCAACTGCAGGAAATTTATTAGACCATGTTTTAGTCATCTTCTGCAGTTTTTAAAGAGTCAAAGTCCCGACTGGGAAGCATTTAGTGTCGCCGTTACTTGATGAATCTGATCAGTGACTGGTTCTGTGGCAACACTTACAGATTATGTTTGATTTCCACTGCAGTTCTGAAACACAGGTTTTATATTTCTGGGTTTCAGTGTCTGGAAACAGCAGCGCAGCTGAAAGTGGCAGAAAGTTTACAAAGCAGGAACATTGAGGATCCGTTAGGTTTTACGACAATCTTTACCGAGGGTGGTTCAGCCCATTAGACATCTGTTATGTTTCTTTCTAAGCTGCGTTGGACTGTGTATTTTTTTTTTTTTTTTTTTTGAGAAGCAGCTGCTGTGCGTTTGTGGGTCCTGCATATATATTTGCAAACAAAACAATTATTTTCTATCGTAAACAATGCAGACGCTCTTGCCCACCTGCTCCTCCAGGCCTTTGACCCGGTGGCGGTGAGCTCGCTCCCTGGTGCCCAGCGTCCGCTCCACGTCCCGGAGGCTGCTCCTCATCTTGTCGGCCTCCCGCTGGACCTCGTCACGCTGCTGCGCCAAACTCTCACACAGGCTGTGTGAGTGCTCCATGTCAGCCAGCTGAGTCTGCCCCGGAGGAAACGCACAGGGAGGACGATGAGGAAGCAAGAAGGCAGCAAACACGACGTCCATTTAATGATCCAACTAATAATAATAATAATAAATAATAATAAATAATAACGATAATACAACTAATCCAATGGCGTGTTTTTATAGATGACATATTATACTTCCTTGAGGTTTAGAATGAAAAAAACATGTCTATTACATTTTTTGTACAAAATCATTCTTAGATAATGAGATTTTAGTCTGATTTTGGCCTCCTTTGTAGATTCCTACTTTTAGATGCAAATGGAAGCAAAAAAACATCCAAAATGTACAAATTAAATTATTATTTCATCATGAAGTGAGGTTGACCGATGCAGTGAATTCATTGCTCAAAAATTTGTTTTTGTCACATCAAACTGATGTCTTAATTCTTTGATAATAAAACAAAATAAAATGTTTTGCCACGAGGAATCTTATTCTCACACTTTCATTGTTTCTAACTAGTTGTTTGCTTGTTTTCAGTTGAATTGTGCAGGATCTACTGTCATTAAACTTTCTCTTCCCCCCTGCACAAAGAAAGTTTTTTGATTCCAGGAATAAACAAAAATGCAAAACTAATTTCGAGGTTCCTTTAACTGCTGTTGTTTTCCCATTTCTGCAGCCTGGGAAACGTTTTGAGTCAACAAGGAAATGTCTGAAGCACTAAATCTCCTTGAAATCAACAACTTAATAGATTCTGAATTCCACTAAAACTTCCTGCAGTTTTGTTCCCGTTCACTTGTTTGTGGCCTTTCTGTGGCGGGTTTAAAAAAATAGTTAATATGACCTAAAAATGACAGGAATTAAACTCAGTTTCTGGAAAATTTAAAAATGTTTTTTTTGCACACTGCAAGAAAAAACAAGTTTTCC
Organism: Poeciliopsis turneri; assembly: GCA_922788865.1. Classification (NCBI taxonomy): domain Eukaryota; kingdom Metazoa; phylum Chordata; class Actinopteri; order Cyprinodontiformes; family Poeciliidae; genus Poeciliopsis; species Poeciliopsis turneri. Next base: position 490,128 of record CAKLNU010000622.1, on the reverse strand, counting down.
TTATTAAACGTGGGTAATATTGATCTCAGATGTCTGACATTGAAGCTCTTCTTTTCCTGCTTTTGCACAGCAAATTGTGAGTGGATAATTATACGCCACACAAGTATAAAAAGCTGATGTAAGAATGCAGATTTCTCTTAATGTCGAACGTGTTTGCTTTTCCTTAGCCAGCTGAGTTTTCCACTAGAGCTGTGAGATAAATCAATTTGATCAATTAATCATATTTCTGGTGAAGATTTAATTTTTGGAAAATCTGGATTTTTTTTTTTTTCTACCAATGCATTTTGAGTTTTGATAATTCAGAGTGACGTTAGCGCGCCGTGGGCGGCCATCTTGTTTCACAAGCATGTCTTACAGCTTCAGTTCACTTTGAATCTTTAGAATATCAGCAGATTTTTTTTCTTCTTTAATTATGAGAATAAAGTAATAATATTAGGAGAATGAAGTGGTAACTTTATGAGAACTCCAGCACAAAAAAAAAAATTACACAAGCTTTTTTGTCATTAAAACAACTTTTTCTTGTAATTTTAAGACTTTCTTTTGTTAAAATTGTGTTTTTACTCTGATAATATTATGACTGTGTTTTTGTAATTAAACTAAATTTCTTGTCACCTGGCCTTAATACCCCATAATACACATCACAGAAGAATTGACTGAAATAAAAGCCAAAATATTTCCTGTCATTTGTAATTTCTTATTAAGAAAAAGAAGCATGAAAAACAAAATCTATTAAAAATCATAAATTGGCTCTGGTATGACAAATATTTGAGATTTAATATCTATGCCAGGTCGCCCAGCCTTCCCTCCTGCCTGCTAAACACGTTACACGTTTACTGATTGCTAAGCAGTAGTTTGGTGAAGCTTTATTCTGCTTACTGGTTTCATTTCTGACAAATACCTGAAGCATCAGTATTTGCTGCTGCGCCTCCTGAAGTTCCTGCTCTGTCGTGTTCAGCGAGCGATCCAGACGGCTCCTCTCAGCAGAAAGCCGCATGCTGTCCTCCTCGGACTTCAGCTTTTGACGTTCGACCTGCCGTTGTCCAGGTTTAGTTTTAGAAACACGAACACCATGATGACTTCGGCTTTGTAGAGGAAATGAACAGGAACTTGCCTTATCCAGCGTGTTCCTCAGCGCGTTCCTGTCTTTCTCCAGCCTCACCGCCTGCCGCTCTGCATCCTTCTTCTCCGTCTCCAGCAGAGCCACCGCTCTCTGCAGCGCGCGCAGCCGCTCCTCTACGACTGCCCGCTCCGTCTGGACCAGCTGGGCGCTCCGCTGAGCCTCCACAAGGCTGGCCGATCGCTGACGCAGAGCCTGAGAGGAGAAAACAGACTTTACTTCTTCTGAAGAAACTCCGTGACACTCGCCTTCATCAACCAGAAAATAGTCCAAACTGAATTTACAAAAATAAATTTGCTTAATAGAGGAACGTCGCTCAATAAAAAGCATTCGAGTCACAACCGGATGTTACTGTCGTATGTCGGATGGCGAAAATGACAAAGGAGACGACAGGAAGTGGTACGATGATGGTGGATTGTTTTTTTTTTTCGGACAACTGGCTCCACCAGAGGTTTGGACTATTTATAAAACGATGTGCGTCATTTGAACTTGAATCCATAGCTCTTCTGTAAACTAGTTTCTCCAAAACACGGCATAAATGGTCCCTCCCACGTCTAAGCGACGTGCTGCTCCAACGCCTGACGTCTTGTCAGATTGAAAATGGCTGAATTATGAATATAATTTAATGTGTTTACATTCTTCACTGCCATGGTTTTAATGATTTATCATGTGAATAGGCTTTTTCACATGTAATTTTTGTTTCATTTCTCATTTAATGGAAACAGGACAACTGTTGTGAAGTTGTGTTGTTTTGACATGAGGAGAATTTGAACAAGGATTGGTTTGTAACAGAAACTCAGCTGATCTCTCTGACCTCCTGAGTGCCGCTGAGCTCGGCCTCCAGCTCTTCTCGCCGCAGCTCGCTCTGCCTCAGCTCACTCTGCAGGTTCTGCACGCGCTCAGTAAGGGCAGCCATGTTTCTCTTCCCTTCAGCCAGAGCTGCCCGTGCTTCATCCAGTCGCTCCTAATCAAAGCAAAACATCCATCAAATTAACTTTTTATTCACGGCCGGCCTTCCTGCGATCTGACCCACAAACCTGCAGGAGCCTCTTGTCCTGCTCAGCCGAACCGAGCGTCTTCTGCAGGGCGAGCAGACGGCTCTGCGCGCCGCTGTGGGAGGCCGTGACCTCCTGGAGGGTCTGGCTGAGGGATGCAGCCTTTTCCTTAAGCGCAGATTCGCCTTCCTGAGCTTTCAGCAGGTTCTGACTCAATCTGTCGACGTCCCTCTGCAGCTGGGAAACACGAGATTCTCGCTCTGCAACCTGCAGCAGGTAAAAGACACAAAAGCAATCCAGGATCCGAGTTTACTTTTTGAAAAAGTCTTGAACTGTCACTGATTTAGTTCAATATCTCTTGAAATCAACATGTCCCCCCTTGTTATTAAAAACAGCTATAGAGTGAGAATATGTTGAAAAGACAGGGACATCTGATTATGGATTAAAGTTTGCATGCTGGAAACCTGAGTGAACACCATGGATACTAACATGAAGGTGGATTTTTTCTCCTCCAGAAATAACAGTCTCTCTGCTGTAAACGTGTTTTGCTCCAGGATTATGAAAAAAAAGGTTGAAGGAAAACACAAAACCTTACCAAGTATTTTTGATCTGGTTTCTGGTGCAAATATACAAATTACACTCAAATTAAGAGTCAGGCATAATAAATGTAGAGAAAATGAGTGAAAAGCAGCCATTTTAACATTTAAACAGAAAATGTGCAGAGAAAGAGAAACTATGCATGGTGCCAAACATTTGCGTTGCGTCGGACTGTAAAGCTGCTTTCGGAGTTGCAGATGCGTTTCTTTTTTTGCAGACCTGTTTGATCAGAGCGTCGTGGCGCTGCTGCCACGCCTGGCTCTCGGCCTCACGGTCCCCCAGACTCAGCTTGAGTCTCTGCAGCTCCCCCTCCAGGCTGCGCCTGCCCAGCTCCCCCTGGTGGCCCGAGCCTCGGCTGCCTCTAGCGCCTCCCGCAGGCGCTTCCTCTCCGCCTCCAGACGCACCTCGGTGGCCCGCTGCTTGTTCAGCTGATCCTGCAGAGGAGCGGGGTGCACAGAGTTCACGTTGGTGGGGTTCGCTTCATTGTGTCTGCTCCTCCTGTGGTGCAGGAGGTGAATCATTGTGGAAGGTGTTGGCAGCAGAGGGTGACATCTGTTGTTATTTCAACTCCTGACAGCTCACTTTAATAAATCCACTGTTGAGTGCAGCCATATGGCGGCGGCAGGTCGCCCGTGATCCCTCGCTGTGAGAGTGATTGCGTAAAGAAGAGCATGTACCTGGGTGTGCTTCTTATCCGCCTCTGAGGACTGCAGCGATCGCTCCAACTCCTTCACCCGGTCGGAGAGAGCTCTCCTCTCTCTGTCTCCTCTCCTCACCACCTCCTCCTGCTGCTGCAGCAGGATCTGAGTGCTGGTCAGACGCTCATCCAGCCCACGCTTCACTGAAAGAAACATCGCAGGAGTTAACTAACTCTGAGCATTATTTCACCTTAAAGGTGCGTTAGGTCTACACAAAACATGTTCATTACATTTTTCTTAGATAATTAGGTTTTAGTCAGGTCAGTTCTGCCTATTGCTCCTTTCAGAGCAACGTGTTTCTGGGCCTCCTGTCTCTTTAAACCCAAATGAGCTGCTGTTGGCCAACTCAGCTACACATGAACCACATTTAAATAATGGTACATGTTTGAAAAGCAGAAGAAAAGCCTCCTGCACAACCAACAATCTGAATGGTAAATCAACCACAATGCTCTTCTCTTTTCCAGCAGCCATTGTACGGCACATAAAGAGCTTTAAATGCATTGCTAATACTGTGCAAAAATACTTGAGATGAAATAAAATATCTGTAGAATATGTCATTTTTTAATCTGATCAATCATGGGAATAAATCAGCAGATTAACTGATTAGTTGCAGCCCTATATTTCATTAACTTTATATTCGAACCTTCTTGCAGCTCCTGCAAAGAGCTCTGCAGCAGAGAGACGCGACTCTCAGCAGAGCCGCGTTCCCCCTTCAGCTCCTCCAGCTCCCGCTGCAGGACCCCCAGCTGGCAGCGAGCGTCGTCCTGCAAAATCAGCAAAACCAAGTATTTTCCAAAAAAAAAATATATATATATACATATATAATTCATAAGGTTTTGCTGTTGTGCTGCAGGTATGTTACCCTTTCTCTTTGTGCATCTCGCAGCTCCTGGAGGAAATCTCTGAGGCCACTTCTCAGGGAATCTGGGTCGAGTTCAGCCTGAGGCAGCGGCGTGTCGCCTCTCTCTGGAGAAACGGCACCAGAACCCAGCGTGTTGTCCGGCGTGCTTCCGCGAAACTCTGCTTCAGTCACAACCAGAGTTAACTTCACTTTGTGCTGCAACATTTTGTGAAATAAATCAACATATTCCTGCACTGTTCAGCAAATTTACAGTATATCGACCTGTTTTGTATTGTTTTGTATTGTTGTAACCTACGTTGCAATAAATGATTATTTAAATTACATCTGACTTTAGTTTGATCACTCTAAAGTTTTTTGGTTTTCATGGACAAATGATGCCCAGAGTGCTCAGAGCTCAGGCTCAAAATTGATGCCTGAATTAATAAAAATGATTGCTGTTGTTATAAACCAGGCCAAAAATCAATAACAATAGATTATACATATCACATAATTGTTAATAATTTCACTGAACACCCCAGGTGCTCAACTTCTCACAGTCAGATAACCAAAGTTGGTGGCATTAACTAAATCTCCCACTCTTTGGTTGCCTAGCAACAACCTGCTGAGTAACATGCGCAGCAACAGTTTCAGGATTCGTCACAGTGCCTCATATTTACTTGAAAATTTAAAAAAGAATGGCGCGAAGTGAAAACTGGATAAAACAGGAGTGTAATAGTTTTCCAGTTTTTCAGATATTTAAAACATTTTAAATGTTTTAGATATTTCAAATATATGTAAGGCATATACTTAAAATATATGTTTCAAATGATCAATACCGACTGATATGAAATGTTCATATTGTGATGCGTTTTTCAGCCATGTTGTCTGATGTTGTTGTAATTTCCTCTGGTGATGCTGAACATTTCTCAGCACATTAACAAGACAACAAACTTTACTCAAGTGACCAGAACATGGTGTCTGTTGACCTTTAGATGGCGACAGTGAGGAGCGCAGCGGCGAGATGCTGTGGTGGCGCGACACGCTGCCCGGTGACGTGGAGCTGCTTCCGGGGCTCCGCCCCCTGCTGCCCCTGCCGCTGGCCCCGATGCCCAGCGTCCGGGTCAGGGCAGACTGGAGGCTGCTCAGCCGGAACTCCAGATCCCTCCTGGCGGCTTCGGCCCGGGTGAGCTCGGCCTCGGTGGCGGCCAGCCGGCCCTGCGCCTCGCTCAGCTGCAGGCTGGACAGAGTGGCGGCGTCGTGGGCGGCCTGAGCGCGCAGCGACAAGTTCTTGGCTTCGTCCTGGAGCTTCTTCTCGCAGCCGCGGGCGTCCTGCAGCTGAGCCGTCAGCTCTCGCTCACAGCTGCGCCAGTCGGACTCGGACTCCGTCAGCTGTCTCTGGGTCAGGGTGAGCTGGCACAGAGCTAAACATTAACACGGCGCTGAGGGGACACAGAAGCAGGAAAACACACCATCCTCACCTCCTTCTTGATGGACTCTCTGGTTGTTTCAGCTTCAGTGAGCTTCTGCTTGAGGGAGAAAACCTCCTTCCCTCGCTCCTCCTCTCTCTGCTCCTCCAGATCCAGCCGAGTCTGCAGCTCTGCCACCTCCCTCCCTCTCTGCTCCTTCTCTGCATCTACAACCTTCAGCTGGAGCAAAGGAAACATAATTACAGAATATCCTGTAATCTGAACCTTTAAAGCAGATCTTTTATGTAAAAGTTACATTTTACACATTTTTATACGTTCATTTGCGCATCCGTTGGATTGTGAGTCCAATATTTTTATTTGTAGTAACAGCACAGTATCTTCTTGTACTGTATATTGCATATTGCCTGGTCAGCAGCAGTTTCTTAGGATTTAAAGTGGCAGAAGACTAAAACAGGTGATTCTTAAAGGGCCTTAAAACAGGCAGAACTGACCAGATTAAAATCTAATTATCTAAAAGTGATTTTGTGCAAATAAATGTAGTGAACATGTTTTGTAAAGCCAATAGAGCAGTCCTATCCTGCTCAAGGAAGCAAAATAAAATAACATTTCTACGACGGAGATCTTCTGACCTGTCTGCGGAGCTCCTGCAGCTCCCGCCGAGCCTCCAGGCGTGACCTTTCGACCTCTCTCAGACAGCTGCGCAGCTCAGTCACTTCCTTCTGAGACGACGACAGGTTCTCCTCCAGCACAGCCAGCCTCTGCTCCTTCTCCTCACACTGTCGCTTCACACTAACACACACACACACACACATTGAGAATGAAACACTTTTCCCTCTGTAAACACACCTGTCTCCTCTCTCACCTGATCCTCTCCGTCTCGGCGCTGCGCAGCGCTCCTCTCAGCTGAGTGTTGGACTGGCTCAGAGCGTCCCTCTCCTTGGTGACGTCGCCGAGGCTGCGCCGCAGCTCCGTCGCATCCCTCCTGCAGTTCTCCGACGCCTCCTCAGTCTGGCTCAGCCGGCGTTCGGCCTCCAGCAGGCTCCGCCTCACCTGGTCTCGGCTCCCCTCCGCCGCTGACAGAGAAGCTCTGCACTGCTCCAACTGGACAAACAATGTTCCTTCATCGTCACGACAACCAGTCACCTGTCCGTTGCTGCAGGTTTCTCATAGGCGAGTTCAACATTTTCAGCACTTTGCGAAGTCTTGCATTTAAAATGTTATCTTTTGCGTTGCGTCATTTACCTCCTGGAGAGCGGCGTCGGCTCGCGAGCGCAGGTCGGTGCAGAGCTCCTGCAGGCCGTGGAGTTCCCTCTGATGAGCCGACGTCGCCTCGTCCAGCCGAGAGCGAAGCTCCAACAGCTCACTGGTCAGAGCGCCAACTCTGACCTGAAGATAAAAACAACAAAAAAAAACACAGTCAGTATATTTGTTAATCTGTGTACTGCTAGATTCAAACAGCAGTCGGGCTGAAATGATTAATCGGACTGGTGGTGACAAATCAATTAATGAAATATTTCACTAATTGATTAATTGTAAGCTGGACTATACGGACTCCAAAAAAGACAATTTGCTGAAAGAAGAACAGACTCAGAGCAGTAATTCGGACAAAACTGTAAAAAACATGAACATTTTATAACATTTTATAATTTAAAATAAACTTTGTTCCACCCAAAACTCCTCAGTTTGCAGTTTTATCTTCACCCAGTTCAAATTCTGCAAAAGAATCAGCAACAGATCAGACCTATTGAGGATCTGTTGCAGAAAAGGCCTGAGTCCTTCACATGCTGATGTTAGGAGTCTTACGACAAATGATCACAAAAGCAAAGCTGTGCTGTTGCTTTTTAGGAAAGAAAATGATCATTTTCTGATTTTAAAAGGAATTTGTTTATTTAAAATTTCTAATGTATTTCTAGTGTTGTATATAAAAAACTTCCAATGAAAAATCTGCAGAAAGTACAAATTCTTTAATCGATGATGAATCGATGATTCCACTGATGAATGGAAGTGACTGAATGGAATCAGTCACTAAAACAGCTGTAGGAGATAAACTGAATGCATCACCTGCTCCTGCTCTCTGAGCTGAGCTGCTTCTCTGGCCGCCCGCTCGGCCTCCAGAGCCGCAGCCGACAGCTCCGCCTGCAGACCGGACACTCTGTCGCACAACACCGCCTTCTCCGCCTCCTTCAGCGAGAGCGCCTGGAGGAACAGTTCCACAAAATTACATACACAATAAACATCATTTATCAGTTCTTTCAGGATTTTACAATTGTTTTTATAATTTTTTGCAATAAAAATGAAACATTTGTAAGAAATTTTGTAATATTTGCACATATGTATGACAGTAAATGTGACTTTTTGATACATAGATAAACTGTAACTGGGCATCAGGTCAGACTGAAGCAGCAGTGTGGTGGAAAAAAGACACTGCCACCTGCTGATGAGAATTAGCATTACGTAATTATCCATTAGTGAGAAATAAAGTGGGAATTTCTGTGAAAACTGGTGAAAACTGATTGATGTAAGTTAGCAATAAACAGAAAAAAGCTGCATTGACCTGATATTTATTCACTCCAAATGAGTTTAGAGGCCCATATAAAGAGCTATGTTGACCCAAATTTGGCCCCCGGGCCTCGAGTTTGACACAGATGACGAAGAGAGCAGTGAATGTGAGAAGCAGCAGCTGTCAGGTCTCTGGGTCTGACCTGCTGTTTCTCCGTCTCGGCCTGCAGCAGACTCTGGTCTCGGTCGTGCTGCAGAGCCCTCAGCTCCTCCTGCAGCTCCTCTCTGTCTCTCTTCGCTCTCTGCTGCTGGTCGTCCATCTCCTGCCTGCACCGCCTCAGAGCCGCTTCGTGCTCCATCTGCAGGCTGTGACGCACCACTTCCTGCAGCACAAAGGTCAGCAGAGCAGACACTGAGAGCCCGTCAGTAGACTTCATAACCAGCGTGTTGAAGGGGTTCTCACCTTCTCTGAGACCAGCCTCTCCACCTCCTCCTGATGCTCAGACACGGCCTTGCGTAAAGCCTGCTGAGCCTCCAGCTGCGCGGCGCTGAGGGACTGAGCCAGAGTCTGTTTCTCTCTCTCTCCCTGCGCCAGGGCGATCTCACCCTCTGAGCGCAATCGCTTCAGCTCAGCTGGAAAACACGCAAAGGAGAACAACACACATCCTCACTGGTTAATCCCTCCAGGATGCTGCGGTGTTTTGGTGATTTTTATGCAATGATAATAAAAGGTTTTGTGCCAGAATGTTCTGATGTTTGAGTCTGTATCTAGACTGAAGAATAACGAGCGTCTTTTCACAGTGGTCATCCCTCCAGGATTTCTTTTTGTGATTTTCTAAAATAAAAATGACTGATTTGGTGGGTCTAATTTCAAACTATTTGCTTGTGCGTGATATTAAATACAATCGCAATGCAAAATGCTCATAAAAAATTTAGCAGGAAACTCACAATTAACATTGAAAAAACATGTGTGATTTAATTGATAAAATAAAATTTAAGGTTCTATTTTGGACCAGATCCTACATGCCACATGTTATCTGTCAATGTTGATCACGTGTCTACAGCGATATATATATTGTTATTGATTTGTTGGCTATTGATCGATTGTGTTTCAGACGGGCGGCTCGTGTTCTGCTGTTCTGGGTTTTCACCTGCCGCCGTCTCGCAGCGGGCGCTCAGCGTTTGGTTCTCGGCCTCCAGCTGATCTCTGCGGGACTCGACCTGCGCCAGCTGCTGCTGCGCCTCAAACAGACCCGTTTCCAGGGATTCCCGCTCAGACCTGCAGGGGCAAAGACACCCAGACATTAAGTGATAAAGCCGAATTATAGATCGATTTTAGGGGAGCTGGTGAAGCTGCAGCTTCAGGGTTTTTACATGATAACGGATCAGTTGTGACCTGAAAGCAGCCAGTTCCTCTGACAGCGCCGAGTTTTCTCTTTCGGACGCCGTCAGCTGGACCACCAGAGCCGCTTTGTCCCGGGCCAGATCCGCCCGACCCCGGCCCGCCTCCTCCAGCGCCGCCTCGCTCTTCTGGCCCTCCCCTTGGGCCAGGCTCAGCTCAGAGCCCAGAGACGCAACCTCGGCACAAAGCTGCCAACAAACAGATTGGAAAACCCAGGAAGTAAAGGCCACATGTTCCTCTGGGAACATCTGGACTTCCTCCAGAATCCTCAGAGTTTTACATCAGAATAAAAACATTAAAATTCACCATGAAAGTATGGAAGGCATTTCTACGTCTGTCAGGCTTTAAATGTGGAACCAGCAAAAAGCAGGAAGACAATGAAAGGAAGGAACAAAAAGAAAAGAAAAAGAGATGGGATGCAAAGGAAGGTAGGAAAGGAAAGGACGAAAAGATACGAAGACAATGAAGGAAGAAAAGACATAACAGGAAAAAAGCAAAGAAGGAAAGGAAAAAAGATAGCAAGGAAAGATAGAAAAATAGAAAGGAAGGAAGGGAAGACAAGAAAGATAGGAAAAACAGGAAGGGAAGGAAAGGAATTGACAAATAATAGGAAGAAATTGAAGGAATAAAAGGAAAGAAAAGAAAACTGGAAAAAAGGAAAGAATGAATGGAGAGAAAGAAAGGAAGGAAGGAAACGAAGCCATATTTAGACATTCAGACGGAGAATGAAGTCTGGAAAAGCAGATTTAAATCTGGTCCATTCCTGGTAAATATGTAAACACTGTGTCGTTCGGTTCCTGCTTGTTTGGACCTGTGAGCAGCAGAGCCAGTTCGGTACCTGGGTCACCTTCTGCTGCAGCCGCAGCCTCTCCGCTCTGAGACTCTGCAGCTCGCTCTCCGTCCCGGCCCGGCTCTGCTCGGCGTCCTGCAGCGCCTGCTGCAGCGCCACGCGGCCGGCGTCCAGCTCCAGCCGGTCCTGCTCCAGACGGACCAGCTCGTCCCTGATGGTCAGCTGCTCCTGCTCCGCCTCACGCCGCTGAGCCAGCAGGACGCGCTTCTCCTCCTCCAGCTGAGAGACGGATGAACAATGAAACCAGACAGACCAACTTTCCTGCTTCTTCTTGTTGTGTTATAAACTAGAACTGCGATTATTTTAGTTGTCGATTATTCTGTTGATTGTTCTGACAATAAATCAGACAGAACATTCTGCAGATTTTCCATTTAAGCCCTTAAAATTTTAAAAGCACAGATAAATGATTGAGCTCAAAGTAAACATTTCATTGTCTAAAATCCAATTAAAGCCTTCCTTTAGTGAACATTTGATCATTGATTATTTTTCATTATGTAAACATTGATCGAATCTAATTTATTCTCCTGCTGAAAAAACGTTGAAAATCACATTCTGTTGATTTTTATTTTAGCTACTTCAGCTTATTTTATACAATATTAAAAGTGCATTAAAATATACAAATAAACATATACTCAAATACTTTTTTGGGTAAGAAAGTAATAAGAAATTAACCTTTTATTGTGTAAAATATGAAAGTGAAGCATTGATCATTTACTGCATCTGCAGCTAAGAAATATTTCTAATGTCAAAAGAAAAGCTCAGTTCTCTCTGCTTGACTCAAAGAGTCACGATAAAACCACTGACATGATTTAAAAAGATGAACCACTGCATGTTCATCATGGACACAGAAAAGTTTTTAATGACAAATATATAAAATACTATAAATGCAGAGTGACGCTGTTTTCATCTGTAGTAACTGGGTTTAGCACCGACGCCATCTTGTGATGTAATATGAGGGTAAGTCAAACCATAAACAACTGAGGCTGAAAGCCTCACAACAGGAGAAGTTGTGACTGATTTCAGCGAAGATTTGAGCGATTCGTCGGTCGTTTAGGAGGAAGAAGCTGGATGCAGTGATGAAGAAGAGGAAGCTGTTTCTAGGATTGCAACTAAATTTAGTTTGAACCATATTGTTCAGTAGATCACTGCATGGTAATAAATCTACACATAAAGCAGTCAGTTTAAATGAAACTGGACCAAAGGGTTTTTGCTCATTTATTGCGAGGGAAAGGTTTCCTCCATCTCCACTAGGGGGCTCCATACTCAAGCATGATGTATTCCCTAAAAGGCCCAGCAGGGGACCCTCACCTGGAGGATGTAGTTGTTGAGGTCCACTTTGTCCTGGGCCAGCGCCTCGTTCATGTTGCCCATCTTTGCCAGAGAGTCCCTGAGCGCTGCCTCCTCAGACTGCAGCCTGCTGAGCTGCAGTGACAGCTCCGTGCCGCAGCTCTCGGCCTGCGGGGAAAAACATGCGTCAAAACAAACACAAACATGCAGAGGTTCTACTACCTGGACATTTCCCCCTCACCCGAGCCAGAGCCTCAGACAGCTGGGCCTTCTCACGCTCCAGAAGCTGCCTCTCTACCTCCCCCTGCTGGTGGCTCTCCCTCACTGCAGACAGCTCTCCTCTCTGAGCCGATGCTCGGCTCTCACTCAAATCCCGCTGCTTCTGTCTGAACGCAGCAAAACGCACAACATGGAGCTCAGTTAGGACAACAGCACACCTGGGTGACTTTAATCTCAGGATTTTATGACGGTATTTCAGGCTCAATGTAGATTATTAAAAAAGGAGGAAATTTCTGCCAAATACTCTGATATCTTTAGTTTAATCTTAGAAATTTTCCAGAAAAATTTCTGGAGATTACGGAGATTTGCAACTTTTGAAACTAAAAAATTTTGGAACTAAAAAATTCCCCCCAAAAAAGTAACTTTTGAAACTTGAAAAAATATTAATTCAGAAATTTCAAACACTTTTTACTTTTGAAACTGTTTTTCTAGAAATTGTCTGAGATTAATTTCAAAAGTCCAGAATTTTCTGGCAAATTTTTGAATATTTTCTAGAACATTTCTCAGATTCATCTAAAGATTTCAAAGTTTTTCTAGAAAATATTTGACTTTTCAAACTCAGAAATTTCCACGTTTTTTCTAGAAGTTTTTTTGTTTTTCTGTTACAGAAATTCACTTCTATTTTTCTATTGACAAGACTCCTCAACAGCATTATATAATTCTGATTTTTATCCCAAAATTTCCTCTATAATCTCAGAATTCTGGTGTTTTTCTCAGAATCAAAATTGTTTAAATTGTTTATGCACCATCAGGCAAATCCAGCCTTAAAACTCAAATCTACCAAATGAATTTGCGGTGGGGTTTCACTGTGAATAATAAATCCAACAGTTAGGAAGAAGAAGCTTTGTGATTATCTTTATATGTTAAAAACAAAACTGACATGTGACAAATTAAAAGCAGATTTTTTTACTTTTGTAACAGAAAATTCCCCAAAGTCAAAATTGTTCTACTTTATGAGCTCAGAAAATTTCCATGTTTTTTTCCAGAGAATGTGTGAAAATAACCTCAAAAATTTATGACATTTTTCTTGAATGTTTTTAAGTTTTTGAGCCCAGAAAATTTTCAAGTTTACAAGAAGATTTCTGAGATTAATGTCAAAATTTCGGACTTTTATTTGGCAGAAATTTACTCCTCAGAAAGTCAGAGTTAGGCTTTTTTTGTCAAAGTGGCCCTAATCCGGTTGCGAGGCTCTTCTAATTAGCTCATGACTGTGTTTCCGTCACTGGTTAAAGAAGCAGCTCCAGTCTGGAAATGGGCCTGAAGCTCTAAGCTGCCTCTTGTCGCTCGCTGCTGTAAAACTGTGAGGATTAGAAACGTTCAGGTTCGATTATCCTGCTTACATCCTCTGGGTCTCGGCTCTGGCCCGGTCTCTCTCCTGAGCCGCCGCCTCCTTCTCGTCCCTCTCACCGTCTCGCTCTCGCTGAGCCGCCAGCAGCGCCAGCTGCAGCTTCTCGCGCTCCATCTGCAGCATCTGGATGCCGCTCTCCGCTGCCTGGACGCTCTGCTCCAGCTTGGCCTTCTCGCTGCAGGCGGGAATCACAGAGTTAAAACTCCGGCAGGATGAAACAGTGAGGAGGAGATGGTGACCCCTGACCTGGCCAGCGCGTCCCTGTCCTGCTTCAGACGGTCCTTCTCTTTCTGGGCGGTCTCTCTCTCGCGCTGAGCTGCGTCTCTTTCTCGCTGCAGCGCTTGGTTTCGCTGCTCCGAGTCTCGTCTGGACGAATCGGAGTCTGAAAGCTGCTTTCGAAGCTGCAGGACGGACGACTGGGCAGAGAGCAGACGGCCGCGGACGTCCTGGGAACCAGATCAATGATGAAGGTGATGAATTAATCACCACGGTAAATTTTAGTTTCTTATTTAAAAACTACTTGAATATTTGCTTAATTGCATTTTTATGTATTTCTAACCACGTACAAAATAAGCTCACATGGTTACAACTTATGTAACCACTTAAATAAGTTTAAATGATTAAATAAGCCACTTATTTAGCAAAATAATAATGATTTTAGCATCATTTTGCTGTTGGAAAATCAGCAGAATGAGACTTTTATTTTATCCAACTAATCGATTAATCGTCAAGATAATCTATCTGATTACAAATATAAATGTCTAACCTAAGGAGGTTTTGTTTTTTATTTAGGTTAAATAATTACGATCAATAAATTTTAAGCTTTCCTTCAACAGGACAATAAATTAGATTTGATCAATGAGGTCTAAATAATGAAAAATAACTTATGCAGTAGTCGAGATCCTTTCAGATCAAAGTACAAAATCCATTAAACTTTAACGTTTTTGTTTTTACTGTGGATCTTTAGCAGTCAGTCTTCACCTGCAGCTGCAGCGTCTTGTTTGCGACGGCTGAGCGGAGAGCGGACAGAGCGGCGTCAGGCAGAGGACACGGCGAGGAGGCCGGCGGAGCGGCCGCCATCTTCAACGGAGAGGAGGACCGTCCAGGAGAGGAGTCACGGATCAGCGCCAGGAGCGGAGCCGCCGAGCGATCCTGGTCGGCTTCTGACGACGACTCCCCGTCTGACAACACGCTCTGCAGAAACATTCGGAGCGAGTTTTGGTTGTTGGAGATGATATTTTGGTCTCACTGGGTTTCCATAGTTCACAGTGAAGCCATTGTGTTTAACAACATTTAATTATTTAAATGTCTTTAAGACAAGAAAGCAAGTAAAACACAAAAGTGATAGGAATCAGATCTGTTATGAAAAATGTTAGATTATATGTATTTATACCTGAGCGATGTCTCTCAGCGTGTCCAGCAGCGTCTCAGACTGAGCTTTAATCGGCTGCGAGTCGGGCTCATCGCTGCCACTCTGCTCCTGGAGGAAAAGAGACAGAAATGTAAAAATGAAAAACCCTGGGATGCCGCGTCGGCCTCAGAGACGCTCTCTCACCTCCAGCCTCTTCGTCAGGGTGGAGATTTCTTCGTCTCGTTCCACAATTTGTCCCTTCAGTCTGTCGCATTCTCGCACCACGTCAGACAACCTGATAGTTCAGGCAAAAACAGAAGTTTGAGTCATTTTAGCAACAAATCACAGTCTATGGGAGTAAATACATCTCAATATTATTCAATCAAGCAAAAACTAATCACAATTTTTTTTTAAAAATGTAATTGTGAGTATTTCCACCTCTATGAAGTACCGCCGACCCGTTAGTGGCTCACTAACCTGACGTTGAGCTCACTTTTCTCTACATCCGCTCTGCTCTGAAGGCTCATCATCTCCGCCGCTCGCTCCCTCAGCAGCTGCTCCAGCTGAACCCTCAGAGCCTTTTCTCCCGCCGCCCAACTGTCCACCGACGTGGACAAGCCGGAGCAGGACACCCGGGCCGAGTGGGACATCCGGGTCAGCTCAGACCGCATCTCTGACAAGTCTCTGAGAGAAAAGACAGAAAAGGTTCAGGGCTGGAATCCTCGTTCCACAGTAAAATTCACTTTATGCAGAAATCAGTCAAAACTTTTCAAGGATTTCAAGAATCATCAGAACCCGGAAATGTTGAGTTTGTGGTTTTATTTCTACCTTTCGGTGGCGCTCTTCATCTCGCAGACGTGCCTCCTGAAGCCGACCACTTGTCTCCACAGCTTCAGCAGCCGGCCGTGTTCGCTGCTGAAGTAGCTGTGGAAAGACTGAAGGCAGGAACAGAACCAAGGTTTCAGCAACTTCACCCATTTACTAAGATGTACTAAGATGTGTGTTGATGATTTTGATGCTGGTACTCGACAAAACGTAATGTTTGTTTCTGGTTTCTCAGTTGGTGAAATATGGTATAAAAATAAGTTCGCAAACCAGCGATCAGGCCTGAAATCTGGGTGTTTAGCTGCTTTTCAACCATAGCAACTGGATCACTGATCAATATATTTGATGTGTATTGACTTGGTGGTTCTGTTGATATCCTTTGGTTCATGATGGGTTTCTCCATATTTCTGCGACGTAAATCACTTTTGAACAAACGGTGCTTCACTGTCTCACCTCCTCCTCCCTCCTCCAGTCCGACTCCTTCTGCTCCAGCTCCTCCCGGGCTTTGGTCCAGTCCACGGTGAGCCTGCGGATGTCCTGGCTCAGAGCCTCGTTGGCCAAACCCGCCTGCTCCAACTGCTCCCTCAGCATCGCGTTCACCGCAGACAGGCTGCTGCTCCTGAAGGATCCGCAAGCAGGTCAGACGTCATCTCCCATTTCCCAACAGTGGCCTGGTTTGTGTTGGTTTTTCACACCAAGACCCAATAAAACACTTCAGAACTCTAATATGACAGCAAGGCAAAACGTATGAAAACTGCTGAATATGGGTTATTTTGGGTTAATTGATTAATAATATGGTAGCAAAAGATGCTTAATAAGAGATTTCTTTGCAGAATTTCAACCAGGTGAAGCTAAAACTTTGTAATTAGTGGAGTTTTGGTAGAACTTATGTGCAGACAAATAATATTTTTTCATTTTTAAAGGCAAAACAGGAACAAGAACATTATAATATGATTTTAATCACAAGTTTTTGATAGTTATTGAATGGGTAGGTAATAAATTTCATTAAATTACGGTAAGAGGTGGGATTAAGTAAATGTTTACTTCTTCCTGCCAAACAGAAAAGTTGTGGTAAACAAATTGTTTTGTTCTTGGTTACATATGCAGATGTTTCTCTGTCCTGCTGGTTATTTGATTTTCTTGTTTTTAAAAACCTGTTTGAAATAAAATAAATACAGAACTAAAATGTGTATATATTTATCTCTCTGTACAGTTTTTGGTTTAATGAATTATTTGGTTGAATTGTTATTTCATCAAACAACTTATTTGAGCCTGTATGCACCAATTAACTATTTATTTATTATTAAATTATTTGAGGATTATTTCAGTGATGGATTTGTTATGATCGATCTGATTGATCATTGATCGTTTCAGCCTGAGGGTTACGCTCCACCTCTGCTGCTCTTCCTCCAGTCGGATCAAAGCGTCCTCCAGGCTGCTGCTCGCGTTTTCCTGATGTCGTCCGTTTGACGTTTCGCTGTTGCTCTGAAATTAACGATGTAATTAGAAAACGACTCTGCAGACAGAAAACGGCTCCATGGTTTTTGGCAGGAAGTGTCACCTACACCCAGAATGCCTTTCTCCAACTCGGAGGATTTCTCCTGCAGCATCTGCTCCAGATCGCCACATTTCTTTTTGTACTGCAGAACCTGAGGAAGAAGAGCCATCGTCATCATCATCATGCTTCACTGTAAAAACTGCTCAGTTAAACCCAAATTATCTACTCAAGTAAGAGCAGGAATAACTCAACATACTTTAGTCAAATAAGAGTCAAGAGTGAAACAACTTTTTCTACACATATACATATTTTCTACATATACATGATTTCTATACATACACTCCTGTTCTATGAACTATTGGTCTGAGTTTTATATCAATATGCGAGAGTTTAGCGCTCCCATAACCCCGGCCCACCTTCGCCTGCAGCTTCTGCACCAGCTGCGCCTGCCTCTGCTGGCCCTCCTGGTAGGCAGTGAGTTTCCGCCTGTAGGCCGCCTGCTCCTCATCCAGCCGGCGCCGCAGATCCACGTTCTGCTGGGCCAGGCTGCGCGACTCGGGCGAGTCGAGGTTGCCCTCCCCGGCTTCAAACCGCAGCGCCTGCTCCAGCTGAAAGAGAGACAGAGGCAAGAAAATGGGTTTTAATTTAAATATGGTTCTAACGTGATGAAAGTCTGTTTTTTTTTTTCCTGCTTCATTTTGTTACATACAACCAAACATTGCAGGATTGCATGTGTTTATCTTTGAGAAGCTACAATAAATTCAGATTTATGGCTATTTTTTTATTATTCCACAACATGGAGGGTTAATGGTTCAAATGAAATGAATCACTTAATCGCATCAGAAATAAAAATGAACTTGATCATTTCTATTCTGATCATTAGTATGTTTGAAGGAGAATTATGATATTTAAAGAGACATAATACGTTTTATTTATGGTTTCTGTCTTGTGTGGTTTTAAGTTTTATTTAATTTATTGTTTTTGGTAGTTATTTTTCATTCTTTATATTTTAAAATATAGCCCACTTCCAGTGTCAAGTTTTCTTTGTGAAACTAAAGTTCATTGATTTTGAGAGAGAAAATTTGCTTTTTTATGCCATCATACATACAAAAATAACTATATATTAATCACATTAATTACTGGGACAATTTATCATCTAGAAAAATGTTTTACCATATCATCTAAGTTATATTTATGATGAAAAAAATCACTCAACGAGGCGTTAGGAATCCAAATTAGAAAACATCAGGAAGAGATGGAAAATGTACTTTTCTTTTTTCTTTTTATCTCTAAAGAATTATTCTGAATTAAAAAATTAAAAACAGTGAAGGATTGTAAATTAAAAAATGAGATTCTAGTTATTTCAAATGTTCATTTTCAGGCACCAGATATTTTCACAGACAGTGATAGAAAACCATCAAAACATCAATTCACTCTCTCCTTACTAATATTTAAATTACTCTATTCATCCACAACATTATTTATTTTACGAAAAGCACTGCTTCTGTTCAGGTTTATGATTTTTGCTAATGTTCAACCTGAATCCAGTCTACAAGCCGCCACATCCCCCCCCCTGCTGTGAAGCCCCTGTTTACAGTCACCCATGGCGACGGGCGCTATGGCAACATTCCACTCTGCTTCATTCCACCCCCCCCCCCGTTACCTGGGAGACCCACAAATCTGAGACAAAGACATACCGAGAAGACAAAAAAAAAAAAAAAAAATGGGGGAGAAGCAGGGACTCCTGGTCCAGACCAAACACCTGGAGGGTTTCTGGAGAATTTATTTTCCCGCCTCACGTCGTCCCAGTTTCAGCTTGTTGTCCTCACCCTCTCGCTGATGGCGCCGTACTTGATGGCGAGTTCGTCCCGGTCGGCTCTGCTGTGGGCCAGCAGGTCCTCCAGCCGGGCCAGCTCTCCCTGCAGAACCCGGTTCTCCTCCTGGACGGACATGACGGAGGACATGGCCCCGGCTGCTCAGAGGGAAACAAACGCTCCGTTTTAGACGGACAACATCAGGGATGAAAGTCAGTTAATCAAAATGAATCAATTACTGAAACAATCATCAACTAGTTTAGTAATCGATTAACTGGTGAATAAAGTATAGAGTCCAAAAAAGGCCATTTGATGAGAGAACGACACAGTCAGAGCTGTAATTACGCACCACATTACTATACTATAGTAATCTATTTTAAAAAATCACCTTTTAGCCACTCTTGCTATTCATATATTAATCTGTTAATTAAAAACATAAACACGCATCACTGTATTGATGTTAATCTCTGCAGAAAGACCTGAGCTTTTCACATGTTGATGTTAGGAGTATTTCTTAGCTGCAGATTTGCTACAAATAATCAAGAATAACTAACAGAATTGTATTTTATACAATTTTTATTTCCTCATTTTAAAAAATGAATTAACTTATATGTTTATTTGCATCTTTTAATGTATTTTTAATATTGAATAAAAAGGGATTAAATGAAAAATCTGCAGATTGTGTAAATATTTTAATGGATTAATTGTCAGAATAAGCAACAGATTGATCGATAACTGAAGTTGGATTCAGACAGGATCAATTACTGCTCTTTCAGATGAGATGCTTTAATTTGTTTCTAATATTGTATAAAAGCAAATTAAATCTGCAGGATTAATAAACCACAGATTAATCCTGACTAAAACAACAGGTAGCTGCAGCTCTGTGGCTCAGGAGGATGAGGACGGACTCACTGGTGTCGTTGAGGTTCTTGGTGACGATCTCTCGGACTCTGGCCGGCAGGCATGTAGGGGCCGCTTCCGGTGACGGGCCCCTGACGGTCAGCCTCTTCTCCTCAGACAGGACGCTCTCCTCCAGCCGCTGGTTCACATGAAAAACAAAGAGCTTTGATGACGCGGTCGCCACAGCTACAGAGTTTGCCCCCCATTTGCCACATCAGCTCATTATGGAAGCGCTGGGGTGAAATCCCGGGGGCCTCACCTGGATCACCGACTCCAGCTTGTTGGAGTCGGTGTTTTCCTCACCGCTCATCGCCGCTGTCTCCAAATCCTCCAGGAAAATAGGATTAACTCAAAATCAATTCCCAAACAGAGTGACGGCCGCTCTCCTTTTCTCCTTTTCCAGCAGAAACGGGTTAAAAGTTTCCCACTTTAATCTGATCACGTTTCTGGTGAGTTTTTGGCAGCAGAGAAGCGGAGCGCGTCCGTCCTGCCGCCTCCTCAGAGACTCAGAGACGCAGATTGAGGACAGCAGGATTAGCTGGTTTTAAAGTGCCCCCCTCTTCCTCCTCCTCTTCCTTTTCCTCCTCCTCCTCCTCCTCTCACACTGCTGCCACTCTCTCTGCTTGAAATCAAATGCCTTCACACACCTCTGCTACTCAAAGGAGAGGAAATACCAGAAAAAGCTACAGGAGGTTATTAAAGTCATGGATAAATTTGTAACAAATTGTGAATTGTCCAAGCAATTATTGTGATAAAGGATAATATTGTTGTTTTGGTTCAATAGTCAAGTAATTTTTGGTAGGAATATTAATTTGCATGTTTATAAATGTGCCAGAATTATCCAAAATGCGATTTTTCATCCGTCTTTCCTGGACAATTAGTAGTTTATATTGTTAAAACCAAGCAAAAGTTTTACAAACAAGGTTAAAATGACTTATCTACACAGATTTGGTCAAGAAATGCAATCAATGCCAATAGTGATTACAAAACAAGGAAACTACAACGACATGAAGTGGGACACATTAGGCAATAAATTAGTTAATTGTATGATAAATCAAAAGGAGCTCAAAAATGTCCACACTGTAAAAAAAATTGTTGTTTTTACAAAAAAAATCTGGCAGCTGTGGTTGCCAGAATAATTCTGTAGAAAACACAGTGAACATGTAAACTGTTTTACTGACCAAACAGTAATTACAACAGTGTTAAATTGTGAAATAAACAGATTGTCCCATAGTTTTGCACAAATTTTAACTGTGATTTGAAAAGGTTTATTTTTGTAATAAAACAGTTTTATTTTTGTTTGTTGTACAAAAAAACTTCATTTAGTCCTACTGACAAATTACCTTTGAATAACAGATTAAAACTGTTAAAATGTCAATTTAACAGTTTTAAATTGATTTTATTAATACTTTCTGAAAAACTGAAATTTGCTTTAATTTTTTTCTTTTTACTAATAATTATATTTTTAAATATCTATAAGCATGAAATTTCAAACATTTTTCACTTAAAGGAAACTTTAAAACACAAGGAAGCCCAATATAAATTGCATCTATGACATTCTTTAAAAAAAAAATAAACACACTTACACGCCTTTGAAATATTTATTTTCAATGAAGTTCTCATTTGTCTTTTCTGAACATCATGAAGCACATGCACCTGCTGAATACATATAAATGTCTTCAACGTTTTTAACTTTATCATAAACAGTATGAGAGCCAACTTTCACCCCCTTTTTTTTTTTGGATGGGGAGCTTGAAGATTATAACATACAATAAATTTCTATTTCCAGTATACATTTTAATAACAATGTTTTTTTGCTTCAAAAGTTTTTCTTTTTTAGAAGCAATTCTATTTTCAAATATCTATAAATAATCAAATTTCAATAAACATTTACCAGTTAAATGCAAATTTAAAACACAAGGAAGCCCAATATAAACTGTATTTGTAATGATAATTCAAATTTTTTTTTAGAAACAAACATTTTAATTGAAAACATATTTTCAATGAAATTCTCATTTGTCCTTTCTGACATGGAGCAAAATTCAGCCACTGAACAAATATAAATATGTCTTTTCAACTTTTTTAACTTCAGAAGACACGGTGTGAGATGCAACATACATTTAGAAATCTATTCAGCTCTGTTGAGATTAAACACTGTCTTGATAACTCACTGACTTTAGTCCTTTCTCAAACATCACGCCACTCATGATCCGAAAGTTCCTGGATCAAGGTGAGTACACGGGGGTTCACACGCAGTCTGGGTTTACGGGTTTCTTCCACCTTACTGCCCTTGTCTGGGTTGATTGAGAAGAAACACCTTAAGATAAAGAGGACAAACAGAAAACTACATCAAAATGTGCTTCACAAAGACAAACATTTTATTCAAGATATAAAAGTTGTCAAAAGTCAAATTTAACTCCCAACAATTAAAAAAAAAAGAATTCATACCTCTGCAGAAACTCCAGTGTAGACGCCAGCCCCGATGGATAATGTATGTTAAAACAATAATAGCTCCCAAACATCATGCAGAGGGCAGAAATAAAACAGGAGATGTTGTTGTTTCCAATCTGTTGATCCACACTCAGCATGAATCGTTTGGCATGGAAGCAGGATTGACCTAAGGAGAAAGAACAAATAAATTTAGACTCCTGATATAACAAAAAAATGACATTTATATGAAAAATAACTAATTAAGTAAAGAGTATGAAAAATAATATTAGTATAGTAAAAGCATAAGAAAATAATTGGAAAAAAACAATATTAAACAAAATGCCAGATGGACAAAAGCGCAAAGAAAGGGGACAACAAAAAAGACAACAGGTCAAAGAAACTTGAAAAACAAAAATAAACTCACCACACACAATGATAGTGGGAGTCAAGGAGACATTCTCCATCTGTCCTTCTGCAGCTAGGCATGTGTCCTCCACACAGAAGAACATTGCTTCTTCATTTTCATTGAAGTAGCAGAGAAGTAGGAGCATCATCTCTTTAACATCTTCAGTTTACCGTCCAGTTCTCCCCTTAACATCTTCAACTTTGTCTGAGCCTGGAAAAACCTTTTGTTTTTGTTCACACAAACAGTGTTCATGTAGTTCAGCAGTCTGTTTCCCTTCATATCCATGTTCCTCATGAAGGTTTCCTTCAATCCAAGTCCAGTAAGTTCCTGGTAGTGTACAGCCATCCCAATGTCATGAAATAAAACAGGCCAGGCTTCCAAGACATCTTGAATGCTTTTCCCCTGGTTAATATCTTTGCGCTGTGAGTAGAAAGTTGTCCTCAGTAATTGTTTCATCTCCTCAGGATTGGCCTCCTTCTGCAGAGACATCATCTTGAGCTTGTCCTTCTTCTGTTGCTGACTTTCAGCAGTTTCTCCAAGAGGAAGGAATTTGACATTCCAGTTGATTCACCCATAGGTGTCCTGAATTGCAGCTCTCTGTTCCTGAGGAATTTCATCTGTATCAGAGTTTTCAGAGCAGCGCTTTCACTTTCTTATTTTAGGCATTGTAGATCGCTTCGCATTGTCAATTCGATATTGAAGTTGTTTGACGAGTGAATGATAGCCAGGGCCAATGACATCTCCATCGATAACGTCTTGTAGAGATTTTGGATATTTTGCCACCATCTTCTTTGCAACCTCTGTAGAACTCCTTTTACCCAAGTAAGAACTTTTTCGCATCATTTCAGACACCACAATCCTGACCATCTCCTTCCTCATTTTTGGACTTGGCCGTTTACCTCTTTCTAATGCCTGCATCAGTTCTTCTGAGAACTTTTCCCATGGTATCTCAAAGGTGTCCACCCAGTCTGCTGCAGATGTCTGGTTGCTGCTGGAGGAGTTTGATGACACACTTAGCGGGACAAAGACTGCTGTGATGGAGGAGTATCTGGTGATGCATTACTTGAGGACCTGCTGGTTTCAGGGGTCCGGCCTTCAAAAACACAAAACAACAAATAAGTTATCAGAACTGAATATGAATATCAGTGTTTAATGGTTGAGTTTTGCTTTTCTAGAATTTTACTTACATCTGAATTTCCAAGCAGCAAGTGCCTTTCTGGCTTGAATTGGTCTTAATGCTGACAGCAAGTCTTTCTCAACAATGAACTGGAAGTCATCATACGTTTCTACTCCAATTGACTGTAAAGTCTCCTCGAGAATGTCTTTTGAAGCCTCTGCAAGGTCGGGCAACACTTCATTGATAGCACTACGTAAAAATGTTTGCTCAGCCATTTCTGGAATAAAATCAGACAAAATAATGGTAAAAACACAAGATCACCGTAATATAACATGTATTCAACTATGTACAAATTAAAGAGACTCATACTTAGTGTCAAACAAAATATCGTGCCTGATTCACAGTTTTTATTCATGTACATCCTTAAATTTTTAGTCAAACTTCTCTCCCCGTTTTTTCCTTATTATTTTTGTTCACATCAACATATCTGTTTTAAGTGGACTTTCCATCATGGTATATAAAGACATTTTTATTTTGAAAACACACTGTGTTTCAGAGGAACAACTTGTTGTCCATTTACCTGATAACAGCTCAAAGGGTAAAAGTCAACCAAGCCATTTATGTTAATACACAAAGTGCTTGAAGTCTGTTTTGTCACTGAATACAGATGGTAATCAGGATGATAGACAGCTGTATGTACATCCATAACACAATACACATCAGTGTCATTTTGAATCAGAATGAAAACCAGCTCTCCAAACTCCATATAGTCAGAGCATCATTAAAGCTCTCAGAAGGCCCATCGGTTTCTGACAGACTAACGATCTTACTTGTAGTTTCCTTGTACAAAACATCAATATTATCCACAAAAATATGATTTTCGCTGAAAACTTTTTTGCAGGCTTTTACTGGAGATGCTACCGGCCGCCCCTCCATTACATGCTCCTTTAAATGAGCAACTTCTTTCACAGTTTGGCTTTGGTGCCCACACAATGAAATGCTGCATTTCAATTTAGCAACAATGACTTTGGCTAATTCGGGTTGTGAAGCCACGTTGTGAACTCGGTAAAAATGAGTTTTAAACGCTGCATATGTACAAAATGTCCGCTTCCATTCTGTGCCGAGGCATTTGAAAACACAACTGGGCTCGTTTCTGTTACTCTGCAATGCAACACATAGCCCCTCAATGATTCTAGTGTTTTACAGCAAAACGTACATATAATCATGTTTAAACAATTTCAACCTAGCCGACAAGTTACACGTGTTGCAGGTGTAGCAAAAAATGATTCTACTGCATATTGTTCCAAGAAGCAATATGGCGCCTTAAAAACAACATTCAATCTCCCCAGAAACACAAATTACCGTGCCTTTTACGTTTGAAGAAAATAAAGCTGAACTTACATTTGCTGAAAGCTGACGAGGTCCAAACAGCGTTCTTTTCTTTGTCACGGTTTGAGCACAATTCAGCTTCTTCTGAGATGAGAACCGTTGGACGAACTTGTTCAAAACAGCTTTCAGGCGCCAGGTAAGCGAACCAATCAGAGAGCAGAACAGACCGGAAGTTGAGCACAAAGCGGTGATCTCTGTCTTTCTCGCAGTAGCAGAACTTTGAGCTTATAATGGCAACGGTGAAGGGACAAAATCCAGTGTTAGCAAAAATAATAAATAAAAATAAAATACATGTACCAATAAGCAAGTACATGACTTCCTTGTTGATTCAGGTGTTTCCTCCACGTTAGTCGTGAAATAAGAAGAAATTATCCAATCAAAATTGACAAAGAATAAGTAAATGAATTAAAGAGGAAATGACAATTTAAAGAAGTGGGAAAACACAAGTGAATATAAATAGATAACTAGTGAACAAAATTGGAAGTAAACAATGTGGAATCATAATTACTTAATTCCACATTAATTTCCAAATCTATTAATTTATTCATTTATTTCATTGTCCATCCATCCATCCATCCATCTTCTACTTATCTGGAGTTGGGTCTCAGGGGCAACAGCTTCAACAGGGAAGCCCAAACTTACTTCTCCCTAGCAAAAAAAATGGTAAGCTAGCTTCCAATTCATTTGGATTTAATCATCACAGAATGTAAATGTTAGTTTTACAGTGCTGAAATGTAAATGTGTTGTGAAGGATCCAACTTTTTTCATTAACAATACAAAATATGTGTTTTCCACGACTAAATACAATATTATTTACAATTTTCTATTTTAAAATTTACAATAATTTTCAGTTCTACGTTATACAACATAATACTGGTAAATGAACAAAATATCATTGTTTTTTTCTTTACAAAATTTTTCTGTCATGATTTCACAGATTTTTACTGTTGATTTCACAGACTTTTTTTTACAGTGCATTCTTGTAATCCATTTTATTTATGGTTTGGGTTGTGGGGGTTTATTTTGATTTCATTTGGTGTTTTTGGTTGGTTTGTTTATTGTTTTGGATATTTAAAATGTCTTCCAAGTCCAGTGCAAAGTGTTCTTTACTAAATTAAAGTTTATTGATCTTTCAATAGATGAGCTTGTACCTTTATCAATATATTACTTCATGTGACCGTTTAGCACAATCATTTCTAGGACAATTAATCATGACAGGCCTATGCACAATTATAAAAAGTATAAGAAATAATTAAAACTTAATCAATCGGTCGTCTATGTGACAAAACACAGGTGGTCATATGATGGGATAATATATTGATAATGGAAAATTAATCCAAGATTGCCGCTCAGATAACAATAAACTTTAATTCAGTAAAGGACAATTAACACTGGAACTGGAAGATATTTTCATTTTCAAACTAAAACCCAATTGTACACAATAAATAAAATGGAAAGAAAAAACATTAACAACCAAAACCATAAATAAAAGGAATTATAAAGGCCACATAAACAAAATGTACCTTGTTAAAATATAAAACATCAGAATGGATATGATCAGGCTCAGATTAATAAATCATGCCGTTTCAAGTGTGTCAGCGAATATCAGTTTGCTGTAGATTCCCATTGAGATGCAGCTTTGGGCTTTCACTAGGCCGTTCTCGCAGATAAACATGCTTTGATCTAATTTAACTCTTGTTGTTTTTTCAGGGCGTTTCCCATCCTGAGAGCAGAACCTCACTGAGAACCTGAGGCAGACTTAAAACCTGATGTCCACAGACGAACTTCATTCAATCTGAATGAGACTGAGACGCAGACTGGTAAACACTGCCGCCACCTAAACCCCCCAAATACACAAAGGTTTGTAGTTGTTAGCATGAATGAATGTGGAACAACTCAGCAGGTCTGGATGGACGCTGCAGGTCCAGTTACTCTGGTGGTTAAACCTGTTTTTCACAGCTTCAGAACAGAAACATGGCAAACGATAAACACAAGGAGAGATTCTTCCCGGTGACGGCGACAGAGTCTCTTAGTTACACACAACAAGGTCATTGTGTCAACACAAGACCCCCCACACCCTGCTGCAACCACACACACACACATTTCTCTTTATGTTGCAAATTAAAGGGATATTTTCCTTGTCGTTTATAGTAAATATGACTGTAAATAGTCATTTGATGAGGCAGGAGTAAAATAAAATCCCTTTGAAATAGCTGAAAACTTCACCCACATTAATATATCTTAACACTGAGAACATTTTACGCAGAAACATAGTCATATATGTGTTTTTTCTGTATGTTTTTCCTCTATTTTTGAGTTAAAACAAACTTAGTGAGCTGCTGAAATCCAGCAGTTCCGTTTGAATCAGTTTCTGACGCCAGTCGCCCCCTGCTGGCCTGTTTGTAACATTGCAGATGTCGTAAAAAAAAAAACAGCTACTTTTAATGACAGCGAGAGAAATATAAATGAACTGATCTCCCAAAATCAAAACCAGGCTATTTTAAAAATCTATTTAAGAATTGAAACCTTGAAAATGCGCCTCATTAGTGGAGCTCAGCTTTTCCCTCTCCGCTTGACATCAAACGTGTTTGCTGCCATAAAAAGGGAACTCGGCCAGCTTCTGCGATCCATCATTAACATCCTCTTTACCCCTAAAGCCTGGAAACAAACAGAGGCTCAAACACAAAAACACGCCCGAGTTCACAAAAGAGGCGGGACGAGGAGCAACCAGACACCATCCGGGTTCTTCTGAACCATTAAAGCTTTATTATTTTTGTAAATATAAACTCTGCAACAGGCAGTTCAGGCAGCGTCCGAGTGAATGTCGGTATAAAACGCGTCGTGCGTCGCCAGATATCCACTTCCCCCTCTGACCATCAGCCTCACCTCCACTGCTCGATCTGCTGGCGCCTCTTTACTCTGCCCTGCATCCCGCATTGTCCTCCCTGCGATCCATAGAGGCGCAGACGAATCCCGGCTCCGGAGTTAAGACCAGCAGATGTTAACAGGAGCTGCTGCCTTCTTGTTCCGAAATCTTCTCCATGCTTTTTCCGGGGAGGGACTTCCAGTTCAGCCTGCATGATGGTCTGCTGCTGCAGCAGCTGCTGCAGCTGCAGCTGCTGCCTCCACAGGATCCCTCACTGTCATGTTCACATTAACCAAATGTGTCACACAATATTAATACTTTTTTTAGTGGATTCAGTTCAGTTTTCCTGCTGAATGTGTCATTTGTACATGTAAAAAAAACTCTATTCTGGCGTCAAAGTGGCCAGGTTTAATTATTTCTGACGTTGTTTTATCATAATTGTGTTGTGATTTTGTTCGTACTAATTGTTTTTATTGACAAAATGTGTGACTTCAGCCATCTTTACATAACTTTTGTTTCTAGCGAGACAAATTAGTCATTATCCAGAGACAATTATGTGGCACAATTTGTCTAATTGTGGCACATTTAATAAATGTTAGTAAATGACTTAATATTAAAAAAAATCATCCGTTTCAAAGCAGGTTTTAATAGGATTTTATTTGGGAATATCAAAACAAAGGAGGCTGATCTGTAAACATAGCAAAGCACTTTTAAGATTTTAAATGATAATAATAATTAAAAAAAAGTAGAGAATTAAATCATTTATTAGTGATTAATTTGTGCTGGTGCATCACACACTGATTGTAAAGTGCTTAACCTGCATTACTAAAATACTTTTTTGTTCAGAATCTGTTCATATTGGTAAAATATAAATTATTTATTATGTAGAATGATTATTTGATGGAGAACAAAGGGAAACTATTTCATTTAAAGAGAATAAAACAAAATATGCATGCAATGTGTTTTAGAGGTTTGAATGAGAAAGTAGCTACAAATTTATTGCATGTTCACATGTTTAGAGAAGGAAAGAGGAAATAAGGAAGAACAAAAATAAAGTAAAAATGAATGAATTTCACAAAGCAGTGATGGAAAGAAGGGGACAGAAAAAAATGACAGAATACCACCGAATGAAAGGAAGAACATAAAGGAATAAGAGACAGGAGAGGAGAAAAAGAAATTAATGACAAGGAAGGAGGGAAGAAAGGATGGACAAAACAAGAGAAGAAGGAAAAACAGCATTTAGACAACAGGAAGGGAAATGAAGTCTTAAAATATAAATATTTTTCTCTGCTCATATTTTCCTTTTCCTGTGAGAACACCAACACCAAACTCCAGATGTTTGTGCATAAAGTGATTCTGCAGCTGTAAATCTGAGCTGTGAAGAGAAACAAACAGAGATTATTCTCTACAACGACACGACGACTATCAAAATGAAACAAGAAACTTGTCAAATATACACTTTATTTACATTTGTTATATATTTCAGGGGTCTTCCCCAGAAGGCACTTCATCAGGAGGAAAAAGAAAAGCAGATTTCAGTTTGGGTAAAAGGTACGACCCAGAAAGGACAGACATAAATGAGGCATTTATACAATCATAACTGAAAGCATGAGAATCCATTCTTCACCCCAAAGATGATTTAACCTAAAACTGATTATCAAACATTGAGAGGTTTTTGTGATTTATTAAAACAAGAATAAAAACAAACGAGAACAGAAGTGCTGTTTTACAGCCGGATGAACGAGGGACACTTTCTCCCAACATGAAAGTTTGAGATGAGTGACGTTGGCGCGAGGAGATCGTTCTGGGACAGACGAACAAACTGTGACGTCACAGAGAGAGACGACGAATCTGATTGGAGGAGGTCAGTGAAACGACTACAAAAAGCTAGAAAAATCAAGGAACAATCCATTAAAGGCGGCGAATAAATATCTTACACAGTTAGCGTGACAAGACGACGTTTCCCTTGTTTTAAAAAGTAAACTACTGCATAGCAGAGAAGTGAAAAAGGAGAGCTGTAAAAATATCCACTTTAACTTTTTGTTCCTTTAGAGTGTGTTGGTCAGCGGGCGGCTCTGCAGCAGAGCAGAGAAAATTCACCAATGAAACTGTAAAATCTCCGCACTCGTCCTCTATTCTCAAGCTTCTTTATGTCAACAATCGTCCTGTCTGCAGGAATGTAAGGAACCTGAGAGGAGGCCTTTTGTTTCTCACAGCTCAGCTGAACTGCACCCATCCTGACTTGGCGGCGTCTTGGTTGGAGCTGTGGGGCGGAGACGTGAACAGAGGTGAGTTCGCACTCTTCTCCCGCAGGAAAATTCACACACTTTTCAAGCTTTCAAATGTTTCCAGCTCCACTCTTTGGAGATAAGCACAATGTGAACAAACCAAAGGAGAGTTATGATATTAGGACTCAAAGATTATTCATAAGCTTTTTGGCAAATAGAAATAATTTTAGTACTTGTTTAAGACCTAAAACAACAAAAGTTTAGCCAGATTTAACTTCAGACAGAAAAAAATGTTGCCTTTTTATTAGCATTGAATATCTGCTTTCAACTATAAAAGTTGCTTTCCCAATGTAGGCTTTCATCAAATGTTACACTGAAATTTATTACCAAACTTTAGAGATACAAATTCAAATAAAAAAAATAATAAATCAGCAGACAACCAAAGATGTGTTGTGATAAGAGCAACAACTAACTATTATTTTAGTAATTGATTATTCAGATGTTTAATCAATCAATCAGATGAAAAAATTGCCACATTCTGCCGATTTTTTATTTAACCATTTGTGCTTTTTTCATGAAATATTAGAAATACATTAAAAATGCAAATAAACTGAGTTTGAATATCGAACACTTTCAGTGATTTTATACAGAAATTGAGTAAATTTCAAACCCTGAAAATACTTAAATTCAAGGATTTTCAAGCACCCGTACAAACCCTGTGAGTGGAAACGAGAGAATGAGAGGCGATGGCAGAAAGAGGAAAACATACTTGGAGCCAGCAGATGTGAAATCCCCCCACATGTCAGAGCCGGGCTGGGCCGCAGCGACCGGAGAACCCAAGTCCAGCAGCGGAGCTGAAGGCGTGGACAGAAATCCTGTTAGAACAACGGAGATATTCCAGATAATGTCAAGCGATGCGTTTGGAGAGCAGGACGGTACCGGTGTTGGGCTGAGCAGTTGGGAGCGTCTGCAGTCCTCCAGGCGGAGGCAGGACACCGCCGCCGGCTTTTCCTCCTGGAGGGGGAGGGAGCAGACCGCCACCCAGAGGACGCGGCTTGGCGCCGCCTGCGTCTTTCTTCTTGATGTTCTGAAGTGATCAGATCGGTTTCTGCATGTTTATATCAGCCCGTTTCTTTAACCACGTCGTTGTCCATGCTGCGTTTCCTTCTGCTCACCCCGATGCTGATCTTGATGGTCTGTCCCTCCTTGAAGCTCAGGTCCAGTTTAGGCGCTGAACTTTGAGACGCCTCCAGTTTCGCAAGATCCCCTTCTTGTTTCACCCACCTTTAGAGATACAAACAAATTCAAACTGAAAGTAACAAAATGCTTTATCGATCCCACAGGGAAACTGAATCAGATGCTGCAGCAGACAACCAGAGATTTGTTGTGTTAAGGTCTGCAACTAACAATTATTTTAGTAATTGATTATTCGGTGGAGTAAGCAATTAGTCAGATACAAAAATTGACACAATCTGCAGATTTTTTGTTAAACCACTTAAGCTTTTTCTATCCAATATTAGAAACACATTAAAAATGCAAATTAACAAATAATTCAGTTTCTTTTTAAAATAAGAAAAAAATTTTAATGCCTAAAATGCAATAAGATAGCAGTCATTTGTATATTAACTGACTATTATTTTATTAACTGATTAATAATTAGATAGCAAAAGATGCTTAATGTTTTTGTTTTTACAGAATTTGAACCAAGTGAAGTTAAAACTGTGCCACATGAACATTTCTGGGCAGAACAACTTTACCAACGGTTTTCTTTTTTTAATATTAAATGCAAGTTTTTTTGTATGTACTTTTGGTCTCTACTGCATGTGTTCTCCTCTTACTTAAAATGATCTTGTAAAGCCACATTGAAGTCAAACGAGTCTCCACGGTCAGCAAAACCCAAACCGATGAAAGCGTGGCGTCCTAAAAAGAAAATGATAAAAGACAAGGAAAGATAGATACAGATTCTATAGTTTAAAAAAACTGAATGTAAAATACAGCAATAGAAAGAGGATAAAGTAACCAAATTAACTAAAACGTTTTGATTTTGAGTTGATGCTACTTTTTTTTTCACAAATCTGAAATGTTCTCACCCGTTCCGTCCTCTATCCGGATGACAAAGTACCGGCTGGAGTCTGTGACGGCCTCCACTGCGATGCCTGGATACTGCTCAACCGGCGCTTGTGCGTACAGCTCTCCTGCAGAGAAACGCAGAAACAAAAACAACAGATAAATGAAGCAACGTTAGAGCTGAAACCCGGATCAGGCCGTTGACTAAGTAAAACAAAAACACCAAGACGACGTAAAAGAAAATACCCCGAAAACATGATGTGACTACATTACTCTTTAACGATCAACAACCTGAATAAGCAGAAAAGAAGTTACTTTTTCCTGATAACATGCTGTCGTTTTAAAAAAGGTATTGACCTGTGTTTCTGTCCTCCAACTTGATAAAGGCCTTCTTGCCTTTGGCGGTGATTTTCAGCCTCCCGCTCCATGCTGGTTCATCCAGCTTCCAGTCAGCAGCGCTAAGGGGAAGAAAGAAACAACAGGAAACGCACATAATCAGAAAGGGAAGGCGATTTGTGTCATCCATATTTATCTGGAACATGTGATTTAGTCTCCGTTTCAGCAGCTTCAGCTGTTCGCATCAGGGGAAGTGAAATTAAGAAGGGCAACAAGAAGAAAAGAAAATGTTTTACTGTAATATTCTCACGGTCAACAATCGTTATCAATCTACTGGTTCATTTTAACACATTCCCACTCCATCATCATGGGCTGGTTGTGATTACAGCATGAAACCTGCAGCTCCTTTAAACTGATAATTAAACCCTGAACTGCTTTGTCATGTTTTATCAAGGCGGATTTAGGTCTGGAGTTTGTTTACTTTGAAGTTGTAAGGTGACAAACTGTGGAAAATGGAAAGTGTTCTGCATGTTTTTGCAAAAAGTCACATTTAATTACATAGTTTCACTGTTAAACAAGCTAAATGATTTCCCTAGTGTTCACAACAGCTCATTTATCAGGAATAAACTCCAAAGTGAGTGGATGTAAAACTGGTTTCCCCCTCATTATCTCAAGCTTTAGGTGGATTTGAGAGTGTATGAGCAAGTCCAAATACTTTCGAGCATAAACATCAGTTTAAACCAAGTTGACAGAACAACATAACAGGAGTCTTACAGCTTCAGCGACTTCTTGAACAGAAACAGCACAAAGGAAAGAAATCCTCTTGTACCGATTTGAAAACAAACGCTGCGTTCCTGCTTCCATTATCGGACGGACGATAACGGCAGGAAAACTTCACATAAAGAAGAAAAGCCCAGTCTAAACCGAAAACGTCCACTTCTAAAGAAACCAGTTTGTTGGACGCAGCGAGGATGAAACGCGTCAGGATGTTGGAGTCACGTTTCCGTGAACTTCTGTCTCCAACTTTCTATCCGTTCGGTTTTTCAGCCAACACGAATGTCCGGAGGTTAAGATAGTAGTTTAACATCAGATAACACTTACTGCCGGCAGGGTGCATCGCATTTAGTACTATTTGGAACCTCATTAAAAAAAAAAAAGAAAGAAAAGAAAAGCTGTTAAGTAGTTGTGACAGCTCCGCTGTCCGATAATGGAATCATGAATAATACATTAGCTTGCTGACCAGCACTTTCTCCGAGTCCTCAGAGAAAAACTTTCTCACCGATATCCGCGATTGGAGGCCCGCGGCGGGATTCGGTAAACATGGACCTCTGGCTTCACGCACAGCATCGACTCATAAGTGCTGTCCTCTGCCATTTTGTAAAGTTTCGGTAACCTAAAAGACAACTTCCGACTTTCAATGGACGGGGCCTCCGCTCTGCTGCTGCTGCTCGGCTGACGTTGAAGCCGCGGAGTTGTGTCCAAACAGCGCCCCCCTGCGGCCGGGATGTTTCAGGAATGCGGCCATTGACTGGAAAACAGCATCGACACTTTCCAGGAAAAGAGCAACAGATGAGATAAGATTATTTTTACACTTTCTACACTTTCTGATTGTAGATTGAAGGACTTCAACGGCCTTTTATTATCTCTGGGTCAATTCCACCCAGAGTTGAGGAGTAACTAGTTACATTTACTCAATTACATTTACTTGAGTAACTCTTTTGAAAATATTTACTTTTAGGAGTATTTTTACTACGCAATACTTTTTCCTTTCACTTGAGTAATTTATTATGAAGTATTTCTACTCTTACTCAAGTACAATTTCTGGATTTTCTACTCTTTGAATAAAAACAAACACATTACACCTGAAGTTTTTCTTAAAGTTTTATAAGTTTTTTTTATTGATAGAAACAGATTTGAAAAATAATTATTTTCCCTGGTTTTGGTATTTTTTGTACTTATTGTAATTTTTGTCCTTTAAACATCAACATGCTTTGTAATGTTACTCAGCACTTGAGTAGACATTTTACCAAATACTTTACTCTTGCACGAATAATTTCTTGAATGGCTACTTTTCACTTTTACCTGAAGAAAAATATGTTGCAGTACTGCTACTCTTACTTGAATACAACATTCGGGTATTTCTGATTCCACCCATTAATTCAGTAATTGTAGCTCGTATCAAGTTAATTATCTTGATAGTTATTTTTGATTAAATAGGGTGAAAAATCTCATATAATTTTACATTTACCAGTCACTAGTAGTCAGTCTTACAACTCTACCAGCTGAAACATTCAAGGCCTTTTTCGATCTTTTGTATCATTTATATCGTTTGTGCAAATCTATGATCTGTTCTCTGAGCCTTTTAGACACTTTTCTTTACTCAGTTATATTTCCAACAACAATTGAGGCATTTGAGGTGTTTTATCTCCTCCACAGCTAATGCAGCTAATAAAGTCTTTGACTGGTGGTGATTTCTAAGTCTGTGGTCTCTGGAAGAATTTAGTTTATTTTAAATTATTGCTTATTTGAGAGGAAAAGAGACAGAAACGTAGATTAAAAAGACCTAATGTCTGCATCACAGTGTATACAGCCACAGCTAATTCACATTTACCCCTAGAAAAACCTTTACTTGCTGATTAAAATGAAAAGATCAGTAGTAAATATAATAAAATGATGAATAATAGATCCAAAACAATGTACTGAACCAAAACAATCACTATATTTAAGAATCAGTACAATTCTGGTTCATATTTAACCAATTCCTAACCCTCAAAATTAATATTTTAATGTCAGCTGTGGTCTTAGAATCAGTTCCAAAGTTTACAACTTTTAATAGAGAAAACTAGGATCTAGTCTGGTGCTTACATTGGATAAAATCCTAGCAATGTTTATCTGTTTAACTGTTCTTGAATTGATCTAGAAGTCTGCTAGTAAAATTATATCACTACTAAAGTGCGGCAGAGTGAGTTATTGAGGAGTTTTGTACTGTGACTGACGTCAGGTCTGTGTGTTGACGGTGCAAAGAGTTTTGATGACTGCTTTCACATTCTTGTCGCTGTGTGTTAAGCTCATAATATGGCTTGTCTGACCTTTTGCAGACACGCCTCCCTCTGACCAACACCTGCATCATCAAATTACAGGGAGCTGAAACGCTCTCATCCCAGAGGATGATCTTAGCCAGCTAATGATGGTGGCAGCACTCCTCTGCTGGTGTTTGACTGATCCGCTGGGTTAAAAGACAGCAGTTGTTTTGTTCACAGTATTATTATTTAAAGTTTCAGACAGTTTTGTTTGTTTTGGGTTTTTGTTTTGGCAGCAGGCAGCTTCCATAGCTTATGCAAGCAGACTGCAGCCTTTCCAGAGAAATTCGCTTGCAGTCCATGTGCCAGATGAAAACAGCTGGCGCCTCCATGAGGAGAAAAACAATTCGACGGATCTTGAACAGTTTAGCGAGGAAGAATGGAGGAAGCTTACAGCATCCAGATGTGCAAGGCTGACTGAAATCTGAAATAATTATGCAAACCTTTATTTTGTTACATATTTTAATGTAAAAATCAGTTTTCACTTTGACATTAAAGTTTTCTCTTTTTTTTTGTCATTCCTGTTAAAAGAAAGAAGTCAAATTTTGTTGGTCATGGTTTATTGTAAAAGCAGTACAAAGGGTAAAACATTCAAAAGAGTGAATACTTTTTATAGGCAGTTGAATGTAAGCTGTGTAAATAAATTTTAAACTTTAACAGGTACAGTAGTAAACTTCATCTATACTCCAACAATAACCTGATTTTGTAAAACGAGACTCTGTCCTTTTGGCACATAATGCTTGATCACATTATCCTGCCACCTGTTTTTGAAACAATTATTTCTCTACATTTCATTCTCACATAAAAGACATTACTTCATTTCTTCAGAGTGAGATTATTCCACTGCGATTATTATTTTATATCTTCCATCTTTACTAGAGATGCTGCTCTGCTGGGTTTCCTTACAAACTTTTAAAACTTTTTAATAATTTACTTAACTGCACAGTTTGATAACTGGGATTTATGGGAATGGACGCATGATTACATTCTTTTGGAAAGTGCCTCAAGACCTTCGTTGAGGCATGATGGGGTCCAAGTTTACTGTTCAATGTTTAATTGGAAAACAGAACCTGTCGTGGTTGAAACATCTCTAGATAAATCCGCTTCTCAAAGGCAACAATTTAAAGCCAATCCACTCGCTGTAAAATTCAGACAAAAGACAAAATATCCTAGACGGTATCTTTAAATGTTTATTAAAGGGTATTCGAATTTCATTTGGATTCTTCAAGTTTTAAAACAATGACATCAAATGGGCATCAAACTAGACAACCGGCTGTGAATATCTGCAATAAAGCATCATGAGTTGATCACACTGCACATCAGCTTTAAGTGATAAATCCTGTTTGCCTAAAAAGCCAGACGATGCAACGTCATACAGTTCTGCTAAAAGAGTACGACTGATCCAAAACCCAGAGAACGGTTCCTTTAAAGCTTAAGGTGATAGATCCAGATCCATGCTGCCTGAAACAGAGCAAATCAACTCAAAGGTAAACAAATGACGTATAAATGAAGCATTTCAGTGACTGGATCTGCTAGGCAGTAGATCTCAAACTGAAACCATTTCCAGACAGGAGGCTTCACATTGGTACGTCTAAAACGGTTTGGATAAACTGCATTCAAAGCAGAAAACAACGAAAGCAGCCGTGAATTTGCTCTAAACCCCCCCCCAACTCCTGCTGTGTAAAAGCACCAAAACGGCTTGAAATGTAATCCCAATTATCCCACTTATGAGCGTTTGTTGGTCGGCGGGTTAATTTAAGGCGTAAAGTCACAAAAGGTTCAAAGGCTCAAGGTCGAGTTGCTCCTCGGTCAGTTCCTACTTCCATTTTGTAAAGTGAGATATAGACAAAAAGCTCGTACCTTGCATCTACTTTAACATATTTCCAGTTAATTTCTGAAGTTTATTTATGGTTCTGATCACAGTTGATTCTAATGAAATATGATAGAAATCATGTTTTATAGGAGTCGTATAACTACGTATCCTTTTTGTAGTTCTTAATACAATTATAAAAGTTACTTCATCAAATTGCTTTTCTGATGGATGAAGATTGAAGTTTGATGGGTATGTAGTGACTCTGTTCAAAACTGAAAAGGGGCAAACTTAAGAGTTTAGTTATTGGGATCCAAGCTGTCAGTTTATTTGACTCCTCAGTTTTTAATCATACTATGGATTTTGTAAACCATTTATAATCGGTGGAAAACAAGCGTACGCTACAGTAAAAACCCTCCTGCGTTTAAAAAAAGAAAAAAGAAACAACCTGCCAGGAAGACTTTCGTCAAAACCAGGAAGATAAATTTGGCTTCGTTCCACAGAGCGCTGATTAAAAGTTACGTTCTCTGATATTTCCTCGACATCTTTCTGGGCCTGATGCAGCCATTAATGCTCCAACACGTCTTCTGACGCAGCACACACAAGAACAATGAAACACCAGAAATTCTGATTCCTAATTCACAATTCCCTCAAACTTGATCAAATTAACGACATTGCAAATCAATGCTTCTATTGCAACCTATTTTCTAAACAGCAAAAACAACCATGGAGAAACAATGTTAACAGTTTAAAACAAAATGCACACAAACACACACACAAACAAAAAAAAAAAAACAAATCCAGGAAGTAATTTCATTGTTATTGCTTGTAGAAACAGATTTAGTGACTCGTCGTTCTGATCACGGTTTATGGCCAGAGGTTGCCTCCCCGCTGCTCTGAGCCACCATCTGCAGGACTAAGACACATTATTCGGCACTGTGCACTTTCACGCGGCAGGTCCAATCAGCGCAGCGTTCCACCGCCGTGCACTCGGTCAGCTAAGCGGGCAGTTCTTGGCACTGTGCAATCCACTTCCTCTCAACTCGCTGAGGCCTTCCTGTTTGTGGACGTCCAGCTGTGACCCGCGCTTCGCCAGGAAGAAAAGGCTCGTCTAGTTCTCCTCTTTCTCCCTGAAGTGACGAACGCTTTGCAGATTTAAAATCGGAGCGCACATCAGAGTATCACAGTGTGCGTGGGGCGAGAGATTAAAGCCTGTTCCCAATGTGGAACCGAGGGGCTTTTGAATCCTTGACCTCTGGCCAGCCGCCTTGTAAGGTTCAACAGAGGGAAAAGACAAGGCAAAAGGCAAAGATCCAATCAGAGCGTGCAAAGCAGAGAGATGGTGGACAAGTAAATTTAACTCCTTATTTTAGTCAAATTTGATGTCATCCCACCACTCTGCTCTTTGGAAATCACGCAAAACACCCCATTAATTTCTCCCCCGCTCCGCCTCTCGCCAAGAGGCAGCGGTTTCTTCGCAGCAAGCAGCTTCACTTTATCTGCAGAGCCGGAAGCCGGAGGTGCCATCAGGACCGGAAGGCTGACGGATCACATGATTGTTTGGACGAACTATTTCCAACGGCTGCTGCTGCTGCACATTCATACGAGAAGCCCTGTTGACGTGACAAGACAAACATTTAGCAGTCGAGGTCGAGCTGTAAGCCATAATCATACAAATTAAGAAACGCTTCATATAAGTGGATCACTCTGTATTTTAAAACATACAGATGAACTTCACTAATTTAACATTTTAGTAACATAAAAATCTATTGAGATGGATGCATGTTTACTGCTACTGATGTGACGCATTACCGGTCCTGGCTTGGATTGTCCTGAGGGGTTTCCTCTGAAGAAGCGCTACCCAGAATCCTCCTGCGGGCCTCTGCATACTCTGCCTCCCTTTGGGCCAGCGACTTCATCTGCTGCGAGGGACGAGACGAGGACGCAGAGTTCCCAGCAGTACCGTTGTTGGAAGGACGCTTTAAGATCCGAATCTGAGGCGGAGGAGCCGCCGGCAGGGAGTCGTCTTGGACTACAATTGCTGTTCGCACTGGGGAGCTAGAAGACTTTAAACTGGTCTTCCTGCAAAAAATAAAACCACTTGAGTTTTTTTCTTCAAAGAAAAACCTAGTAATATAGGGATTGGTCACTTACTTTGCTTCCTGATTTATCTTTAGCTTTGCCTCAAGTCTCCTCTCAATTTCCTAAACGGAAACAAACCATTGCCAGTTAGGTGACCTGTAAATTTGTATTTAAACATATATGATCTGAGAATATCTGAGAAAAATATTTAAAAACACAAGCCCTCCAGTGACAGAGGTGTGCTGGCATTTAAAAACAGAATAAGCTGACATTTAGATAAATTCTTTTTGTGTGAGGAATGCAAACAGAACAACACTGACTTCTTCTATGACTTATGAATACTCTCAGCTTTTCCACAACAAAAACCTCTGGAAAAGTAAAAATTACCACAAACACTGATTTCAGAAAAAATATTTTTCAGCAAACACAGTGTGGTTAGTCTGAGTTGTGTTAAAATGTATAAAAACAAAAAGATAAAAAGACATTTTAAGTTCCATAAAACAAAACAGTGATATGAGTATATATTTAGAAACATGTAAAAATGTAGATAATGAAACTACACTAGACTAACAAGGTTTTTGAAACTTCAGCTAACATTTTACACATTGTTATTTTCCTTAAAAATGCATTAAAACTAGGAGTAAATCATAAGAGCTTATGTATTAAAAATTTGGCCATAAGTATTGAATTATTACTTCTAAAGTCAGATTTATCTATTTATTTTTAATTTAACATCCAACAGGAATGCTAACACCTAAAACCTCTCCAGATTATAATGAGAAAGAAAAAAAGCATTCTAACGTTTCAACGTCAATTCGTTGAGAATGTCTTAAATGCTTTTTGTATTTTTAATTAAAGCTTCACACTTATATTTAGTCTTAAATACATCTCTTCTTTTACTGAAAATGAGGCATTTAGCGTTTCAAAATTAAATTAAATGTAACATAATTAAGAAAGTATTCTAAAGGAAGGGTATTATGCATTTTCTCATTGCACTATAAAATAAGTTTGTTACAAAAATGCCACATACATCAAATATAACTTCAAAGAAATTTAACTTTGTAATTTGATGCCATGAAATTGGTCCGTGTCTCTTTAAGAAGCTCTCACTCTCTCCTGCTTCTGCACATCATCACAATGCTCCTCCGTGATGCTGTTTACAGCTACTCATAGGCACACTGGACTGAAAAGTAGTTTCTACGATAAACTCAACTTATACGCAGTTTGCTAATTGCTGCTGCCACTAGTCTGAAGGAGCTGAGTGAGAGGAGCAAACGATGAGATCGTCCCTGAATGGTTGCCGTGGGAGATTGAAGAATTTCTCAAACAGGCATGAAAGAATCAAAAACACAAATTATGATGGAATCAAAAACACTTCCATCATAATTTTATTATGATGGAATAACATAATAAAATAGTATATGAAGCTAAAAAAAAAAGTGTATTTTGCATGATGTCCCCACTTTAATAAAATGGAGGTCAGATTTGAT
The DNA here is from genome assembly GCA_922788865.1 of Poeciliopsis turneri. Lineage (NCBI taxonomy): Eukaryota > Metazoa > Chordata > Actinopteri > Cyprinodontiformes > Poeciliidae > Poeciliopsis > Poeciliopsis turneri. The sequence goes on along the minus strand of CAKLNU010000622.1, from coordinate 449,099 downwards.
CTTCCATCTACAAAATCACAACCATAAATAAATAATTAAATTCGTTCAGAAACTGCCCTAAAAAAAACTTTTGCCTGTTTCTCCAAACAGGAAAATAAACTATGCATAAAGTTTCCAGTATTAGAGAATCTTTTTAAGAAAATGAAAAATAGAGAGGGTAATAATTAACCGCATTGCTGTTATTTCCGCAATGGGCGGATCTGACGTGGTTTAGGAAAAAGTTACTTCATACAATTCAAACTGTTTTTTTCGCTTGCCCGTGCCATAATGTTGACAAAAACGTGACTAACTTAAAAGTAGAAGTGAGGTGAAAACAAGCTTCGTTATGAATTCAATACCTGACGGATTCGGCCTGCAAAATCAAACTCTTGACCCAGGAAACATGGGCAAGGAAATAAGGCCAAAATAAATGGCTTATTCAGCTGGAAAGTGAACACTTGCAGAGACCCAGTTGTTTTCTGCCAGGTGATTAGTTCACCGTCAACCTGAAATCAGCAACATCTTGTTGAAAAATGTTAGTCCAACTCACCCCACTGTCCGCAGCTTCTTCCCAGCTCTCGGCTACCTCCTCATCCTCCATGTTTAGCAGGACTCTGACAGGCTGCCTCTTCGAAAGCTATATCCGGTCCCAACTGAGGGCATGAGACGGTGAGGCCAGGCCGGGCAGAAACTGCTGGGGACTCAGGTTTCACTGGGTTTTCTGCTCTGGGGTAAGCTGAAGGAACAAATCCGTAAACCTTTATTTTGGCCGCGTGTTAGCCTGACGCTCCACTGAACTGACAATCTCAACCCGACTTCCGGTTATTTTTAATTCTGCGTCAGGGCCGCTTTCGGGTAAAGCTGGGTCACTTTAACAGCAAAGAAAAACTGTGAAATATTCACCAAACAGCGGAGAGATTCAGTCGCTAAGACCCGCCGCTAAGCTAATGTAACCGTTTGGACTGAGGAACGGAAGTGACGTGGTAACGTCAGTTAGCCACATGAATGACGCTGACCTAATGAAGATGGCGTCATATTTCAACTACGCTTGTTCCGCGAAAAAACATAATATCAATGTGACCTTCTTTAGACAAATTACAATATTCAATTAACTCTTTATTTTTAGAACAAATTTGTGTATTTTGTAAAAGTAAAATGAAAAACAAAATGTATTCTCTACACATGTAAACATCACTTACTCTGGAGTACTCTTGTACCTTATTTGTGGTACAAAAATTCAGAAAAGTTCTTGAAAGTATAACATTAAACCCTTTATTAAGCATTAAACCTTTATCAAGCGAAACGTGTTCCTAGTTTGCTTTATTGTTCTTTTTTTTTTTTCAGTTTCTGGCCTGAAAAATCCCACCGGTCAGAGGTAATCCGGGACAAATTGGGCTGATTGATTTGTACATCTCCATAATAAACACCTTATTTGCTTTCCTGACACTCTGCATCTTGCTAAACCAGTGGCGCGCTTATCACATCTATTTTAAGGTATGTTTCGAGTTATTTAAATGCAAAGAATACCAATTAAAACAATGTTATCAGTTTGTTTTTCACACTGTTTCTAGTCCATCAGCTCAAAACAACTACACCAGTGGTTTTATTAATTCTTATTGCGGTGCGCAGTTGCTGAACTTAGTTTGTTTCTGGAGTCAGCACCCTGACCTGGTATTGCTGTCACATATGAATTGACCACATTCTAATCATAAGTCAGAAAACAATTTGGATTTGCAAATAATTGTGATACTAGACCATTTTATTCTCTTTATTTATGTGTTCAAACATATTTTCCTTTGTGCGCTCTATTTCAACACCAAAGTCAGAATTATAGGTAACCAGAAAATTGGTGGTTCATTGTACAAAATCAATTTGTGATTATGTTTAAGTGCAGAAAATACTGAGAAATGCATTGTCATTGTGCCACATTGTTAACATAAGTTAGCACTTCAATGTTAAGCAAGAACTACTGTTTTTTTATATGTGAACACTTCTAAATATCAAGGGTTAAGGATCATGACCAAAAGAACAAGAGCCCAGATTCAAGAGGGTAACACTAGTTTCTGGCTGGTTGGACTCTAAACATGAGGTGAGAAGCTTCATCATGCAGAGAGACCTAGAAGTAGATTTCAGTACAAGCTTTCCCACCAGAAGATTGCCTGAGCCTACATTGCTTCTGCCAGCTTGTCTTCTTCCCAGTGTGCATCCTGATGATAGGTCTTACCCAGGCAAATGACAGAAACAGGCATCCTGACTGACCTGCAGTTCACTCTGTAAACTTCTATGCACTTTGTATTGGTTGATAATGGATGTGTGACCTGTGGTTGTATAATGCTTTATTTAGACCGGAAGACCCCAAACGCTTCCTGTTCAGTCATTTAGCCCAGTGTTTCCCAACCCTGCTCCTCAAGGCACACTGTCCTACATGTTTCCGAGTTATAGCATGAGTTTTGCTCTTCAGTGCTTCTGAAGAAGCCTTTGAGTGAAAAAACGCTGCCTTTTGAATAGGATGATTATGTTTGCCCATTCTGATTTAACCTAATCACCTTTCCTTTGCACAATCACCTTTATAAGATCCATAACAACCCCTAGGTAAGACTCAAGGCTCTTTATCAACTTGTTTAGCTTTTATAACACGGTGGCCCAAACTATGACTGCAAATGAGACTGAAGTCTAAACGAGATCTTTGTATAGAGTTTCCAACTCTTCTCTGGGTCTACAAACACTAAACAAATAAACTGATACCTATCAGTTAGTCAATAACACTTTGTCATGAAAACTGAATACCATTTTTTATATATCTATGTCTATAAATTACATACGTCTTCCTCTTTGATCAACAGTTGGGAGAGCAGAGCCTGGGCCTGATGAGACCCACCCCTGGTGCCGCTCACATCCCCCCGCCTTTACAGAGGCTGTTCCGAAGCGGAGCTCCGCCACCGAGGCAAGGAGCTGCTCTCACAGCGGAAGATGGCGATTGCATGGAGGCAGTACAGGAACCAGCGGAGCTGATAACCGGGGAGGAGGAGGACGTATACACACCCAGAACCCTGAAAATAACTGACCGAGAACAAAGGTATGAGCCGGATTCTTTTTTCCCACTAATACACAGTAAAATTAGCAACATTTCAGCGGAGGACCTTGACGTACACAGACCTTCCACTGAGGCTAATATTAGCAACGATTATATACAGAGACAAGAATGGAGGTAACATCTCGCTGATGCTGACTGTGGATGTCATGTCGGTAAGACATCGAAGAACGGATAGATTTTTATAGTGTGCCAGAAATGTATAATTTGGGGGAAATATGTGTCATAAAGATTGTCAGTTGAAGATGAGCTGGTACATGTAACTGCTGTTAGCCTGGTTGCAGCTGGTAGGCTAGCTAGCGTTAGCATATGCTAGCAAACCAGGATCAACCGTTAAATTCATCAAGCGAACAGTTCGGTTTCCAGCTGGTGAACTGTTTTTATGTATGAAGTAACCCATGAGATATCTTAACATTATTACAACTTTAAAATGCTTTGGAAGCGGTAGAAAGCTTTTAAAAGTAGTTAGCATTAGCAGTCCAGTGATTCATTTATTATGTGGAGGCTAAAGATGGCTAGCTAGACGTGGCTAATAGAGCAGACTGGGACGAACGAAGCCGAACAGTTTGAAGAATCAACTATTCCGATTAATTGAGCCGTTACACACGCCGTGTCAGAAATGTCTACCCTAGTCACACCTTCAGAGCACCGCTAGGATTTGTCAGCAGGAGCAAATCTGTTTCACTTTAATACAAGGTTTCGTCGTCGTTATGATTCAGTAGAAAGAACCGAACAAAGCAGGTAAATCTCCAAGTGAAAGGAGAAAGTGACACTCTGAGCCATCACTGCATGATATTTGGTAATAATCATGTTTATGAGCACTGTTGTGTACATCATCAACATGTCTTCATGTGTCTCAACAGACAATAATGTCCCTTTCCCCCGACAATGAAGATGGATACTTTGTTGCCATGGATACAGAGGATGAGGGTGCAGAGACTGCTGCGTTAAGAGAGGAGGTGGAGGGAAAGATGGGGACCTGTAGTCAGGAAGGGAACATGGACACTGGTGCCAAAGGGAAGGGCAGGTCGATGGTCGAGTTGCCAGAGGAAGTCCTGGAATATATTTTATCTTTCCTCTCACCTTACCAGGAGCACAAGACCGCCGCACTTGTGTGTAAGCAGTGGTATCGTCTTATTAAAGGCAAGTTTGTCAAATTTTGATGCCATTACGATTTGTGTCACAACATGTTTGGTTAATGTGGAAATAAGAGCGCTAAGGTGTGTTTGCCACTTGGGGAGCTTTTCTTTTCTCTGTTGCTTTATCTCGCCTTTTTTCTAAACAGGTGTTGCCTATCAGTGTTATCATGGGTTTTTGAGAGCGGTCCAGGAGGGAAATATCCAGTGGGAAAGCCGGACATATCCATATCCTGGAACCCCCATCACTCAGCGCTTTTCACACAGTCAGTATACATGGCTTTGCATCACTGAAGCCAGTCAATAATTTTCTTCCCCCTCTTAACTCCTGCAATTAAAGATGGGGCCAAAGTTCTTTGCAAGGTCATCATGTCATAAAGAAGTGACACTTTTATTAGTTTTAAAAACTGGAGATGACTAAATTTAACTTCAAAATAAATACACGATGTCTGAATATATTTTGTGGACTTTACGACACCCAAATTATATATTCAGACACCTGGTCCTCTTTCAAACTGTGTCACATTACAACTGCAAACCTCAGACTTTTTTTTTCAAGATTTTATCTAGTAATCCAACACAAAATAACATATATTTGTCAAGTGGATAAAAAAGGACATGTAGTGTTCAAATTCTATCACAAATAGAGTCTGAACAGTTTGAGATGTGAATTTGTATTCACTCAACTCTGTAGATAAACTGTAGCTATGAGCCTTGTCTTGAGTTTTGTCCCCATATACTTTTATATCTGATATAGTTCTTCTCTGGAAAATATCTCGGGCTCAGTCAGATTGAACAGAGAGCTTCTGTTAACATCAGATTTCAAGTCTTGTCCCAGACACTCATTTGGATGTCTAGACTGTGAGACTCTAACATTTGAATGTTTTAAATGAAACCATTCCACTGTCGCTCTGGCTACATTGTGATTACTGTCCTGCTGCTCCACTTTTAAGTCTTTTGGAGACTCTTAACATGTTTTCTTTCGGTATTGCCCAGTTCTATTTCCATCCGTCTTCCGTTCAAGTCTGAACAGCTTTCTTGTTTCTTTCCAGAGATTCATCTAGTTATTTACAGTAGTTTGGCTTTTTCTTGCCACGTTTTCCTCCAGGCCCGATGTTTGGAGTGCTCAGCTGGTAGCTGATGGATTTCTGCAGCTCCTCCAGAGTTACTATGTATTTCTTTGTCTGATTAAAACTTTCCTTTATTCTTTATTTACGGGTATCAGAGTCTAGTTGCCTGCGTATAAAGTAGAATTTTCAGACTTTTGTTTTTTTCCCTTCTCCATTCTGCACCACGTTTTGTTGGCTGTCGCATAGAGATTTATGTTTATAATGTTACAAAATATGAAAAAGGGAGATAAATATTTTTGCAAGGAGCTGTCTGCAGTGGTTCCCTGATGATTTTTAAACATTGTACCAGCAATCTTGTTTGTTCTTTGTGTTTTCCAGGTGCGTGCTATTATGACTCAAATCAATCCATGTATGTTTTCGGAGGCTGCACTCAGAGTAGCTGCAACGCTGCCTTTAATGACCTTTGGAGACTTGACCTCAACAGTAAAGAGTGGATCCGCCCTTTAGCTTCAGGTAACAACCAAGCCGAAACAGGAACTCCAAACTATAAACCAGCTGCCCAGTTTAAAGACGTTCTTTAATATTATGTGTTGTCCCGTTTTCTTTTAACAGTCAAGCATCGTCTTCAGCAAAATGTTAGATTCATTTGTGTCTCATTTCCCACAGGCTCCTATCCGTCTCCAAAAGCTGGAGCGACTCTCGTGATGCACAAAGATCTGTTGGTGCTGTTTGGTGGCTGGACGCGGCCCAGCCCTTACCCACTTCACCAACCAGAGAGGTTCTTTGATGAAATCCACACATACTCACCTTCAAAAAACTGGTAAGATGAACTCCAGTCATCCAGAGGGTGCGGTTTAGACAAAGCCTTGGAAAGTTGGTGTCTTAGTTAAGCTCTTATCATCTCTTGTGTTGTTTTTCTTCTATTTATTCAGGTGGAACTGCATAGTAACGACACATGGACCTCCACCCATGGCAGGCCACTCGTCATCTGTAATAGGAAACTCCATGATAGTGTTCGGGGGATCGTTAGGAGCACGTCAGATGTATGGTCATTTTATGAATTACACTATAACACACTGTAAAGTCTGCAGTGTGCATATACATTTAAATGTTTATGGTTGACTGTGAAAGAATGTGGGTGGGGAGAAATATTGTTGCTCATCAGAGTAACATTAGGAGTTCACAGCTGATAGAGGTCAGGGGTCAGCAACCCTTTCCATTCATAGAGACACTTTTGCCCGCTGCTACAAAATAAAACTTACTACAAGCTGCAAAAAAATATTTTCTAAATATTTGTTATATAAAATGGTTTATGAAACCTAACAAATTAAATTTATATTGTTTTTTACTTTTAGTTATCAGAATAAAATGAATTCTCTATTACAAAATGTAGGAAAACAATCTTGTGCATTGAGGTGAACCTTTTCTGTAATGTGGGAAAGGAAGAAGCTAGTTACTTTTGAAAGCCCATTGTAACAATTGAATGTAGATTTTTTTTTTTTTTTCATAAGAACTTACAAAAAAACTCAGAATATGACAATTTCTTATTGTTTTGCTAATCAAAAATAAAGCAAGAGCCACAGTTTGCAGCCCTTTAATATTGATGAACTATTAGAAGTCAGAGTCCTGGTAAATCTAGTTTTTGCACTTAGGTTGTAATGTTTTAGCTACATTACAATGTAAGCAATGCAGATTTAGCAACTTAACATGAAACTTTTCTGTTTGGTCTGTATTTTTACATAAAAACCTCTGGTTGTGTCCACACTGTAAGTAGAAGTAAGTCTAGCTTTATACAGAATAGCAGCCAAGTCTAAAACAGGAAATAAATAGAATAGAAAAATAGACATATCATTTGTTGTCTTTCACAGGGGGAAATAAAAAAATATATTTAACATTTTGCTCTTTATAGATGGGTTCTCATTTCATCAGTTCATTAATTTTATACAAAATCGTGTTGAAAATATCAAGGATAACGTTCATGAGTGAAAATAAAACCATTTGCAGTCAACTGTTTTAATATTGATTATTTATCGACTGGTTCTGATCAGGAGCAATGAAGTCTGGGTTCTAGATCTGGAGCAGTGGTCCTGGTCCAAACCGCCCATGTCGGGTCCATCACCTCACCCACGAGGAGGCCAGTCACAAGTAAGAAGGGTTGTTTTCTTACTTCCATCAAATAGATTAATTTTCTATTCAACTTCTTTTTTTTGTATTTTGTATCAGTTTGAAAATTGATTATACAAATAGTTTTCCCTCTCTTAGATTGTTATTGATGAGAAGACGTTGCTTATATTGGGAGGCTGCGGCGGTCCTAATGCTGTAAGTTTCTTTATTATCCTTTTTTTTCCCCCCCAAGTAACAAATTTACACTGACAACAAAAGAACAATTATGGGTTTGCACAGATTCTACAAAACTTCAGTTTTGAAAAATCACAAACACATTTTAAATGTTTTTAAGGCTTAAGGACAGGAGACGTATCTACATCTGTAACAGGAGCATAACTACGTCTTTAGCCTCTACAGCTGGTGATCAAGAAGCTGGAGACGTTTCAGACTCTGTTGTGAAGCCGCATCCATGTGATTTTTATTGTTGACAAGTTTTGCTGAAATTATCAGAAAAACTGATAATTTGGCCTACAGGTTTTTATGCAGCTCTTCAGAATTATTTTATCTTCATTTTTGTTTTATTCAAGTTTATTTAATGAAGGACAGAACAGTAAACAATGCTTCATGGTGAAAACAAGCAACTTTTTCTAGATAGAAGCTAATTTGCAAACTGTGCCTGGTTAGATTTTTTTTTTTAGACATTTAAAAAAGAGATAGCTTTAGGTACAAAGTGCTGTTCAGAATAAAAACTTTTAAAACATTACAAAAGCCATTTTGAGGACACAAAAATCCTTGAATGTTAATATTTCTTTAACATTTTAAGCTCTTGCTGGAGGGGAGAGCTTGGAGAACGTCAACATTCATATTTTAGTTAATTCTTTCCTGTTGTGATTCTCAGCTTCTGAAAGACGCCTGGCTCCTCCACATGGAGGGTCCAGCATGGAAGTGGCAGCAGCTGCAGGTGGAGAACGAGGACCATGGCGCTCCAGAGTTATGGTGCCACCCAGCTTGTAAAGTGAGTCTTTGACCAAATTCATTACCAAATCATCCTAATTTCATCCTGATGTGTTGCTGTTTTTTCCTACTTCCACTTTGTACGTGTCAACAGACCATTGAATGACTTCAAAATAGGGCTGAGCGATGAGGACCGGAAATTTATCACTGTATTTTCTGTGATAACAATAACAATTTTGATTAAAAAAATATTTATTACTTTTTTTTAGGTAACTATGACTAACCCTAACGGTTTAGTATATGACAGATAAGTTAATTTTTATATTTCATATTTTGGAGCGAAATCGCCATGAAGAGCACCAAATGTCACCAACAATGTGAATCAATATAATCAATAATGCTCTTTTAATTAAACAGTATTTCTTTTGATTACTGTTCTGATTGCCTTTTGAGATAGCTAAGTGTTTTTGCATTTGATGAATTCTGATTCCCGATCAAATAAAAACACTGAAAATAACAACATCTGTAAAATGACGTTGATTATTGTCATAAACTTCGGTGTCAGACCTGGACAATAAGCTGAAAATTACACAAGTAGATTATTGAATATTGCTCTTATTTTTGGCTGCTTTATTGGATATAAACTATTTGTATGGTCAGTACAAAACACCTTGTGGCAACAGTCTCTGTTTTTTACCTGTAACAGTGGGATATAAAATGGCGATGGCGTGAAGCCTCCTTCATGTTGTGTTTGTTTGTCTCTAACCTGTGATTTTCCTCCTGTGTGTTTCTGCTAGGTGGGCCAGTGTGTGGTGGTTTTCTCCCAGGCTCCCTCCGGCCGTGCCCCTCTCAGTCCAAGTCTTAACTCGCGACCTTCCCCCATAAGTGCCACACCCGCCCCTCTGGGCCCGGAGCCGCCCTCCCTGCGGTCTCAGTCCCCGATTCGAAGCGGCGCCGCCGGTGTCGTCTTGGGAGCCGCCGAAGAGGCTCCGTGTGTGAACGGTCGATGGGGGACGCTCAGACCGCGACCCTCAGCCAGAGGAAGTGCCAAAGAAGGCAGCCCCTCCTCGTCCCAGCAGCCATCTCCGTCTCAAGGCCCCGAGAGCCCCCCCCTGCCTCCGCTCCCCTCTCTACTTAACGGGTCGTCCCCGTCGCCCCGGACCAGCCCGGCCCAGGGCTGCTCCCCCCCTTCCCGTCCTCACCTGCCGGGCTCCACAGACTACGGCTGGGAGTCGCCTCCCTCCGCCGCTCCGCACCACGACGTCCCAAATACTAACGGCCTGCACACGCCGCCCTCTGGCTCCCCGCTCACGCCGCCTGGAGCCGTGTCCCCCGCCGCTCTGCGGCGAGGCCTGGAGGCAGTGAAAAACAAATCTTCCTCATCCTCACCTTCGTCTTCCCTTCAAACACAGGGGGCTTCTCCCATGAGCGGTGGTGGAGGAGGGACCGGCCCCTCAGGAACCCCTCCGTCCTCCTCGTCCAGCCCCCCACAAGCCGCAGTAGCCGATGGACACCCCATCCCGCCCATAGCGCGGCGCCTCGGCCATCACCCGCCTCAGAGCCTGAATGTAGGCAAACCGCTGTACCAGTCGCTGAACTGCAAGCCCATGCAGATGTACGTGTTGGACATTTCCCGGGCCGAGTCCGCGGGGGTGGTGTCCTGGAAAGTTTACGGTAACGGGACGCCCGCGGCCGTCACGGGGCCTCCGGAGACCAGCCTTCACACCGTGGTGCAGGGCAGGGGGGAGCTCATCATTTTCGGAGGCCTCATGGACAAGAAACAAAATGCTAAGTACTACCCTAAAACCAATGCTTTGTACTTTGTACGTGCTAAAAGGTAATGCAGCTCCAGGTGGGACGTTACATTCTGCAGCAACATAAGGGAACTAACACACAAGGCCTTTTACCTGTAGGAAGGATTATAAGAAAGAACTTTATCAGTGCTAGATGTTTCACTTGAATTTCACTATTGTTCCTTCTGCCTACCAAACGCATTCATAAGGAAAGACTTTAACTACACTTTGACAAAATATTTGCTTGAATGAGAATTGTCTGTGTGCGAGATTGTTTAGAGAGGACCAGACGTTTTTATCGCCCCTCGACCCGATGGTAAACAACCAAGCAAAACATTTATGTGTGTGTGTGTGTGTCTCCCTTTCTGAAGTCTTGAAAAGAGAGAAATCAGTTGATGAAAATCTTGCTTTTTCTATCTCTCTCAAAGCCTGCAATGTTTACATAGAAACAGCGTGTGCGCGTGCGTGTGTGTGTTCGTATGCATGATGGTGGTTAAAAGTTGTTGACTGTGTGTCGGCAAGTCGACAGTGGCTGAGCGATGTGGGACTGTACTATAAATATAGTTGAACAATAAAGGCCTCCATGTCTGCTCTGTGCCAGAGTTTGTTCTTGTCTGGTGTTGGGAAAACGCAGCTGCTTTTCCACTAAACAAAGCGTCTCTTTGTTGGGCGTAATGACAATATTAGATGTTCTGCCAAAGCGGAGCGATGGTGGCATTGTCCGTCTGCTGCTCTTCTCTGCTCCACTTCACAACTTTGGTTCAAATCAATCCAGCAGGTCAAAACTTTAAACCTGACGGGAAGTTAAAACCCAGACGCAAGGCAGACAGAATCATTAGATTACTGTCTCTGCACAAAATGTTTGTGGAAAAGAAAACCAACTGACAACAGACGGCTGAAAGGACATTTAGATCCACAACTTCTACCGCCGCCTTGGATTTAAATACTTTTCAGACACTGCCAACTTAAAAAAGTAAGGTATGAATTCACAAAAAAGATTGCATTACAAATATTTGTCAGAAGTTGAGAAGACCTCGCTGATACAGCTGGTCCATGTTTACTGAGCATCTTCCTTTCTTCGTGTAAAGCTGTGCCTGGAGGTCACTAGCAGCACAAACTTTCTTTTTTTAAAGAAAAGGGATTATTTCTTAACAAGAGATGATTTTTTATTTATTTATTTATATATCAAACCACAGATGGTAAAATTGCAGGTCAAATGATAAATTTTCTGACATAATTTCAGAATAGAGCAAATCTAACATTATAAAAAAATTCAGTTGAGGTTTTTTTTTTTGTTTTTTTTTTAATAAATTGGCATTTCCACAGACAAAATCTTCTAAAAATAAAACTGATATTAGGTTCAATAAAAATAGTTTCTTTTGTTTCTTCTGAATTTATGTTATTTTACCAATTGATCAATGCAGCAAATGATCCTTGTCTTGTTCTTGTTGCTGAATCTAAAAGGAAAATCTTCCAGCACCCAAAAATGATCAACTTGTTTCCTTCTCTTTTATTCATAAAATCATGTTTTAGATCTAAAATGATGATTTATAGATCACTTTACTATAAAAATATGACTAGTTTAGTATCTTCAGTAAAATTTTGCATAGTTAGTTCATCATTGAGAAACACAAGCAGGGCCGGATTTTCATGGCTGTGGGCCCTGGGCTACAACACATTTTGCTGTGTTATTTTTCTCGTACATCATAGGTAATCGTAAACATAACAGAATTATAATCCCAACTGATGATGGTAAGTTTAAAACGTCCTTTGGCCAGTAGCTCAAAAAATAAAATACTGTACTCGAGTTTTGTTTATAGTCATAAACATTTCTGAAATATTACTACAGTTCACTTTATATGGGCCTGTGATGCTTATATAAAGTATGTTTGTGAAACATGTACTCATTAAAAGGAAATAATACAATTTTTGAAATAAAATAAAACTTGTTCCTTCATCTTCAAATTTGGCTCCTTCCCCTTGTCAGCGCTTTCTAAAGTCTGGCTCAGACCCCATGCTTTCAACTTGAAGAAAAAACAGAACACATATAATAACTTCATGATTTTCAAGAACGATTTTTAATACTTGGGTATTGTTTTTATTTGTAAAAACCTCCAGATTACAAGATATTATTACAACTCACCTTATATGGGTGGACCGAAACATAAAGTACAATGTTTGCAAAACACACATTCATTAAAAAAAAGAAAAAGCTCTTTAAAACTAAAATAAAATTGGCTCCCTGAAAGTCCTTTCTTTTCTAAAGTCTGGCTCAGGATCCAGGTGTTTTCAACTTGACCATTTAGACAAAACGTCTGGACGCCTCTAGCGACACCTAGCGGCTGCTTTACACACGACAGGAAGTATGCAAAAAGATGAGTCATCTAAGCTCCACGCATTCAGATCAAGTTTTCATCACTAAAGCTTTGAAAACATGTTTCAAAATGAGCTAGACGTAAACAGAAACAAACAACAACTGGATCAGAACAGGAAGAAAACAAAAACGCAGCTAAATAAAACGAGTCTTTCTGTTGGTTTTGCTGGTGGGATTATCCAGATTACACTGCTGGGAGCAGGTTTCTCCTGGTATTGACACTGACCGACTCTGCCCTGCTTTCTCCCCACCCGGACGCTAACCTTTTACCCAGAGAGCTCCGATAGGAGCAGCGCCGGGGCCGAGCGCCGCTCCGGCCTCTGATTCGTGCAGGCCGGGGCCCGCGGTGACGTGGCAGGCCTGCATTGGTTGTGGCGTGGGCCGGAGGGAGGAGTCTGTAACAATGAACGTGCTGAGGACACATGTTTACAATGAGACGAGGAAGAATGGAGCTGCAGACTGAACTCTGTGGGGCTCAGAGGACAGTCAGCTCACACCGGAGATAAGTGGACCACTGTTTTTATCTCGGACCTGGCAGGTAAATCCACTTCCGGCTGGTTTCACTGCTGTTGTAGATGTTTGAGCTTAGTAGTGAGCTCCTGTTGAGAAAGTAAAACAGATGAAAACAGAAATCTTACCAAGTGTTCTAGTTTAAAATAGGACTTGGAATAGGACACTATGTACTGCTTTTAACTTTTCACCAAAATGTAGAAGCTTGTTTTGAGTAAATATGTCCTTAACACAGATAAATAATTACTATTTCCACTGGCAGATTATTTCACTTACAGCAAGACATTTTCCCCATGTTATAAGTTAAATGATCTTCCAGTGAAACTATTTGTTTTCTAGTGAAATAAGCTCTTATGTCTGAGGGAAAAGTTACTTGCAAGTCAGTTTGGTCCTATTCCAAGTTTACTAGAAACTAGACCTCAAATCCTCTGATTTTTGTGTTTTTTCAGAATGAATATTTGTCATTTCAGGAGGATTTTCCATCATCCTCGATGTTGTGGGAAAAAGTGAAGCTTCGACTTTGGGCATATTGTAAACCAGCCAAAACTGAGACGTGAGAAGTGTTCACTTAATAATGAATGCGTGGATTGGAGGTGGGGGCTCCTGCGTTTGCACTCCCAGACAAGGAAGTGAAGAAGAGTGAGGACAGAGAGGGCAGCAGAGTGGCACAGTGTCGTTCTGTAACAAACATGCAGAGCAGACAATAATTCATCCCTGCAGCTGATAAACTGCACCTTCCTCTGCACTGTATGGACCACTCAGGGATGACCAGCGCCCAGCTGCTGGAAACGTCCCCCAAAGAGTCAGCATTCTCTCACAGGATGGCTTCTCCTGCCGTGCCCCGCAGTGCTTTGGGGCCCCCTCCTGCCGTCTGGCCCCCTCTGGACTTTGCGCTGGGTGCTCTGGCCTGCTGTGCGGCCTGCGTGTTCACCAATCCGCTGGAGGTCGTGAAGACGCGTCTGCAGCTTCAGGGGGAGCTCCGCGCTCGGGGGTCCTACCAGACCCACTACAGGGGGGTCCTGCAGGCCCTCTGGATGGTGGGCCGCACAGATGGGCTCCGGGGCCTCCAGAAAGGGCTCTCGGCCGGGCTCCTCTACCAGGCCGTGATGAACGGAGTGAGGCTGGGCTCTTACTCCTGCTGTGACTCTCAGGGCATCACCGCGTTTCCTGGAGGCAGCCTGCTGTCAGGGGCCGGGGCCGGGGCCCTGGGGGCGCTCATCGCCTCTCCTGCCTATCTGGTTAGTAGATCCAGGTTCAAAAATACTTTATTGATCCTGAAGGGAAATGAAATGTTGTCACTCATTAATTCAAAATTCTTCTAAGACTTGTTGTCGATGGTGATGTCTGTGAGCAGGAAGGATCTCCTGTAGCAGTCTGTTTGAGAAATCCCAGGCACTTATGAAAATATTGACACATTTTCAAAATGATTCCTTGTATCTAATCAATTCAATAGATATTAATTTGATCAGTTATTTGTTGGGTAGTTGCAGGTTTCTTCTTGCTCTTTTTATGTCTCTCGTGTGTGTAATAGGAAGTTAAAACTCAAGCACATGTTGTAAAGAAAACCAAAGTAATTAATGAACAACTAACATTGCAGACGCAGCTGGAAAAAACCGAGTCCTAAGAAAGACTTTGGTAAATATCTTTTCTCTGACAGGAATAGACGACAGCCTCCATAAATATGGACATTCATGGTAAAAACACGTGCAGAGCTTTGTTCTTAAAACTTTTAGTTGCTTTAAATGTTTTAATTGTCGCCCCGACTTGCAGATATTTCCTCAGTTATGGAGATGAATGCCTGACATCATATTTTGGTCCATTTCAAACCAGGAAAAATACAAACTTACTGTAGAAAACCAGATTTCTGTCTGAATATTCTAGGACTTTAATGTCAACGCAGGACGTCACATTTGGACTCGTTAGCATGTAGCAACCTGCTACTTTTGAGTCTAATTATGACGGCAAATAACTGCATTTTTTAAACTTTTTTTATCTTCAGCTGTGACAGTAAAAATAAAGCTCTACAGCTGAAACCTGATCCTGTTGGATCTTCTCCAGGGTTGTGTTGCTTGTTTTTACATGTCAGCTGCAGGATCAGTAGAAACGCCGCAAAAGGTTTTGTGATGCAAGAAGTAATTCTTTGAAAAGTGGTTGTGCAGTTGAGGAATGACTCTGCATGAACTGGTTTGTTGCTACTTTTGTTTTTAACAGGCTTTTTAACACACCAATTGTTCATATTTTAGCAGAAAAAAAAAGACTGAATACGACTTATATGTCATATATTGGTGTTGGTCTCTCCAAAAACCAAAACAAGATTTGCCCGCTCATGGTCTCTCGGATGTCTTTGTTCTATTTCCGTCCCAGCAGAGCAGCTCTGTCTGAATGTGTTTGTTGGATGAGTCTGAAAGTACATTCACCGTAAGGGAGTGTTTAATATAACCCAACCGTTCCTCTTTCATCTGCTCCATTTGTTTTAGCAGTATTTTCCTGACCGGTTCGCCGTTTCTCTGCTTCATGCGTTCTGAGCCACCAAACATTTTGCACCGTCATGGAAAGACGATACCGTTTGTGTCCAGCTCACTAAATTGTACATCTCTTCTTTTTCTGGCACAAAACGCATGCGTGCCGCTGCCCCATCTGGGTCCTACTGTAAACTAGCAAAGTGAGGAGTTTTACAGGCGTCTACACTCTGTATTTAAGTGACTATTTTAAAGTTTTGTGGCCGGCAGCACATTTGTCACTGTCAGATGTGTTTGTTTTGTTCTGTAAAGGTGTGTGTTGTGTAATCCTTTATTCTGTTTGCACTTCAGTAATTGTCAGAGAAATAAGGAAGTTCAAGACTTTGCACTGCGTTTTTCTCCACAGGTAAAGACTCACCTGCAAGCTCAGACTGTGGATGCAATCGCTGTTGGTCACCAACATAACCATCTGGTAAGAAAAATATCAGAGCATTGTGTTTTATAAATGTTTGTCATGAAAAACTTCATTCGGTTTCTGATAGAGGTGCAAGTTTTGAATGTAACAGAACAAATTTTTAAACTAATTTGAATAATAAACTGAACTCAAACTGGAGTGGATGCATGTTTGGATTAAAATGATTTTGTTGTGTAAAGTGCATTTACATGACTGCACTGTAAAACAAAATAAAGTATGGTAATTTATGGTAAAATGCCAGCAGCTGTGTTTTTACAAAGTTTCTACAAATACAAATTTTACAGTATAAATATGTAAATATAATCAAATCTATAAAATTCTGGCAATCACAGCGAGCAATATTTTACCGTAAATTGGAGACATTTATTTATTTTATTTTTTACAGTGCAGTGTTGTTAAATTTAGCATTTTTTTCCGAATGAATCTACATAACAGTTTCTGAAATAAGTGACCAAATATATTGAACTTTTTCATAATATCCAAATGAATTTTCATGTATTTGTAATTTAGCGTAAAACCAAAATACCTTAAAAATCATTACTGCTTCATTTAGTCTGTTTTTATTTAGATTGTCTCTCTGAGTCGCTCTGTGATTTTCAGTGAAGTTAAAAAAAAATTATTTCAACACTTTAATCAAAATATTAAACAAAATAAAGACCAAATCTCTACACAAATGTGGAGATTGATTTAAAAACAAGCAGGTCATCTTCCTAACCATTTCTTTTTCTTCAGGGTGTGTCTGATGCCTTTGTTACCATCTATAGAAGAGACGGTCTGACTGGGCTGTGGAGGGGGGTAAATGGGGCAGTTCCTCGGGTCATGGTGGGGTCAGCAGCTCAGCTGGCGACCTTCACCTCCGCCAAGGACTGGGTGTCACATTCTCAGGTACAGAGAGTGAATTAATCAAAATTAATCAACTAAATTAATCAACTGAATTTGACTCGTCATTAACTGGCTCAAAAACATTAACATTTTTATTTTGTTCTACTGATGTCTCAAATGTTACAAGCAGAAATTTAGTTTTTATTGGCTGAACATGAGAAAATGTCAAAATAACAACAGATGCAGACCTGAAATAATGCAAAGAAAGCAAGTTCCTATTAATTTAGAAACAACAACACTAATGTTTTAACTCAGGAAGTGTTCAGAAATCAATATTTGGTGGAAAAACCAGGAAGTTTTCAATGGGTTCAGTGCAGCGGGCTTTTCATGTTTAATTTTTTTTCAAATAATTATTTGTTCCTTGCCATCTTCTAATGTATTTCCAATATTATATAAAAAAGGTTTAAATGCTAAATTTGCAGAATGTGCCATTTTATTTTATCTAATTAATTGATTTAAGATTTAATTCCTGGTCCAATTTATTTTTTAGCTCCTGTTTTTATGCATCTGATTTTATTTTTGACATTTATCTCAGACGGATCCTCTCATCTCTGTTTTATTAGATAAGAGTTTATCTAACAATGTGCAGGTGTTGGCCGTCATCATTACTTTTTGTAAACAAATGTCCATTTTTGGATCTAATAAGCGAATTGATTGATTGAATTGATCGATTGATCGTTCTCGATAACTAAAACAGGTGTAAGTTGCATTCTTATAACCAGTTTCCTCCTCTCGTTGCAGTGGTCTCGTGCCAACGCTTGGCTAACGGCGCTGATCGCTGCCTCCATCAGTGGCGTTGCCGTGGCGATCACCATGACTCCGTTCGACGTGATCAGCACGCGCCTCTACAACCAGCCAGTTGACGAGTTTCGCAAAGTGAGTTTGGACGATCTCTCCCGAGATGTTTGTGTGTTTTTAGGGTGAACCCTTCCAGAGGTCAGAGGTTATCTTACCGGGTTGTGATCTGCTCCGCAGGGCCGCCTGTACCACGGGTTCACCGACTGTTTGCTCAAAGTGTGCCGAGCCGAGGGCCTCCTTGGGCTGTATAAAGGCATGGGCCCCGTGTTCCTGCGCCTGACCCCGCACACGGTGCTCAGCATGCTGTTCTGGGATCTGATGAGGCAACAAGCCGTCAAAGACAAATAGAGAAAAACTCTGAGCTGAAGCACAGGAACCTCTGGGACGAGGGAGAGACTGCGTCGCCAAGCGACTCTGGATTTCATCCAAAACTTGACATTTCTGCTGCTTTCTGATTGTTTTCAACCAACGAAAGATGAATTCGTTCATGAAGGGATGATGGCTCATTGGCTAGAAGGAGAGAAGCTCAGGATATTTGCACAAATACTGATGATGAAACATTCTGGCAGCAGAACGCCCATCATTATTTGCTCCTCTATTTTCTTAGACTTGCATCTTTTAGCATTAGCTGCACATCTGATGTGGAAGACAATCAAACTCTACACAGCACTTAATGAAGAGTTGAATGATAAATATAAACCCATTGATCAGGTTTTACGAACAATGGCTTCTTGCTCACCGAGAAGGTTGAGTGGAAGAAAAAAGTCTCACTAAAACACAAACTGCTTTTCATCACAAGCACTCCTGTGTCATATTTTATGTGTTTTCCTCTTGCCTTATTGTTTATTGTTTGTTTATTCCTGCAAGGAGAAAGATCCTGCAAAGCAGAGAATCTAATTTCCTTCAAGGTTTTTTTATTTTTTATTTTATTCAAGCTTTTTAACACTGGGAACTCCAGGCCCTTTAACTGTTGTAAGTAAGCATAATAAACATTTTGTTTTGTAAATATTACTAAAAATGATTTAGAGTTTTGTCTTTTGAATACATCTGGGAACAAAAACCGTTTTATTATTGTTCCTTTCAGATGTAATTACCCAGAACCTTCAGCCTCTTCCTGGATCTTTACTGTTCATATTTTGATTATTAATCTTGATTATTACATAAAGTCTGTTAACACTGACTGCGCTGTCCAACCTGAGCCAAAAGGAGGCAAAAATAAAAAACTAGAACAGAAAAGAAATAGCTTTTAATGATCAGGTGCACCAACAGTGAAGTGACAGGCAATCAAAACATGATGAGTCACAAAAAGATAAAAATTACCAAAGACAAAATGATTAAAAAAAATACTGTGCAGTTAAAGTAAATAGAATGATGATAAGAATAGGTAGGATAATTAAAAAATGTACAAAGTCTGCATGTTTGTTTGTGTATGAAAGCAAAAATCAATTTATAAGACGTGAAAATAACTGAGCATCAAATTTGTGCTAATTTTAGTCTATATTATCTTTAAGACTTGTTATTGTTACAGCTGAATAAACTGATTGAACTCAGAGATTAAATATATTTTTGTTTAGAAACATAAACAGTATTTTTAAATCGTGTCCCTTTCCTCCTGCTTTCAGTTTATTTAATTTACCTCTAAGAATTAAAATATAGTTATTGTGGTTGTGACAAGATGCTTTGCATGAAATACTTATAAATACTTTAGTTTAAACTGAGCTGAAAAATGATGAGGATGCTCAGAAAGCTCAGGGTAATATCAACAATGCATCTGATGGGAGGATTTCTGGGATAAATTCTGAATTATGGAATTAGTTTTCACCTTGTAGTTGTAATAAAACAACAGAAATTAATAATTATACCCAGAAAAATGTTCCTTAAATGGAAATACATGTGGAGTTGCTGCTAAAAATAAATCAGGAAACTGATTGAAGGAAAACTTATCTTAAGATTTTTATTAGACAGATGACAATAATTCAACATTTTAATGATAGGCGTCTTATAATATGAAAGACATTGTGCAAATACACAAAATCGGTTAAAAGATACTGTAATAAAATATCAGATGTAAAACTCAGAGCCAATTGTTCAGTCATATCTCTGAACAATTGGATTGCTTAAAAATATCTTATCTTTTCAGGGGACTTTCAACCTTTTTCATTGAATTTTTTAGAGTGACAACAGGAGTCAAGCTGTTTGACCTTTGACCGGCCAGAAGCTCCTCAGCAGCAGAAAAGTTTTGCTGGGGAGCGTTCAGTCGCCATGAGTGGAAAATCCTGCTCTGCGTTTAAGAGGAATTAGGAGAAACATGAACATCTTTTCCCCGTTCGTTTGGATCCTGGACATTTTTCAGTGGACTCCTTTCGATTCAAATCCAGTTGATTGTTTTTTTAAAGGTGAGGCCATAACAATTTCATTTTAACACTTTTTACTCTGATGTATTTTTCCTGTTTTTCATGTGATGTTTTTATTGTAGGGCTGGTTGGAGCCTGTGGAGTTTCAGTCCTCTATAATCTGATGAGAGTTTACAATTTCATTCAAGCGTGCAGGTGAGTTTACAGAAGAAAAGGAAAACATTTAAAGTTTCCTTTAGTTATTTTTGAATTTTCTTTGCGCTCAGAGATCCTGACACCCAAAGTGGAGACAGACGGAGGTCGTCTTCCTCCACAAATCCTCTGAGGAGGAACTGGAGAGCGGCGGTCCAGTTCTGGTGTCTGACCGGCGTCCTCTCTCTGGTGGGCTGCAGGGTTTCCTCTCTCATCGTGCTGGAGTTTTCCCTCAGAGCCGTTTCTGCATTGGCCTCCGCCAGACAGGCGAGTTCACAAAATTCACCAAAAGCACAAACTAGAAAACTGTGGTACTATTCAGACATGGAGTGAGGAGTTAGGAGGGAAAATTACCCCTTAAAAGTTGATTTAAACTTTCACCAAAGCTCAGAATCAAAGCAGTAGATCAGTACAGATTAGAAAATACACATTATACGTGTAAAACTGAATAAATTTAATCCTAATTTTCTACATTTGTGTCCAAAAAAATTCACTGATTATGGAAATGTAAACCATAATTCAATAATGTTATTCAATGTTAATTGAATAACTTTCAATTAATAATAAATAATAATAATAATAATAATAATATCCTTTATTTAACCAGGTAAACCCCGTTGAGATCTGGATCTCATTTTCAAGACACACCTGGGTAGAAGTCTGCAATACACAGCAACCTGGTTACAAAATAAAACCAATTAATACATATACACAAGCGTAAAACAGTAGAAAACAATTTAAATAAATAAAACAATGTTCAAACAGAAAACATTTTGTTTGCCTCACATTTGGACTCTTTTCCGGTCTTGTTTTGTCGGAATTCAGGAGGACGGGTCCAGAGCTGTGGAGCTGCTCCTGATCCAGAGCCAGTTCTCTCTGGGCTGCAGCCTCACCTGCACTCTGGCCTTCGTCCACCAGGGGGCGCTGCACAGCTCCTTCGGCCTGGCCGCTGCGCTCAGCTGGGCATTTGCGAGCTACAGCAGCGGTCTGTGGCGCCATGTGGCCAGGCTGTTCCCGCTGCACAGGACCGATGGTTACTGCGGGAAGTGCATCAGCCTCCTAACCTCTGGACACACCATGCTGGCCTCGCTTCACAGGGTGGTTATCTTGGCCTTTGGCGCAGCGGCTGTGGCTTCCACCACCACGGTTTACGAGCACTTCTTATCCCAGAAGGACGCGATGAAGTTCTGGACTCCGCTCACTCTCTGCTACACCATGTTGGTGGCCTACAACCAAGGTGAAGATGCTCCTGATTAAAGAGATGATCGTCTGCCATCTGCAGCCGCACCTGGCTCCTCACGTTGTCTCTCAATGACGTCAGCCAAAATAGCGTAGAACTGAGTAGTGTTTTTAAATATAAAGATAACTTAAAAGGGTCGTTTTTGACTTTATTTAAAGTGTTTCCATCCAAAACCTGCGTAAAATTTCCACGACAGAATAATACAGATAAAATAAACTTTCTTTCTAAAAGTTTGTATTTGGAATAAAATACAAAAATAAAATGTCGTCAGTTTTGCTAAGTATTTTTTCAAAAGTTCATTTAGGTTTTTATGCTTTAAATTGGTTGGATTTTGTTAATAATAAAACAGAATCCAACCAATGAATGCAAATAAGGTTCTATTGGTCAAAAAAGTTGTGTGTCCCTCTTCTAGTGTGCACACTAGAAAGATATGCTTTAAAAAACAGCAATTAAAAACGGCTAATTGACAGAGTCTGAAACTACAAAAATACAAAAAGTGAAAAATAGCAATAGAATAATTGCAATTAAACAAACAAACAAATTAATGCCAGGATCTGAATCTACACAAATACAAAAGTAAAAAAAAAAACTAAAATTAGTAACTAAAATCAGTTTTTAATTCATTATGTTTCAAAAGCAGCTCTAAAAATCAGATTTTAGTCTTCGTTTAAAGGACATCAGCGTTTTGGCTGTGATGCAGTTTTCTGGACGTTTGTTCCAGATTTGTGGTGCACAGAAACTGAACGAATTTTTCTTTCAATTTGCAGAGGAACAACATCGCCTGAGCATCACAGAGACGCTGCTGCGCACCGTGGCGCTGCGACTGGGAGGCCTGCTGGTTCTCATGCTGGCAGTGGGAAACTGGACAGACGTTCTCCACATCCTCGTCGCTTTTCTGGGAGAAGGAGTCTGTCTGCTGCCTTGTGAGGATCTGCTGCAGGCTGCGTTAAAGGTCCCTTCCTGTCTTGGATTGTTCAACAGCTCCATTATGAGGAACTTAAAAGTGACTGCTCAAACTTGTCTTGTTTGTTTTCAGGAAGAACGAGAACGCAGCCAGGACAAACAGAGGACCTGCCACAGGTCAAACGTGAGAACACACCATCGTGAGTCAGAGGAACGGGCTCAATGTTTCTAGAAATGCTCTGAATTTAGTTTTGAATTGGTGAGTGGGATCTGAAATAAAGAAGGAGAAGGAGATAGTTCTGAGTATGTAGTTGGTAGCCAAAGGAAAACATTTCTGTTTCCTTTCAGGCTGAAAGAATTATTGAAAATCTCTTTAATTCTTATATCTCAGTCAAACTTCTTATGGAGATGCAAAAACTTATAAAATACTGAAAACGTTCTGCATGCATGAACCAGATTTATTTTAGTAGAAGTCGTGACTTTTTCCACACAATTCACCTTTGAATATTTCTGCAGAAAAAGGAAATTCTGAAGCATACCGTCAGTGAAGCCTCGCTCTGCCTCCATGGTTCCCTGATTGCTCCCACATGTTATCAACTTTTTCTCTACTACATGAGCTCACAGGAAAACCTTTTCATCTTATTTCTTGCCCAGCATCTTGCAGGACCAGATGCTTTCATGAGAAACTTTCTCATAAAACAACAATTTCCAAGTTTTTTTTTTAGCAATAAAATAATACGGGACAAAGGGCTGTTCTGTCTTTCCAGGAGTAGCGGATATTACTGCAGCTCTGAATTATGCTACTGTACATTCAGTCGGTCAATTAATCTGTCATCATCGATCTGAGGCGAGTTCTTCACCTTCCCAGGGAACTAACAGATGTG
Organism: Poeciliopsis turneri; assembly: GCA_922788865.1. Lineage (NCBI taxonomy): Eukaryota > Metazoa > Chordata > Actinopteri > Cyprinodontiformes > Poeciliidae > Poeciliopsis > Poeciliopsis turneri. Next base: position 425,899 of record CAKLNU010000622.1, on the reverse strand, counting down.
GGGCTCCTTTTATAACTATGATTTATTTTCACTCAGAGATGAGAATCATTAAGAAAATTACAAAGAGCAACTAATGCAATCTCAGGCTGCAAGTCATGATTATTGTAGCAATCAATTAATCAGGTTTAACTTCACATTCTGCAGATTTTTCATTAAAGCCTTTTTTGTATAAAACTATAAATACAATAAGAGAAGCAGGTGAAGTCAAAGCTGTGCCACTTTGGGTAGAAGACATTTACAGACATATTTTTTACTTAAATGCAAAATGTATATAATTTTTGTAAATTTTTTGGTTTAATTATTGCTCTGAGAATGTCGTTCTTTCAGAAATTTTTATTTTAAAAGTCTGTATCCTCCAGTTGATGATTAATCAATGACTAAATCAGTTAACAATTATTTCAATAATCAATTCATCACATTTCAGCAAAGTGTAAATCTATTTCTGGTTAAACAGCTGTATGTTCCTACTTGAAAGAAATACGTGTAAGTAGCAATGAGAAGAAAATGTAAAGACTGATAATAATAATAATAAAGTATGGCAGTTTCATGCTGCGTGGATCCTTTACTTCAGCTGCAAAAGACTGGAGTCTGGAACAGAGGTTCACCTTTATCAGGTCAGTGACCCTAACCACGTTTCCATAGCTACGACAGAATTAAAAAAGCATGGCCTAGTCAAAGTACACACCGAAATCCGACTGAGAAGGATCGTAGACGAGTAACAGATTTGTTCAGAGGGAAATGTTTCCCCTATACCAGAAGACTTTACTCCACAAATCCTTTGTAATTTATTTTAGGATTTTAGAAAAACAAATATCTTTTATTTCTGTGCAACAGCAGCAAAGTGATAGAAAATCACACAAAGATAAAATATAGAGTAAAAACAGAATAAAGGGCAAAATTTTGACATAAATAGTGTGTAGTTATGAAAAAACTGTGCAATGGAGATGGTTGATTAAACAATTTGCATCTCTATGTCACACTATTTGCAATTAGTGAGAATAATTTAATAATTATATAATTTTGCTTCCAACAAATAAAGTCCGAAATCCTCTTTTACTGTTTCCTGTGAATCTTGTTTTTCTCCCTTTTGTTCATTTCAGTCTTTCCTGGGTGTTGAGGGAACAAAAAGCGGTGAAAAGCTACTCTGCTCTGACGGCAGGTCAGAAATGAGAAGTCAGGGTGCAGAAGGAGGTTCACAGGGTTTAATGAGGATTTGGGCTGTAAGGGGGCGGAGCCTGCGGGTCCTGGGATTGTATCATCCGTGGGCATGCTCCCTCCTGCAGCCGTGACATCACCGCAGCATTCCTTTCCACAGAGCTGGAACAACAGAGACCCCCATCACTCTCCTCATCGCCATCTCCTGTTAACCCTCTCTGCACGCCCCCAAATCTGCTCGGTTTCCAACATCCCTTTTTTAGCTTTGAAGGAGCGGAGTGGACGTCACAGACTTCTGAAAGTAGCCATAATATTTGCTGATCAGCAGCCCTGATATGACGCATTCAGTCCGGCGTTGTGATTGCTCCACACATCTTTTGCCTCTGCTAATACGCCACAAAGCGCAGAGATGCTGATAACCAGGAAAAGTTTTAAGTGTTGTCAAATGGTGTGTCCCAAAGTGGAGCTCTGCAGGGGCCAAAGGCTGCTAATGCCACAAGATACTGATAGTGAGTCAAGACCAAAAGTGATATAATGTGGGGGAAGGGAAGAAGGAAAGAGGGGGAAGAAGAAAAAAAGGAGGCAGACCCAATGAGGGAGGTAGTGAAAATAAGGTTAAGAGGACATTAAGGCAGAGCTGTACAGGAGAGACGAAACAGAGGACAGTCAGAGGTGCTCTGAGCGCCAGGTACGGTCCAATCCGGATAGATAACAAAATGGGAGTTGGCTGTGTGTGTCTGCGTGTCCACGTCAGGGTGAAAAACCCTTTATGACACTGTAAAAACAGTGCTGTTGGGACAACTGCACGTTGCACAACTCTGTGTGAGCGTACATGCATCTGAGTGAGTGTATGACTGTTCCAGTGTTTGCCAAGTTTTCATAGTGGATGAATATGTCATGATGTTTTTTCTCTTCTCTCTCTTTCTCTTTCTCTTTTTTTTTTTTACTGCACTTTGCCAGAGATTAACTGTTCACTTTTTATGGTCAGGAGGGAGGCTGGATTGTCATTCAGCCAGAGAAAGGAGGAGGGGTCGGCAGACGGCAGAGCTGGGGAGGGGAGGGAGATAGAGGAGGAAAAAGGAGTGGCTTTCTGCAGATAGGCGCCCCTCTCCACCGGAGTAAAGTCTTCTCTCACAGGCAGCTCATGGGAGTGGAAATAAAACAGAAACTCTGATATCCAGACCAAAGAAGAAGAAGACTTGACTTCACGCCTCCTTTTTTCCCAGGTAAGCTGGAGCCAGATGATTTGGATTCCTTCCTCTGAACCATTCATTGTGTCTGATAAAAGCTGAAAGTGTGTGATTATTCCTCTGAGGAGGAAAGTGAACAGCCTCTTAATGCTGACTGAGGGCGTTAACGTGTCTCTCTCTCTCTCTCTCTCTCTTGGTGATGACCTCTGGTCTGTGCTGCAGTCAGGCTGTATGAGGGTTTCACTCAACCATGGCATCAGCAGCTCCACAGAAAAGGATGGTCTCCTCCGTCTTCATCACACTGTCGTCCCCTCACCGAGCCACCGTGACACAGCAGCAGCAGCAGCAGCAGCCGGCCCTCCGCACCCACAGCGGCCCAGACAGGCAGCACAGCGCTGCAGGTGATGACCTCTCCTCCCTCCGGCAGAGAGCAGAGGAGACGTCACCCGCTAACACTGGCAGAAACTGGACCGGTGCGGGGCCCCGGGCCAGAGCGTCCGGCCCTCACAGTCAACCCCGACCTGCCCCAACAGGAGCCACCAAAGCCGAGGTGCAGGAGAAAAACAGGAGCTCTTCAGGTATTCATGACCGAGCTTGTTTTAAAGTGTTTGTTCCTCTTTTTTGGCCTTTATTGGATCCCACGGTTTCACTCAGAAAGCTGCTTTAAGAAGCAGAGATATCTAATCCAAACCTCCTCTGGTGTTCTGCACAGAAAAGAGTTAATGTTGGAAAACATTGCAGGCATTAATCAGAGCAGGGGTGTCCAAACTTTCAGCTAAAATCTTCCAAAGTGCAAGAAAAACAACAAAACTATAATTTACACTGCAAAAATACAAATATTATCAAATATTTTTGCTCTAGTTTCAATTGCAAATATTTTTTTACATTTAAAAAAAAGACAAAACTTACTTATAGGTAACTTTTCTGCAAGATATAGCAGCTTGTTTTAAGTATATAATTCTTAAATATTGCTGATTTGCAACAAGACATTTTTCCTATGTTTTAAATGAAATAATCAGCCAGTGAAATTGGTACAGTTTTATCCAAATTAAGCAATTATTCGCTTAAAGCAAGCTGAAAAGTTACTTTTAAGTTAGGTTTGTCTAATTTCAAGAGAACTAAGATATTTGCTAAATAAAATCAACCAGAAATATTTGTAAGATTTTGTGTTTTGCAGTGAAGCAAATAAAGTAGACTTAATATCTTTTCTTTTTTTGGTGGGAAAGGGATGTTATTTATCATAGATCCAAAACTTTATTTGATATTTGCTTCTCAAATTCTCTTAAGCTCTGTTGAATAAATTTATTCTGTTATGAAACTAAATTTAGCCGAGGTTTATAAATGAATGAAAATCTAATTCGGACGCAGCAAAGTCGGCTTTTCAGTAAAAGTCCCTGGATAGACGTGGTTCTACTTATTTTTTATTTATTTATGCAGTGCTGAGTTTCAGGAAGTCTCCATGCTCTCTAATCTTAAATAACTGTAAAGCTCAAAAATCAAACTTAAAAATGTAAGACTTAAGATGGTATTAGTATTATTTTGTTTCCACATAGAAAAAAATAAAAAGAACTGTGCTCTAAAGGCAGAGACATAAATAAAACAACAGCACCAACAAAGACATGGCGAATATTTAAAATCTACAAATGTTCAAAAAAAAAAAAGCAAATAGTTAAAGATAATATTTTTGGGTGGTTTCATCTGTAACATTTTTTTGAAGTGTCATTTATAACAACCTGCCATAAACATGAAAGAGTCTTCATGTATGTATGAATGCTGTCATGACGTGTCATTCAGTAAATAATGAATTTTTAACACAAAATTTAATTTAAAGTCTATTATAAGTATCAACGTTCCATCAAAAGTGTTATTATTTATTCATGACAACATTCATAAAGACTCCTTCATGTTTATGACAGTATCAAGTCAATTCCTATCCAATAAAACCATTTCTTCCATAAAGTCAATCTGAATTTGTTGCTTTCACTCCCAAACAGAGTTTTTCCCTCCTCCTCCTCCCAACGTTCTACCTTCATTGTTCTCTGAAGGTGCAGCTCTTCCTCCTCCTCCTCCTCCTCCATCCCTGACGTCTCCCCTCCATCCACAGAGTCCTGACCAGATTCCAGTTTCCAACAAAGAGGTATCGCATCCCGTTAAAACCTTGTTTTTTACGTCATAGTTTACAGTTCTAATACTGGTGATATTTTTTAAGAATATATTTAACGTCTTGCAAAGTCTAAGAAACTCATGTTTCTTGCAGAAACAGCAAACTGAGAAGAAAATAAAATAAAATTCCTCACAATAGCGTACTTCAAAACATTTTGTTCTATTATTGTCTGGACTAAATAAAGTGGAACAAAAGACAAGGAAAAGGGAAGAGATCGCAACAGAAGATCCATTGTTTTACTGGTCCATGTGTTTTTCTTTGAAAGTCTTCCTGCAATTTTCTTCATTGTCCAGATTTTTCCTGCACGTTTTCAGATGCACGAGATTTACAGTTACCTCGTCTGCAGCCGTGGAGAATCTGACACAATTTATAGATTTAGAACAACAGAAGGATTCATAGTTTGTTGACATTTATATGTTGTGACCTTCCTAAAATAATGGCTTACATAATTTTTTATTTTGCCAAAAGTGATTTAAAAAAAAAAAAAAAAATGAAATAAAATAAAATAAAAAATAATTAAAAAAATTAGAATAAATAAATAAAAAACAACAACAAATAAATAAATAAATAAATAAATAAATAAATAAATAAATAAATAAATAAATAAAATGACCACTCTTTCTTTCCAAAAGATGTTTCAGGCCGAAAAAAAAAAAAAGAAAAAAAAAATCACTTTTGGCAAAAAAAGACGTTATTTGACAATTTGGAGAGTCTTAAGAGGAAAATAAGAAAAACTGGACCAGGACAGATATTTGAGTCTCTATGTTGTTAATCAATTGTGTTTTTCAACTGCTTTTTTCAGTCTTAGTTTCCTTTTGCATGAATTATTTATTACATTTTCAGGTAAGAGCATTTTCGCCAACCAGACGCTCAAAACACGATGAAGAAACTAACGGGATTCACAGAAACAGCCGAGACGTGACCACAGAGAGCAAAGGTTGCAGGATTTCTATTCACATTTTCAGTTTAGCATGACTCATCGTCTGATCTTAACTTTTGTAATATTTGCAACTGTGCAGATTTATGTGGCTTCTGTCGGAAATCCCTGGGCCTTTCTGAACCTGCGATAGAAGCCCTGAACAGGATTTACCATGAGGGCTGCTTCCAGTGCAGATCCTGCCACCTTCCCCTGGCCGGGAAGCAGTACTACAACAAGGCAGGAATCCCTCTGTGTGAAGACTGCTATCAGGTGGGTCATCGCTCATTTACCTCCAGGAAAATAAATCAAGGTTAATTAGCAATGGGGCTGAAGGAATCCATTTCTACTCTGCAAAAGCACGAAGTCGTACCAAGAATTTGGTCTTGTTTCTGGGCAAATATCTAGCGTACAAGTAACTTTTCAGAGAGATTTTGGAGCCAGGATTAAGTCAATATTGACTTATTTTAAAGTGGAAAAAATGTCTCCCAGAGGAAGTAGTATATATTTTTCATCAATGTTAAAAAGTCACAACGGCAACAACAGGAGTGGATGATGTTTCAAATCCAACACTTTTTCAAGCAGACGCTGTTTCATACACTCTGCTGGTCAGAGACAAGGAATTCAAATTTTATTTCTGAAAAAGCCGTCAAAGTCTAAGAAAAACTTTGAAAGACATTTATTACATTTTGGAGAACTATTGATCCAGAGTTTAAAAATTCAAAAGAAAATGCAGGTTATAGTTCACTTGCATTGAATTATAAGTTATTAGGTTATTATTAGACCTAATAACTCTGTTATAAAGACTTATTAGGGCTTGATGATTAGTCGGTGCTGCATCTTTTTCTGTGTTTTAGGCTAGTTTGGAGCTGTGCTGGGCGTGCGGGGAGATTATCACCGACCAGATAATCCGTGCAATAGAGCGAACGTACCATCCCTCCTGTTTCACCTGCACAACATGCAACCAGCAAATTGGAGCACAAGCTTTTGCTCAGGGGGAGGTTGGTGAAGTTTACTGTCTGCAGGACTACTACAGGTGAGAAAAAAAACAGCAATTACGTCAAGTGGTGGGAGCAACAAGAATGTGTTGCAGGCCCTGTAGCATTTTGTTTAAAATCCTTGTACCTTGTGAAAGTATTTTAAAAGGAGTGAAACCTTTCAGCCTTTGAATGTTAAAAGCTGGAAGAGGCAAACCCAAAAGTCTGCCAAGGTGTTTACATAATATGTTGAATCAGGAGGAGTGACGACTTGAAACATGTCGTTCAAAAACTTTTCACCTTCAATCTGACTGACCTTCAGCTTCATTATCATGAGGGAAAAAATCAAGGTTTTATTTTTCATTTCCAGCTCAGAAGGTCTGAAAAAAACAAAACAAAAAAACAACGTATGCAAGTTCTGAAAAAGGATCACAGTTATACACTACTTTGTGATGGATGTTTTAACTTACTACCATTAATATGATGTTTTCTCTCATTTACACCACTTTTATGTTCTAATTTAAAACTATTTGCATACAGAAAATATGCTCCGATGTGTAGTGCCTGTGACCAGCTCATCATTCCTAAAGAAGACGGTACTGATAGCTACACTGTTGAGTGTCTGGGGCGCTCCTACCATGAGAACTGCTATAGATGTGAGGTAAGTATTTACTCTGCAGACAGTCTCCTGAATGGACTTACTCACAAACATGTAAACACGCAGAGGCACGTCATTCTGCAGCTGGCACATCTTTCTTCTTCTCTGCAGGACTGTGGCATCCAGCTCTCCCCTGAACCAAACGAGCACGGCTGCTATCCTTTGGAAGGGAAAATGTTGTGCAAAGCCTGCCATGTCAGCCTGGTTTCTGGGCAGCAGTAACATCACCTGTTCTCGCTGCAAGCAAAAGAAAACTGGGTGTTCAGCCCAACGATTCACATGTGCCTTTGCAGGAAAGCATACGTCACAATGCTTTCTTTGATGTCGCATCTAATTTCTTTCCAATTTGTCAGGCTTTCAGAGAAGAATACAAATCAACTTTTCTTTTATACTTGATCATTTTGCACTCGAGATAAAAATGAACATATTTATGCAACTGGCTTTGCAAAACCTATTTGTAACAAACTAGTAGAATCTGGATTTTTTTAGCCTTGTAGAACAAAATATATATATATTTTAAGCATTTATAGAAAAACTAAAGTGACATAATATATAGCCTGTTAAATTAGGTTCTAAGATACATACATGAACTGGAAATGTTGCACCCTCAGTATATAAATGTATTTAGTACATAATCATATAACAGGTTTAGACAAAGCACAGATCAAAACAGCAGATAAAAAGAAAGGAAGATTCCTAAGTAAACAGGTCAGAGCCTGCATTATTCATCCTGATTTGTCAAATCTGTTTCAGCTTTTTTAGTAAATTGGTTTTATTTTTATTTCTATATCTCAAAATGGCTTCTGGAATTACATATCTTTTGAAATATGTAAAAAAAAAAAAAAATGAAATAAATCTTTTTTTTAAGAAAAAGGGTTTTGCTGTTTTGGTTTTTTTAAAACTCTGACCAATTGTAGACAAATGTCTTTTGTTAGGTTTCAGACATGAATAGACTGGCCAACTTCAATAGATATTTATATTGCTGTTCTGGCCGATAACCATTATTTAAAGATGTTGCATGTATATTTTCTTCATTTTTAGAGTATTTATTGAGAAAAACAGACTTTCAGGCACTCAAGGAGACAGGAAAGGGAAGTGGAGAATCGTGGCAATGAACACACGAGGAAGCAACGAGGGACGGGCAGAAATCAGAAAAGCTCTGACAAGGAATGACTGAAAACAGGAGGATTAATTGTTAGGAGGTGATTAGTGGCATGGAAATGAGGTGAGTCCAAAATCTGAATGTAATGTGACAATGAATACTTAAGACTATAGAAAAACTAACAAAGCAAATTAAAGCCGCAAGCGGCGTCGGGCGGCCCTCGCAGCCAAGCGCCGCTCCGGCCTATTGGCCACCGCGGGGGAACTAGCAACCGCCGGCCGCCAGCCACCACAGAAGCTCTCACGCAGTTTCCAGCACCTCCGCCCGCACGGCACCGCGGAAGCTGTTACACAGATTCCAGCAGGGCCGCCCACGTGCCATCGCAGAAGCCGTTGCGCAGTTTCCGCGCCTGTCCACCAGGCGGTACGCATCGATGCGTTCGGCGGCGATCCCTGACGACACACAAAAAATGTGTTGCAGATTGGTGCATTTAGCGAGGAGATATAGCTGGTGGATTAACCTAGGGGGCGCAGTGGAGTCGAATTACATTTTAATGCTGTTGTGCTCCTTAGAGGTCAACAAAGGTCATACATATCCAGTTTGGCGCCAGTCGGATGATCCATGAGTAACTTATAGCCGATCTTATGCACATGGCGAAGCACTGCAGTTCGCCATTTCTACACCCAAATTCGTGTTCGGTCAGCAGCCAGCATTCCACAGAGTTCATCATTTTAAGTCAGTTTTCAGATCATGAAACTCATATAAATGATAGAATAACAGTAAAATATACAGCAGAAAAAACAGGTCACTCTATGCTAAAAGTGGGCGGGGCTAACGTGATGTCATGAAGTAACCATGTAAATGTGTTAAGGACTGTTCTGCAGAGAGAATTAGAAAGTCTGGTCCAGCTGTCTTGCATTTGGAAGTTATTTAATCTTCATCTTTCATGGCAAATATTCAGTTTCACACTAAGCCACGCCCACATGCTTTCATGCTAACTACAACTTAGATGTAAATGCAGTGCAATTTCAACCTTCTTCTAAAAATCAGAGGAAAATTTTTAAAGTTCAAGGATGTTCCAGCTTAATAAACCATTCTGGTCAGTAATAAACCAAGGGCAAAGCACATTAGCAGAGCACAGTTAACTGTCACAACAATAGCACAGGCTCAATCCCAGCCATTAATTAGGTATTAATCACAGGAAGCGCTACAACTAAATATTATAACCCCAATGGATCGGTAATAAGATACTTAGCATTTTCTCAGAGCTCTTTTAAACAAGCCTTTAAACAGGTTCTATGCATAACAACAAACAAGGCTGAATGTATCAAACTGGATATATCAAACACACTATTCAGTCTCTTTAATTATAAAAGCGCTAGCATTACAAACGTTGCAGGCCTGACAGACTCGGTTAGCATCGTCCTCTGAGTTCCAAAACATGGCGGCTCCTATAATCAGCGTTACTCACCGCACCGCGAGTTACCAGTTTTTAAACGAACAGCAATAAAACTGCTCCAACTCCACTTCAACAATCCGTTCCGGCTCACGAGAGTTGTTCGAATCTGCAGCTCCAAAACCCAAAACAAAACGTTTTATCGTGGTCCGGTTCTGTGGCTCCAAAGTCCGTGCAAAATGTTCAGGAAACGTTAGCAGCTCCAACTGGTTAGCAAAAACAAAAAAAGTACAGTCCACAGCGGAATACGCCGAACCTCGTACGTAGCAGCTTGCTTCTGCAAGCTTGACTGATCAGTAAGATAGGGACAAGTTATATAGATGCATTTACTTGCAGTAGTAAATAACAGTTATTAACAAAACGCTACATTTAGTGCGTGTTTTAAGCCAACAAAAACTATCTGAGTGTTTACATATAACCACTATCTGAGTGTTTACATATAACCTTTCAGTTTATATGTAACCGCTATCCTTTTGGAAATTTCACGGCAGACGCTCGCAAAGTTTAGATGCGTCCCATGCGTCCGTCGATCTGTTTGTCATTGGTGGAGTAAGACTGACACCTACTGGCGAAATACTAGTATAGTTATTCATCATGTTTTGCTGTCATTCTATGTTTCATTGGTGGAGTAACACTGACCCCTACTGAAGAAATACTCATATAGTTATTCATAATTATACTTGTGCCGAAAGAGCGTTGTTTCATTGGTGGAGTAACACTGACCCCAAGTGGCGAATTACGGAAATAGTTTCTAAACAGTGACAGCTGATCAATCACGTACTTATTATTTTAACCAAGAATAATCAATATAATTATTGGAACAAACCAAAACACATAACTATGTATATTTAAATAATTATTATGTTAAGATGGCCTTCATAAATTATATTTTCAGGGCTGCATTAATGTTGAAGAGAAAATTACGTCTTTTACCAAAATAGTCGACTTCCTGTGGGGTTTAGACCATGGCTCCAAGAGACTTTTTTGTACGTCCTGAAAAGATACACATGTTTACCAAGTTTTGTAATTGTAGGTTAAAGCATGGCTTGGGGCTGATCATTTAAAGTTTTCTAGGGGGCGCTATAGAAAAATTAGGCCACGGCCACCAAATGTTGTGAAGGATTCCTGTCGGGGAGTCGACGAGGATTCATCCTAGTGAGTTTGGAGCAGCTCGGCCCGAAACTCTGGAATTGAGAGCCAAACGTATGGCAATGGCGTTACAGGTCACTTCGCCACGCCGCCACGGCCACCTGCTTCATCGAAGCTGGTCGGGGTTGGAATCCTCAACACACCAACATGTCTTCTGTCTCTGGGCACAGTTTCATGTTGATGAGGTCAAAGGGGTCACATCGCGACCGTTCACAGTAAAACATTACATTTCCTGTTCTCAGGGGGCGTGGCCTAAGTGATGTCATCATTCGACCATAGGGTATTGTAGGACACCCGATGATGATCAATCACAGTAACTTTGGTGCTTCTGTGAGTTTCTGTGTCGGAGACATAACAGTTTATGTTTTTATGGCGAGTCTGTGAACTTTGACCCCTGCTAGGCCCCCTTTCAGCATACTCAAAAACTCACCGTTTTGATAAGTTTAGATGGGACATGCCTTATGAACAGACTGACCGAGTTTGAAGCCGATCAATCGAAATCCCTAGGAGGAGTTCGATCAAATACGAAGGCTGAAAACGGCAAAAATGGGGTCAAAATCGGAGCTTCAATCCAAAATGGCCGACTTTCTGTGATACTTGCACTATGACATTAATTGTAAATTTTGAGCGTCTTGGGGAGCTCTACAAGTGTACCAAATTTCATGTCTCTACGATGAAGTAAGTGAATAGGAAAGGGTCCTTTGAAAATTTCTAGGTGGCGCTGTAGAGCCATTTCTTGTGTGATTTTTGTGTTGACCTTAAAAATCAAAATTTTTAAACTCCCTTTATGCTTCCGCCAAGTTTGGTGAGTTTTTGAATATGATAAGGCCCCCAAAAAGCCCCCCAAAGAGGTGGGAAGAAAAATAATAACAAACAGTACAAAAACAATAGGCCTTCGCAGCGCTTAGCTGCTCGGGCCTAACAAACCCAAAACGGAGCACAACCCACCATTAGAATGACTCAAAAGTATCAAGCCAACATTTGACAAGAAAGAGTGTTAACAGGAAAACAGGAAGTAAACGGAACACAGCCTACCAAAATAAAACAGGAACTGAGATTCACAAAGACAGGCAGGGGAAGTTAGGTTAGCTAAGATTATGAGAGTAAAAAATAACTTTTGACTTTTACTTGAATAATTTTATTGAATAACATTTCTGGATAATCTGGCCACTTCAATGAATGTAAAACAAACTTGCTTTAACCAAAAATTCACCAGACTCAACTACCATAAGTTTTATCTTTGAATGAATTTATTTGGAAAAATGTTTCGTTTGCCTAATTTTGTTGTTTTGTAATTATATTATTCATATAAATTATTTCTTTTTTGGTTTTTAAAATCCAAGAATTTCCACATAACTTCGATTTTTGTTATTGTAATTTTTAAGCATTAAATGAGTGGTATTTTGATCAGTTACTATGTACTTCAGTAGCCTTTTTACAAAATATTGTTTTAGTTTTATTTGAGTAATTTCTTGGACGTCCACATTTTACTTTTACTTCTACCCACCTCTAATAATAATGATTTAATCATGCAGAAATTAAGCATATGCCTACATAAAAATATATATAAATTTTAATTGTTTATGTTGTGTATATATTTTCTTATTTTCCTCCTATGTGTCGGTAATGTAGCTTTCTGTCTGCACTCGCGCACAAAAAATCTTGTGTTGATTTGTTGTCGTCATGAAACCGCGTGCTCGCTGCTCACGCCTGCGCCTGGGTCACTCACGCACGCGGCAACCCGAAACCTCGGTCCGTCGTCTTCGTCGTATCATCGTCATCGCGTCCAAACCTACCGGGGAGGGAGCGAGGCCGGCGCGCGTGCACGCGCTCTGATCGAGGACGCAGCAGAAGCAGCAGCAGCAGCAGCCAAGCCAGCAGCTAAAGCTACACGGGGAGCAGGCGGTCGGGCCCACATCGTTCACGGAATCAACCGTCGGTCATTTTGTTCAGGCGGACCTCCGACCGGCAGGGGATTAAAAACGTGCGAGATCATATGTGTTTGAAGGGGGAAAGAAGATCGCAAGATGGTTCGGGAAACCAGACACCTCTGGGTGGGAAATTTACCCGAACATGTTCGCGAGGAGAAAATCATGGAGCATTTTAAAAGGTACGTTACGCAAGCGAGAGACGGTGTTTGCGGACCTGCGCGCGCTGGCTTCAGCACTAACCTTTTCTCGATGCGAGGCTACGCTGCTAGCCCTGCTAACACCGCTAACGTTAGCATTATTAACTATTACTCCTCGAGAGGTTCCGTGTACTGTGCGTGTGCTTTATTACATCACATTTGCATTTGTTTAAGAATATTTACCGAAAGCGACTCGCCCAGGTGTACATGTGGATATTTTAGAGTCTTCCGCTAACTTTTGCTAACGCAAGAAGGCAGTTAGCTGTTAGCCACCGAGCTACCACCCAGCCAACCATTTTGTGGGAAGTCGACAGGTTTTCGTGATCTGTGCAAGCCAAAAGACAGCCAGGGTCCACCGTTATGATGTGGAGGACTTTTGTTATTTTGATCACTCAAATGCGACTTTTCCGTTCGCTGCCAGTCTAATATCGCAGAGAAGTATTTTTAAAAAGCCCAACTCTAAATAATTTTAATGAGCTTTGAGGACTCGGGACCAAATGTTAGCAAGTTGTTGAGCTGCACAGCGTTCAAGTCGGCTGCTGTCACTGAAACTACTTTAAATTGTGGTGCTGTAGGATTAACTCCACGAACCGCGAAACATTGTGTTTTCCTCACTTGTCACTACTAAGGTTGATAGACGTCAATATTTACTGCTTTACTGATATTTTATCGTTTTTGTTTGCGTCGTAATTTAGAGGCCATTCTCATCAACAAACTAATCTAAAGCTACCAAACGCATCAATTTGTTTTATCATTAGAGTCAATTTGATTACTATTGTGTTTTTGTTTTGATTAGTTCAGTGCATTTGAACAGTATTTACAACACAAAGTGCCATCGTCCTGGCTGCTTTGTAGGTTGTAATCTAAAACTGGTTAAATACAAAAAGAAAACGCAGTTAATTCTTTTTCAGATAATCTCTGTGGTGGACACTATCTTGTTGCCTTCTCTGCTCTTGCATATCAAGTTTGTTCCATACAGAAAGACAGTAGGCTATTTTTGGGTACTCTGAATGTAACTCCTTCTTTGTTGTGTCTGTAATTTCCTGTCAGGTATGGCCGCGTGGAGAGCGTCAAGGTTCTGCGAAAGCGAGGGTCAGAGGGCGGTGTTGCAGCCTTTGTGGATTTTGTGGATATCAAAAGTGCACAGAAGGCTCACAATGCTGTCAATAAGATGGGAGACAGAGACCTTCGGACTGACTACAATGAGCCGGGGTCAGTCCCCAGTGCTGTGCGGGGCCTCGAAGACAGCTCCCCCTCCAGCAGTCGAGACGTTGCAGGATTCCCTAGGGGAACAGTTGGCCCAGTGTTTGGCCCACCTGTGTCCCTACACACCCGAGAGGGACGTTTTGAACGGAGAATAGATGGGTAAGTGGACACGGTGTCCCTCAAAAAAAAAATCCAGAGTGCTCTAGGTTTCATTTAAGTGTAAAACCTGTACACATAGTGGGGTTATTCATCAGGGAGCGGTACCTCCAGGGGTCACACAAAGGTAATCTAGGGATCACTCTACTCTTCATCACACCCGACTCGCCTTGCCCATGGGATTTAAGTAAATTAATTTTACTATCATTTGCAAAGGTAACTATATTTCAAGGTTTTTTACATCTGGTTTGGATTTTACATCCAAGAGGAATATCCTGGTGAGCTGTGGATTTATTATGTGGGATACTACCTTGGGGAGATTTTGGATATGTTTTTTAATGAACATGGAATGTAACCCTGATTTATACTTGGATTTGCCTGAAGCTGGAGATAAATTCCAAATATGAAGGATTTACTTTTTGCCTGAAGGATTTATTGAGGTATATCAATGTCCTGCCATTGGCCTATCAGTTTTGACCCAAGACTTGATTATTGGACTACTCCCTTTCCCAATATGTGGATATACCCTGTTCTGGATTTTAAGTTTTAAGCAACTGGATGGAAGAACTTAGAGAATACACATCACAAGAAAGACTGAACAAAGGCATATATTCTAAGTTTTCCAAGTTACTTTAGAGTAAAATGTAACTATTTAACTGATGCCATGCCCCAAATGTGGAAGTTATATTCAGAAGGCAGAAAGAGAACGCTCCCGGATCCAAACGGCCGTCTTCCAAAGTTTTTGCCGTAATTCTTCATCTGAGGAAGCTTGAAGAAGGCTGGAACATCGTGGATGCAGTTCATCACGGACAGAGTGATGTGGATCATACGGTGGCTAGGTTTATTGTTGCCATTTATCTGGAATACCACGGTGTGGATGTACTTTACCTGTGCGTGCGACCTCCAAGTGTCCAGGATGACTGTAAACAGAAAAAATAAAAAAAAAGCCATGCATTTCTACCAACACGCCTAAAGGGATCTTTGGACTTTGGAATTATGCAATATCAAGACTCGAGAAGGATTTATTACTCTGTGATGTGTCTGATTCTTCCAGAAGTTAAGAAGCAGGATGTAATCCACTGGGATTTTTTTTATTTTATTTTATTTTTTTATTGGTATGTTTAGTTTTTTCTCCAATGGAGTCGCTCAACCTTTGGGACATACTCTTTCCTTATTCTACCATGGCCACCAACACTGATGATCCATTTGGATATATTTGCCATACTGCCTTCAAACATATTATTAGCTAGTTGACCTGGATATGCAGATTAAGTTCATCATCATATTTTTTTTTGACATGTTATCAAGTTATTTTTTTCCCCCACTCAATTTATTCAGATTTGTCAAGGAGCATATTTCTAAAGTTGTTTGCTTTTCTTTTTTTTGTCCTCATCCACTGGAGAGAATTAAGTAACTAAATACCAAACTGTGGAATATAGAGGAATCCTCACCTGGTCCTTGAAGATAACTCAAAGTACAATTCAGGAGAAACATTTTTCCCCTAATTGGATCAATTGATGTTTTTGTTTTTCTCCAATTTTTCATTGGGGCATTCACATTCTGACCACCTAGATTTTATTTGGATTAATTTTGGTAACTTCTTTCCCAAAAGGTTGGTATTTCTCTGGCCATATTTTTATCTTTCTGCTTCCCTAGTGCTTTGTGAAAGTTTAGTTTACTGCTGCTTTTAGATGAAGTTGCATAATTTAATATAAGAGGTGAATAATCTTTTTCAGCCCATGAATATGTTTCCTTTCACCGAGTTACAAAAGTAGTACAATGTGTAACTTACATTTTAAACAGCATGCATGACATGTACAAATCCATTCCTAGATTCTTTATAGGATTTTAAACTTGAAAATCGAACAAAATGTTATTTCTTTTATGTGAAACATTTTTATAAGCCTCTGAAATCTGGACATAGAAATACACATGAAAGAAGTTGAAGCAGATTGAATGTGACTAGGTTCTCTTTCAAGACAACCTTGCCCCTTCCCTGGAGTAATTTGTCACTATTACACCATTTAAAAACGTATCCTGACACCTGTTGTTGCTTAGACAACAAATAAATGTGGAAAGAAAACCGACGCCTTGCAAAAGTATTCATTCCCTTTGGTCTTTTTCACATATCTCATGTTACAAACACAAACTTCAACATAGTGTTTTTTTTGCTGGAGATTTATCTCGATATAGACTTTGATTTATAACAAGGTATATCAAAAATGCTTTTGCAAATCAAAATCTGAAAAGTGTGGAGTACATTTCTTTTCAGTCCCGCCGATTTTAATAATTTTTCAACCACTTTTAGTCTGTCCCGTCTTCCTATATTGCGTAGCTTTCTGATCAAACTTGACCAGCTTCTCTGTCTACCCACAACATAATGCTGCCAACACCATGTTTCACTGAGTGCATGGTAGGTTAATGGGGGATGTTCATTGCTAGTTTTAACCAAAAGCAGCTTTCGACCAATTTTTGACAAGAGCACCTTCTTCCACATGTTTACTGTCTCCTAAAAGGCCCTAATGGATCACCTTTATTTAAAATAAGGGGTGGTTATATACACAGCTGGACTCAGTAAACTAATTTAAGTAACTACTTAAAATATTTGGCTGCAATTTATTTTAATAAGGGATCTGAGAACAAGTTCAAGTCACACTTAGATTTGTGATTTTTTTTTTTCTAATATTTTTTTACTCTACCACATACAACTGCACAAAACCACACTTAAAATGGTTGTTTCAACATGACAAATGTGTTAAGCTTCTATGAATACCATTACAAGGCGTTGTAATTATGTATTTCTTCAGCCTAGATTTTCAAATTGCTGCCCTGTATGCAAAGCTGGTTCTGAAAACATAATGAGTAGTGAGCCTATTCTTTCTTTGTGTAGTTGTGGCATACTTGGTTGTTTTCTAACAAGTTGCTTTGTTGCATATGTGCTGTATAAGTAATTCATGGACTATTTTTAATTCAAGAGTTTACTAATTCTCCTTTTCTTTTGTAAATCTCTCTATCTTGTTCTTAATTCACAGTAGCTCAGAAAGCCGTGAACGTGCTTATGATCACAGCCCATATGGCCACCACGAGCGCAGCGGGACTTTTGACAGACAACGTCACTACAACGCTGATTATTACCGTGATCGCCCGGTGTTTGCAACCGCTGGCCCTGGCAGCAGTGCCATCGGAGGGAGTTTTGAGGCGGCAGACCCACATTTTGACTCTAGAATACGAGACCCATTTACTCTCACCAATTCAACACGGCGAGACCTCTACAGAGATGATAGGGGGAGACGGGTTGATCGATCTTATCATCACCACCGTCGAAGCAGATCATCTCATTCCTCCCAGTCCAGGCATCCGTCTCCTCAGCGGACTGCAGGGCAAACCTCAAAAACCCCTCATTCTCCTAAAAGAACCCCTTTGTCCCCCGGAAGAGGCCCAAGGTCGAGATCTCAAAGCAGATCTTCAAGCTCCGACTCTGTCAGCAGCACCAGCAGCACAGGCAGTGGCAGGTATGCATCTTAAAATCTGAACGGTTACATTATTCATTTGTTTTTCCAACTGATTTTTGTGTCTGTTCTGTCTCTGTTTGGCAGTGACTCAAACAGCAGCTCCAGCGATGGTTCCCGGGCCCGCTCCGTTCAGTCGTCGGCGGCTCACACGGCTCCCCAGACATGTTTAGTGATGGACTCTGAAGAGCCTCGGAGAAGCTTTGGGATTAAAGTGCAAAACTTACCAGTGCGCTCCACAGGTTAGTTTTGTTAGACATCTGGACAGAGAAGAGCAGCCTCTTAAGCACTTTTTTTTCATCCATTTTTTATTAGAGAAAACTGCCGCTAAATATGGAGCTGTTCCAGTTTGACTTAAACACAGGCTAAAATTACCTATAAAAATTTAATCTGTAATTTAGCACCATATTTGGAAAATCTGTTTTCATTTGTGTTGCAGATTTGACTAATAGTTTGACTTTCCTTCTGCAGATACAAGTTTAAAAGATGGACTCTTCCATGAATTCAAGAAATATGGGAAAGTGAATTCAGTGCAGATCCATGGCGCATCAGAGGACCGCTATGGATTAGTGTTCTTCAGACAGCAAGAGGATCAAGAGAAAGCCCTTAGCGTCTCCAAGGGAAAGCTGTTCTTTGGCATGCTGATTGAGGTTACAGCCTGGAATGGTCCAGGTAAGAGGTGACAGATGACAAAATCATCAGGACCAGGCTAAGAAAAATGTAGTTATGAGAATAAATAGTCATAATACAAGAAAAAAAGTCATATTACAAGGTTTAAGTTATTTGACAGTAAGTCAATAAAGTTGTAATTATAGGATAATGACCTTATATTAGGAGAATGTAATTGTAGTGCGAGAAAAAAAAGTTGTAATAGAAGAGTAGTCATTTTGACGGAAGTAAATCAAAATGAGAGTAGTGATAATAGTACGGGGGTGAAAAAACGTATGAGAATAAAGAATAAACTCAATGTTACAAGAATAACATTGTAATATTGAAAAAGTTTGTAATTTGATAAAAGTCATCTTACAAGAAAAAGGTAATGTTACAAGAACAGTCACACAACAGTAAGTTGAAATAATAACAAAAGCCATAGCACCAGAATA
Organism: Poeciliopsis turneri; assembly: GCA_922788865.1. Classification (NCBI taxonomy): domain Eukaryota; kingdom Metazoa; phylum Chordata; class Actinopteri; order Cyprinodontiformes; family Poeciliidae; genus Poeciliopsis; species Poeciliopsis turneri. The sequence goes on along the minus strand of CAKLNU010000622.1, from coordinate 407,030 downwards.
AAGTCATAATATTACTAGGATAAATAATAATTTTGTAAGTTTTGTGAGGTTATACTATGGTATTGGTTTTACCAATAAGGACATACTTAATCTTTCTCACATTAGTATCAAATTATTATCAGTAGCAGAATTTTTTAACGTGCACAAACTAATGTCTGCTTTGAAAGAATCAAGCTGTCAGACCTTAATAACTCTGTCAAAGCTTTGATCTCATGAACTTTTTTCCTGGTAATATTGTCTCTATTCTGCTTATGACTTCATTCTCGTAATTTTCAAACAAAAATCTTAATCTGGCTCTAATACGTTGCTGTGAGATGGATATTATTTAACATGTCTGAACTTCCATAACTTGAGCGGATGCAAAGATAGTTGGATTAAATGTAGCCTGTATGACTGAAACCTATTTCTTCCCCTCAGAAACAGAGAATGAAAACGACTACAGACCGTTAGATGGACGCCTAGACGAGTTCCACCCCAAGGCTACAAGGACGCTGTTTATAGGAAACCTGGAGAAGACCACCAGTTATCAGCAACTCCTGGACATTTTTCAGCGCTTTGGAGAAATTGTTGTAAGTTCCCACACAGATTTATGTTGTGAAACTAACGTTTCCAACTTTACAGTAAGCATCATTGTAATTCTTGTCACTTCCTCTCAAGGACATCGATATCAAGAAAGTAAATGGGATTCCTCAGTATGCTTTTGTCCAGTACTCTGACATTGGCAGCGTTTGCAAGGCCATAAAGAAAATGGATGCGGAATATCTGGGGAACAACAGGCTTAAGGTAGTAATTTTATTCCCTGTAAAGAAAGAATTATTTACAGCTTATGGCTATAAAATTGTTGCTCTATATCTCTCTGCAGCTTGGTTTTGGGAAGAGTATACCTACTACATGTGTCTGGCTTGATGGTTTGGCCCCCAACATCACAGAGCAATACCTCACACGCCATTTCATGCGTTACGGGCACGTAGTTAAAGTAAGCCTCTTTTTTTTTTTTTTTTAACTTCTCTATAAATTTCCAGACTTTATTGTAGTTCTTCTGGTTGTAACTGTGTGCTTGTAAATTTCACAGGTCGTATTTGATAGACTAAAGGGGATGGCGCTCATCTTGTACAACAACACAGATTTTGCTCAGGCAGCTGTGCGGGAGACCAAAGGCTGGAAGATCGGTGGTAATAAAATTAAGGTAAAAAAGAAAAAGACACATTAATGTCTATTGGTTTTTTTTTTATTTCCTTATTTCTGTATTTAATTGGTATTTGTGATCGTCAATAGGTGGATTTTGCAAGTCAGGAGAGCCAGAATGCGTTTTACCGCTCAATGCAAGCCTCTGGACAAGACATTAGAGACTTTTATGAAGTTCCACCAGAACGACGGTAAATTTATTTTCTTTCTCATTTAATTGCTCCATTGGTATTTTCAGGAATTTAAATTAAGCTTTCGTAAATATGTAGAAAAACAAACGTTCAGAAATGTATTTTTAACATTTCTGAAGTGATTACTAAGATCTTCTATTCATTTCACAGAGAGGATCGCAGACCTCCTTATCATGAGTTTACAGCAGAGAGAGCTTACTATGAGAATATAAGAACCACTGGCCTTTATCCAGAGGAAGCTCGCAGAGAGTACACTGCACGCAGCAGAGAGCGTTTTCCTGAACTGGAGCATTATCAGGGAGAACACTTTGACCCACGTTATCATGAGGATCCAAGAGACTACAGGGATTACCGAGACCCCTTCGAGCAGGACATCAGAAAATATACCTACATTCAAAGAGAACGAGAAAGAGAGCGGGAGCGTTTCGAGGCCGACCGCAGCAGGTGGAGCCCGTCGCAAAGAAGAGCTGTCACTCCCACAATTTCCCCTTCTCCATCCGAACGTGCTGCCAGAGACTCAGAACGGCGCGTTTACAGCCAGTCTTCAGAGAGGAGCGGCAGCGTGAGCTCCATGTCGCCTCCACATTTTGACAAATCTGAAAAGACCTTGCCAGATCAAGCAGCAAAGAGTGAGAAGAGTGAGAAGAGCGCTCAGCCTGATCGCATAGCAGGGCCAGAGAAAATCAAACGTCCAAAAAGAAAAGATAAAACTGACAAAGAAAAGACTGAAAAGAATAAATCAAGGAAAGGAAAGGGTCAGTCCCCGGCTAGCCAGGTACCAGAAACAGAGCCGGACGCTGCTTTTGATGGAGGATCTGGAAGAGGAAGGGGATCAGACCAAGATGTTCATGAGAAACCGAAATCCAAGGTGGATGGAGATGCTCTGTCTGGAAACCAGTTAACTGCTCCTCAAGACTCTGTAAAAACTGAAACGACTAAAGGGGATATTGGAGAGCTAGACGGAAAACCCAAACCCAAACCCAAACAACCCAAGTCTGATATTGGAAACGATGGAAAGGATTCGGCAGTGGATTCAGATCGCCTCGCTGCAAGAAAAAGGCGCTTTGGGGATTTAGGTAGCAAGACTGTTCGTCAGAAAAGAAGCAGACATGAGGAGGAGGATGGCAATCAGTCATCAGACTTTGGATCCAGTACCACATATGTGAAAGAGCCAGATGCAGACAAACACAAAGATCCTCAGCGTCGAGATTCACGACTCAAAACAGAAAAAAGTGTCACTCAAAAGGATGGACTAGAGGACCTCAGGGGACAAAGAGAAAAATCTGAAGGTTCTGCAGATCTGCCAGAGTCAAAACGACAACAAGGAAGCATTTCCTCCAGAAGGCTCTCAGTAGAGGGGAATTCAGATCAAAGCATTTTAAGAGAGCAAGAACAAAATGCTGCATTCAAGCCTAGTCAGAATGCTGAAACTAATAAAAACACCAAGACTAAAGAAGACCATGTTGACATTGATCTCTCTCAGAGTTACCGCAAGCAGATGGAGCAAAACAGACGTTTACACATGCAGCAGCAGCAACAGCGCGAGTCTGACAAACTGAAAAAAGCAGAAAGTCTGCAAAGAAACGAAACTGAAGACCTCGAACATCGTAGCCTTGTGCATGAAGTTGGTAAACCACCTGAGGATGTCACAGATAATTTTCCGTCTCACAAGCTGTCTGACCAGTTCGAAGCCGAGCCTGGGATAAAGAGAGAGCGTTTCTATAGGAGACAAAAAAGTGAAGACCCTGACTGGAATAGTACCCCTTCTCCAGGGCACCAGGTTTTCTCTCAGCATGCTGATGAGGACTTCATGGATGCCTCTCTGAAGGAGTTAAGTCGAAACAATCAGAAGATTCATCCAGAACTTGAGCTTTTGGTCAAAAGGACCCACAACACACAGGTGAACAAGACAAACACCCCCATTAATATCGGGGAAGAAGATCAACAAAAGAGGTGGGAGACCAGAGTTAAGCAGGACTTGCTACCCAACCTGAACTTTTCTAGAGGCTTGGGCAAAAACCTTCACAACCGCAAGCCCTCAGAATTCAACCTTTATGATTTGGAGCCTGGGGAAGTGAGATCAGACTCTGAAGAGGATGGAGAGAACAAAACCCTCTCCCCTGCTCCCTCCACATCTATGCCTTTTTCTGAGAGGCCGAGACCTGATCGGTTTTCAGACCCAAAGCTGGCTCACCTTGAAAGAAACAAATTCTACTCATTCGCACTTGACCAGACCATCACCCCTGATACTAAAGCTCTACTGGAACGAGCAAAATCTCTGTCCTCTTCTCGTGAGGATAACTGGTCATTTTTAGATTACGATTCCCACTTTGTGAATTTCCGAAGCCAGAAAGACACAGAGAAAGTAGAATCGGCACCAAGACCTACTCCTTCCTGGTACATGAAAAAGAAAAAGATACGAAGTGGATCTGAGGACAAACTGGATGACAGAAAAGAAGAGCCCAAGCCAGAAGAACAGGAACGCAGAGAGCTTTTTGCGTCACGTTTCCTTCATAGCGCTGTGTTTGAGCTGGACTCTAGACGACTTCAACACCTAGAGCGCAAATACGAAGAGTTGGAGCACATACTGAACCAACAAGCTAGTCAGCAAGGACCAGAGGGAGAACTTGAGACCGGCCCAGTTGTCCTCTTTCACAGCCGTTTTCTGGAGCTCACGCAACTACAACAACAAAAAAACAAGAGTCAGCAGCTGCAGGAGGATAAAGGAAGCATAGTTTGTACAAGTGAAAATAAAGAGGAAAAGCCGTCTGAACAGGAACAACAAGATTTACGGTCTAATGACACGTCAGAATCTAGTGTGGCAGCTGAAATCAAACCCATCAGTCCTGTTGAACAAGTTGCTCCTGAACCGAAACTGACTCCTAATCTTGTTACTCAGTCTGCAAGCAGAGACACATCTCCTTCAGATCAGAAATGGGTGTTACCAACTCCACCTGCTGATATATGCCCACCTATGTCTTTCACAAAAGAGGAGACAAAGGAAGAAGTAAAAGAAAGTGAAGATGTTGTGCCAGTGCACTGTTCACCAACTGAGACCTTAAAATCTGAACCTGCACCTGAAACTGCTCCTGAACCTAACATTTCTGAGGAAAAGCTGGAATTTCTTGAAGAGGATGCAAAGCCTTTAATTGACGAACAAACAAACGAACCTGGTTCTCATGAAGAGTTGGTTATCAGATCAGAGCCAGAGCCAAGTCCTGAGATGTCACAACCTGAAGTGCCTACAGCCAGTAGTCCAGTACAACTCAATGTTGCTGAAGAGGCAGATTTAATCAAAGAAGATCCTCTTTCCACATGTCAAACAACAGTAGAGCCAGAAGGAGAGAAGAAACTTGAAGAAGTGAATAAAGAAGAGATTTCTGTTGATAGGGATGCAATTGAAGAGCCAGTCTCCTTTCAAAAAGAAAATAAAACAAAAGAAATTAAAACTAAAAAAGGCAGGCAATCACCTGCTCAAGTTCCTTTAACATCTGTCTCTGAGAAACAAGCTACACGCAAGAGTGAGCGCATTGACAAAGATAAGCTGAAGCGTGGCTCATCCCCAAGAGCTGAAACAAAGTCCTCAGCCAAGTCTCCAACTCCCGGATCAGATCATGATCATTTGGAGCAGAGCATCCCGATAAGTAGAGCAAGAACTCGAAGAAATGTAAAATCTGTTTATGCAACCCCAGTGGAAGACGATGCACCGACTCGTGGAAAGGAAACTGAGTCACCTCGCTCTGCACGAAAGCGGGGTACAGAGAAAGAACCTGCACAGCATAGCACCGAGTCGGAACCACCGACTCCAGCGCCAGCAAAACAACGTGGGCGTCCTCCCAAAAACCGCAAACCGGTTGAAGAGATTTCAGCTGCAAAAACAGAGAAAATAAAAATGGATAAGGATGCAGATTCAAATGAGTCGGAGAGCGGTGAACGGGTTTCAAGAGTTGCTAAGGGTAAAATGTCCCCTTATCTCACAAAGGGTTCCTCAAATCCAATACCCTCAGTTCCTGGCTCTAAGAAAGGGGATAAAACTGAAGCAGCTGATGAGAATCAAGTAATGCATTTCACGGAAGCAGATGATTTGTCTTCACAACATTCGTCATCATCAGGCAAAGATTCTTCAGTAAAATCAGATGTAAAGAAAGGTGAAAAAGATGAGCAAGACACCGAACTGGACAAAGATGTTCATGAAAAACTATGTGAGGGGAAATCGAATGGAAAAGAGACGGATTCACTGCTGGGTGAGGAGAAACTTGCCCCAGAGAAAGAGAAGATCATAAAAGGAAAAGTCAAGCCAACAGGTGCTCCAAAGCCTCATGTTTTTAGGGACCTCCAAGTCATACTGGATGTCAAAGAGGTCAAAGATCACGTTTCCAGGTGCACCACTGCCAACAAAGAGTGCCCTAATGAAGAAAAAGAGAAGAAGGATGTAGACGCCTCAAAGAGCTCTTTCCTACAGGAGCGTGAATTGGAGCAGGCAGTTGAGAATATTGCCAAACTTACCGAACCTGCTTTTCCGACAGAACTACCGACTCCTCCTGTCCCTCCTGCAGAGGTAAAAAGTGACCCTGAGGAGGAAAAGCCTTGTAATCCTGCCAGTGAGACAGAGCTGATAGCTGCCATTGACTCAATAACTGGTGAAGATGTAAGTGTACCTCTTCCCCCAGCAGTTCCAGTTAGCACAGAAGTTTGTTCAGAACCCGAGGTCCAGGAGATTGTCTCACCGGTCAAGGTTGAAGAACTTGAAGCCGCACTGCAAGAGGAACCTGTCTTCTCAAATACTCCCAAAAAGAGTCACAAGGGAAGGCCCAAAACACCTAAACGCCCTAAAGCCCCAAAGCATGCACGAAAAGATGTGAAAGAAGAATTAAGTGAGGAGTTGACGGTGCCTTTAGCTGACAGTGCAGCTTCTGATGTAAAGATTGTGGCTGAGAAGCCTCCATCTGCTGCAGCTGCTGCTGTTATCACTCCTACGACCTGGAAATCGGAGGCTGAACTTTCAGCTGTGAAGGCAGCAGAATCAGAGTTGCCGTCACCTGTGGAAGAGCAAACACAAGCTGTGAAGCCCACACACCCCCAGGCTAAGAGCCCCATATACTCAATGCCTCAACAGTTACCAGCTGATTGTGTTTCTCCCTCTCTGGCCTCCAACAGGCCCAACATCAGATCCATTCAAACCAGCCGAGCGCCTGTTTCTCCACCCGACTGGCGACACCAGTCTAAGGATCCATGTCTTACCTCTGCACACATAATGTCAGTAGCAGCCAAGGAAGGCCAGTTGACCGCTTCTGACTCCAACAGCAAAGAGCTAGATCAAGGCACAAGTGATTTGAGGCAGTTTCTCATGAAAACTAAAACAAATACGCTCCCAGGAGGAGGAAGTTCTGCTCCAACCAATCTCCCCAGTCTCCGAGATCAGAATCCATCTGAAAGCAATCCTGCCATCACAGCTGCTATTCACAACAGATCCCCACTCCCAGAGAGTAAAACGCCGACTCATTCAGTGCCGCCTATTGTCCGAACACCTTCCACGTTACCTGGAGAGACTAAATCTGTGATCTCCGTAATTGCATCTACGGCAACCTCTGTTATTAGTCGTGTTTGCAACCCCCCTGAGTCTGAGGAAAAACCTAATCTAATCATTGAAAATCCCTTCATGGATGTGACTCTGCCCAAAACGGCCTACAGGCCCAGCAAAGACGATGGCGCACCTTACCATGGCCCCACTTTCAGTTCTGGGTCTTGCTCGGGTCTGCGAGTAAACACGTCTGAAGGAGTGGTGGTGCTAAGCCACTCAGGCCAGAAAACAGAAGGACCCCTGAGGATCAGTGCCAAGATTAGTCAAATCCCACAAGCAACAGCCGGTGACATTGAATCTCAGCAATTGGTGTCGATTCCCCAGATTAAACAAGATGTTTACAGCCATTCTCATTTAGGACATCAGAAGGGGTCTTCACAAACCGATCATGGGCATCCTGGTAAACTCCAATCAGCTCTGTCTTCAATTAAGCAGGAAAGCAGCAGCAGTTTAGAAAAGCTGGATTCAGCTTACCAGGCGGGGCCCCAAGGAGTCGTGAAGCGTCTCCCGCAAGGTAACCAGCAGGTAATGGGTTACCACCAAGACTACCTGCAATTAAAACCCCAGAAGAAGATGGAGAATGTTGATCCTCATGGCACAGATGGAGCTAAGCCATCTTGGACCTCCACTGTAAGCCCTGCTATAAGCCCACATTTACCATCTCCCACTGGGAACCATGTGGGCTACGTCACATCCACAGGTGACAGAGGTCCGTCGCATCTTGGTAGCATCAAACAGGAGCCACGGTCCCCGAGAAAGTCAGGACATTCTCACCCTCCTTTCACCAAGGTGTCTTCGCCTCTTGGGTCCTCCTCACCCAAGGGGATTCCTGTAATGATGTCCTCTGCTCTCAACTCCATGCAGCAGTATATCCCTGGTGTCCATCATCCAGAGCAGTCTGTCATCATGCCACCTCACAACGTGCCTGGCGGTGTGGGACGAATGTCTCCTCACTGTGTCTCCCAATCCATTACAGTGGGTCATCTGGTTCAGGGGGAAGTCAGGGTCAACACACCACCTCTGTCTGTGATGAACTACGTCCACAGCGAGCAGCTTCCCTCTCCGTGGTCTGGTTCCCTGCAGCCGCGGTCGTCCTCCCCCCAGGCTGTCAGCAGGGACAAAGTCCTCAAAGTCAACCACGGTTCTTTGCGGGGCCACGAGGGCGAACAGGACGAATCCAGACATTTCCACCAAGCTGGGAGACCATCCGCCACCCTGCCGTCAGATACTCGAGGAGCTTTGAGGACTAACATGGAAACGTTTATCGCTCAGAGAGATATGCGAGTGCACCTGCACCAGCAGGGGGAGCGCCTGACTCTGGACCCCCATTCTGGACACATTCAAGAAACTCTGCCGCCTTCTTTATCTCCGAGAGCTCACATGTTGCCCAAAGGCGTGTCTGAGAAGGACATAAAGTCGCTGGAAGCAAAGAGGCCGCACTCTCCTGTAATTCAAAAGGATGGAATGATGGCGATCCGGCAGTCTGGCGCTGCCATTGCATCACCGAAACGGGTTTCCCTGATGCCACCAGGACCCAGCGGGTCATTCTCAGAGTACTCAGGAATGTACCCAAACCGCATGCATTCTCAGATCCCAGAAGCGCCTGTTGGGCACAACCAGCCGCCGTTGAACGTCACTCCGTCTATGGTAAGTTCACTGCGCTTCGGGGCTGCGGCTAAACATTATTACAGTAGTTAATTATTCTGTAATTAAATTTTTATAAATTGGCCCATCTTCCATATTTCTTATTTAACCATTTAAACTTATTTTATGCGCTATTGAAAATGCATGAGATGCAAAGCATTTATTTTTTAAATAAGAAAATGAACATTTTATTTCATAAAATGCAATAACTGCATTCCTTTAATGAACGCTTGGTGATTTCTAGCAAAGGATTTATCTGCCCCTAAAAACAATCCTTGTAATATTTTGTCTTCTATAGTTATATTGATCTGCTTATAAATCTATGATGTATCTGAAAAGTTAACGCAGCGCCAATACCGGCTTATCTCATGAGTATCTTTGATTAATAATTGGGTTCTAAATAGCAGATTATGTTTTTGACAGAGTGAGTCTAAAACTGTCCACTTGAGTTTTGCTTAGAACATATTTACAGTCAAAAAGTTTGTTTTTCATAAGCTTAAATGCAATACAATTTTTTTTTTCCAAATGATTTTTTTTTTGAGTAAATACTTCAGTTAAAGAATCAAGAAGCAAATTAGTTGATGATTATGTCAATAATTGGTTAATTGTTTCAGCTTTACTGCATTTATGTTTACATTTCAAAATGAACATATTGGCAGCATAGGGGAAGCAGTGGTTTTTCCTCATTTTATGTCTTTTCTAATGATTTTCTTTTTAATCTAAAGGGTGCAGAACTCCAGGCTAAACCAGATGGAAAGATGACCCAGGTTGTTAATATGGTGCAGTTGCTCACGGTAAGACAGATGTTTGCATTTGTTGGTCGAGTCGCTGGTCAAAACGAAAATGGTTTTTGTCTGACACCCTTTCCTTTTTCTGTGTAATTGAAATAGAAGTACCCTATAGTGTGGCAGGGCCTTCTGGCACTGAAAAACGACACAGCTGCTGTCCAGCTGCATTTTGTCTGTGGAAACAAAGCTCTGGCTCATCGATCGCTGCCTTTGCAAGAAGGAGGCGCTCTGCTCAGGATTGTTCAGAGGATGAGACTGGAGGCCTCTCAGTTGGAGAGTGTAGCCAGAAGAATGACGGTATGTTGTGTTCTGACTTACTCCTGCTTAATTTCTTGTATTTTTGATTACAGTTCAATAAAAAGAGGTATCAAAATCCTTAGAGACTTCTTGTTTCTGCTTTTTTTGCCATTTAAATGTTTCAGATGATCAAGTGAACCTTCTCAAATACTTGGTCAAAATTAGTAAATACAAGATATAGTTATAAAATGCAAATATTATTTAGCTATGATAACCAAACTTGGACTTAATAACTGGCTACTTCAACGACTCATTTTCATTCATCTCTAATTAAAGACTTTCAACTCATGCCGCACAGCTCAAATAAAATTAAACTTGGGCTTTGAATAGGAACCTCACAGAACATTGAGTTCATTTCTTATGTTCTCTTGCTGATCTTGGGATCATTTTGGTCATGTTTCACTTGAGCCATAAAATCATAGAATCAGCTTTGTACCCCTGACTGGTGGACGGATCAATTTCACTCACATTGTTTCCTATCTGTATGTGACAAAAAAGCAAAAACAGAAGTAGTTTGTGGCACAGCAACATATGTTGAGACTAAAAGTTGACGTCTGTCTGTAGGGTGACAGTGATTACTGTCTTCTCCTCGCTTTACCTTGTGGACGAGATCAAGACGATGTCATAAACCAAACTCAAGCTCTCAAAGCTGCATTCATCAACTACCTGCAGGCAAAACTGGCAGCTGGTATCATCAATATTCCCAATCCAGGTTCCAATCAGGTGAGACACGACACATTGGTGAAGGACTTCAATGTTTGGATTTTTTGTAGTGTAATGTGCAGTGTCTTGGGGTTGCATGGACTTGATAAAGTGCTTTACAGCCATTTACGACTTATTTGAAGAGGATGTAATATGTAAAATTTACATTTTGTATGTCTTTATACTTCTATTTGGGTCTCGGCTGCTTCTAAAAAAACAAAAAACACTTCATCATTTTTTGGCATCAGATTAATGTTTTTTAGGTCTGGAAACGAGCCGTTTCAAAAATCAGCCGATCGTTAAGCTGCATTTGACGGGCACTGCACCGTTACCTAGCAACCCAAGTGGAACTCCAGCACCTTTGGTCAACTGGTATTACCGCTGTACAATGGATGCTGGAAAAGACAAGGGTTTTGTTGTTGACTTACCATCCAGAAACCTCTTGCTGCATTCTTGTTGGTTGTGCAGGAGGCTCCACTTTTGCTTTTCAAATATATACAGTTGCATAATTGCTTGTCTGCTTGCAGCTATTTTCTTGTACGAGAGTAAACGTTGAGTTGGTGGCATGTCCAACAGCAGCTTATTAGGATTTAAAGTGACAAGACGCTCTAAAACGGCTCGATCTGATCTTAACCTGAGCAGACTGAAATCTTGATTATCTAAGTTCATGAAGTGTTTTTTTTTTTTTTTTTCCTAAAGCTTGTAAACCTTCACACCTATTATGCTTCCAATTCCAGGAAGCATAATAGGTCATCTTTTTAAAAAAATGACGAGAAAATCTTGGGTTTGTAAGTAAACTTTATAGGGAGAATGTTTGTGATCATCAGTGTTTTTATTTATTGGTGTGGCTCAGCACTGATCTGATTTCATAGGAAAGCGTTTTTACGTCTTGATGTTTCTCTTTCTTCCAGCCCGCCTATGTGCTCCAGATTTTCCCACCCTGTGAGTTTTCCGAGAGCCACTTGTCTCAGCTGGCCCCCGACCTTTTGAACAGGATCTCCAGCATCTCGCCACACCTCATGATCGTCATCACCTCTGTGTGACCTGTGACCCCTCCCGTCACTGGACGCTCCCGCCTGCAAGCCTCAGGAAACCAGAGGAGTTTGTCCCAGTTTCTGTTTCTGTTCCTGGATCCAGTGGAGGGGAAAAAAGAGAGAAAAAAACATTTTGGATGTACCTTAAACATTTGATTTTTTTTTTTTTACATCTGATTTTTTTCGGGTTCTTTTTGTTTGTCACTCCTGTCTGGTATATTTGTCCTTCTCAAAAAAAAAGACAAAAAAAAAAACTCAGGGATGGATCAAACCAGAATGAGTCTTACTTGACCATTTTCTGCTGTATTTATATTTATTGAAGTTTTATTCTAGTGTGTTGGAGATGCGCTGAAGAAGGATGAAAAAAAAAAAACATTAACATAAAAACTGGTGACTATCTGGGTGGCATCTTTCATTGGTGTTTATTTTTTTTGACTCATTTCTTCACAGGAGGATCATTAAAGCTGTTGTGCTGCAACGGTTAACGGGACATTTCATCGTGTAATTTTAAAATGAATTATGTACAGACTTCTTCTCTCGGCCTTTTATCGGAGGAAGAATGAACTTGTAAATCTTTGGAGACCCTGATGAGGACCATGTTCATTTAACAGCTACTTCATTTCCATCATCTCTGCTTATTTTTCTCACTACTGAAGAGGTCACACATCTGGCATGGGCCTCCACGTCGAGCAAGCTTCATTCTGAGGGGTCTTTCAGTACAGAACTGTAAATATTTTAAATATTTAAACGTCAGTGGAAAAATGGCGACTTAACAGAGACTTTACCTCCGGGACATACGAGAATGCAGAATGTGGAAATTAAGATGGATCTTTACTTTTTTTGATGTAAATACTTGTAACACAAAGAAAGTTGGCAAACTCTGTGGAGTCTGCTGATGGCACTTCATATTTTGTAACTCAAATAAAACTCCAGAAAACATGATTTCAGACGAGGCTTTAGTTCTGTATTTGTCACTTTTTCACCTTTTTATGTGTTTATTTTATTTTTTGTTATTGTCTGCAAACCAACAAACACTGCTACAAAATATGTAAAGGAACAAACTTTTTCAATATTTTTTTATTCACCATTCAATAATTAGTACATTTATTTAGCATAAATTCTGCCTCTTTGGATTTTAGTTGGCCATGAGATTTGTGGTGGGAATTTTTTTATCAGACAATATGACTTTATTACCATGGTAATATCATTTCTTGATCACAATCCCCTCATAATACAATATTTTATATTAATCACATTAAAGTTTATTTTTTTCACATAGTTCTTAGAAGTTTTTTTTTTTACTTTTCTGTTTCTTGCTTGCTAAACAATCTTAAGGAGCAAAGCAGCTTAATCAATTTGACTGGTAGCCAATCAGAAAATGAGAATCAAAAATAACATTTAAATGAATTGTAACTTTATTTTAAAAAATATTTGAAAAAACAGAAAATATATTCTGTAATGCTGTTTTTCCTCTCATTTCTCCAACTTCCTGGGGCCCCCAAAGCGCCTCCTGGCGGCCCCCAACGGGCAGCTGCCCCCATTTTGACAAACACTGGCATACGGGGTTTCCTATAGTGATGAAAATTATTTGCTTTTGTAATGTTTCACGGCATTAAGTTTCCAAAAGTTTTTAAAAACACCAAATGTTAAATTGCACATCACAAGTTAACATTTTCACCTTATTTTGATTTTCCTGTTTCTGTCAGACGGCCTACGATTAAATATTAACATTAAAACACGTAGCATTTAGATATTTAGATACATTATAGATATTAAATAATATTACTTCGTGTCAGATCTGTAAAAACATTTAACCGAGATTACTATTTTTATGGAAAGTGCCATTAAGAATAACCCAAATAATTTACTTAAATACTTGCTAGCATAAAAAAATAGACGAATTCAAGTGTAAATATTATAAATAAAGCCCAGCCTCACATCCTTGGTTTTCACGCTATGTTTTATTTCGACGGCAAAACATTATTTTTGATGGATTCACACAAACAGAGAAGCAACGATTAGCTTTGTATGTCGGTATAAAGTCAAACGGGAACAGTTTGTGAGCAGGAAGCGGCTACATCGTGCTAGCGTTCCCTCGCTGGTTCGGGCCCAGTCCTAGTGTTTCAAATCCTCACTGGAGCCGAACAGCGCCACCAGCTGGTCCTCGTACTGGGAGATGTTCCTCTTCATGATGTCCATGCAGGGACCCAGCAGGCGCTCAAAGGCCTGGACGTCAATCACTGAAACACAATTTCATTTGGCATTTTAACGACCAGAATTACTCAAGAACGAGAGAAACAAACAGTGTGGCAGAAATACTCCTAAAAGTACATTTTTACAGAAAAGATGCCCAAATTAATGTAATTAAATCCAACAGAGTGGCCAAAAATTATGCTTCAGTAAAAGCACCACGACTTTAACATATTTTAATAAAGTAAAAGTAAAAAGTAGCCATCCAAGAAATGAGTGAATTAAGAGTAAACAAAATAAGTATTTGGTAAAAGGTCAATTCAAGTACTGATCAATAATTTAATCATTAAAAATTACTAAAGACTTAGAAATATAAATTTAAGTGGAAATGTTGGTGTTTTAACGACCAAAAGGACAATAATTCATATAACTAACACAAAATCAGGAAAAAGAAAATGTTTCCAAATTAATTTCTCTCAATAAAAAACTTAAATTTGAACAGAAACTGCAGGTGTGTGTCTTTATCTGTTGACTTTGGCTAGAAGATGTTTGTTCTTCATTCAGTGGGTAGAAATTTTACTCAAGTAAAAGTAAAATTACTTGAGTCATAACAAAACGACTCAAGTAAAATAAAAAAAAAAATACAGCATAGTAAAAATACTCATAAAAGTACATTTTTACAAAAAAGTCACTCAAGTAATCGAGTAAATGTAACTGGTTACTACTCATCATTTCTCTGTTTCTGTGATTGAAATGTTTTATTCTTGACATGACTACGCCTGGCTTTGTGGTGATGGAAGGTCAAAATCTGTTTTCAACAATGATCAAATCAATGAAACTGATTGATTTGTAGGACGTTTTTCCCCTACCCAGTTTTATGGATGACATTCAGCCTACTATGTTTGCTCTGTGACAAACTGAAAGGGTCGCTGTTTAAAGTCAAACGCAGACACAAAAATAAGCCCTGGTTTGATTAGAACAGTCTTGAAAACAAAGTTCACATCAGTGGGATTACATGTGATAAACCAACACAAAGTAATATAAGAATATTTTACAGATAAAACCTTTTTTTTCCTTTTGGTTATCTTTCTACGAGATCATTTCTAAGCAGATTGAATGATGAGGGTCTGTAAAGATACATTTTGGAGTCTTGGCTTAGATTCTGAATTAGATTTGGGTCTGGACTTTGACTGGACCGTTCTAACATGCCATCTGAAGTCTCAAGTATCTTGTTTTTACAGGTTTTCTCCCAGAGTTGTTCAGTTTTTAGAGCTCTCATGTTCTTGCAGAGGAAAATGAATCCCACCTGCCTGTTCCACCGTGGAGTTAATCTGATTTCATCAAACGTTTTCCTCGCCAAAAGGTTTAATTTTGCTTCTTGTGGCCAGAGAACCATCTTCATGGCAATAACCAGGTTTTTATTAAAATTTATTGATATGGCACCATAATCAAAGTGCTTCCCAGGAAAATTCAAACAGTGCAGTGATAATAAAAAAAGTAAACCAGATTTCAGAGTAATAGTACATAATTTAAAAAATGAAAAATAATGTTTTCTAACTTAAATCACACAGAGCTGCACTCATTGTATTTAATTTTTATTTTTTGTTACAAAATGTGGAAAACTTCACAATAACGTGGCACTTTGTGTTGGTGTATCCAATAACATCCCACTAAAATTCTCTGAAAAGTGGTCAAAATGTGACTAGAATTAAAATATAAAGTCCAAGAAGTATGCATGTTTGAGCACAGCAAGGTAGATAATTAAGTATGTGATTGAAATGAAGCAATAAAAGAATAATAGAAATGTCATAACAGAGAATTAGAAGGTTCAATAAAAATAAATTATCCTGATTTCCTCCTAAAAATGAATTGATTGGACTCGATCTTCACTCAGAAACTAAAATCTCTAGAAATAATCCATCTTTACAAGGTTTATGTTTGGTGTTTAACGAACCTAAACATTTGGTTTCTCCCACAGCGTAGACCGACGCTGCACGGGGTTTGTTGGTGACCAGCGCCAGCTCTCCAAAGTATTGCCCCCTGGAGCAACGAGCCACCTCCACCTCTGTGTTGTCCTGCTTCCCCGACTTCGTCTGCAGCAAACACAGAAACACGTCAGGCTGCAGAACTGCTTGTCCTCAAAACAAGACCGGAGGTGAATATGGTGAATGTAGTTACTTTGGTTTTGATCAGTATCTTCACCTCCCCTGATTCCACAATGTAGAAACAGTCAGCTTTGTCGCCCTGCAGGTATTTAAAATATTGAAACCGATTTAAAACACAAAATTCTTGGTCTAGTTTTGTATTGCAAACATGTTAGTACACTGGAAAAAAGACAAAACTACCTTACAGGTAACTTTTCTGCAAGATAGAGGAGCTTGTTTTAAGTCGGTAAGTCCTTAGTAGTGATGAAAAAGTGCTGGTTTCACTGACAGATTATTTCACTTTTTCCCTTGTTATCAGTGAAATAAACTTTCTCATCACTATTAAGGAATTACTGACTTAAAACAAGCTCCCAGATCTTGAGGAAAAGTTACTTGTAAGTTAGATTTGGCTCATTTCAGGAATAATAAACCAAACCAGACCAGAGTTCTTGGTGAAATGTTTTCTGTACCTGTGCTATGATGCGATCTCCATCGTTGAACGTCCGCACTCCTAAAACATCAACAATCTTCATCCTCTCAGAGAGCTGAAGTGAAGGAGAAGGACATCATTTATAGATTTGTTGATGCGTCTTTCTGAGAAGATTGTTTTTCTAGCGACAAACCTCGAGACAGTTCAGGAGAGGCACACACTCGATGAAGGCCTCGTACGTCCTCCTCTTCTTGGCGTTGTTTCTTACGATCAGCCTGTGAAACGTGGCTCGATCCTGTCGGGTCAGAAACGGCCTCAGGTGTAACGGAGCATCAGGAGACAGTGATGCTCTGAGGCGGCGCGGTTCACTCACCAGGCCCCACAGAGCGCCCTCCTCTGTCGCTACGATGGTGGCGGCTCGCGGCGTGTTGTACATGAGGGCCAGCTCCCCGAAGCTGCCCTTGTTGTTGTACTTCCCCACGCACACGTTCACGCCGTCCTTCGCCACGAAGATGTCGTACACACCTCTGGGATGAGAAGCAAGACGTACGGAGGAGGATTAGTGCCACCAAAAAAAATTTTCCAACAAAATTCTGACCCTTTTTCTCAGAATTTTTTTTTTTTTTTCAAAACTTTGACTTTTTGTTCAGAATTCTAATTTTTACTAAGAATTTTGACTTCTCATATTTTTTTAATTTTTTTTAATTCTGATTTTTTTCTTAGAATTTTTTTTTTTAATTCAGTTTTTTCTCAGAATTTTTTTTTCAAAATTTTAACTTTTTTTGCTCAGAATTAAAATTTTTACTAAGAATTCTGACTTTTTCCTAGAATTCTGAAAATCTTTTTTGTGAGAATGCAGATTTTTTACCCTCGGGATTTTTTATTTTCCCAAAATCTTGACTATTTGCTCAGAAATCAAAATGCTTCCTCAGAGTTCTGACTCCTAAATCAAAATGCTTCCTCAGAGTTCTGACTCCTAATTCTTAGGTGTATGTCAACTATGGTATTATTTTGAAAATAATCCCATAACTGTTGCTTTCTTGTTGTGGGATTTGTAAAGGTGCAGTGATTGGTAAATTTGAGTTTTAAGACTAAATTTGCCTGATAGAGCATAAACTATTTTTAAAAATTCTGATTCTGGGGGAAAAAAAAATCACAATTTTGAGATTAAAGTCTGAATTTTTGTTCAGTCTTCAGAACTACTACTCCTGCCAAACACAGCCTTATGCATGTCAAACCTGTATATTTGAAAACCTCTTACTTGTCTATGACGTAGAAATTATCCCCGTCATCTCCCTGGTCGATGATGTGGTCCTGAGGTTTGACCAAAACCTCAAACATGGCGTCCAGAACCTCAGAGAATTGTTCCTGATGTACAACAAGCCAATGATTAATTTGTTTTCTGCAAGTTTTACTGCCAAGTCTTATCTGAGATGACGTGTCTCTCTTAAATGCTAAAATGCGAGGAGTCTACGACAGCACAAGGCCTCAGAAATAGAGACGCAGGCAGGATGAAGACTGATGGTAACTTTTGAAGTGTTTTAATGTATTGATAATAACAGCCAGTGAGATCAGAGGAAGGAAAAACTTTGCTTTCTCCACCACTGAGTTTTACAGTAAGCCACATTCACGCCCTGTGGTTTAAAAATGAAACAAATCACTTCTGAACATCCAGAGATCTTTAAAATGTTTGCTGCTGCTGCTGATTGAATAGGTCGTCACAATCCTCTTTACTCTTTCCAAACCGTCTGAAATGAAACTTTAAAAGACTTTTCAACCTGCAACAGTGATTTAGTAACGCCTGGCTCTGATATGTTTTGGAGAAAGTGTCATGTTTACCTCTCATGTGTGATGCCTCTGCTTCTTTAACCTTTAGTCAAATCCTCTCTGAGTCATAGATGTGATCGCTGATCTCAGTTTGTTTTTGCGTTTACCTTCTCCAGAGTCTTGAACAGCAGGATGTCTTTGCACGCGTCCTGAAGCCGTTGGCGCTGCTGTTCTGTTTTGGGATGGACGACCTGAGGCTCGGCGTTGTCGTCCGCATCGTCATCAGGGTCATAAGCTTCTGCACAGACTGCAGAGGAACACACATGCTTGTTTGACGTTTTGTCCCGGAGTCTTTTTATAAAGACCGTCAGAGAAAATGAAGACGTATTTTATTAATGCAGCCTGTCTACTGATCACTGGCGTCAATCAAACAGTTAGGAGATTGTTTCCTCATAAGGTGACCCTAAAACAACGGCTGCCACAGTAAGAAATTGAATTTCTAACCCTTTAAATGCTCCTGTTTTTGTCCCCACCACCACAACAAGATGATTGTGTTTTTCACCCACATGTGCAAATTTAATGTGGAGCAAATAATTTATGTCTGCAGGCGTAAGAAATTGGCAGCGACATTGATTCAGATGAATTTTATTTATTTTTTTATTTTTTTATCATTTTCAACTAAATTTCTCTATCAGGGTTGAAAATACACAAGAAATGTTCTTTAAATATTTCTCAAAGAGTCAATATTTATAAACCTATTTCTTAAAATAAACACCTTTTCCATCTTCAGTCCTCAAGACACAAATCCGCTGTTTAATCGTTTTTATCATTTTTAAACCTCCTACTTGCCAGTTTTGGCCATTTAACTTTAATAAGTCATACAAAGTTATTAAAAGGTCTATTTTTCTATCCCATATGTGCAAACTGGTACATCTACAGGACATAAGGTAATTTAGTAGAAGATGATGTGATGGAAATAAGAATATGCTAAATCTGGTACAAATCATCTTTTCTTTTTTTTGTTGTTGCACATTATCCCTGCTAACATAAAGCAATAAAACAGTTTAAGGGGTTTCAATACCAGAGAACAGAAAACATCTAAAGTCAAATTATAATGTATTAAAAAATGCAATTTGAATGAGAGTCAATATCTCAGAAACGGCTGAATGGCTCAAATCGCTCCGTTCAGTTTAAAAGGAATAAAAAAAAAACATGAAAAATTCAAATTTACTTCAAAACACAAAACCTGGAAACTGCACTTGCATCAACAGAGTAAAAAAAAATGAATTTAAAAATCACAAACATAAATTTAGTAATGGTTATGTCAGTCAAAATAAACAATAAATTAATTAGTCGCATAATAAATGAAAATAAAAGTTTCATTTGCTTGATTTATCATTTTTCTCTTTTCTCTCTCTTTTTACCAACAACTGATTGATAAAAGTCGTCAGTCTGGTGTTTTGGTCTTGACTAAACCATTTTTTGATAGAAAATTTTGTTGACAGAAACTTCATGATTCATTATATTTGTTGTTTTTCTGTTCCAGAGTTTAGATTTTCATTAGAATTGAAAGTTTATTGATCATTGAAAATGTCTTCTTGTATCTTTATTATTATTGCTGGCACATTACTTGAAAATGGCCTCAAAACAATATTATCGTTTATCGCAATAAGTTCCAGGACAATTTATCGTCCAGGCAGAGTTGCTATGGCGACAGGCTTGGGAAAGGTGATAAACACGGCTGCTGTTCACTGACCTGCGACTCTGCGACTTCTCCCAGTCTTGGCCTCTGAAGAGAGGGCAAAAGGTCAATGTAACAAACTTTGACTATTCCACACAGCCACAGCGTCTGTTAAGTGACGGCGGGACACTCACTGGGAGCCTCCTTCACCTCCTCCTCTTCGTCGTTTTCGTTGGATTTGTTGGACGCCGTCTCGGGCGTGACCTCCTTGGCGGCGGGCTTGCTGCTGCTCTTCCTGGCTTGCTGCTCGTTCTTTTGGTTCTCCAGGATTCGTGTGAAATGCTGCACGGCGAACTCCACCAGGTTGGGAGGCCTGCGGCGCAGCACCTCCACCGTGTAGCCCTGCAGCAGCTCCTTCAGGCCGGACGGGATCTCCACGTTGCTCATGGCTGCAGCGGCGGGTCAGAGGCTGCGCTGGTTCGACACCTGGGGAAATAAAAAACCAAAAACTTCCGAGTCGAAGTTGATCTCCTCGGAGCTCAACCTGCTGAAATATGTCAGCAGGTTTGAACCATCAGCACAGAAACCAGTGACTCCTCCTCCTCCTCTAAATGTCTGCACTTTATCGATTCCTTTATTTAGCACAGCCTGGCGGCAAATATCGACCAGCGCTGCCCGCATCGCCTGTAATTAAAGGCTGTTCAATGGATTATGTGTCAGAACTTCATGATTTGGAAAAGAGGAGCGCTTTTAACTGCTTAAATGACACCAAGTGACTTATGAAAGTAAATAAAATCGAGCAGAAAACGAACGCGCCTCAAAACTTCACAGATGTGAGCAGCAGTCAGACTGAAAATAAACACTTCTGCAGCTTTGCAGACTAAGATTTCTAGAGGTGAAGTTATTTTTTAAGCGTAAGTGTGAACATTTCCTAAAGCGATCACACATTTTTGCTTCAGCGTATCTACATCCTTAATTCGTGGAGTTCTCAAATTGTTATTTAAAAAAACTGCAAATGATGCAAAAATATTTGCCCACTTGAACTAAAACAAAACTAACTTGATGTAAATCTTGTTTAAAGTAAATAATTACTGTGGATGTGTTGTGTTTGTTGATGAAGTCTTTGGATGAAAAGCTTTTTAAGAGATTTCAGAGAACTGCAGTGATGACAATAGATCACCGATGTCATGTTTTAGAAATGAATAAAATGAAAAGTTAAATTGTTTCTGCATTTTGAAACATTTAAGTGGTTTGATGTAGCAAAGTGTTTCTCCTCTCAGTCATTGCAACGCTGACAGTAAAGCACCAGGCTTTTAAATTAGCTTGGAAAGCTACATTTCCATCTGGCATTAGTCCTTTTATTCTAGCTGAAATATTTTAAAATCTATCTTTGGTCAAAAAAAAAAAAAAAAAAAGCGACTTTCTTACCTCTAAGTTGTTTTGTGTTTTATAATAAAGTTGTATCAGCTTTCAGCCCTGACATCCACCATGTGGAGTTTGGGAGCGAATGGCTAAATAATGAAGGAATCACAAGACTCTTTCTAACCTCCTGACTGAGAAGGCAAAGAAAAAAAAAAGAGAAAAAAGAAAAAAGAAAGCTGTCTTTGAACACAGCAGGATTGTTGAAATGTACAAGCTGGATCTTTCACATCTGTTTATCTCCAGCCGGGCTGGATGCAGAAGAGAGCAGCCATTTTAAGGTTTCTAAAAATATCCCGGGTTTCGGCTGGGCTGGGACAAAAACGTCCGAAAACCGGGTGACAACACAGACCCCTCCTTGACCCCAACGGAGGCTTGTTCTGGTTCTGATGGCGGCCCAGAACATCTGTGCAGATGAACCGTTTTGGGATTCAAAGATGGGAGACAGATTTACTTTCTGGCAGAAAAAGAGAAGATTTGTTCGGGAGGCAGCATCATGATCGGGGAACGTTCTCATTCTGGTTGAGCTGAATCGTCAGTGTTCAGGTAGCCACGCCCCCCTGCTGCACCTTTTCTGCTTGTTAGTGATGAGAACCAGGTGGACTCGGTCTCCTAGCAACCAGAGGGCAGGTACTTTTGGTGAGACTGAGCTGTCACTCCTGTTTGAGGAAGAGCCACAGCATGAGAAGCAAACACTGCTGGTAGCACATGGAAACAGAGAACCGTGCAGAAGTTTTCTACAAACTGTGAAGGAGAGGCAGTGAACCTCACGCTGCTGCTGCTCCATTCCTGAATCTCATTGAAGCAGCGCATGGCCTCTGATTGGCTGACAGCTTTAATATCATTAAAATCAAATGTTTAAAAAAGAAATGGGTGTTTATAGGTTGAAGCAGAAAGTGAAAAACGATGAGACTTAACAAAAATAACATAAAATGTTGGTCAGAATGTTTGACTGTAAAAATATATTTAACAAAATGTATTTATTGGTGTTGAATTTTACTATAAAATATTTGCTATTATACTTTTGGATTAACTGGTTTAACTGGAAATCTGTTTGATTATTTCACAATGTATTTATCTTGTTCATTTCAGAATGGAATAGATGTGTTTCTGTTTCTTTTAAGGTTTTTCACCTATGTGGCTCCAAGGCTGAAACATTACGGTGACCATCATACAAAAATAAAGACGGAGCGGCTCCTTGAGTGAAATCCAGTTAAGTTTCATAGAGAATATCCCTTTCAAGTGGGGAATCACACAGTAAACCAAACCAGTCAGCGTGTTTTTGACAGATTATTCCTGCAGCGATCGGATCTTTAATCTGATCAGTGGCGGCCCCAAAGGGGGACCACAGGGGGACCACGGCCAGCCCAGAGTCTAGTTCAGTTCATACAGAGGCATCGCTTCACTCAAGACACACATGTAAAATATATGTATTTGTGCTGTCAAATTATTAAAAAAAAAAAAAATCTGATTATATTTTAGCGTTGTGATTAGTTTGGAAGCTTGAAATCTAAAAACGTTTTCTAAAAATGAAAGTAAAAAACCCCCAAATAGATTCGTTTTCCAGGTTTTTTATATTCAGGAAAGGAAGAAAATAACAAATTTTGTTTGAAAGATAATTTAGAAATGTTGACTATAACCTGTTGTGCGTTGGTGGAAGACTAATTTATCGTAACAGAAAGTATGCTGCATCCTACGTTGGTTTTATCCAACGTTCATCGCAACGATTTTAAAGTGAAATCTGATTAGAGCAGTCTCACTCTCATCACTCAGTTTTTCACTCACTTTTTTGTTTTGTACGAGACCAGGGTAATCACATTACTGATATGTCAATTAGTAATGCGATTAATCTGCATTATGTAATAACGCATTACACTTTTTAGATTAATGGCAAACTTTAATGTTGCCTCTGCTCCTCTGAAATCCCTTAAACTGCCAAGAATGAATGAAGACAAACTTTAATGTCAGACTGTGCAGAGAAAATAAAGCAGCTGAAGCAACTTTTCCACCAGCCGACTGGAAACATTCACACATTTTGATTTGACTAAAATTCCTACATGTAAAAATGCTGCTTTCAATAAACAGGCTACCATATTTTATTTCTTCAGATTATAATATAAATACTTGCAGCTTTTTGGTCAAGTCTGCAGTATCCACAAGATGCAAAACATCCTCAAATATTTATGTGAATATTTGTATATATTTGAGTCTTTATGCATATTTTGACCCTGATAAGAGAATAAATCACAGATGAACTCAAACTTGTGCAGCTAATTCTTGATTTCAAAAATGAAGTTTTAAGCTTCAATTATCCCAGGCTGGCAAAAATGGTTCATAAATCATTAAGACACGAAAGATAATTAATGCCGCCTTCACACAGATATGCAGCTCATCCAGGTTTTAAGAAACGAATGATAAATTATTTTAAGAGAAGCTCAGAAAAATCGATTTCTTCCTAAAGTGGCTTCTCTCTCTGTCTTTTATGATTTTCTTTTCAAATAAAATAACAAAAATTGTTGAGACGCTTAGTTTTTGTGCTAAATGATCACAGGAAAACGAAAGCCAGTTAAAAGTGAAATTAAATTCAAGATGTTTCACATCATTTTTTACAAACTTTAAGCTCATTTCCTTAAAAGACGAAAAAGCCAGTAGAATAAGAGATTCATGACCAAACCTTCAAACTTATTCTGTCTAGAGTCGGTCGGTTGGTGTCCAGCATGTTTTAGTTCATTTCCTTGTTCAGCTCACCTGGTGGCTCCTTATCGGGCCTCTGCAGAACTTTGACCCGCAGAGCAGATAGTTGGACCGTTTTAATCAGCCGGGTTGGAGCGGAGACGCATCTGAAGCTGGCAGGAGACCAAAGCTGAGGACAACCATCATTTAAAGCTGCAGTACCTCAGTTTATAAAAAAAAGTTTTTTTAATTTGATTTTTCTACACATTTGTTAAAACTGTCAATAAGTTGTGACAGTAGAATGTGAGTAAAATAATCGAGCTCCTCTTCCTGCTCCAAAAACCTGCAACTCAGTCAACAACCAATCAGAGCCAGTAGGAGGATCTTAGCGCTCTCAATCAACCTCATGTATGCGTTACTCAGACCCTCCCACATTCTCTCTGCTGAGCTACAACCGGTTCACCTCAACCTAGCCTGTCGTGAAAGCTAAAGCTAGTTAGCATCACCACTAATGACAGGAATACAGTTTTCCTGATACAGCAAGTTGTTTCTCTGCCGTTAGCACATTAGGCAGCGCGTACACATGAATGATTGACAGCACTATGAATCTCTGGTTGTTTTGGAGCGGTGCATTGTTGCAGACTGTGAGGAGACCGAAGAGCTTGACATTTTCACAGATTATGTTTAATTTATTACTTTTTTAACATCTTGTTTGAACAAAAATGTAAAAATATGCTTTTATAAAAATAATACAGCTTAAAGACAAAAATCTGCAAACTTTACAATAAAAAGTCCATTTTTGATTTTTGTCTCCCAGATCTGCAGAATTAAACTCATTTAAAGTTTCTAATATTACAAAATCTTTTGAAAAAATGATTTTATATATAAATATCTTCTGTCTGTAATGTTTTGTTTTCTTTAAAGCTACAATTTCTGTTTTTAGATTTTAAAATAAAGTAAAGAAAGAGTTGGATTAGCATGTTTTCTTCTGTGGGATTGTTGATATTTTAGGAAAATTATAGAATATTTTAGAAAAAATAATAGTTCCAGAAAAAAAATTAAGTGTATTTAGTCATATTGTCGTGAAAATGTAATAAAACAATCCCATAAAATCAATTTTTTTATATAATGTTAACTCCAGTTATAAAGAGCTGAAGGATTAGAGTATAAAGTAAAGTAAATCCACTGAAAATTTTTAAAACCTGCAGAATATGTGATGCAATGTTAATTTTTTTTTATCTTTTTTTCTAAATATTACCTCCAAATTTAAACATTTACACATTTTTTCACCTTTTAGAAAACTAATAAAGAAATGCGTTTGTCTTATTCGCATCACAGCAGGTTCAAACTTTTTTAACGAGTGTTTAGGAAGTTTGCATGATGAGATTCTTTTACTCAAACAAGGAGACAAATGTGTAGAAAGAAGCAGCAGCACTATGGATTTTCTTAAAGATGGATCTGTTTTATTGTTTCTTTACATGCCGACATGTTATTTTCACCCGTTCTTATTACAGTTGCCTTCACATTTTCACATTAGACAGACGGCGTGAAGTGTTAGAGTGAAGGAGACGTGTGGCCGACTGAAGGCGCTGACAGAACCTGAAACGTTCCCCTGCTACCTGCAGCTAAGAGGAGGTAAGGCACCACATGTTCATTTCACTCCCTTCCTAGTTTAAAACCCAACAATAAAACAACAGAGACTGAAAGGAGCGAGAACATTCAAACTGTCTCCGTTTTTGCGTGCGAGGCGGCACCGTTGGGAGTCGAGCCGCCGCCTCAGCAGGTCTGAACCGTTCCTCTGCAGCACCAACAAAAACAATCAAGTAATTTACTGGAAATCTGATAAAAAGCTCTTCGTTTTCACATGATTCCCTCTGTGTGAGAGAGCGACTATTCCTGGTGTTCCCAGAGGAAACCCCTCGGGGACGACGTCACAGGTTCGGAGCTAACCAGTTCAGGAACTTCATCGCCAACTCGAATCCCAGGAAGCAGGCCTAAGGAGAGGGAGGAAAAAAAACATCAACCAACATGTCAGTAATGCTTGATAAAATGGGCCTAAATGTGGCTAAATGCAGGAATTTATATGTGTTTGTGTCTCAAACACTGAAGCAATTTTCTGAGTTTTCTAGGCCTCGACTTAAACTCTGTTGTTCCAGTTACTTTTTAAAGCCTTTTTCTGCTTTCTGGTATTTTTTGTATTATTCAGAGTGGTTATACTAGCAGCTTAATATGCTAAGCATTACTATGTCGATCTTAAATAAGCTCATTAAGAAGACTAGCTTTGTCCCAGATGACCCTCAAATTTGTATTAAACTTGTTTTTACATCTCAAGTAGAAAACAAGTTTTTCTTAAAACGTTTAAATGTTGACAAAAGTAATTTATGTTCACAGCTTTAGACATCAAACTATGAAAATGTGTAATTAAAAATGGGGAAATATTCCAAAATAAACTCTGATTTGTGACACATTTATTAGATTAATCAATAACTTTGATTAATCTAATCAAAGTTATGTCGATTAAACCAAGATGGTTCATTATGTGGCTCAAACAGAGACTTCTACAAAAACAAATGTTTAAAAATAAACTCATTTTTATCGCAGAGGCAAAGCCTCAAATTCTGAAGCTTTATCTTGTTAAAACCAGAAAACTCTTATAAAAACAAGAGTTTCTCGTTATAACAAGTTTTCTTTACGACATACCACTCCTGAATTTATTCTCAGATTAAAACATTTATGCAGCCTTGATTTTAAAGACTTTTTAAAACTTTATCATCATTTTTGTAGGTAAAAATATGAGCAAACTTAAAAAAAAACATGACAGATTATGACCCTTAATTAAATCACAATCAGATTTAGTGACTTTGTACTGGTGGATAATTTTAAGAAACATAGATTATTATGATAAGACAATATTTCCTTACTGCAGATTACTGATAGAGCAAAGAAAATTACTTTAAAGGACCTGCTAGTAATACATATTTTTACAGGTTTAGCTGTAATAACATTAATTCCTGAGGAAATGATCAGCTCTAATGTTTGTTTTACAACCAAACAAATATTAATAAAGACGCTCAAAGCCTCTCTGTGCTTCACTGCACTGCTATGAAAACCAAACTGGGTTAAATCTTCAACCTGAATTCATCACCAACATTTGAATGATCCTACAAGCGACTGCCTACTTTCCACAACTTTGTCTTTACATTTTCATGATCTTCTACATCTCCAGATGTTGATCCAGCTGCGTTAAGCTTTTTACAGCTTCATGAAGCTGAAGGTCAAAGGATGGAGACTCACTGCGTTTGCAGGGAAAGCTCTGAGCATGACGGCGTTGAAGCCTTTGTACAGCGAGCCGATGCCTTCCTCTCGGATCAGTTCCCGCAGAACGTCTCTGAAGCCGTTGGGATACTTTCCTTCAGGAGCTGATGGAGGGAGACAGAGGGAGAGAGTTGAGGTTCGCCGTGACGCGGTGAAATAAACACCTGGCTTTTTATGATAGAGGCAGCTTTTCCCACAATGAAATTCAAGCATTTTCAAAGTCGAGCTTTTCCACATAATAAAAACAATATAAATTTATTTAAAAAAACCCAACAAATCAAGAACGTCTGAATGTAACGTCTGAAGAAGAAAACCTGTTTGGAAGCGAGACTTGAGGACGTCGGGGGGGATGGCGACGGCCCAGTTGAAGATCCCGGCCATCCCTCCAGCGAACAGAACGCTGGGGATGCTCAGCTCGTTGTGGCTGCGGAGAGAAAACAGCTCGTCTTTCTGCTCGGAGAACTTCCTGTCAGGAAGAGGAAGACCTCACCTTTTTCCTGCAGGTGTGAGGAGGGTCTTCAGCCACTCGTAAGACATGAAGTACATGCCGCTCGCTGGGACGTCTAGGAAATCATTTAAAAAATGAGTAACATAACCCTAAAACTCTCTGGTATGATTTTCCAATCACCTTACAGTCAAATCAATATTTTAAAAGCAATTTACTTATGATATAATTTGACTCTACAAGCGCATTTCAATAAACCTGAATAAAAAGGCAGTTTGAGTAAATCAGCTCAAAGAGTTAAATTCTTTACACACAGAAATGTATTTCAAGCATTTATTTCATCAAGGCTGCAGTCTTCCCCCCAAAACTATTTATATTTTAAAAATCTTATTTATTGGTCTTATGTGATATTAGAATTTTCAACTAAGCTAAAGACTCAAAATTGATCACAAAGTGAATTTTCACTTTGTCAATAAAATGACTGGATCCTCAGTTTATCTGCATGAATCTGTACTAAATCAAACAGCTGGAATACATGCAAACAACCAAACCTGTCGCAATAATCAATAAACAAATTGATCTCATGATGAATTAAAATGAGCTCAATAATTTCCAATAGTTTGAAGGAAAGTTTTGTTTACAGAGACTTTATGATCCATTTTATTTATAGTTTCAACTGTGTGTGTGTGTGTGTGTTTTTTTTTAGTTTTGTTTTATTTATTGTTTTTGGTTGTTGCATTTTATGTTGAAGTTTTAAATATCTTCCAACTCCAGTGTTAAGTATTCTTTACAAAATTAAAGTTTATTGGTTTTTCAGAAGGTGAACTTGTATTATTATGCTGTTATCAATATACAACTTGGAAATTGTCTTGAAACAACAATCTTTACAATTTATCACCAAGAAAACTAGTTATTGTGACAAACCTAACAACATGTCGGTAATGCAACTCTACTGGACAATAAGGTGGCAGGTGTTATTCAAAGCATGCGATAAAGATAAGTGGCCTCCAAAGATCCAAAGTCCAAACTGCACTCTGAGGATTGTTTCTGAACTGCTTGGATTGGTTTTCGCTGGACTACCTTGTCCATAAGTTGCTGATTCAGCCTAAACTCCAGAGCAGGAGCTACAGAGATCTGTTGTGTTTAAATTATTAAGCTATAAACTGAAACAGAGCTGCCATTTCTTCTTGACAGATGAGTGTTTCTCCCATCACTCCAACCAAACAACTTGAAACTCTTGTAATGAAACTAACCGGTCGAGCCTGTGTTTGCAGATAAGTAAAGATAAGTTTCAGAACCTCGCCTGCTGATAGTGGACACTCCCCGTTTCAGATCCCAGCCATGCTCAACCCAATTCCCAATATGATCTTTTCATATTATAAACTGGAAATAAAATCAGAGAGTAATCAAGGTGAGGACGAACCCCTCATGAGGGTCAGAGCTGTGCCTTTGTAGACTCCTCTGATCCCAGACTCTTTGTACAGCTGCTTAACGCAGTCCATCGGCCCGGCGTACTTCACCTCTCCTGTCGATGCCTGAATCTGGAAACTCACACAAAACCTCACTTTAGCCCACATCACCTGACATCATGTTCGAGGTTTGAATCCAGGTTTTAGGAACGGGAACGGACCTGTAGGAGACATTTGATGCGCTCTCCAGGAGCCATGATGGCTGTGGTGAAAACGCCCGACAACATCCCAGCAGCAAACAGCTGTGGATACCTGGAGGAGAGCAGAAGAAGAAGATGAGGAAGAGCTGCTGGCTGTGGAGTGAACACAGCCAGCTGAGGTGAGTCAGTCACCTACGTAAGGATATCGTCAGGCGTCCTCTGTTGTAGCTTCTTGCCCAGTCCGAACCCAAAGAAACAGACGGCAAACATGGGCGTGACGCCGATTATTGGGGCTGCCATTCCTTTATAGAGTCCTTTCACACCCTGTGAGGAAACATCAGCACGAGGAGTAAGGATACCTATTTTATTATAATTTATTAACACTACAATGTCAATTTGTAAAAATATGTAAAATCGTTTTGTTTTATTTTTACAATAATTACCCAATTATCCAATGTATCATATCTGACATAAGAGAGCAAATGTTTCAAATTGTTTTTTTTTTTTTTTAACTCTGGCTCTAAAGGATTAACTCTATGACATCAAATGTATCATTTATTTATCCCAGATTGTGAGACTTGTTTAACAAAATACATTTGAAGAATAAAAAAAGAAAACTCCACAGTGTAGAGTGACTGGAGAGCGGATATGTTGCACAGTGTATTTTACATTTTCTTTATTAAAATGTAAACCCACGGGGAATTTTATTTTGTCTTACTATATATTACTACAAAAGTCTAATGTAGCAATTACAATACAAACAAATTGGAAAATCTTCTTGATGTTTCAAAAGAATGTTATTTTTTTTCTTATGTAAAAGCATTTAGATAGTAGTTTAATTACAAAAATCAGATTTAAAAAAATATATATTTATATTGGGTTTTGAAGGGTAAATGAAAAGAAGTCTGCATGCTAACCTCTTTGGCTAAGGTCTTTTTAAAACAATCCAAGGTTCCAGCATATATGAGGCTCTCTCCAGGTTTTGGTTTAGGTTGAGTTTGTAGACGCACCTGAGAGGAAAGACGAACATGAATGAATAAACGAATTAATGTACTTTATTAATCCCCGGGGGGAATTTGACATTTCAGTGTCTGTCCAAAGAACAACAAAAAACAAACAAACAAGTAAACAACATAAGGCATCGGTAAACGGGGGCCTGAGGCTGAAATACATATTTTCTTTCTTACAAGAAAAATATTATTGCAAAAAAACCCCCCAAAAAAACAAATCTTAGTTTCTGCAGTTCTAAGAGTCTAATAACTGCTAAGCTTAAGAAACTATGTATAAACATTGTTAAGGTGTTCCTAAATAAACATCTGGTTTATTGTACTGGGAGAGGAAGGAGATTTTATGTGTGTATAGTATTGTAACACATATCAGCAGAAATCTTCAGAAAAAGCAGATTATCAACTGAACAATGCATCTCAAGTCTTTTTTCATTTTGTAAATGTGTAGACAATCTTCATCTGCTACAAACACTGTTTTTTGTGCCCTATTCCAACAACATTAAAAACTTTAAGTGATGAACTTATTCAGTCGTGAAATTCTGATCAAATCCACTTCAAGGAATCTGAATGAATCTGCCTTTTGTTAAATTCCCACATAGTTGATGTATGAGACTGAATGAGGTTTCAGGTTTGGCCAGCTCAAGTTGTTGATCTGGTCACAGCCCACTTTTCAGGTTGAAAGCTCAGGTGACCTTTCAACCTGAGCAGCAGAAAACACGTGACGTCTTGAATCTGGGTCAAAGGTTTGCAGCAGCAGGACTGAGACGCTGCAGCCCGTTTTGTGTTTACGGTCAGTCTCTGCTGAACTCGGATGCTCTTTGCTGATTGTTTCCCCAAGTGAAGCGGTGGCAAACCCAGACACAACATTTAAAATTGTTTACTTTGATGGTGTCCAGTGGGTGACCGGCGAAAACCAGGCAAACCCCTCCGAAACCTCCAGCGAAGAAGTTCTTCATCGGGCTGATCGGCTGCGGCTGTTTGGCCATTTTTATTTCCCGCTCTGCAGAAAGAGAGAGACGGTGACAAAAACACGACAAAATGTCGCCGCGGGAGGCATAGAGAGACGCGGGGACACAAAGAGAGACAGTTATAAAGACCAGACAACACCTCACCTGCTCTACTTTCCCTCTGAGATCCGATGAAGGGCTCCTGCTGTCACTGCGGTCTAAAGGACCTTTAACCCACTTTAACCCGGACTGCTTTCACTGCGACACAACCATTTGCTCCGAACATTTGTATTGTCCGGGTGGAAACATTCAGCTGTCTTACGGTATATAATGTATATAGATGTATTTTTTAGATATTTGTATTATTTCTCATTATTTATTTATTTATTTATATTATTCATTATAAACAGCGTAAAAAGTAAAGAATATAAAGAACTTAGCCAATCATTATAGCCGTAGTAAACATACAGAATATACAAATGTTTTTTGTTTTGTTTTGTCTTTTTACGTTATCATAATGGTAAAGTTGATCAAAACCTATTTTATTTATTCTTCCAATGAATTTGTTCAGTCAACAAGTTATTTTCTCCTGACTTTTCTTTTTACTTCCGTTCGTTGGTTACCATAGTAATCACTAAGCGTTACCTTGCTCTCTTTTTCCTCTGATCCTGCGGGGCATCTCAGGATCAGCCTTGTGTTTTATTTACAATTATTATACTTTTACATGTATTTTGGATAAATTTGATTACATACAGAGTATTGTGTTATTTTTTCCATGTTTTGAACTGTTGTGTTTAATTTTATAACTTAACTTTTTTGTCGATTCTTCAGTGGGAACAATTGCTCTGTAGTTTAACTTCATTTATTATATTTTATTTAAGGTATACAATAATTCAGTGAGCCTGAGGCAACAAGATAATAAAATAGAAGATGATGACCTTATTTAACACTGAAGTTATTCTGACAGTTTATTATTAAATCATCTTCATTGTTATTGTCCTGAATTATTTGCTCCTAACCATCTCAACAGACAATAGCACTGTTAAAATATAGCTTTATTAGTTTCATTACACGGTTGCAGCATTTTTGCAGACATTGCCCATCATAAGGATGTTTATCACTCAAGCATAAACTTTACACATATTGTAAACAAATACACCATTAGTCAAAGAAATTAATACTCAGACATGGATTTTAGAGAACGTGAAGAAGTGCTTCTATTCGAGGAGGACCAGCAACGACAATATGTGAAAAACAAGGACATCAGTCACAACATTGATGCAAGAAACAAGGTAAATAACATAAAAACCACAGTGAGGTCATAAAAATGCCTTGGATTTGTCTTTAAGCATGATATTTTTTCAGCAGGAACACAAGATTATAACTGAACGAGTGCATCATACCTCACATACAGCCTCTATTCAGAACACTTTATCTAAATATGCAAAGGGATGATTTCTTAAGTCTTCCAAGGCTTTGCATTTTAGGAAAACAGAATAACTATTGTACCAGATACAAAAGCCAAATGTAGCAGAAGGAGACGGATGCAGCAGAGTTCAGAGAAGCAGCTAACTCAGTCATGAGGTCGGGAGAGATGAGTGTGTTTTGCCTTTCTGAGTCAGGAAGTAAATTTGCTTTAAGTGTAAATATTGAGAGGTTTTATGGCACAAAAAGTCAGGGGTAGAAGTGCAGTAACTATTTAAGAAAATAATACTCTCCGTAACACACAGTAGTTTGGTCCCTCTACGAAGGGAAGCTCGCAAAAATTTTCTCTGGCACGGAAACAAACTACAGCTTTGTCTCTTAATATTTTCTCCGAAAACTATTTGGTTTAAGTTAGTTTGGTTAGAATAAGACTCGGCTGTGATTGCAGTAGATTTTATCTGACAAAGCACATGCAGTTAGTCCATATGAGACTCTTATTGCTTTTAAATTCACTTCAAGAGCTGATTGGCAATTACTTTTGGCTAACTGCACTTTATGGGTTTTTAGTATTCTCAAAATCCTTTAAAACACTAAAGAATTGCCTATCATTTAAACTAACTAACTTGAGAAATGTGGAAACATGCACAGTGCATCCCTAAAAAGCCTGTTGTTTTTTTCTCAGCTGGTGCAGAAACCACCAGTCTTCCAGCAAACTCCACCTTCAGCAGACGGGAGCGAAACTACAGCGTGTGAATGTGCACCGCACGGATATGGTCAGTCCTGGTTGTCGCAGATCTGCGGGAACTCCTTGAAGATCTGCTGCACAATTAGCTTATCCATCTGTTTCGCCGTGGCGCTCCCTTCGTCCTCTCCAGGATCTTCCTCCTCCCCGAGAATCCTCTTGAGCGACCCCTGCAGGTCAGAGAGGCGGTGCTGGTGCTCCAGGTAGTCAGTGGAGCGCATTATGGAGTGCATGAGGGAGAGGTACTCCATCCGCAGCTTCAGGAGGAGGAAAAGAGACGATTCAGTTCAATTTACTTATTTTAAGGAGGCATGCACATTAATAAACATCAATTTTATTTCCCAATCAGATAAATAAAGTATTTTCTAATTGATCTGAAAACAAAAGTTAGCATGCAAGTGCACTACTTCATAAAGCATGCAACAAGATTTCAGTTAAAGACTTTGTGGCCAAATATAAATTACTTTGAACATATTTTTACTCAAAACTCTTTTGTTCACATATTCAAAATTGAGAAAAAGCTATGTTCAGCATCACATACTCAACTGTTACAAACAAGAGTCATTTCTGCAAATCCTTAAGATGCTGATGAATTTTTCTGCATATACAGACCTTCCACACTTTCCTTTTCCTATTGATCAAGAATTATTTTTCTTGTATTTCAATGAATAAAACAGTTGAAATGGAAAATGTGTAGCTTCTTTAAATACATTTGTCATTGGCTCCTTTCACCAAGGTGAAAATAGCTCCCTCTAGTGGCTCTTTGTGGTGTTGGAATCGTGATGAAACTAGAATTGAAGAAATTTCTCACTTAATTTTTCATTGATAAAATTTCTTTTGGTCTGGTTTCATGTGACACTAATTAAACATAAAAAAAACTGAAATAAAAAGCTTATTTTTCAGCTTTCTCTACTGTTTCCATCAGAACTATACAGGGCTATAAATATCCAACAAAACCCTCCGGGCTGCGTCTCGGTGCTGCGTCAGCTGCTGAGAGTCTCACCTTGTCTCCGGGAGACAGGTCGGAAATTTGTCGGACGGCGATGTCTATCATCACCATCATGTCAGTGCGATAGAAGATGTCGGCGGTCTCTCGGCTTGCAAAGACATCCTGCAGGAACTTGAGCACAGAGTGAGGCGCGGGTGGCGTGTGTCTGAACATACACACCGGATCCTCTGCAGAAAACAGCAGATTTCATTTAGAAAAACACGTCAGAGCCCATTGAAGAGCGGGAATCATTATTTTGTGGGATTTTACCTCCTCTGTTCAGAAGCAGCAGCACCTTTTCTGTCAGGACCTTGACGTTTTTCTGCTTCAGCTCCTCCATTATTGCATTGTTGCTCGGCACTGGTTGACACAAATATGGAGTTTAAAAAAGTTTTTCTGAACAGAGAACAGGACAACTAAAATATTTCTCAAAAGTAGAGATCAGTAAAAAAAAGTTGTTTAACATGCGAATAATCTTTTCTGACCCGTGTGGTGCAGGTTGAAGGCCAGCAGGAGGTTCAGGAAGATGTCCGGCAGCTGCTCAGTGGGGTCAGAGGGAAGCCCGTCCTCCACCACACCCAACAGGAAACGAACAAATTCAGCGCTCAGATGCTCTGCAGACACAGAGGTTCCTGTAGCTTCAGATCGTCCTCGTAATGAGCATCATGTCAAAACTTCTCAAAACAAAGAGACGCGTCGTACCGTAGTGGTGATACGGCACCTGCTCTCCCATTGAGAATATCATAGTTAATACTAAAGCTGTGTAGCACATCTTCTGGTGTTCTGGAGGAAAAGCAAAACAAATGCACAACAAAAAGAACAAAATCATGTTGCAAATAATATCAAACAATTGTTCTTGTTCTAAATAAATGGGAACAATTGGTTTGTTCAAATTTTCTACATGTTTTCAGTAAAATGTTCTGGAGTGGTGGAACAAAACCAGTAACTAATGTTCCTCACCCTGTGTGTCCGTCTGCAGGTCTCTGGCCAGCTCCATGGGCAGGATGGAGTTCAGCAGAGTGGAGATGAACGCCGCGTCCAGGCTGCACATCGCTCCAAACACTTTGAGCAGCAGCAGCCGCAGAGACACGCGGTGCTCCTGCATGAAGCCCAACAGAGAGAGAGAGAGTCAAGCTGCACATAGCGACACAAGTCAAAGGTCAGCCAGGAGACAAACTAAACACCTCAGTGAGACACGTTTACAATATGAAGATCTTTGGTGAACAAGTGTGATGCCGAAACAGTTTTCTACTAAATAACACAATAGCAGTAAGCTACACATTACCATCTGATAATATGAGACCAGCGACAGAACATTCTCGTAGTTGTTGGACCTGCACATCCTCTTACACACTTCTGGATCTGCATCCGTCTGGAAACACAAACGGTGTGAATGAAGTAGAGAATAACCTTTTACTGCTGAACACAGAAACACACAGCAGGATGAAGAATCCTCCAGCAATCCAAACTCAGCTCTCACAGACTCAAACTGTTCAGCAGCAGCTCGTCTGGCGTTGCTGCTTTTTGTGAGTCCAGCAGGCTGTTTGTGATTTCTACTGTCGTTGTCATGGTTACCAGTATCTTCAGCAGCTCCTCCAGGTAGCAGGCGATGAGGGCGTGGTCCTCGTGAAGAGCCCAGCTGCGCTGCTGGGAGTCGTCACGGTGACGGGCGAGGTCACTGAAGATGACCTCCAGACGCTGTTCGTCGTGACACACCTGACCCTGCGGCAGCGCTGCACTCAAGTCCTACAGACAGTTCAGTTCAGTTCAGTTCAGTTCAGTTCAGTTTTAAAATTTGCTACTGATGCTAAAAACCATCAGTTCTGACAGATAATTAGCTCCAGTTAACACCTTAAAACAATAACATAAATTCAGCAATAGGTAAAATATATACATTATATTTGTTCAAACAAACATGTTTTTTTCCTTTATTCACACTTGTTTTAGTGAACCATTTGGCCACCAGAGGGAAAAACAAGCAGCTGTTACACATCACTGAGATTTTAAGTCTGGTAAATTTAATTTACCTCCTGTTGTTATTCTTCTTTGGCCTCTGTCATAAAGACTTGTGTTTCCAGCCAACTTGTAAGTTAAACAAATTCACTGATGTAAATGTTGAACCTTACAGGATCTGGTGTTTCACTTCTCTTTTTGTGCCTCTGCAACCAGTTTAAAGCATTTATTTTTAGAGGCTTTTATCTAACCTGCAGCTGCTGAAAAATGAAAAATGCAGCTCAAAAAACTAAAACAATTTGAACAAACTGATGGCAGGTGATGTTGTTGTTGAACAGCACTGTGGAGAAGTTTTAAACCTGTTTTTAAAAGTCCTATATTAAAACATTTGATACTGATGTAAAAGAACCCAAAGGTGCTGCAGCAAAGCATTAGTTTAAAAGTGTACATATTTATGTAACCAGGTTATTTTAAGTTTTTTTATTTTATGTTTCAGTTGAATTGAACAGGTCATAGGTCACCTTAAACGTGAAATTATTTGTCTTGCTATCAACTGGACAGGGCTGTGTAGACGTTTAATACACACTGTGTGTTTGTATAATGTGTGTGTTAATTGTCATTCCCATCTGCCCCTCCCCCCCTCACTCTAAAAGTCTATCTCCGCCTCTGTCCGTAACTCTAAACTCTGAGCAGGCGTCAGGAATGCTGGATCTGCATGTCACAGTGAAAACAAGCCTGACCTTGCTCTCCACCAGCGACAGGAGAACCCGCTCCAGAGCGGCGGCCGCCTGCGGCAGGGCGGTCTGCAGGTGGCCCACCACCACCCCCACCGCCACCCGCGACAGCTCGAAGCTCAGCCCCGTGTTCTTCCGCACCAGCTCGATCAGTTCGGCGCCGATCGTCATGGGAACCGGCTCGGAGGCCGAGGGGCTGCCGGGAGGGCTTCCGGCCACAGACGGCGGGGCCATGGGCCATTCGGGCCCCGGCGGGTCCACTAAGGAGAGCTGGGTGGGGGCGGCGCTGGGGTGGGCGGGCTCAGAGAGCTGAGAGAGCTGTGGGAGCTGTGGGCCGGGCTTTTCTTCACGGGAGGAGAGTCAGACGGCTGGACGTCCGCGGGTGGGACGGGGGGCTTGACGCGAGACGGCACGGGAGGCGGAGGGGTGCTGGCGGCGCTGGGCAGACTGATGTCAGAGGTGGCCAGAGAGGAGCGGGAGGCGGACTCTGTGGAGGTGGTGCTGATGGTGAGGGAGGGAGCGGGGGACGCGGGAAGGGAGGACCCTCTGGAGGGGACCTCCGGCTCTGCAGAGAGGGACAGGAATCCGGTTACAGAGGAGCTGAGCGGCGCTGACCTGACTAAGAATAGAGCGCGGCGCAGAACGCATCAGCAAAAACACGCCGCCGCAGTTCGCAGCCAACAGGTGGAGGAACTGAGGGCCTAACCTGGACGCCGGTTGTTTCTCTGCTTCTCAGGGGGAGGGGGAGTAATCGGAGCGGCGCGC
Organism: Poeciliopsis turneri; assembly: GCA_922788865.1. Lineage (NCBI taxonomy): Eukaryota > Metazoa > Chordata > Actinopteri > Cyprinodontiformes > Poeciliidae > Poeciliopsis > Poeciliopsis turneri. The sequence goes on along the minus strand of CAKLNU010000622.1, from coordinate 369,374 downwards.
CGGGGCTGAGGCGGCACCTGCAGAGGAAAACAAACCGGGCCGAGTTAGAGGGACTCTTATGAGAGAGGAGGATAAAAACTGTTTCATTTTCAACATACCTCTAAATTACTTTATCCACTTATTTTTTATTCATAAACTAGTGCAGCTACAACAAACATTACAGACAAACATAAAACAAAAAAGGGTTTTGATCGACAACATAAATAACTGGATAAGAGAACAAATAAAATGATACAAATAAAATAACCAAAGGAGGTTAAATTAAAATGGATACTTTCAAAACAAAGACAAAACATAACCAATAGAAAATGGTTTAACATTTGTGGATTAGAATAAACTTTTTTTCTACACTCCTGCCATAAAATATTAAAACATCTTTTACTTCAATAGGTCGAAGACGAGCCTCTTCAACCATCAGAATGACCTTTTTACAGTAAAGTTTAGTAGAGTGTCGGAGTTACGCCTGCTGCAATAAATCAGTTAATCACATGATAAATTAAAACAAGCTCAATAATTTCGATTTGCATGATTTATTGTTTTTCTTTCTCTACCAAAAATTGGCTGACAAAAGTCTTCAGTTTGGTGCTTTTCTGTTTTGAATAACAATTTTGTTTACAGACTTATTTGCTGTTTCTGTCGTTTTGTTTATTTATCTTGAATATTTAAAATGTCTTCCAGTTCCAGTGTTAAGTATTCATCGGAAATTAAAGTTTATTGATCTTTGAGAATATGTTATTATGCCATTGTCATTATATTATTTGAAAATAATCTCAAACTGACAATATTATCATTTATCACAATAATCTGTTTTTGTGACAGGTCTAGTTAGAATACCTGAGAACTGAAATATTATACCTAACAAGATCTGTGAATGTATTCTGGATTTGGTATACACCTTAAATATTATTGACATATATTATCTTGTATCTAATGAGGTAATGATGCTCAAATGCAAACTTTTCTAAATTTAGCAAAACAGAAACTAGCTGAAGCGCAGAGCTGAGATCTTTTATTAAAAATGAGTGAGACGAACCCAAAACGTAACATTTGTTCCAAAAAAACCAATGGAAAGCAACTTATTTTAATGCAGGGCTTCCCCCAGTGTATCATAAGCCTGGCGGGCCACCAGGCTTCAATTGTGCCCCGACCAGGCTAAGCATTGCTTATTTATTTAAGTATTTTTAAAATGTTTGCATTTTTAAGACTTTATTGTTGGTGTTCAGATTGTTAATCTTCCAATCTTTCATTAAAATAATTTTCAAATGATATTTTCAAATTTTCAATTAAAAAAAATGTAACTCAAAAACACAACGGGCTGCTGGATGAATGACTGCTCTGGTGCACAACCACTGAGCTTAGCACGTTTTCTGGGGGAAACCTTGTAATGCAATTAATGATAAAACAGTTTCCTGTTTTGAATAAACCTCCAAAAACAGATGAAAGCATGAGTAGCAGAGCAGGGCATTGTTACCTGGTAGAAGCCCGGCTCTGCCTGCATGCTGTCCATGCTCCCTGATAGCGGCACGCTTCCCTGTCTGCCGTAGTTCTGGTTCAGGCCGTTGGGAGGAGGAGGCGTTTGGCTCAGGGATATTTCACTGTTGGAAGCTGGAAGTCTGTGTCCGGCAGAGGAGGAACTTCGCCGAGCCAGGGTCTCCTTTCTGTGGTGGATCAGCTTTCTGCATCACAGCAAAACAACTATTCAATTAACAGAACATGACGCAGCACTACTGCCAAATGTTCCCCTTTCTCTCTGTCTTACTGTAGAACATCTCGCTGTTCCAGATTGTATTTGCCTCCGTTCTTTAAGGCCACGTTGTGGATGCCTTCGATCGCTCGGTCAATGGACTGCAGAACCTCATCTTGCTCCGGAGCCTGGTGGAAAAAAAACAACAAAACGGTGAAATATTTATTAATATGGCAGCATTGTTAGCTATTAAACTTTAAGCTGAACAGTTTAAAGTTGGCTTGGCTGTAGGCGGAAACAAACGGGGACAATTATGTAACAACAGCCTTTTCACGTTTTACAAGCACATTCCTTAGAAATTCTTCATTGGGATTTCATGTGATGGGCAAACGTAGCGTTGTCCGTATGAAAGGGAAGAAAAATATTTTTGTAAGCAAAAACAACACTGAATTTTAATTAGCAGAGTCAGAGTGCAAGGGGCTGAATAAAAATGCACACCACACTTTTTGGATTATCATGATTTCCCCTCAAGTTCACCATCATACTGTGGTGTTTCATCAGATAAAACCACCATAAAGTACAATGAGGTATCCTGACTGAATTGCAGGGCTCTATAATTCCAGTCATGCGTGCTCAGAAGACCTCAGATTCAGGATTATTAAGTTTAGGAGAGCGTGCTGCCAGCTCAGGCAGCACGCAAGCTCCGACTAGTTAGTCTGCATCCCACAGCAACCTCCTCATTACTGGACTCGTGTGGGTGTGACTGGGAGAGACAGAGAAATACAGCATGAATCATGGACTATCTAGAAGTTAGCAGAAAGGAGTTTCCTGCAGCTGAGCGCGTCTTTATTGCCGAATGATCCTTTTTGTCATCAGTATTCAGCGCCACTTCTGTCCCACCCCGAGTTTCTGCTCTGCCGCTGCAGAGCAGAAAGATGAAGGAAAGTATCTGCATGATGCAACACTTCCTTTAATTTATGATTTATTCAGCAGGCATGCACCGCTGGATGTGACTCTGTCGATCCCATTGATTCAGCTCTTTTTATCGCCAAGCGCATCAAGAGGCTGAGAGCTCAGTGTTCAGACAGAGGGGGAGAAAAGTGGAAACAAACGCTGTGCATCAGACTAGTGTACCTGCAGTTTTTCGATGTAAGAGGCCGGGATGTAGCCGGTTTCCCCCGAGCTGCAGCGGGACCCCAGCCACCAGTGTTTGTTGCTCCTCTCCAGGATTAGGAAGCTCTCCCCGGCCGCGAAGTGCAGCGAGTTGGGCTCGGACGATCGGAAGGCGTACAGAGACCGGTACATGGTTCAGAAATACTTGGACAAACCGAAAAAAGCCGAGAAAAAGCGTAGAGTCCAAGCGGAAGGATCTGCTCAGCTTGGGGGGATTTAAAGAGCCTATGAAGGCATGGCTACAGTGAATGGCTGATGTCTATTTACAAAGCAGCTAAGATCATCTGACCCCTGTCGTACGACCAGATGCCCACGAGGGGCGCTGTTACATCCTGAACGCACCCACCAGGCATTTTAATCGATATCAGAGCTCTTACAGGATTTTACTCAATAATCAATGTATTATGAAATTATTACATGATTGATTTATGTAAACAACTATACTATTAAACAAAAATCAAGAAAATATGCTGCTATTGAAATTATTATTAGAAATTATTCAGATTTAAAAAATAAATCTCAACTTTTACAAAAATATATATTCCTACTAACTTTTAGCAGCTAATTTAACTACTAGAAGAAATGTAAGGATAAACAGTTATTTGTTTCTGTATAACAGTATTTACACGACATAATGTAAAATATATGAGTCACGGTGTACAACGCTGGATGTAATGTTTAATTGTAAATGATGTGTCAACGACAATTTATCAATTAAATGCAACAAAAGGAATAATAAAAAGTTTGTTTGTAATGAAACCATATGTTTTGCATTGAATAGTGTTAGAGTTGACTGAAAATTATAGTAGGCCTTGCAAGAAGTAAGGAATGGATCCTTTATTTCAAATTCCAACATTGCAAATAAATAACATTGTTAAAAGTGATTCCGTAGATTAAACCTCTTAATGTGCCAAAACTGCAAATTCTAAAAAACTTAATTTGTAGGTTTGTTCTTCTAACCTTCAGTCAGCAGAGGCTAAAATATTTAACTGAAAAAATATTTATTTTAGGGCTGCACTGTGGCGCAGTGGGTAGCGCTGTTGCCTTGCAGCAAGAAGGTCCTGGGTACGATTCCCGGCCTGGGGTCTTTCTGCACGGAGTTTGCATGTTCTCCCTGTGCATGCGTGGGTTCTCTCTGGGTACTCCAAAAACATGACTGTCAGGTTAATTGGCCTTCCCAAATTCTCCCTAGGTGTGAGTGTGTGTGTGCATGGTTGTTTGTCCTGTTTGTCTCTCTGTGTTGCCCTGCGACAGACTGGCGACCTGTCCAGGGTGAACCCCGCCTCTCGCCCGGAACGCAGCTGGAGAGGCACCAGCAACTCCCGACCCCGTTAGGGAGAAAGGTGATGGAAAATGAATGGATGTATATGACCAGGTACTCACTTTACGTTTACTTGAGTACAGTTTTTGGCTCCTCTAGTCACCTTTGGTTTTAACTTCTCATTTAGTTGCCCCAGTTGCCTCAGCATTGTGAAACTGTTACCTTTCTGTATCGGTGAATTGGCGTTACATCAGTCCAAACCTCCTCAACCAACGTGGGACAAAATATTGTTCGACTTTTCGACGCTCGACTGTTCAGAGAGGAAGTGGTGCTACAGCGCATTCCGTCCCCCTGTGTGTCACCGGCTCAAACATGGCCGCCAGGTTCCTCCTTCAGAGATCAACACAGGGACTCCTGTCCTCCTCCAGATCTGTACCCGCTTTCTCCAGGTGTGTTTCATTAAACCCCCCGAATATTTAACCCTTAGACAACTAATTACGGATGAATATGTCTGCTCTTTATTGTCTCATTTCTCTTTGAAGGTAGGACATTTTCAGCCATGGTTTCAGTTACGAAAGAGTCCCAGGGTTATTTTTTAAAGTTCTGTTTTTAAAGTCACTGCTGTATTGATTCGCTTTTATTTTAACTAAGACTTTCAGCCTAGATTTAATACTATTCAATGCCTAGTTAAAATGACAAAATCACAGTTTACAATTTTAAAACAAAACAAAAGTTTCTCTGCAGCTTAGCAAATAATTGATTATAAAGAATCAAGTATTTGGGAAATGTACTTATGCTTGTGTATGTCTTGCACAAAAACTGGCCTGCAACATTTGGCTGTCAGTGGGTTGCTGTTGGCACTTTGCCTAATGATTGTTATTTAAAGATGAACATGATGGAGGACAGTATAAAAAGACTAATTCATAGGATCTCAGATTTTTAAGCAATTCTTGCATTGCGTTACTGAAAGTATGGTTTTACTTTACATGTAGTGTTCACATTCAACCTGGAATAATATATCATTTTATTTAGGTATTTATCTGGCCTAGATAAGAATTTAAAAGAAAGCAAAATATGGCAAAATACAACCCTAATTTTGATTCTCGTGGCTTTGATTGCAGCCCATTTCTCTGCCGAGCTCACAGATTAGGGCCAAGTGACGATGAGATATACCAGCGGACCAGCGTGTCCATCATGAAGACGGAGGAAAACAATGGGTTCCTGATACACAGCTACAGTCCTATGGGATTCAACATCGATGGAAACCGGGTGTTAGGGCCCTGCGCTGTGATACCTCCTGCCATCCTTCAGTGGAACGTGAGATCACAATCCAAACAGTCCCTACGCGTCTTATTGTGTTTCCCTACAGGCGCGTGTGTTCGAAGTTGGAAAAATTGTTTCTTTCTGCAGATTGGAAGTTCTGAAGACATCACAGAGGAAAGCGTCTCTCTCTTCCACATGCTTGAACCACCTTTAGGTACGACTTAGAACCACAAGGTCACGCAAGAATAACATGATAATTTTCCAAATACCTCCAAATACACTCAATAAATCAAAAACCTTCAGCGTTTTGATTTATTGAGTGTAAAATATCTAAAATTTGGTTTTGTGTTTTGTGGTTCCTCTAGCAGAAGTCATATAATTTGAAAAAATGGGATGGACAATGAATAAATATTGCGATAGACATCAGATCAATATCATCTAATAGAATATTTAATGCCGGTATATAGAATATTAATCTATATTCTTTCTAAGGCATATAGTATTTAAAAGTATTTACTTTTTATTGTTTGTATATTTTTTCCGTGCTGCTTCAGAGATTCTTGTGCTGGGCACAGGGCGTCGGGTCGAACGACTTAACCCCTCGGTCGTCGCACTCTTGAAGAAGAAACGCATCGCTTTGGAGGTGCAGGACACGGTAAAGATCACTCAAATCTTTCCACGATAGTTTAAGAGAAAAAAAAGATTTTACTTCAATAAATGTATTTTTCTAAAATGCCCATTTCTAAACTTCAATAGTTTTATTGCTCTTTTGCAGCCGAATGCCTGTGCAACATTCAACTTTCTGAACAGCGAGCGGCGGGTGGTGGCCGCTGGTCTGATTCCTCCCTCCTACAGCAGAGCTCTCAAAGTGAAACAGGATGAAAGTGGGGGCTCAGAGTGAGAGTCATTTAAAGATGAGGATCACATTCAAGTGGGAGGCCTGACTCTACTGCAAAGAGGCTTCAGGGTAAAATAGCAAACTGATCCAGCTATTGTGTTTCTGCAAACATCGGGGTAAAGGCAGTTTGAAGCATTTTTATCAAAGCTTTGAGCCACTTTGAGAACATTTGAAACAAAGTTGTGGTTTAAAAGTAAATGCAACTTTCTGTCATAAATGAGCAAGTTGAGTTGAGTAAATCTGTATTCTGCTGTATAAAGTCGTTGTATAGACTGGTTATAAATGCATTTGTTAAATACCACGGTTTGATTTATTTATTATATTCAGTGTTTCCATTATTTGTGTAAGAAAACATTTCACCATTTGCCATTTTCAGTCTGCACAGCAGCATGTACAAAAATGAAACGGACTAACAAACAAAGGATCTAAAGAGTGTGACGTGTCGCAGGCTGTGCCGAGGCGAGGAGCCTGTTTGTGGCGGCTGTCCTCCTTCTGGATAAGCCTCTTTGCTCTGTGCGTCCAGCAGCTCTGCTGCAGACAAGTTGCCTGTGCAGCATATGATATAATTCACTGGCTTTGTCCTTCTCACTCATAAGCCCCCAGCAGAGAGGAGGATCCACAAATCCCCTGCATGTTCGATTCATCTCTAATCAGCTGCTGCGACGCAACATGTCCAAAGTCAGTCTCAGCGATTAAACCCATGTCATTCAGATGCTGTCTGCAGCTGGGCTACTTTTACCTGAAGCAAAATGCCCACATCACTGAGCTCAGAGTGAGCTGCAGTTAATAGCACAAAGAGATCTATGTTATTGGTATTCTAAATAATATTGACGCCTCTGCCTAGGGATTTAGCAAAATCTCTGCCTATTAAAGCACAAACAATTAAATGTGCACGACCGTATATTAGGGTCACGGTAGAAGGAGGAGTAAATTTAAGCCAATTTATTTCCTTGAAAAAACAAGCAAAGTTTTGAGTTTGAAAAGTCAGTTTTCAGGGACAAAATTCTGAAATTTGAGGTTATTTTCTGAAATTTTTGAGAGAAAAACTTGGACATTCCTGAGTTTTAAAAGTTGCATATTAGCTAGAAAAACATTTTCTAGAAAAAAAAAACCCTTAAAATTTGCAAAAGTTGAAGATGCTCAACTTTTGCAACTCAAATTTCCAAGTTTTTTTTTTTCCTCAAAAACATCTGAGATTGATCTCAAAATCTGAGTTTTTTTCTTGCAAATTTTTGACGTTTCAAACTCAAAAGTTTCTTTGTTTTTCTAGAAAAGTTCTCAGATTAATATAAACATTTCTGAGTTTTTTGGCAAATATTTACTGCTATTGCCCCATATGTAATGGCCCTAATATGCGTATCAAAATTATAAATATTAGAACTACACAAAATAACACAAAAAAATCACACAGGAGGTACAGGGCTCAAAAATTACACAGTTTCATGCAGGCTTTCTCAAACAGAACCAATTATAACAATCAAAAGGAGAAAAGGGGATTTCCAACATTTACATTTTCAGTCAGGTTCACTATATCTACAGAATTTCTTCACAGCTGTGTGTGGCAGCCATCTTGTCTGTTCAGCCGAGCGTTCCTGATGCGGATGGCTCTGTCAGTCGTCATCAGAGTTGTGGGACAGATTACGAGGTCTTCCAAAGCAGAGCTCTGCTCCGGTGATCCGCCGGTACATGTCCTTGATGTCCTCACACTCTGAGTCAAAGTGGTTTGTTGCATCATAAGACCGGGACACAAATATCTAACGCAGCAGAAAGAGGTTGGAGGAAAGTGATAAAATGCTCTTCAGTTGAAAAAAAAAAAAAAAAAAGATTGTTTTTGTAGAGTTCAGAGCAGAAGTTTACATACATCCATTAGCATGAATCTTTGAATAAATTTGGGCCTTTAATGTTTTTGTCTTTTTTTTCAGATATTCTTTTTACAGAATAAATATACATTGCTGCACAAGTTATAATTTCTTGTGGATGTTGAATACATACAGGATGAAATATATAAATAGATCTCTACTAATATGTGGTTAAATGTTGCGTTGAAACATTCAAAGCTACAAACTTTTGTAGCTATGAATCAGGTTTTGGATTAACCTTTGACCACTCGCTTTACCAGAAGTTAATTAAATTTCTGGAATGAACTTGGCTTTTAAACACAGACTGTATGTACATATTCAGTAGGATTAAGGTTAGAGTCCATGTGAATGTTAGTACTGAACCCATCAGTTTTAAAGACTCAGTATTTTGTGTTTTACAGGCACATGGTGCATCTGATAGCATAATCAAGTAACTATGTTACCTTTAGTTGTTATAAAAATGCTGTAAATATCAAATATATCTAAAAAGAAATTGGGCCACTGTCTCTTTAAAAACTCCTGAAACTTCCCCTTCAGGAAGTCATCACAACATTGCTCCTCTATTGAGCCTTTAGTAATGTTTTAACACTGAGCAGTAGCCGTATAATGATCTCAGCAGATGCACAGTTCCACCAGGTGTTTGTTAATTGCTGCTGGCTAGTCTGAAGGAGCTGAGTGGGAGGGCTGCCATTTGAGGCAAAACCTTGGAAACTGCAGCTCTGTGGTTTTTACACCACTAAATGGTTGCCATGGAGAAGATAGGATTTCTCAAAAACCCATGAACAAATAAAGCCTTCACTCCAGATATGTTTTAGATGAGGGAATAACATTTATTGAGCTTTGACATAAAGCTAAAAAAAAGTCAATTTTGCATAATACTGCCCATTTAATGTACAACTGGGATTATTAATCTGCTACAACACTCAATTCTGCTCTGGCTTTCATCATGTGAGCTGCTACCTTAAAATGGAGCCTATATCAAGTTCATCATAAACAGGACGTTGCTTGAATTGTCGGCAGTTAAGGGTCTTGTGTCAACCAATGCATGAGAACCTGAGACAAAATCCACACAATGAAGGGTGGCTGAAATGTGCAGCTGCCCACATAGACAAGATATTTCTAGGAAAAGCTTTATGGTCAGTCAGACCAGGTCTGAACTATTTGGCCACAATCAAGATATGTTTGAATGATGACCATGTGTCAAGCACGGTGGTGGTGGCATCATGCTGAGGATCTTTTTTTTTTTTTTTTACTCCCATGGTTACTGTTACATTTTAAAAAATTAGGTGAAAAAGGTTGAAATATATAACAAATGCATAACGTGTGGAAGAAATTTGTATTTTTCATTAAATTATTTCAGTTGTTTGTTGCTCAAGATATAATAAAAGTCACTGAGAGCCAAAATGAATTCATGCTGACGATAGGTGTATGTAAAATTGTGACTGCCTCTGGCGGCTTCTCTCTTTACCTGACTCTTTCTTCCGTCCTCATTTGGAACCAGCAAGTTGGTGACGGAGACAAATCTAGAATGATTAAAGTCAGGCAAAAAAAATTACAATAGTGCACTAAAACAGACCTGAGCACAGCAAGAGTCGTCACTGACTTCTGCATGATGGGTTCCAGGAGCTCCAGGGCCGGCTCCACTTCTTTCTCTGGATCGCTGGTCTCTACAGTCGTGCTCACCGTGGCGATGTACATCCCGTCCGAGGCCAAGCTGTGAGCGTAGGACACTACACATATGTAAACGTCTGCGAGGACGAAACAGAAACGTTCATTCAGAGTGGTGAGAGTTGATCGTAGCTCACAGTCAGTATGGATGAGACATTTTATGGTTTATTACCTGACTTTCTGTTGAGCTGTGCCTGAGGGATGATGATCTGACAGGAGCTGGCCTCATGGGTGTTTTTAACTGGATGATTTAATAAGCAGATAACCCTGATGACACGTCCAATTTTCCTGACCCGGTTAGGGACGTAGCTGGGATCGCAGATTAACTGCTTACAGTGGAAAACCTGTGATAAACAAAAAGAAAAGCTGATATCATTTAGTTTGCTGAACATCTCAACTAAAGTTTCCCCCCACAGTCCAACGTCTGCTCCACCTTCCCATCCGATTTGACAGCTTTCACTTTGCCGTTGTCCATGACAATTTCATCCACTGGTTTGTTCAGCAGGAAGGTCCCTCCATACTCTGCACTCAGTCTGAGAAACACACAAAGATAGAAAAAATTAAAAGTCACTTTAATCCAGTAAATACATGTGAGGCGGAATATAACATCTGACAGCAGAAATTCTCACCAAATATCTATAACTACCTAAGAAATCCACACAACAAAACCATTATAAATTAAGTTATGTGTAATAAAGTGAAATGGAACAAAGAAAAAGTGCTAAATACAAGATTAAAAAAAAAAAAAAAAAGGTGTCAAAGTGCTTAAAGCACAATTTAATGACGCATCATTTCAAACTAATATCAATGGGGTAGTCACTGGTTTTGGCCAATAAAACGTTTACTGAGATGTTACACAGGAAGTATCCCATAACAGGTACAAGCAAAGGGCTTTTTAAAGACTTTTACACTTTAATATTGAAAAATTTAATGACAGCATTGGTTACAGGCATGTTATTAAACTACTGGATGCTCAAGTGAGTCCCAATGGATGTGTGAACTAAAGCAAATTAGAGGAACTAAACAATAACCTGAAGAGTTGTCAAAGAGTCACAGATTATTCATGGACAAATTCAGAAAGATCTGAAGTGAGTATAAGTTTTTTCCTTTTGTGAAAATAATAAGTGAAGACGTCAACAGATGAAGAAGAAACTTGTTGAAGCTGGTTTAGGGTTTGCTGCTGAGATTTGAACAAGTCAATAAAATACGAGGAGAATATGGTCTGTTCAGATGAGAGCAAAACTGAACTTTATGATGTTGCAAAACAATGTTTGGAGATGAAATGATGCTGCACTTAGTCCCAGTAAAACCACACCAACAGGAACGTTTGGAGGCAGGAACATCATGGTATAGAGCTGATTTTTCACAATCTGGTACAGACAGACTCCTTTCAATAAAAGGGAAAGTTGATGGAGAAATGCAGATTAGAGTTTGAAGAATTAACGATCTGGGATTTCTCAGCAACACAAAAAGATCCCAAACAGAAAGCTGAGCAAGTTCAATACCTGATCAATACTTGATGCTTGTTTCTTCACATAGGATCAATCTTCATTACCAACAAAGACTATTCTATGAAGTACTAAATACATTTTAGTACGTTTCCATAGTACCTTTTTTTTGTGTCGTTCAACTTTATTACACGTTTAACTTCTGACATACTTTGTTTTGATTTCTTACATGTTGACTTGAGTTTGACACAAAAGTTTCAATAGAAATAAATCTACAATAAAAACATTTGACATGTTTCAAGATTCTTTTTTTCCCCTGCAACACAGCAGGAGTTTCAACATTAAACTCTTAGTCAAGAATTTCAGAAAATACCGCGTACCAGACAACCGATTTGGGAAAGCTCAAAGAACAAAAGAAATAGTGTTTCTTAAAACACCACCTTAACGTTGCGATTGAGACTCGGTGAGATTCAAACAAACTTACTCGTTTGAGGCAACAGTGTTAACAGCTGCACTGTGCAGCCAGGCAGTGATTTATTTCTGAAATGTTGTGATATTTAGTTTGATCAAAATGTTGTTTTGCTTTCATTAGTCCAGTTAGACTTTGCCATTGCCTTTTAACTCCATCTTGTGAATTTGTGAATGTTCAAGAAAAGCTGTCAGTTCTGCATGATGGAAATGAAACTGAATTGTTTTTCACAGGTGAAGTTCCATTGTTATAGTCATTTAAATAAAACAAATAGAAACTGTCTGCACCTCACCTGGCGTATCCCTGCGGCAGCTCGCCGAGGCCGTACAGCGGGTACAGGTACGGACTGCTGTTGTGGCGGGACAAAGACTCACAGTACCGCTTGATCCGGTTGATGGTTTCCAAACAGGGCTGATCCAGGTAGCTGCAGAGCAGGAAACCACATGGAGGCAGACTGAGGCATTTGAAACATCTGGGATCACTGGTTCACGTCTTGACTGACCTCTCGCTGGAGTGTAAGGCTATGGCGTGACCTGTGACCTCTATGACATCCTGTCCCAGGTCAAACCGGCTGAACAGCTCTCGCGCGGTCGTTTTTTTAGGATCCACGTCCTGGTGAGTGCGAGGGTTTCTCGTGTCAAAGTTTATGACAAAGTTCAGCATCTTCTTGAACCTCCTCTTGTCAAACATGCCCATCAGATCTGAGAATGTTGTAAAATCATGAAATACATTTCTGCCTGTAGAAGTAGATTAAAAATGCTAATCTATGTCACCTGAGCTCTGTGCGTCCTCCTCTGTGGCAGGGACTTTGTGCACTTTGCCTGCTTTGAACACATAACTCCCTTCAACGACTTTGAAGTCCAGATAGCGAGTCACCTCAGTGTGCACCAGTATCTTTACCAGCTGGCCTGAAGCAAACACACATCAGCTGATTGCAAGATAAACCTAAATCAACAAGCTCACTAATAAGATGAGCGACACAAAACTCACCAGTGGCAAGAAAAAACTTGGGGACAAGATCCACGTTCCACTCTTTCCCTCGTCGGATGGATTTAGGAGGACCTGGAACCTTAAACCGCCGGTACAGCTGCGAACAAAATGAGCTTTTAATACCAGAAACAAAGTATAACGACAAGGATGAAAGTCTGCCAGGCCAGGGCAGGAGTGGATTCATGGTGACAAAACCGTCACAAAAAGTCTCAGAATGGAGATGCTACACAAAAATGTTGTGAAAAACCAAAACGCAACAATTATTCCCACTAAAAGATTATAACGTTTTCAGTATTAAAGTTATACCAGTATTTTTAACATTCGTAAATTTTTTTTATTATTATTATTATGCTTCAAACTAAGCAAAAATATATAGTGAATACTTGGATTTTCAAGCCCTTTTGCAGAAATCCACTCCAATTTTGGTCTTTGTGGATTAATACAACTGAGTTGGTTAGTTAGTTGGGTTATCTGCTCCAGTATCCAGCTAACAGATGCCATGCTAGTTTTAAAACAGTGTTGGTTTGGTAATCAATGTGGATCTCATAAACTAAACATTTAACATTCAAAAACTGGCATAAAACAATACTTTTTTTAAAGTTTCATAAATTTTACGAGAGAGGTTTACGGCCTAATTTTGATTTGTAATATGCCAAATAATCTTGACATAAATAAGGGATTAATAATTTCAAACTGTTTTACGACCAGGAGCAGCACCAGAACCAGCACTAAATAAAGAGTTGAGCACCTCACTGCGCTCCGAAATGCAATTTTTAACTCATTCAGCTGATAGGACCAAAGGTCATGACCCATTTCCATCACTTTTGCCTGGTTCTGGTTCTTTCTGCGTCCCAGTCTGAGGGCCAGAACCTGGTTGTCTCGGTTGCCTTCCAGGGAAGGAGCTCAATGAGGCGTTGATCAACCGATCAAAATCAGATGTGGAAGCTGTGTCACGCTAATCAATAAGGAAAATAGATTCTATTGTAATTCCTGGAGAAATTTTGTCTCTAACATGTAATTGTATTCCACAGACCAACATTCAAACACTATCTTCTGGTCTTTTGAGCTCTTATCAGCGTATTTATTCCAGGATGAGGAGTTGCTCTCATTAAATCTGTGGACTGTCAGGTTTACTTTGGAGGTTCTGGTGAGAAGGAGCCAAAGTGATGCAAATGTCAAATTAGGTGTGTTCTGTGCGACAACTGCAACATCTGTGTCCAAACAGCTGCAAACAATGAGAAAGTATATTAAACTCCTTTAAGCCAGCTGACTGGAAGTGCTCAGAGACAGAAAATACTCCAAACAGTACACTGTAAAACAGTGGGTGGTTAAACTTGAAAATGAAAGTCCATCTGCTGCCTTGAAATGCAATTTAAATCAACAGGAAAATTGTTTTGGTTTTAATTCAGAAATTAAAGTTTATGAAGTTGATTTAACAACAGGAGGAAAATTGTCTAAACTTTGTTTTTAAGTTCATTAATCTTGAATTTTGAGTTTTAACTTAGATGTTGAAATTTAAACCAAATAATTTCTTCACAATATGCAACAAAAAAACTGCCCGCACATATTTAAAGAGCCACATTATTTTCACTCATTATATGAAGTTATAATAACTATTTATTTTACTGTGGAATAATTAAAATTCTTGTTTCAAATTGCACAAATAAAATTTTTGATCTGATTATGAATTTTCTTCAACATCCAAAAATGATTTTTACTCAAAAATTAAAATAAACTTTAATAAAACACAAGAGTCAGATCAACGTAAACGCACAAGCCGCTAAGCATTCTGGGAAACAGTTCCCACTCTTCTTTTTCTTCTTTCAGTTTTTTTAAGCGCTTACCTAAAAACTCTAGTTTCTTAAACTTTTTGAGGTTTTACAAAATTAATGAAAAGTTAACATAATTCACTACCTTTTACAAACTAACACATTTAGGTTAAAAATCTAAAACTGGCTACATTTATTTGACTTATAGAGTAGAAGAAAGTAGACACAACTAAATGTGGTTCAAATGTTTTGCAATGTAGAAGAAACCTGATCTCTCAAATGGCAATTCTTTTTTCTTTTCTTTTTTTTTTTTTTTTTTTTGCATTTTTGAAAGCATATTTCTTTAAAACCTTGGGGTGTTTTGGATTGAACAGACCTCCTCCAGGGGAGAAATGGATGCACTTTCTCCTCCATGGTAAGAGTTCTTGTCGATGTGAAGGACCTTTTTCCCACTCAGAGACATTAGGCCGGAGAGGACACATTCCTGAAAGAAGGAAGAGGGGACAGGAGGGGAAGTGGGTCAAATGCCGTTGGAATCAGCAGTTATCAGTTTGTGTAAAGGCAGATCAGCTTTAATGCCATGATGTCACTCAATAAATTCCCTTTGATTGCCAGAAGGAGCTCAGCAGGATGACGGTCCAGGAAACTGAAAAACGTCCAAGCATTTCTAGAAACACATTAACTTTTAATTCTACTGTAAAAGTTGAAGTTGAGGCAACAAATCAGTGTTTTAAGGTGCTGGATGATTGTTAAACTACACAACTCTACAGACAGCACTCTTTCTAGGACTGGAAGTCATTGTGGTGCTTCTGTTTTCAGAAAATAATCTTGCAATAGCCACTTCTAACAGATAATGTTGCTTTGCCTGAACCTTTCAAGTTTTTAAATCACCATATCTGCAAATTACTGAAGTTCTCATGAATCAAGGCTGTAAGTTTCTGACAGAAAAAAAAAATGCTCATTCCCCCACACTGCAGGCTGATTGTTCATGAGAAACAACATAATGTCTTTTCTTACCTTAATTCCAGTTCCAAGCACTATCACGTCATACTCCTGCATCCTGATTTTGTCTCTGATTCAATCCCAGCTGCTTCCCCTGAATGCAGTTTATAATGTCTGCAGAGAAACAGGTGACACGGCGGTCTGTGAGAGTAATTGCTTTGCAATAATCCTCTTATGATGGGCACATATATGCATACTGTGTGTCTGGGTGTATGAGTGAATAAGACTCACACGCTGCAGATTAGGGTGTTAAATATAATGAGTGCTATACGTGAATGAAACAATTCATGATACGTTTGAATAGTTTCAGTGTATTTAAATATGTTATTTAGTAATCTCTTATATTATATTTTAAAGCGCAATGTTTTCAGTAAGATGCTTATCAGTTGGCAGCAGGGGCGCAACTACATACTTTCGGAGGTGCATGCAAACATGTCATCATCCCCTCCTAACCCCATCATGAGTTAAACTTGTACAACTCATCTTTAATTAAAGTATCAATAATAAATGCACATACATGTGAATAAATTGCTGCCTACAGGGCAATTAAAAAAGAGTGAACCGATAAACATTTAACTGTTAACCTGTGTCTAGAACCGCCTATAGGCTGCAGGTTTATTTATTATAGCTTGATAGGAAGCCTGATCCAAACTGGCCACTCATATTAATAAAATGGTGAAGAAAAAAATAATATTAACCACAAAACACTGTATTTATAAAAGATATCAACATTTTTCCTACACAATCCTAACAAACGTTTTTAATGTTGAAAAATTAAACGGTTTCTCTTCACAATATTTATTTTCTGTCGGTATTTTTGCCAGAGGTTTTTATTTCTAGGGACGGTGTGGCATCTACCGGCTGGACGTTTTAAAAAGACGCGGGTCGATAGCAGCTCACTGCGGCTGCGTAGTGTCCGTCTCTAAGCAACCGTGACAACAGCGTCAGTACACTGACGTTACTGTCTTTCAACCACTTTGAGAAGCTTTTCTTCGTCTCTCCAGCATCTCTATCCCTCCCCCTCTTCCGTTTTCTGTTTAGTGCCCGGAGTGAAGAGGTAGTTCTGCAACCTCTTCACCGCTATCTGAGTCTATATATTTAATCTGTATATTTAATCTTCAATCTTAAATTGTAAAAGTAGAAAGTCATGTTTGTTGGAGGTGGAATACTAATTGGAATACCATCTTTTTAATCAACATGTCAAATTCATTTAAACAATTTCTGTTTATCTTTGTATTTAACTGTAAACTGGCCAGATGACAGATTTTTTTTTCTTCTCCGAAACTAAGACTACATTTCCCATGATTCTTGACCGCGCGCTATCTGTGCAGTTACGCTCGCGGTTTTTACTAAACGGTCCGAACGGCTGGGCGGGAGCTGAGATCAAACGTTTCTATGTGGCTCCGCCTTTCCTGGGCTGAAGGCGGGACATTCCGTGTCAATGTGTAAGCGAACCCCGGCAGGCTAGCTGCTCGTCAGTTTGCTAACAACTTTGTGATTCCTGCTCGCAGAGTTAACCAAATTCAAAGAAATGTCTTCGAACCAGACAGTGAGTGATATAATTTACCATACTTTAGTTTCGCTTCATAGAGAGTATTTTGTATTGTTGCTTTTTTAACAAGGTACAGACTACTTTGTACAGTTTTAGCAGTTATGCTTCCTGTCTCTTGAGTTAAGCATTTAACTGGAAATTATCTTTTAGCATTGATCTCACAGTTAGTAGAGCTCTAACCATGTGTGTGCTGGTAGAACTGCGCTAGAATATTAAGGTAAATGCTATGAAAAAACCGAGACATTACATGGAAGTGATGAAGGTGTGTCAGCTATTGACGCCCAAACACCAAATTTAGACACAGTGATAGTTTCACTGCTTCTATCAACTCCAGATTGTCTGTATATAATATCAAAGTTGTAACTGACCCACTTCATTTGACTGAATTTGAGAATCCCTTCAACTTCCTTCGGTGCATTTGTTTTAAAATGTACACATACTAATATTTAAATAATGTGTGATAATTTAAAAAACCCCAACTGTTATACATTAGATAAAGCTGTATCTGATTATATTGATGCTTTAACATATAAAACATTCCGTGGTGCAAAGAAGCATTCAGCTTCAATGCACTTAAAGTTTGTAACAATCTTGTAGAAAACTGCTGAAACATGGAGATAATCAGTTGAATTAAGGCTTAAAACCCAACCTGTTTAGAGTTGCCTTTGATTAGTAGTAAGTGAAACATTGATCAACATATTTGATGTGTCTTTTGTTGATTATTTTGATGACATTTGATTTAAAAAGTAATGTTTTATTGCTTAGTTTTGTAATTGGTGAATGTAAAGCACTTTGCCTTGTTAAAATGTGTTATACAAATAAACTTGACTTGACTGAATAGACTCTAAGGTTCGATTGGTTGATGTGTGAGTTTCTAATTGTCCATAATAGAGTTGTGAAGTAATACAAAAAAAAAATGACATTCTTAAATCATTTTCACAATTAATTCTGTGTTTCATAAATATTTACTCATAAAACTGTCAAATTCAGTTTTTACTTTATATGTTTATGAACTATAGTTTTATTAAACTTTCAGCTGTGTCTTTTTATCCTTTTTTTTTTTTTTTTTAGTTTTCAGGACCACAGCCTGACCAACACAGACGCATATCTGTTAAATCAAATCCTGGATTTCTGGAGCGTCTGAGTGAAACGGCAGGAGGAACAGTCGTCGGCGTTGGTCTGTTTTTCCTCTCCATCTATGTTCTCTTCACTAATGAGGTGAGAAACAGTCTCTGAGCGAGAAAACGGTTGTTTTGAAGTCTCTCACATCGCTGCTGCTGCTGCCTATGTCAAATGAAGACACCTGGACAGAATTAAGAAGAGGTTTCTCTTGTTTCTCTCCTTAGGGTCGAGCTTTGCAAACCGCCTCTTCTCTGGATGAAGGACTCTCTCAGGTGAAGTCGCTGGGCTCTTATCCATTCCTTGACCTGCAGAACAACGGCCGCTTAGTTCATCTATCTGCAGAGCTACAAACCCTGAAGGTAGGCTGTTGTTGTTTACACTCTGTACATCTCAATAGCTTCCTTGTGGATATTGTGATCCAAACTCATAGCTGCACCAGAGAAAATGGTTAAAACCGAAACTGTGGAAATTAGTATGCAACAAATTGTAAATGAAAACGGAGGTTTGGATCCTGGGCGACCATCTGCCCACGACCGAATGGGGGTTTGAGAAGACAAGGCAGAAAGTACAAGAAGAACCAGAAGAACTGATGTAGGGTTATTTTCAATAATCTCCATGAAGGTAAAAGGTTTGTAGCAGAAGAGAGAGAACTATGAGTTGATGGCAGCATTATATCAGCTGGTGCCATAATCCAGGAAGGTATTGCAGACAAAACAAAATGCCAGACAAGGCGTAGCTTCTATGGAGAATAAAATAATTGAGAGAAACCATGAAGTTAGCAGTTGAAATAACAACAAGCAAATTGGAGAGTAGTAGAAAAAGAAAATGAGAAAAAATAGTCAGTTATTCAAAGTTTACTTGTATTAGCATTCTTACTTCTAATTTTGGTCACTTTTTCACTTTTTACGATTATAGAAACCAAGCAGAGAAGAGTATAAATAAAAACCTATTCCATTAATGGCTATTGTATGCTAATTATCTCATTTAATAAGGAAACCGATTAATTTTGCCTGTGAAGCTGCATAGAATTCAACAAATAGATGTGCAGTAATCAAAGAGTGCATGAAAACATTGAGAGAAAAGACATACAATGTAAATGGACATTTTGTTTGAGTAGATTCCTTTTTTAGTCTAATGTGTTCTTAGCTTTTCTTCATCCCATGTAATTTTGATGGGCTGAATCTGGTTTATTCCTGGCCAGCCCCTCCACGACCCCAGCTACAGGGTGGTGGTCCAAGCTGTGAAGCTGCGGCGGCAGGTGGAGATGTATCAGTGGGTGGAGCACAGTGAGAGCAGGTATGTCCGCTCCCTGCATATCAGTACCCAGACTGAGAAAAAAGTTTTAGAAAGCATCAAAACCTTGACCCTGAAATCATTTAAGGGATTACCAGGAGAATGGAGAAACCAAAACTGAGACAACCTACACCTATAGTGAGTTCGGTTTTATTGTTTTAGCGCTCACCTGTTGTTGTTTTTGCATCAACTTGACCAGCTTGTGGTGTTGTGTTTTTTTTTCTTTAGACACTGAGTGGAAATCAGAGGTGGTTAACAGTCGTAACTTCGATAAGGAAATCGGCCACCAGAACCCGAGGTACTGAAAATGTTTGGAAGATGATTCGTTGTTGTGCTGCACGGTTTGAACTCAGCTGCTGGTTCACAGCGCCATGCCGGTGGAGAGTGTGACAGTGGTGGCTCAGGAAGTCCGAGTGGGAGCTTTGATTCTGTCCAAAGGTATTTGCATCTCTGAAAATCTGTCAGTCGCTTTGTTTCCATTACAAATGTACTCAAATCTTTGTCTATATTTTGCTAATGCTGAAAAAAAAAACCCCACAATTGCTGTTTTTCTATTAAAGAAGAAATTAAAATCACAGGTGAATCAGCTTGTTTACATGATTAGTCATTTAATATCATGGCGGTGACAAATGTAAACAGTAACATGAGATATATTCATAAATTGGCGGGTTTCCACGAAGCAGATTTATTTTCGTAATTTCAAAGTGTGCAACCTCGTCTTTAATGAAAATGCAGCTAATGATGCTAACCTCAGATTTAACTGATGTTGATTTTGATGGTTCCTCCTCAGGCCTGGTGGAGCAGATCAACGACTTCCAGACTCTGAGACTGAAGGATCTCTCAGCCTTTAATCTGGATCCTTTCCTCTCCATCTATGACGATTACTTCTATCACACTCAGTTCCCGCTCCGGCCACAGGTCAGCCTCTCACACAGTATCCAGTATTAATGTTTATCAGACATGTGTTTTTTTAATTATTATTATTACTAATATCTTTCTATTTGATCAGGTCGGGGACGTCCGAGTGAGGTTCTCCTTTGCCGGACTGAGTGGGGAGAACAGTTACCTCGGACCGCCGCTAACTGTAGGTGGTCCAATAATAATAATAATAATATTAATAATGTATTATCAATAAGTGTAAAAGAGAATAATAATGATCATTTTCTACTAGCACATGTGACTGGTTAAACAAAACAAGCATCTGTATCTACATATATTTCCTAATGTTGAAATTTCATAGAGAAGTACTTCTGGGATCAGGCGAGACTTTTTAAGTCGGTGTGTTACCATGGTAACACACTGATGGACAAGGAACTACAGAGAAAAGCTCAAAAAGGGGTGCAATAACACCTTCTTTAATTCTTGAAGGAGTTTATCTACCAAAAATAAAGGTCCTCATCCATCCATAAATATATTGGATATCAATATATAATAATTCTACATAAAAAGAAAATAAATAAGAAACTCCAACATTGTCATCCTTCACCGTTTTTCTATTTTTACAGTCAGAAAATATTATCATGATCAGAATCCATATTTTCTTATCTTTTTTTTCTCTCTGACTAAATGAAGATTGAATTCAAAATTAATTCAAGGTTATGCTTCTGCAATAGTAGATTATTTTTATTTTAAAGCCGTTTTCACACATCTTTACCTGCAGTGCCAAAACATGTGATGGATGTTGTTAGAAATGTGCTTTTATTAAATTATATGGAAAATGGCTATTCATTAGTTGCAGAAACAAATTAGTATCCCTATAATTTTTATATATATTATATTAATTTAAGATTTTGTCACCATAGAGACTCATTTTTTGATTCCCTGCAGAACGTAATCATAACTTCCTGCAGGAAGTCGGCGTAGAGGAAATGTTTAGCTGAAACAACAAATTCGATAAGAAGCCATGAATGTGATTGTGTTTGGGCTTGTTTGGATGGTGAGTATTGATGGCATTTAAACGTTTTTCCAGGTGAGTATCATAGCCATGCAGAGAGGAGAGAAATTGCTCCCCTTTAAGACAAAGTCTGGAGACTTTCTGGAAATCATCTACCTGGAGGAGCTCACAGCAGAGGTCGGTGTGGATTCACGTTTGTTTCTTTTGGTTTAAAGTGTTCGTACTTCCCTCCTTTTTTTCTAATGTTGTATGTTTCCTAACTAATGCAGCTGTGTTTTAATGTGCAGGAAGTGTTCGCCAAGGAGCATCAGTACAACAGAATGAAGACGTGGGGCCTGAGGGCTGCAGGCTGGTTCCTCATGTTCATTAGTATTCAGTTGACCACACGCATCCTCCACACTCTGGGTAAATCAATGCTGACACTCCATGTTCAATTCAGATTTTTTATTTGTTTTATATATATACATGTATATATTTTTTGAGTGTTTGTTCATATTAGTATTATTATTAAACCTATCAGGCTGAAAACCTGAATATTTTCAGCCTCGTTTGTCTGCTGTGAACGTAGCCCGGGTGTATCAAACAGGAGCTCATCCCACGTATGTTTTTGTCGCTCCGTTTCACTTGCAGTGGATTGGGTTCCTCTCCTCAGAGATCTGGTTTCTTTCGGCCTGAAGATTTTCGCCCTGTGCCTCTCCTGCTCGCTGTCTCTGCTCGTCATCGGAGTTGGTTGGCTGTTCTACAGACCGTTGGTGGCGGTCGCTCTGGGAGCCCTCGCTCTGCTTCCAGTGTTTCTGGCTCGTTCAGGCCGTCCCCAGAAGAAGAACGAATGACTATCACAGTGAGGATTCGACCTGGGTTCAGCTTGACTGCAGCTGTGAGGCAGAAAACTCAGAAAATGTTACACAGCTACTTTTTGAACTCCGAAGCTTTAGAATATTTCTGCACAAAATGAGTCTCACAGAAGCAGACGGAGGAGTTTGCTGCCTTCACCGGTCATTAATCTTCGACATGAAGCATAACAGCCCCTCACTCTGCCAAATAGGATGCACCCTACTTTGTTTTGAATGTCAACATAACTCAGCAGGCAGGTGTTTATAGTTATCTGGTTGGTGGTGGATGTGGCTTTGTATTCAAGTGTCATTCATGGACCCTTGCAACAACAACAAACTTTAAATTGAACAGGTTTCATACCCATTATTCTATGGCCAAATTTGATACTAATCCCAGACTAAAACTGTCTCATTTCAGTGCATTTTGGAAGTTTTTTTCCCCAGCAGTACAACCACTAAAGTTTAATTAGAAATTTCTGCTGATATTTCTGAAAATATGACAGTCTACAAAAAACCTAAACTGTAAGAATGGATGAAGGAATGCATCAATGGATAGATTGATTGATGGACAAATGATTGAATGAATGGATAGAAACAAAAGGATAGATAAACAAATGGATTGATGGATGAAAATTTGAATTTTTGAATTGATTGGAGTGGCGGAACATGGACAAGAAAAGCCGGAAGTATCAAATATTTTTTACTCATCCAGATTTGAAGGTGTATGGAAAACAAAGTTTTCTCCAGACATACTGATAATATGTTACTGCTTGTTTAGAGGATTTACTTTGTGTTGCTTTTCAACTGGATCACATGCAGAATATCTGTGAAAACGTGGGGAAAAGATAAACAATGTTTACACTTGGATGCCACATTTATAAGTTGTTGAATTGTTTTCAGGGATGGGATTAGACTAGTTCATGACTATTTATGGAAGCTGCTCTTATAATCAAGTTAAGGTGTCTCTTAAAGATGCAGAATTTTTCTTGAACCATAAAATGTAGATGGTACAATTTTCCATTTTTCTAGCTCACATAAACCAGAAATCAAAAGCTTCACCATATATTTTAATTTCTCTGGTGCAGGTCTGATAATCAGGGAAGAAATTAGTCTACAAAAGTAAGCTTCTCCATTTGCATCTGTGTAACATGTGAAACGTTACTTTGTGTGTTTGTTTACTGTACGCCTAATTTATAAACTGCAAAAATGTAATGGGGTGTGGGAGGCAAATTGAAGTAAACGGACACAATTCAGTTTACTTGTAAACGTTGCATGTTGAATAAATCCTTTTGGATGTTTGATAAAAGTGAGCAGATTATTCACTGGAACGTACCAATACTGACTGCAAGAAGGAGAAACAAAAATAAAAACAAAAAGCAGGCGCTAATTTTGTCCACCAGGGAGCACTGACAAGTTTATTATTTCAAACTGTTAACATCCTGATTGATACATATAATTTATATCCTACTAAGTAGTTCCAGGGCTTATCAAAAGTTGCTTCCACAAAAATTAGTCCCTAGTCAGGCTCCACAGACGAGACAAAAAGCTAAAGGAGTGGCTTGTATAAATGTCTAATGCCCAGCATATCTCCTATGTGCACTTCTTGCACTGTGGCTGAACCAGAAACCCTGACCAACATTGAAACGGAAAAAAAAAAAAAAAAACACCCCAAACTGGCCAACAGTGAAAGTTTTAACCCAAGAAAACAAAACAAATCCAGCTGAAGCCGGCGTTACAGTTACGTTCTGGTCCTCAATCAGCGTGTCTCAGTCAAGTCAAGCAAATTATCAAGATTCTTACAAAGTAATTTATTACACAAAACACTTGTGTTTTTAGCAAAACCAGTTTCCAGTATAATAGTGTGCATTGGGTCACAATGCACAGAGGATTGTTTCTAATATTGGGAGGCACACTGCCCGGTTTAGACTCTCTGCATGCCTCAGTTCGTTGGAATAGTTAAAGGACTACAGGTCACAGTGTGCAGGTTCTTCACCCTCGTTGGCTGTGGACACATTCCTCAGATCAGCAGGCAGGGCTTAAGCACTTAACTGTAGTTGGCAAGTATGACACAACAGCACCCTGGGGTGACCTTTACAATTACATACAACATGTTTAAGGAGCTTTCATTATGGCAAATTTTACTCATGTTAGAAGTACAAAAAAGTATTTTCCATAACCTTAAAGTTGAATACTGACGACCTGACTACTTTTGCTTAAGACAAAACAGTAGAAGCATTACACCTTTAGTAAAAACAGGGGAAAGCAGTCTTTGTGTGTGTTTATCTGGGGGTAGGGTTGACCTAATTCTCCTTCTTCTACCCCCTGCAGGAAGCAGTCCTCATGCCCCGGTTTACAGTAGGATGCATTTATTGCTCTTCTTTCCCCGCCTGGCCTGTAGTGCAGCCCTGGTGGCCATCTCGAACACTTCCCTCACGCCATCCTTTGTTTTTGCAGAGCACTCCATGTATCCGAAGGCACCGATCCTGTTGGCCATATCCCGGCCATCTTCTGGTTTCACGGGTTCCTGCAGAAAGGGGAGAACAGGGCGGCTTTTAGGAAAACCGACAGCTGATGTGGCAGAAAGGATGTAAAAAAAATTAACAGGCACCAAGAAACTGATTGATGACTGAAACAGCTGATATTCAGTCTAATAAGCCCTGTTCAGAAACTTGAAAATCCAATCTTTTTCAAATGAAAAAACGCACCATACTAAACACTGAAGCTACTCAGAAAAACCTCTTCAGTAATAATGCTGCTGCTGACTGAAGGAGACTGAAGATCAGCAATTTAAAGTGTTAATAATATAAGAGGCTGTTAAATGTATTTTCTATAACATGTCAAATAAGGCTGAACAGAGTACAACGAAGTTGCTCTTTTATCTTCGTTAGCCTCCACTTCCTGTCTGTCATGGAACATCCTGGATTTGGGAATGTTGGCAGGCTTTTTGAAATCTCAGCATTAAAGGAGACCCATTATGCAAAGTTCACATTTTACATGTTTTCATGCTTCTGTTTGGGTACACAAAATAAATAAAACAACCAAAACCAAAAATAAAATAGATTCTAAACAACTAAACAACATAAAGCCAAAGTGGAAATAAATACTGCATTCAACCAAAAGAGTGCAGATTATGAAGTCTGTATAGTATATTGGCCTTCAGTAATAATTAGATTTAAATAGAGAAGACATCCGACTGCCTGATGCAATAGTTGACACTACATGAACGACAATCTTAGAGCGTTCTTCGTTCTGAGATCGTCACTAGTGTTGATGTGTTACGGTAGATCGTTGTGCCGCTCCGATCTAAATCAAGGATTTATCCAGACTGGGAGAGTGACGCAGCCTGTTGAATGTGACCGGTAGCCAATCAGAAAGCGCGGATTCTCCTCTTGCTTTCTGAGGGGAAACACGGAGGGAATCCCGAACAGCTGACCCGGTGCAACCCGAAGTCCAACAGACATCGGAAACAACATGAATGTTTATTCAACAGTTCGTGCAAAGAAAATATCAATAACTAGGGGAGGAGTTGGAGCGAAATTTCTACCAGAAAACCCGGTAACTTTTCAGCTGTTCTTCGTTAACGTGACATAAACAGTTATAATGATTTTCATTCAGTCAGACTGACACTAGCCACACGCATTGCAGGTAGATTGTAGTAAGGAACTGATTAATGCCTGGTTTCAAAACTAGTGAACTGGACTTAATATTTTGTGTCCATTGTTGGACACAACGCGGTTTCGATCGAACCGTTATAGCTTGGATTTCTGTCGGCTAATGTGTCTCTCAGGTTTTGATAATGGGCCGACAATCCGCGACATCAGATCGTACAGCGCGCGCTGGGCATTACACTAAGGAAGTAAGGAAGGGAGAGTTAATGGAGAGCACCGGAGTTGAGCCTTTTTTCATTCAGTGTCATCAACAGTAAGAGAAAAAGGCAGGAAGAAACGATATAGCCGATAATTAAAATGAGGTCGATAGTTTTAATTTATCGTTCGATTAATTGACTTATCGTTTATCGCGACAGGCCTAGACCTATCCTAACCTCTTAAAGGAAGCATAATTGATCCCTTTTAAGGTAAGAATTGACATTCTATTGGCATTTGGAGACTGTTTTGAAATACTATCTATAGGACCAGACCACATACTGTCTTATTGTAATATCAGTGTGCAGTATCGCAACCACAAAGACATCTGGAATGGACTATATGTTGCCATCTTAGTCTAAGAATTATAAATTAATTCTTTGGATCCCAATTATACATTCAACCGGTTGGAGTCGGGTTGCAGCAAATGCCAAAAACCTGACAGATGACATGAACAGAGTGGATTTTTTTTTACAGCTACTCAGTGTTTTGCAGCCATTGCTAATCACAATGACAGCAGGAAAGTAGAAAAATCATATTTTCAATGTTCTCATATTTATCTACTATATTCAAAAGAAACTGGAATCAGCAGAAATCAATATTGGCGGGTCAAAGCTGTAAATCAGCAGATATTTCTGGTTTACCTGCTTCATTTTAGCTAGCTCCCTCCGAGTGTGATCATCGTTACGCAAGTCCTTTTTATTTCCCACCAGTATGATGGGAACGTTGGGGCAGAAGTGTTTCACCTCAGGGGTCCACTTCTCTGGGATGTTCTCTGAGTAAAGGGACAGAAGACACCAGCAGTCAGATCAAAGACACAGCTGGAGCAAGAAGCATCATCACACAAAAAGGAATAAAAACCCTTTCAACTCTGGGGTTTTACTCACGAGGGCACAATGTAACTAATTCACATGTTTAAGGTTGTTTAAGTGTAACCTCTTCTGGGCAAGAACACTCAAATTCTCACTGCCATTTATTAAAGATATGTGTGGAAACATTAAACCTGATTCAACTGGTTGCGGAATCATTTTTAGTAGCATAGAGGTGTTTTCTGTTGGCTTTTCCTGGTTGAGGTCATTTTTCTGTCCTAATTCTGCACAATTTGAGGTTTTATTCAGAGCTACTGTATATTGTTCAGAGAAAGCTTTTCTTGACAGGCCATGTTAGTTGAGTTTATTTCTGATTACACAGTCATTGACATTTCACATGCAAACTGAGAAATTTAGAGTTAGTGATCAGAGAATATTTTGGTAATTTCTCTGTTCACTCCTGAAAATATTAATAATATAAACACAACTAATAGCTGCTTTTATACTCTTTATGTTGCTATTTTTTTAAGGTCAGAATATTTTTATTTATACACATAATAATCTTTCAAGACATCTATACTTCACCATAACAATTTTGGATGAATAATAATAAATGTCAATTAATAAAGATTCCCAATGCACTGATAACAATTATAAAAATCTATTGCTGGAAAACTAGATCATAAACATGAACCACAACATTCACAAAATCCCGGTTTTAACTCACCAAGACTGTCTGGGCTGTCGATGGAGAAGCACATGAGAATGACATCAGTGTCTGGATAAGAGAGTGGGCGGAGTCGGTCATAGTCCTCTTGACCTGCTGTGTCCCAGAGCGCTAATTCAACCTGCAAGGAGTTTAACGTTATCAACTGACCCCAAGCACTGAAGCTATGCAAGTGTTTACAAGCTCACAATGGTCATAAAGGTAAACTATTTTACTCTGAGCGTTATCTCATTCCTCCACTCAAAACTCTGTGGAATCTAAATATTTCTAGCTCTTGATCGACAGTGTAGAAAAAATATATATAAATATGTCCTGCTTAAAAACAAACTTCTGTTAGCAAAGGTGTCATATAGTTTCTGAAATACATCAGGTCCATACGTGGTTAAACTGGATATATTATGTTTAAATTCAGATTATATTGAGAGACGCACCAAAACCAGATGTTTTTATACTCAACTGATCCTAATGGATAATCTACTGGGCAAAACTAAAAATCCTCATCTTTTTCCAGTCGGTGAATGCTTCATGCATGCACGTAAGCACGACCATGTCACTGACAATCTTCACTGTTGAAGTCAAAACAGCTGAAAGGTGATACAACGGCTCTAAGTAACAGTGAGGTGTTAAAAAAAAGAATAAGGACTAAAGTCGACTTTTGCTTCAGGCAAACGACAGGAAGTTAGGAGCCACCTGGAAGTATTACAGCCAAGTTACTGTTTTATCCTTTTCAAGAGTCCAATTCTATCTGGAGGGAAACACGAAGGAGTAGGAAATGACTTGTAAATCTCACAGTTAAGATAAGTATCTACTAACACTAGAGGGAATATAAACAGGGTGCTGTTTGAAATGCTGACCACAATGACCATGCTAAAGACATGCTAGGATGCTAAAGACAGCTTACAAATGGCAACTCTAGTCATTTTCTTATTGCTTTGCAGTAATAGTAGATTTCTGTTTATACTTAGAGCCGTCTAACACACAGTGTGACTTGGCTTCTGCCCTGATATGAATAATAAACATTTGATTCTAATAGAAAGGATGCGTGAGACTCATTTAAAGTGATAGTAAATTTATTTAACGTTTCTCTCAAAAATTTAATTGGATGACACTTATTTGAAAAAGTCAATATCTTATGATATGGTGCACTCTAAACTTTGAAGTGAGTAAAAAAACAATGAGATAGGCAGTTTTTCCTTAAAGTAAAGTTTTATTTATGAGTACCTAAAATAACATTTGACCATACTAGCAGACTTTCATCTACGCAGAATAAGAGAGCTCTAAAACTTTGGCCAGTTTTATTGCTTTATTTTACTATTTTGTGGTTGTTTCTAGGGCATAATGACGTTTCTATTATTTGTGAATGGGAGAAGTAGAAGACACCTGACCAAGCCGTCAGCTGCTGAAACCTAATAAAATGCTGTTAGACTGAAATGTGGAAGAGGAAAACAATCCCTACCTGTTTTCCGTCAACTTCAATGTCAGCGACGTAGTTCTCAAACACCGTGGGCACATAGACTTCAGGAAACTGGTCCTTGCTGAATACAATGAGCAGGCAGGTCTTCCCACAGGCTCCATCTCCCACAATAACCAGCTTTTTCCTAATTGCTGCCATGGCTAGAGAAAAGAGGGCATGACACACACACACACACACACACACAACGGAGGTCAGTCACGGTACCAGAGGTTGTTATCTGTCTTTAACAGGGCGGGTCATTTTATTATGCAACTTTCTAGCGCCTGTGATAAACTGTGAGCACATCGCAGGTTCAGCTGTGTTGACACAACCCCGACTAAAACCAACACCCGGGGCTAAAGTCCTGACTTTCTGTCACTGCATCATGACGGCTGAAAGCAGACCGCATCAAATACAACCAACAACAATGACAGGCATGAATGTGACTGTCAACATCTATCTGATTAATGTCGGATTTATTACTTTTTGGCCAAATTAGAGATCTCTTCTTTCCCGATTGTACATTTCCGCTGAGATTGTTAACCACCCCGGCATCAGGCTCGGTTAATTATTCCTTTTGACGTACTTTGTCATAAATTACTGGCGCACCTTTTCGCGAATCGTTGCAGAGCTTTGTGACCTGGATAAAACCAGGCTAAAATAGTTTTCTGTTTACAAAAGACTAAGTGTTAGCTGTGGAGGCTAACTAGCTAAGACAGGATGTAGCGTAGAAGCTAAGTTTTTATATTATCTTTACAATTCAGAAGGACTTTGGGGTTTATAAAAACAATTCTGAAACTTTGTTGTATTAGTGGGACAGTTATATGAGCTAAATTGAACACAATTGGCTTTAAAGTCGCTTACCGGCACGGCTAGCTGGCTAACAAGAATTAGCTTGGCATAACGGAAGTCAAGACGAGTTTTATCGTTCCATTAGCTAGGTGGCTAACATTGGCAAAGAGTCGGTAGAAAATCTACTTTAAAAAAATAATCCTGATACATTAAACTGTACATAATAAACCCAGTGAAATAAATATAGATATATTTTATTTGTAGGAATGATGGACTTACGTAGTGATTGGTTAGAAGATTGTTGAACTGAAGTCAAAGTAGCGCTTTGTTAGCCTCGGTGTCTGCTGCTGATGCTAGAGGATTAACAGGAGGGAAGTGAGGGGGTGGGGACAACTAAACAGTTCAAAACTGGATACATGCACGGTGATGTGTCTATATACATCAATATTATAACGGGTTGATCATCTACATTTTATGTAGTCAATATGGATGTTTTTTGTGTGCGTTTTAACTTGGGAAAGAGATAATCAACCAGGATTACTGGAAGAGGACATAAGAAAAATATTGGTGAATGAGATAGATAGATAGATAGATAGATAGATAGATAGATAGATAGATAGATAGATAGATAGATAGATAGATAGATAGATAGATAGATAGATAGATAGATAGATAGATAGATAGATAGATAGATAGATAGATAGATAGATAGATAGATAGATAGATAGATAGATAGATAGATAGTCTTCGGAATAGGAAACATAAGGGAACATGTTATTCAGATCAATGTTGAATTGTCTATTTATACAATGGGAGCTGTGACAAATAAGTCTGGATGAGGACCCAAGTACAGTGCAGAAGACAGTAAGGAAGGTGAAAAATTAAAATCTCCAAAGCTCAGCAAAGAGGACCATCTTTGGGTCAACAAGTCTCCATAGCAATTGTTCATCGGTGAGCTAAACCAGAGGTCTTCAACTCCAGGCCTCAAGGTCCAGTGTTCTGCAGTTTTTAGACGTGTCCCTGGATCAACATGCCTAAATCAAATGGCTGAATTATATCCTCAGGATGCTGTCAAGTTCTCCAGAATCCTGCTAATGACCTTCTTATTTGACTTTCATGTGTTGAAGCAGAGACACATCTAAAGCCCTCTTGGGCTAGTTTTGAAGGTGTTCAAGAAAAGAAAAAAAAACTCAAAGTGTGCTTAATTTTATTGGGACTTTAAGAATAAGATCAACCTTTTACAAGGCAGTTGTATTAATGGTGGATTAATCATGAAGCGAAGTGATGCAATTGTGGCAAAGCATATCACGTCCACTGTGAAGTATGGTGGAGGATCTGTGATCAAACCTTTTAAAAATACCAGGAAATGTTAAATACAAATCTGGTGGCCTTTTTCAGAAAACTAGAAATGAATCATCACTGGGCTTTTTTTCCAATTCAAAACAGAAATATAGAAAGCAGATAAAGGACTGTCTGTGGTGTTAGAGACGTTAACACTGGTAAGCTTGTAAAAATAGAACTAATTTGTATAGTGAACAAATATAATAAACTATATAGACAGATCTTTTCAAATATTTTTTGTTGTGAACTTTTACTACTGCAATAAAATATAAATTTATTGAAATCGTTTCTAATAATAAAGATGTAAGATGTTTTACTCTTACATCTGATCTGGTATTTTACCATAAACCAAATAAAACACGTGGATTTAAGAACATTTGTGTTGAAGACTTGGTAAAAAAAAAAAAAAAAAAGAAGAAAAAAAAAAAGAACAGCAACAGGAAATGTGATCTTTTTTATATGCTGTGCTCAGTCTTTTCAGATCCCATAATTGTTTAAAAAAGGAGGAAAAGATATTGAAGTAGAAATAATTATTTTTCAATTCTCAGTCGGTGCAGCAGCGCACTAATAGCTGCAGCTCTTATTCTAATCCTGATAAGACGCTTTCTCGGTGTTGTTCAGCTGCAACTCATGGAAACCAACTCAGATGCGTTTCCATGAAAACCTCTCATTCATCTGCGCAGTGAAGTGGTCAGCCATTAAAAAGGAAGAACATTTTTTTCTTCTCTGAAATCCAAATGATGATGCCCTTCTGAGAAATAGC
Organism: Poeciliopsis turneri; assembly: GCA_922788865.1. NCBI lineage: Eukaryota > Metazoa > Chordata > Actinopteri > Cyprinodontiformes > Poeciliidae > Poeciliopsis > Poeciliopsis turneri. The sequence goes on along the minus strand of CAKLNU010000622.1, from coordinate 337,448 downwards.
ACAAAAAAAACTCTCCTCACAGACGTTCTTTATCATCTGCAGTTCTTCGCTGAAGTGCCCTTGGTTCGATGAAGATGAAAGGAAATTTAGTTTCCCATCTAAAAAGGAACATATTAAGAATACATGCTATTTATTCAATGTCCTTTATTTGGTTTGTAAAAATATAAATTACTGCTTGAAAACACATTTTAGTCGCAACATAATTTACTTGCAGTCCTTTGCAAATGTGAATAATTCCAAGTGTTTTCTTATACATAAGCATCACTGTCGTCTACAACAGAAAGTGCTGTATAATTATCAAATAGAAGGGGAAAAATGCAATTTATTAATTTCTTTTACAAAAAGAAACCTCAAATGTATGTTAATGTGCAGCAGTATTCAGCCCCCTCTGGGTCAACGGACCGTAAAGTCAGCTTTCAATGTAATTGCTGTATTTGGGGGATTTGCCCCGTCAGCTTTGCACATCTAGAGTTTAATATTTTTTCTCTTTGTAGTAAAGCAGCTCAAGTTCAATGTAGACTGCATGAACCACTTTGAGTGCGAGTCATTGCAACACACAACTGGTTACATAAATAGGGTTGTCTGTTGTTTGGCTGGAAGGCGAAGCACCAGCCGAGTCTCAAGTGTTTTGCAGCTCCTAAAAGGTTTCATCACAAAATGTTTCTTTTATTTTTTTTCCCCCCATCATAAATCTTGATGGGGAAAAAAATCTTCCTCACTTCAATAACAAAAATATGTATTACAGTAGACATGTGGTCAGAATTTTCCATAATCCAGAACCGCACAGCATTCTGGGGGATGAAGGCACAGGAAAGGCTTTAGTCGCTTCACCAAGGAGAGCAAAGTTGCTGAAATCAACAAACGCACCAACTCTTTGGTTACCGAGCAACAGCCTGCTGCGCAACCGACAGGATTTTGGCACTGTGCCTCATATTTGCTTAAAAACAAAAAAAACAACGGGGTGGAGTGAAAGAATAAAATGAGTACAACAGCTGGAGAAGGATTGTGGATCCTTCTCCAAGGATTATGAACTGGTGGAAAGGTCACACCACCAGTTTAGCAGTATTTCAGATATTTAAAACAAACAAACAAAAACAAAAAAACAGGAATTAGCGATATATGAAACGTTTTGTTTTGAGATACATTTTTCAGCCACACCATCCAGGCCTAATGCTGCCATCACCATGCCAGAGGTGTGACGTGTTCAGGGTCATGTGTAATGTTAGTTTTCCACCACACATTGCCAAAAAGACATTTTTAAATCCCAGTTTACCAGGACACATTCTTCCACATGTTAGCCGTGTCCCTCATGTGGTTTGTGGTAAACTGCTGAAGGGACAATCTCTCAAGTTTTCTTCCAATAATAACTTTATTATCTTTTCTTGATAACAGCTCCCTGTGTGATGTTTAAAGGTTGAAATATTGTTTTTATAACCCAACTCTGCTTTGTGCTTCTCTGCAACTTTCTCCCTGCCCTCTTTGTTCACTAATGCTCTCTAATAAATCTCTGTGGCCTTCACAGAACAGCTGAAGCTACACTGAAATTAGATTACACACAGATGGATTATTCTATTAACTAAGTAGGTGACTTGTACAACTGGCTGCAATAGATTTTTATTGGAATATCAGAGCACATGTGCATGTCATGGTTTTAAAGCTTTTTATTTGTCTTTTTAAAATGAAACATCATTTTCATTCCACTTCATAACTGTGTGCTACTTTATGCTGGTCTTGACTTAAAATTCTAATAAAATAAATTATTTAGGTAATGTGAAAAAGTTCAGGGGTAGAAATATTTTTGCAAAAGAACAGCATGTCCAACAGAAACAAGACGTAAATTGTCCTCAATTTGTTCAGTTTTGCAGCACATATTTATCACACACTGCACTGTTAAGACCGACATAAACATGACCACCGCTCATTTTACCTTCTTCTCCAGTGTTAAAGTGATTAAAGTTCTTCAAACTCAAAAGCTCAGATAATTTGGTTCATTCTGTAAAATTATCTCTGCCTCATTGCCAACCATTTAAAATCCACAGGTTTTCTTTTGCAGCTCAGAATAAAACATATTGGCCTTCACTGCAGGTTTCACAGTCACCAAGGTAAACATAGAAATCGGTTTTAGGAAAAGCAGCTGTGCTGGAATAAGCCCAAACTCATTTATGTGAAGTAACGTCGCGGTTTCTCGTATTTGGGCCATCTCCGTCTTCTCTCCCTGTGCTCCAGTGAATCTGATGCAGGATCCAACACAGCTCCGCATCCACAGGAATGTTCCTGTATCTTTGTCCCTCTGCGTCTACCGGGCTGCCGTCTTCATATGAAGAAAGGGTAGTTCTGCAGGAAGCGCAGCAGCGGCTTTGGGAGGGGCAGCTGGTCGGTGCAGTTTGTGTGTTTGTTGATGGCGAGGCGTGCCAGGTGCTGCAGAGAAGGAAAACCCTGCTGCATGTTGTGCAACGGACGCAGGAGCTTAAGAGGAACACCGCTGTCTTTAGCCGCGTGCTGCGTTGGGTCCGGCTTGGTTTGGGGCCCGACGGACTCCAGGTCCTGCGCCGCCTGGCCTGAGGCGGTGTAGTGCTGGACGAGGCTCGGAACATCTGGGAAGGATTGTAGGTGAGGCAACTGAGGCGACGTGGAGTCCAGCCAGAAGCTGCCTCTGTTGTACTCAATGCGCACACTTGTGGGCCCACAGCGGGTCTTTACCGAAAGGGCCAGCATGTACTGAGGGTGGCTGCTGTCCCGGACCAGGAATGTCCCTTCAGGCTTGGACTGGAGAACTTCCCGAGCTTGGCTCGCTGAGATCGAACCCCAGTACCAACCTGGAGAATAGAAAACAGTTCAAATGTCAGTTTCTGTCTTTTTAGACAAGACTAACTTGAATTCAACTGATTCAAATGCTAAATGTGTTTTAGCCTGTTTTACAGAGGCAGCATTAAGAACAAGAGCCCTCCACACCATTTACATTTGAACAGTGTCGAGTCATAATTCATTGCATTTACTCAGTTACTTTTACTTTTAGCAATTTCTTAGAAAAAAAACTTTTAGGAGTGTTTTTACAACATTGTAGATTTTCTTTTACTTGAGTAACTTCATTATAAAGTATTACTACTCCTACTTGAGTAAAATATTTGGTACTATACCCACTGTGACTAACTTCACAGAATGAAGTTACGTACTCATAAAAATTCAGCAGACACACAACTGCAATTTTTGTTAAAGTTTTATAAAAATATTGATTTGAATTTTTTTTTCTGATTTTGTTATGTTGTAACAATGTCATTTATACAAATTATTTTGATTTTAGTCCTTCTTTAGTCCAACATTTCCAAACAGCTTTCTATTTTGGTCTGTCTGATGATGTAATTTTTAAATATTGGTGGATGTTTAGATCAGTGGTTCAGTTTGTGCATTTTTTTCCTAAAATATCTACTTGAGACGAAGCTAAATTCCATATGTGACCTTCATACACATTTTCTTCGTCTAACGTAAAATAAGTGATGTGAGTTGGTGTCTTTCTGATCCAGCTGTTGGTTTACCTGTGGTCTGCAGATACTGGATATTGGTGGTGATGCATTGGAGGTCCTGTGCCGGGTGCCAGGCTGGAGGCAAGGGTTGTGGGTAGCAGGAACTTTGCTGCTCCTCTTGATGGAAGATGATCGCTGCACGAGCAACCATTGCGGCCTGACGCTGGATCAGGGCCGGAAATACAAAAGCTCGCATCAAGAATCGACTTTCCCAGGTGGGTTATTGTTCTGCAGGTTTGTTTTCAATCATCCAAGACTTTGCTATCCCTAATGCTCAGAGATGAGGCTGAATCTGCTGAATCATGTTTTGATTGCTCCAGGGCAGAGGTCTGCAACTTTTATTCCCCCAGTTCTGATAAACTTAATTTAGAGCCAAAATGTTACACCAACTTCAGGAATTAGAGCAACTATTTTGATAAAGATCTACCATGAGGAATTTGCTGTAATGTTTTAAAGGAACACAATTTTATTTCTATTTTTAGGTTTTAAAAAAAGTTATCATTCTCTTTTATTATTTCAGAAAATTTATGTTAAGCAGACACAGTTTACAGCCTAATGGCAGGTTTGATCTAAAAATATTGATGTTAATTTTAGTTCTTTCCTGGATTTCAGTGCAATTATCCTGTGAAATAACCTGCATTGGTAATTATGTCTATATTTAAAAGAGTTTATTATTGTTAGCCGAATTGGAAAAAGCTGCAGGTTGCAGATGCTGCTTCAGTACTGGGGCTCCCAAAAGCTTTTAACCCATCAAATCAGACACAAACTTGTGATCCACAAAAGTAGATGGATGAAGTAAGCAACATGTGAGCACATGGTAGTGGTAGCATTATGCTGAGGGTTTGTTTGCAGTCATTGCTAATGTTGGATTTCACAAAACAGACAAGGAAATGAAAAAGAAGGATGCAAAAGCTTCCAGTTCCTCTCTAGATTGTTATGCAATTGACACAGCGAGGCGAACCAGCAGGGCAAACACATTACAGCTGCTCTTTGAGCTGAAAACTAATAAAAATTTACAGGCTGCTTTAAAGTTTTGTCTATCCTTAGCAAACCAGGCAATTTAAATAAATGTTTCCATCTGGGTTAAGAAAACAAACAATCTAAACAGAAGCTTGGTGGTGGTTAAAAAGGCGTGCAGATCATTTTGCCAAGGGAAATTTATTCAAATAATATAATATAAATACAAGGACTGTAAATAAAATTGTTGTTGGAAAAGCCCGCATAAGTTCAAACTTGTTTGGTCAGTTATTATTTCCTAAAATAACTGGAGCTTGAAAGTGTTTCTTTAAGATTCAATTAAATTATTAAAGCCTGAAATGTTCAAGGCATTCACTCCCATAATGAGATTATGTACATTTCTGACTGCCACTAAATTAAATTAAAAACAAATAAATGAAGTCCTGAAATCACCCAGAGTGGATGTTACTGTATGTTTCCACTGGAAAGCACAATAATAATGTCAAATAGCTTGATCACATGTTCATTCAAAAACAGTATTAATTGTTTTTGGAATCCACAGGAAAGAGGGGAACAATCCATGAATAAAAAACAAATAACTACAGCACATGCATTCCATCCAAACCTCCATAATCACTGAAGATATGTTTGACATAAACTTACCTGAAATCAAGGCGAAAGAAAAATAATTTCCACCACTAAAAAAATAACCTAAATCCAGAGAATAAACGCCTCAGTGGCTCCAGAAGTCTGAACAGGTGAAGCTCCTCTGCTTAAATGCGCGCACAGCTGCAGACTGAGCTCTGTGGAAAGAGCTGCTGCAGTCAGACAGCAGCTCGGTTCAGCTGGAGCTTCCCGGGAATCCGATTCCAGGAAAGGTTTAGCGTTTCAGCGCCCGCAGTCACAGACCGCGGCGGTCCGTCATGCAAACACAAACACGCACTTACCGCTTCCTGCACAAATGTCAACATAAGATACAGACGCGATCAGGAGGCTTCAATGTCGAAAACAAGGGACAATACTGATATACTCCATACAGAGAGAAATACGCTTTGTATGGAATTCCGAGAGTATTTTATACAGCTGAATAATAACAACGGATTTAATTTATGACACTTTCAGACCTCCATAGAGGCGATACATCGTGACTTTAGATCCGAGTCTCCATTGCATCAGGAAAAACTTTACTTTCAGTATTGTTGATTTTTTAAAATGAGTAATCCAGTGTTATTATATATTGATGATGTAATAGCACATAATAAATACATTAATAATATATTTATAATTATAATAATGATAGTAATAATAATAATCATATTATTATTATTATTATTATTATATCAATTAATACATAATAATATTAATATAATATGTAATAGTATAAATAATAATACATTAATGCATAATATATGTGCATTAATGTATTTATTATTTATGCTGTAGCTTTGATATTATAACCAAAGATTATATTTCGTCTGAAGTTTGAAGCTGTTTCTGTTTCTCAGGATTTGCCTGATTAAAGGTTCATGCAGATTTAATTGATTTCTGGTTTTACTTTGAAGTCTGCCAGTACTACTTCCTGTACTGTCTGTAACTTGATCTGGATGAAATGTCGCATGCTGTTATCCAGTTCAGTGAAAACAGAAACACAAACATTGGCAGTTTTAATTATATCATGACACTCTCAGCTTGAGTTTTGAAGGTTTAAGCTGATATATATGTATATTTAGAAACTCAGTTGAATTTCTTGAATGTTAGTTGTTTCTGTAAAAATAAAAAATCTTTCGTGCCTTATCAGATTTCATAATTATTTCACTATCATCTTTCAGTCAGTGGTTGTTTGTTACTTGAAAGTCCTGCTTGAGGTGCAGCTCCTGCTTTCTTGGAAATCAGCTTCTTATCTGGAGTCAGCCCGTTTTCTAAGATTCATCTTAACATTGTTTCCCATGTATTGAGATAATGACCACTTGAAAAGCTGCTGTTCAGCTCTAAACCCTGTTTCCAAGAAGAAATGTTCACATCAGGCGTGTTTCCCGTGAGGCATGAAAGCAGCACAGCGCATGGCTTCTGGGTAGAGAGGCTTCTTGGAAAACACAGGCTACCCTGTGACCCCTGCTGCTGCTGCTGCTGCTGCAACAAGTTTCATTTAAATGTTGTTAAATGTTGATTGGAGGAGATAGTGTAGTTTATCCAAATTTAAAGCAGATAGGCTACATCACAGTGTCAGAATAGCACAGAAAACATGACAGAAAATCCATTTTAAAACAGAGATTTCACAGTAATTTCTCACTGCTCTTTATGACCTTAAATTAAAATTAAGCTGTAAAAATAAGTGTTTAGAAGTTTTGAATCCTTTAAATTAATTACGCTGAAAAACACACGATCTCATCAATTATTTTTGGACTAGTGTAAATATCTTAGTACAACTAAAACAAAACAAATTCATGAATAACTTTTTAGCGAAAAATAGGAGCTAGTTTTAAGTCAATAACTTCTTATTGTTGAAAATGTGCTAGTTATAAGTGAAATAACAAAACATTTTCCCATATTTAAAATACAAAAATAACCTGCCAGTAAATCTAATACTTTTTCATCAATTTTAAGGAATTTTTCATTTAAAACAAGCTCCTATTTCTTGCTGAAAAGTTACTTATATCTGAGTATTTTAAGTTTCAAGATATTTGCACTACAAACTTGACCAAAATTATTTGGCATGAGATTGTGTTTTTGCACACCTTTTTCAGTCAAAACAGATTTACATCACAGGAAAAATGCTCCAATAATTGAAAAATTGTTTGCAAAAAGATGTTAAAAATGTGTGCTTTAGGTTGGTTTTCTGAGGATTAAAATAACAGAAGAGAATCAATTGTTTCACCAAAGCAATAGGAAGTTTTTTTGGGGGAAAATAAAGAAACCCCCATGCAAGGTTTTCATTTTAATCGGATTGTTTATCCCAAATTTTCATAATAGCATCGCTGAATAAAGAAATCTCAACATAAATGTTTGTCTGAGACTTTAAATAACAAAGCAGAAACCTCTGTCCTGTGACCAGGACCATGAACAGTGCTGAAGTCTTTCAACCAGAATCTGCAACAGTTTGCAATCTTTGTGATGTGTTCCTGAAATTAAAATGTAGATTTGTTTTATTATTTTAATACTGATCAGCTGTTAAGTAAACAATTTAATTCAAATGCTGCAGACAGAGGTTTCTGGATTTTGGAAATCACTGCAGCATTTCTTGTCATGGTTTCTGCACTGTCTGCTACCAAGATAAATTCATTATTAATTAAACTAGCAATTGTCATGTTTTACAAAAATCTGCCTCATGGTGATGTGGACCCAGAGAAATAAATATTTTACAGCAGACACAAAAAGTAGGACAAGCTTTTGGGTCTACAACTATTCCAGGAAGGAGGAAAAACTCAATGTGTTGATATTTTTTCTTATTTTTCAGTCACCAGTTCTCACAACCCTGTTGGTCATCTTTGACCGTTCCTCTTTGCACAATCTTCATGATCTAGATCATCCGTCTAGGAACTGAAGTTATCAAGGAAAGGCAGGTTGTTGAGAGTCTTACAAACAATTTTCGTGTTGATTTGGCTCCTTAAGCTACTGAAAGATGTAATGACAACTCATTTCAATGTGCGGTTCTTATTTAAACTCTTCAAAGAGTTCATCTTGTTGGGCATTCCGACAAGATTCTCCAGGCCCTTTGAAGATAGACAATCCCGCAGCATCACAGGGCTACACCGTGCTCAGCAGTGAGGTACTTTCCCACGTTTTCATCCTTTGTTTCACATCAGACAAAAGTATTTGTTCTTGAAAAGCTCAATCTTGTCTCATCTTAGCAGTCAAAGCTCAGGCTGCGTTTAGTAAACTCCACCGATTTACAATTAGGACGGGAGGAGAGAAAAGGCTTTTTTTGCTCAGCATGTCTCCCAAACCACCGGTTGGCATGCGGATAGCATCTAATGGTTACCACGGAGATTTGGTGACCGCAACAGCTTAAGAGATTTATTTTTACCTTCCTTACCATCCTGCTCTCTGTGCATGATGACGAGATAAAACTGGATCCTCTTTCAGCCATTTGCAGCCTTTTGTACATTTTTATTTATGTGTTTTGATAGTAGAGAGACGATGAAAAATCAGTCACAGTGGGATCACATCATTATAAAAACCAGTCAGATCTACAATTATGGCGACATTTTGACTTAGATGATAAGAAAAAAAAATGCTTTAGTGTCTTCGTAGTTTTGAAGTGAGGCTAAGGAAAAATGTACTTCTGTTACAATATATTTATACCAAAGGAATACAGGATGTTATTGATTGCTGATTAAAGGTTCCTAAACATCTAATAAACTCGAAACATCGAGTAGAAAAAATGCTTTCATAACATTTATTTTACACAAGCAGTGTGGGGTTAGTGATATCCAACTGATATCCACAGAATAAATGTAATAAAATTAAAGTTTGTTTGTTTTCTCATACTACTGAGATAAAAGATTAATTTGCTTCAAGGTCTCCTGCACAATTAACAATAATTATTGAATGTACTGTACATCTTTAAAGGCCTTCAGATTGCCACAGAAATACGCTGCACCAACATTAACAGCAGGCCAAATTGGTGTTCGGCATGTAGTTGGCGGTGATATTCACTTTCAGATGTTTGATGTGGATGTGTGAAAACCCTGGCTGTGTGTTGACTGACTCAGCGACGCATCTGAGATCTACATTTCATTCAATTTCACTTTAAAAACTTTGCTTTGAAATGAAAATAGAGAATCAGTGGCCTGAAGGTTAGTAGTGAAACAGCAGATCATTTCTTCAACATTTCTAAACTTCTGTGGATATGATTAAAGGGTGCAATGTCTAATTTTCCTCCCCGTTCTCTCCTGTCCCCTTGATGAGGCGCTTGTTGCCCCTCTTCCCTCCTGGGCCTCGGGGCTTAGTGAAGGCCTGCTTCAAGGTGTGCTCCATGGGGTGAACCTCCTCGTACAGGAAGTCTTCTGTCAGACCGTCGCCGCTGTCTATTTCCATCTGAACAAACACACAAACCAGGGGATGATGACTGACTCAGGTGGTCGTCAATACTGCATATAAACCTGCTGGTTATGTGGATTAACTTTTACCTTTTTGGTGACTTCCAGCTGGTAATCTCGCTCCACCTCGTCCAGTAACCGGTTCTTGCAGCTCGAGTACAGCATCCGCTCCTTGATACTACAGGTGTAGCCAGGCATCGAGTAAATGAACACTGGAGGAGGCATGAAGGTGATCAGAAAGAGCACAGGAGTTATATCTTGCTTTAAAGCTGCAGTGTGTAGTTTGTATAAAAATATATATATTTCTTTTATAAATTAGTTCAAAGTGTCTCTGTGTTGTGGTAGTTTGTTATGAGTCAGAGAAACTGTGAAAAGATTGATTTCCTTCACCTCCTTCCTAAGCCGTCTGATGAAATGCACCGATCAGAGTCAGGAGGCGGGTCTTAGCGCTGTCAATCATTCTCATGTACTCGCTGCTCAATGCGCTAAAGGCAGAGAAACAACTTATTGTGACACGGTATGCTGGCTACAGCATAGCAGAGAGAAAGGGGAGCAGGAAGAAGGTGGTGGGATGAGCAGCACCACAGCAAGCGTGATTGACAGCGCTAATGCCATCCTCCTGGCTCTGATTGGTTGTTTCCAAATCGCATTTGGAGCAATGGGAGAAGGCAGAGGAGCTTGAATTTTACATAGATGATCTATTTTATACAATAATGCAACAACGTTTTCACAGTTTCAACAAATATAAAGAAAATGTTTTAATAAAAGTTACATTCTGCAACTTTAACAACCAATACGACATCTTACTTACAATACTTACAAGGTACATCCTAATCGAGTTATTGATAATATAGAGTAAATGCAACAGCCAAATGGTGAATAATTCATACAAATTGATATTTAATTCAAGCAGAAGTTCATTTGCCTCTGATGTCGTAACATGGATGTTTGAAAAGCACAAAACCCAACATCAAAACTTTCTAATTGCAAGTTTTCTTCACTGTAATCCAGTGAAGTAAAGGCAGGTTGCAGGGCAACAGAGTCTTCAGTCATTTTTACAACATATTGCCCAGTCTAGACTGAGTAGCATTGAATAAACCACCTGAATACATGACTGTTACTCTTTATGAAGTGTAAATTGGCTTTCTAAAAGCAACTAATTAAGATTAAAATCTAATTAAGATAAAGAAAATATCCCATATTTGGTTGAGAAAGTTTTTTGTGAAGAATTATTCACACTTGGTTTTTGAAACTGCTCCATCAGATTAAGCTTCCTTCACCACTAAAGGCTGAAGAAGGAAATGAAAACACCAAAACCTCCGTACAGCTGGCAGGAACATCCGAGATGAGCGATAACACTCACTGGGTGCGTCAGAGGAAGACATCCTTTTGTATTACGCAACCATTTAATTCAGTGTCAGAGGAAGCAGCAGAACTGATCTGTAATGCTTTGAGCATGTGGCTGGTTTACTGTGAGCCGTGGGGAAACACTGAAGCTGACGCGCTCAGAAAGGTCGTGGTTAACTCGACTCTAATCTGTCCAATGAGTCACTAAGATGTGGTATTCGTTGTGACGAAATACCATTTTCACTGAAATGCTAAATTACTGTATTTTTATACTTCTAAATGTAACTGAAAGAGATTAAGACAGTCAAAACAACTCAACTTAAACATCACAGGCATTTACAATAAAAAAGAGTTAAACCCCAAATTATTCAAACCACAAAGAGCATAAAAGAACCCAATTATGCCAAAATTGTCTATTCTTACTGGAAATATGATTAATTTCATTCGTCCTGCAGGTTAGGATAGGTCTATGGTCTATGCAAAACATGTTCATTACACTTTTTTTTAAAGGTTTTGTTGGCTCTAGTGGCCTTCATTTGAAAGTAGTTTGACAGGAAACAGGGGATGAGAAAGGGGGAAACAGGACATTTTTCAGACACCAAGAAACATTCATTTATTACCAAAAACCGACCAGGGATTTATTTTTGTGTTTTTTTTTTAAACGCCTCCTTTTTAGAAGGAGTCCTAAAATGTAAAAAAAAAAAATATTTTGCAAAAAATTATTTTGCATAATAAAAACTCCTTTAAGGTTTTTGAGTTTTCCAGTCAACTTAAGTTTGATTCAAAACTTTGTCACATCAAACAAATTTTAGTAGATAATTTGCCAAAAGTAGCAGAGGAAATATTCAAAACTAGTCCAGTACAAAATCATATTTGTGGTGAAATCTAAAAACTGTCCGACCTCATTTATCTTTCTGCATGTTTTCATCTCGTCTCATGCATACTGACCCAGCGCCTCCTGCAGCTGGCCTTGATGGGAATGCTTGAAGACAAAGAAGTGATATCGAGGGGAGTCTGTGGGAATCCTGAAGGGAAGCTCGTGGGTTTCTGTGGGTTTGGTGTGAACCAGCTCGATCGTCTCTCTCTCTACATCCACCCTCTGGAGCACAACATGTCCAAGCAAACATTGAGAGACGAGATCACTTTAAATATGACTCATTATATTAAAAACGACAGTGTGAAACAGAGACTCCCCACTGATTGCACAGCGGTTTTGTTTCTCACCAGCTGGATGTAGTTGATGCGTTTGTGCTTGAGCTGCTGCAGAGCTCGTTGGGCGTCTTCCTGTAACGGGAACGCGAGACCCTGAAGAGTCTGTGCTCTCTTGTCTAAACCAAACTCCATTGTGACCTGGAGAGAAGAAACGCAGAGCGTTATGAAATCAGCTCTCTTACTGCAGAGTGTAAAATGAGAGAAGAAGCAGATGATCAGACCCTCGCTCGCGCTGTTGGGGTTCCAATTCTTCTCCGTTCGTCCTGCAAAATAAAGAGCAGTTGCTTTATTTGACTTTTGTTAATTGCAATGAACACACTCGAATTCTTGTGTAAGACATATTCTCCTACCCAGACAACTTTATCCTGAAGCAAAAGAAAGTAAAAAGACTATCAAGCACTAACAATGATCACATTCTACATGCAGCACCTTGACATTTCAACGCTTTAACTTGTTTGGATTTGTTTTACTTTTGCAAGACAGATTTCAAAGTATTTTATTGGTATTTTGTGTGAAAGATAATAATCAATCTCGCAGATTTCAACATTTATTTTCGTTTTCCACTCTGATAAATTCAGTAGAGAACATTATGACACAAAAATATGTAGCTTAATATCTTCCTATTATCTGTGTCTCTGCTAGATGGAAGCCTCCCCAGAGCATGATGCTTAGACCACCATGTTTAATGCTGTGTTTATGGTTTTCTTTTAACAATAGTTTTTATTTTTTGTTGCTACATTCTGCTTCTCCTCCTGGACCTGTGAATCTCTGCAGCTCCTCCAGAGGAACTGATCAATCCTCTCTCTGCCTGGATGCTCTATTTGCCATTGTTCTTCCAATTTTGTATCATGGACTAAATTGGTGCAGAGGTTCATAGTTTGTAAAATTGTAAAATATTTTACAAAAAAATACATGTTTTTTTCCTTGTAGTTCATAACGACTACTTTGTGTCACTTTACTCCCGAAATATCAGTGAGAAAACATAAACGTTTGAGCTCATCACATGAACTTCTCATTAAAATGTGCATAGACACTTTTAGACGTGTCGGTAAAACCTCCAGACAGCTCATGTGATTTCTGCAGCACCTCTGCGATTTTGATTCGTTGGAGTTCCTGCTCGGTCGACGTTAGAGGAGCTGGAGAGGAGCAGGAGGAACGGTGGCGCATGAATCCCTGAAAGCACAGATCGTCCTGCAGACAGAGTCGACAAAAAGCCGATTATTAATAAGACAGCCGGCGGACCTCAGTATGTTTTATTTTTTCCTCACCTCGACTGTGCCGAACATTTCGTCTCTGATGTGACCTCCTCCAAACTCTTTCTTCAGTGTGGCACGGGTCGCAGCGTACATCATCTTCTGCCTCACCTACGAAACACACAGGAGGAATTTTCTGTAGCTCTTAAGTGAAATCCTTTTTCACTAAAGGATTATTACTTCATTAATCCGCCCATGTCACAATAAAAAGTAGAAAAAAAACTCCACTGGTTGGACACGATCAGCAAAAGAATTACTTTTAGTTCAACTGGAGATTATTTCTTTACTTTAAAAGGACTAGAAGAGAAAGAAATAAAAATGTTTTGGAGCAAATCAACTTATTTTCTCTCAGATTCTCTGTCAGTTCAAATTACTCTTCTATAGAAATTAATATCTTATATCCAGACTTACTGGTGACTGGTCCGGTGACCATGAGATGAACATCCACTCGTACCCCTGTGCATTCTGGGAATCCAGGCGGTAGAGGATGTAGCAGGGCTCCTGAGGCGTGAGAAGAGGAAGCACAAACTGATCGTAGTCTTTGTCCCAGCTCTGCACTGGCTCTCTGAACGAATCCAACACCAGCTCCTCTGCAGCAGAAAATAATAATTATAATAGGAGAGAGAAAAAAAAATACACCTAACTCAATCAGGAGGCTTGTGAGCAGAAGGAATGTTTTACCATTGCTGATGATGATCTTCATTATTCTGATGGAGCCTCTTCTGGCTTGAGCCAAGAACTGTCTGAGCTCGGGTGCAGCTGCAGTAATCAGATATAAGGCAAAACAAAGTTAAAGAAACAAACATTGGTTCTGCAGGTGAAAGCAACTGGTAAGTAAGAAGCTGTGACTCCACTGAGGAGTGAACATTTGATCCACAGCCAGGCATTCATCACAAACGGACTCGGAACGGACTCAACACGCCGGCCAGCCTCTGACCCGCAGCAGCTGCTGGACAAAACCGACTGAAGTTCAGAAATAAAAAAAAATATATATATATATATGTATTCTGAACACAGAAACTCTTTATTGGCTGTAGTTCCTGATCTGGTCTCACTGAGGTCACCAAACCCTGCGATCTCATGAAAGATGTAAGATCAGGTGAGAAAGAGGAACACTTCCGTTAACCAGTCCTCCCAGTGCTCCAGTAAGTGAACTCCATTACACACACACTGCTGCTGGATGAACGAGTTCATTATCAAACAAGCAGACATTTCAGCTAAGCATTTTGTGTGACTCTTTGTAATTTTAACATAACTTGATGAATGCAAGTCCCCCCCCCCAAAAAAGCCCCAATCTAATGAGATTTGCCGGCTTACCGTTAATCCCAGTTTGGTGTGACATCCTTTGGCAGTCGCTGTTCACGGTTTCCCGTTCGTCTCATGCAGCAGAGACCCCGTCCAGGTCCTCAGTGTCCTCTCTCTCTCTCTCTCTCCCTGCAGGTGAGCGGCCTCTCCTCCGAGGGCAGACAGAAACAAGAAGCACGCACAAGTGACATAAACGCCTGGAGGATGACTCGGGAGCTCCCTAACACCTGAAACACAATCTCCGGAAGTGTGGCCAATGAGTAATAATGTGCCTGTCAGTGGATATGCCTCCCCAACGGGCGATCTAAAACACTTTGCATATCGATGGCAGCAGAGGTAATGGTCTCGCCAGGGGGAGTCTGAAGTGGGTCCCTTCGCTTCCCGTCTGGAGAGCCGGAGATGTTCGGGCCAGAGGTCAAAACTGTGTTTCCAGAAGCTGTTTCTTCTGTGTCCGGAGTGATGACATTTTAGCACTCCTTCACAAAGAGTGGACAATCAGGCAGACGCAACAGCGTGATCTCAAATTCCAGCCACCTGCTCACAGAAACGTGACACCAGGCCAGAATCTGATCACCACGTTTGGACATAGTTTCCCCCTTCCCACGAACCTGCAGTCAGTACATCTTGTGCCTGTGAGCAGAGAGTAGATGAATGAGGAGCGAAGAGCAGGACAGCTGCAGGTGCAACCTCAGAAAACTCACCAAGTGGCATTTTATCATAAAGTCTGCACAACATTTTCATCATGCAAAAACCACAAACTAAAGTGAATTATTATACAAATCTAAAAACTGTATTCAGTAACTTCTACTAGATTACCCATAAATAAAATGTCACTAAACATGTCAACCTTTCACACTTTTCCCACAGCGAAATTCAAGCACTTTTCAAGTTTCTTTTTCTTTTTTTTTTAAAACTTTTCCAGCACCATACTTTGGAGATTAAAATAACACAAACAAATTAAATAAAACAGTTTCAGTTCATTATTATATACATGTTATTAACAATGTCTCGTAATAGTATTCAAACATCCGTACAAACAAAATGAAAACAGTGCAGCTCAGAGGAAGCTTTGGAGGAGCCGCAGCTCAGGTACAATGTCTGTCGATTGGACGACTTTTTATTGAGCAATAAAAAATACACCGCAGTGGCAAACATGTGGGCTGCGTGAAAAACGCAGTGTGGCAGAAAAACAACAAACTGAGCAAACATTGGTGACCTTGAAACTTGGAGGTAGAGACAGGGATGCTGGTTAGAGTTCATGGGGAAATGAACTCTAACCAAGCGAGGCAATCCTGGGAAAACATCTCAGAAGCTGCAACTCAAATTTCTACTTGTAAAACAAAAACTAAGAAGAAAAAAATGGTTTCAGATTCCCACTATTGTTCTTCACAATGTTGTTTTGGTCTTTTACATGAACTCCTAATGAAGTCATTGAGGTTTGTGGTTGTCGTGAATGAAAAGGTTGAAAAAGTACTTCAGTAAGGCACGGTTTGACATGAAACACCACACCGACTTTTATGTAAGAGGAGCTTCATAGCGATGTAAAATATCTGGATAGACGTCGGTATCACAAAAACGACACAAAAACGAGCAAACACGGAGAAGAGACACCAGAAGTATTAAAAGTTTAAAGAGAATGAGAATAAATGGGTACAAATTTAAACTGCTGTGCTTGATTTCTTTCATTTATTCACACTTGATTTGGTCACACACACACACACACACACACACACACACACACACACACACGCTCACACATGGGTGTCGGTCAGAGACAGATTAGTGTGTGCCTGTGAGGTTACCTGTGATGGGATCATCCATTATTCATTCTGTGGTGAGTACACTACCCAAGCATGTATACATTATTCAGCGTGGCTCCCACCCCTCTCCTCTGCTTCAGGAAGACAAAGTTTTAGATGTACAAGGACACACCACTGTCTCTGATTCTCAGTTTTGGAGACAGTCTCCAGTACTTCAAATTATCCAAACATTCACTGCGACTGTATGACATAATTATGGAAAATGTACCGAGAGGAGCAACCATCTCAACAAGCTACACCACAAAAACAACCAACTCAGTGAAATGAGGCTCATGTGTTTTGACTCAGTGTGAATTTATGCAACTGGAAAACTTTGTGGTTAAGTATCATATATTTTAAGCTATAGAAAATTAACAGTGTTAAAAGCAAAAGTCTCCCAAAGCAGCATCCAAACTTTGCACTTTAGACTTAAAAGTTTATTTTGTTTTGAAACACTCACATTGTTGAAATACACATGGCATGTTTCAACATTACTACATGTGTAGTAACGTTTGAACAACAGACATAAAAAATAAAAATGTTCAGTCTTTGTCACATATGGACACAATGAGTCTCATTGATATATTTTCATTTTAGTGCTTTTCAAGAAAACGTGTTTTGCCTTTTGTTTCTTTAGTTTCAGGTTTTGGAGTTTGTGAAATGTTGGACCGAAATGGACGGATGGACGCTTAGAATAAAAAATGGCAAAAGAGAAAAATGAAAGTTTCTCTTTACAACATAACAGTTTATTATTAGAAACCTAAGTAAAAGCTCCCCACCGAACCGGCAGTACAAAAGACATGGTATAAAATTATAAAAAATGAGCACATAAACTGTCTTTAAAATATTATTTTTTTCTTTACAAAGAACTGACACCATCTTTTAGCCTTTCACAGAACACTGAGGCAAAAGGAACAATAACTTAAAATGCAAAATTAACGGCATTTGAAAATATTTCTGAATTTCTTGGTTAACAAGTTGCAGCTGTGCCAAAGTCGAGTGCAACACATGAAGATGTCCGACTTCACTGCTGGGTGGGAAGCTGTTTCAGCCCTCTATAAGTCATCAATGCACGGGAGCCAAAGAGACTGGAAAACACATGAAAACAGCAAACAGCAAAATCAGAAACACTTTGTCCAGCAGTGCGTCTCCGAGAGCGTCATATAAAGTGTTTGCTCTCACCGTGTTTGTGCAGGCGCTGGCAAACGTCATATATCTGGGGTTAAACTGCAGAGTGTTGATAGGGCCTGGATGTTTGCCGTCCAACACGGCCACCTTCATCCCACTTTCAGTACTCCAAACATGAACTCTTCCGTCCTCTGAACCTGCACGAGACAGAGTCTGTGTACAGCGCCGGCCCAAAGTGGTCAAACTCCTTAACCTTTTCACATATTGCTTCGTTATGACCACAGACTTCAGTGCAGTTTGTGATGAAGACCAGGCAGGTTGAGGAGAAAATGGATGGGTTAGAAAACAGCAACCCGAGCTTTGAAAATCTCAGAGGAGAATAATTTTCATCGTCCTGTGAAACCTACTGTTTGACTTCCTGCATGACAACGACTGGCTGAGACCTAAATCTGCTTAAGATTTAACAGAGCTAACCTAAATCTGTGTAATCTGTGATCAATTAAAATAAGTTCAAAAATTTCCATTTGTGTAATTTATTGGTTTTCTTTTTTCTCTCTCTCCTTCTTCTTGAAGGACAATTTTGTTTACAGAGACTTCATAATTCATTTTATTTGTTGTTTCTGTTGTTTTGTTTTTATTTTTGGATATTTTAAATGCCTTCCAGTTGAATGATCTTTGACAATTATGCCACTACCTTTATATAACTTGAAAATTGTCTCAAAACAACAATATTATCATTTATCGCAATAATTTCAGAGACAATTTATTGTCCAGTAAAATTTGCTATCAAGACTTAAAATTGATCATCATAGATGTCCTCCAAGGAAGTTCGTAGTTGTAAAATGAAAAAATAAATAAAAATTCAAGAAGCTTGAATGCTTTTGTGAGACCTTGTGGTGCCGCCCATCTGACAGGAAGGGACCCAAACAAATGAAGAAGTTCTGTTTCTTACCAATCATGACAAACTGTGAGTCTGGGGTGAAGCAGGCCTCCAGGGTGATGCCTTTGTTATTGTTGTAACCCTGAAATCAAGTGAAACACTGAGACACATCCAGCTATTTACCAGTCCTGTCTCTTTATTACCTGTTAATGAGTCTTACTGAAAAAGTGTGCAGCACCGATCCACTGAAGGCATTCAGGATGCGAACGGCGCCTCCATTGGTGCAAATGAGAATGAGCTTCCCATCGTTACTGAATTTCAGTCCAGTCCAGTCACAGACGCGATTTAATCTGGCCTCAAAGCACGCAAAGGGACCCTAACACAAACGGGAAGATCGTAGATGTCACCAGTCAGACCGGTCGCCGCTTCATAAAGGTCAGGTCACACATCCGATGGTGATTTGTACCTTGTCAAAAGCACGAATGTCGTACAGTTTGATGGCCTGTGATTCCACACCAGCTGCAAAAACCAGCCCATCTGGGTCAAATGAACACACAGGTTTCCCCAAAGGATCCGTCAAACCCTGAGACACAAATCAACACAGAGACAAGACAACAGGATTTAATGAAACGCCACCATCCTATACATTTTTTCCAATTTTCTTTGTTTTATTATTAAAGGAAAGTGGAGCTTGAACTAAACTCTCACCTGACAGTTGGGAGATCGCAGATCCCAGATGCGGATCGTCTTATCCAACGAACTGGAGATGAACGTCTCGTCCACCGGAGACATGGAGAGTGCCGTTACCCTGATCGGAAAAGTAAAATTCACTTTGATCGTTCAGGAAGGAGCCGTCAGTTCATATAAAGCAAACACAACTTAGTCTGGTAATGCTCCACCATCCAAACTACTTTCATAGAAAACGTTGAAAAGTTTTCAGAAAATGCAAAAATATGAAATAATGGCACTGTACAGAGTTTTCACTGACAAACCCATTTGAAAATAGATTTTCTTGAATTAAATCTAGAACTTCATCCTACCAATAAAGGTTCAAAGTTTAAGAGAAACACATTTCTTAACTTTGTTACATGTGCCAATAAGTTGATATTATGGAGATAAAAAGTGTTTGTGGATTATGAGGGACTCAGTTATTTTAATGGGAATGTCTGTGATAAACAAACACACAGATCCAAACTAACTCTGTCTGCACGTCAACACACCATCTACATGAGGATGATGGCAGTATCATGCTATGGGATTCTTTTTTTCAGCATGAAACGGGGAAGTTGGTCAGAGTTGTTAGGAAGATACAGCCACAACGACAACTGAACGAATACAAGTGTATTTGTGTTGGGAAGGTCTAGTCAAAGTCCAGAGGAATTAGAAGTTTGTGGCTGTAGCTTGACAAAATGTGAAATAAAAAACCCCTGAAGGAATATGAATACTTTCTCAAGGCTGAATGTTGACTCTTTTGCGTATTACTCACCTCGCAGTGTGACCAGGGAAATATCGGATAAACTTGTTGTCAGTGAGCGACAGATATCTAATAGTATCTGGAAGACAGAAAACAAGCTGTGATTAATGAAAACGAGGTTTGGAGATGACAACAACAGGCTGTAACATGCAGGTTCGGACCATCCAGCTTGTTGGAGCTGAAGACCACAGTCTGGGCCTCCCTCTGCGTGAAGCGGATCAGATCTACCCCGTACTTCTTGCTGTACAGAGTGCTGAACGGCCTGGAGCAGAAACAAATCACAAAAAAATTAACTCATTATCCACACGGTTGTTGTTCATAAACGTTGCCCGCTTACTTTCCCTCCTGGATGTCATATAAAACAATAGAGTCGTCGTCGCTGCTGGAGACGGCATGTTCTCCGTTTGAGCTGTAGTCCACGCAGTTAACTTTCTCTGAATTCAGGCGGTAAATCCTGGCGACTTTAAAACTCCTCAGCAGGCTGTCCGTGATCTTCATCGCTCCACAAGCCCATTGAAAACATGAAAACAAAGCAAGAACTTTGTCCTTCTTTCTCTGCTCGACTTAACCGCGTTTTAAAATCATTTTTGCTTAGAAAAGCGTTGCATTATTTCTTATTACCGCTGACAGGCACGTATAATTGTTTATATTTTTGTTTTTAATGCCTCATATGATTCTTCCTCTTCTGATTCTTCTTGGCTTTTTAGTTGATTGGCAGGAAACGTTTGGTTCGCGTTACCGCCATCTACTGGAGTGGAGTGTGGCTAAAAAATGTCCCATCCATCCATATTATCAGTAATGATATGAATGAGTTATTGTTTATCACTAATAAACAATAACTTTATTACTGATAAATAAAGTAATATATATATTACTTATATAGGCCTATATATAAGTATATATATATATATATATACTATATATATGTATATATATATATATATATATATATATATATATATACTTATATATATATATAAGTATATATATATATATATATATATATATACTTATATATGTATACTTATATGTATAAGTATATAAAACTAAGGAAATATGCGAACTCTTTATCATAATGTCTTTAGTGTCTGCTTTCTGTTTTCTTGTTCCAATATGTGTGCTTTTTGTGGAAGCCTACCTGTGTTTCGTTCCTCGTTTTATAAACAAAGATATTATTTCAATTAAAAAAAATTGTAATCTTGTTTTCCTATAACCCCCACCCCCAACAAACAACACATATTTTTTTCCTTTTATTTGCCTTTTTATTCTTTCTTTTATTTTTATGTCGTGGAAAGTTATGCCTCAAAACATCCAGTAACTTTTTAGTCAGAAGCATTCTTACATTAAACACAACACAGGTTTTAATAGAAAATTAGATTTTTTTTTGTTGCTGGAAATGAACTAAATACACCTTAGATCATTCATATATCAAACAAATAAAATGACCAAAGCTCTGCACATTAACACAGTAATGTGTTTATGTGCACTTTTATTTTCTTGTTGCACGGAACAAAGTAGAAAAACAATTGGCCCCAGAGGTTAAATAACATTTAAGGCAAATGCCACATTAAAGTGGCACTTGCCTTATTTTTACTATTGGTAAAAATTACTATAAAAAATCTTGTGTAATTTAATATTGTGCGGGTAAAGGAGAAGTAATTCTAAATAATATTATTTTTGCAGTTTTTTTAATCGAGGAAAAATTCTAATTTTTCACCTGGAAAAAGGTTTTTACACCAGTGAGCAACGCGCTTGAATCCTTTTACTTTGAAAAGTGCGACCCGGATATAAACTCATAGTGTTTCCTGCACCGTTGTTTTCAATGGCTCGTGCGTTATTCCTCTCTTCACCTTGAGTCGTAATGAACTGCTGTAAAGCAGCAGCCGTTCTGGGCGACCAGATGCTTCTTTCTTTGGTTAAATCGCGGACTATCTGCCGCCGGCTCCCGGCCGCGGCTCCGGTCCTCAGCCGCGGAGCTCAGCACACCTCGGATGAGCTCTCGCCAGGCGGCTCGGAAACCGCTGACAAATCCCGGTTGAGAGCCATCGACCTGGCCAGAAAGATCCGACAGGAGAAGGAGAAGGCGAAGGCGAAGCCTCGGAGTGAATCTCGGACTCAGGAGACGGATCCTCCGGTGTCCGGCTCACAGCAGAAAGTGGCCGAGCTGAAAAGGTTCACTGCGCAGCTGCAGCACGTCCATCCGAACGTGCTGGCCAAACATCTGCACCGAACCGCGCTGTACCGGGACGAAGACGTGGTCGTCCTCAACAAACCCTACGGCGTCCCTGTCAGAGGTAAACCAGGTTCCTGTTGGGTTCAGAAAGAGCGGAACCAGCAGCAGCGCTTCACAGGATCTCCTAAAATAAAATATATTAAAATATTGAACTGTTTGGTTCAAGTAGGTTTCCCAACGGTCACAAAGAGAAAAATAAAACGTGACATGAAGACATTAAAGTAACTATATATATATTACTGTTGAATTGATTAAATTTTTTTTTTAAATGGGGACATTCTGCAGATTTTTCACTTAAACATTTTTATTGTGAATATTATAAATACATCAAAAGATGCAAATAAACAAATATTTCAATTCCATTTTTAAATAAGAAAATAAATATGGCTTTGTAGCAAAGGATGCATCTGCACATAAAAAAATTAATTGAAATAGCTAGAACTATGCCTATTGTGGTGCTTTGGGTTGAACATCTTTTTTTATTTTTTCAAAAAATAAAATGTATTTTATTTTTTTGTAAATTTTTTGCTGACTGTTGCCCCAGCCAGTGGCCTGTTTTGAGTCATGCATGGGGTGGGAGGCATGTGTATGAGGTAAAGAGGGTTAACCATCCTCTGATTTGTTCTCCTAGTGGTAAAACGTTTGGATTTTAATGAAGCGATACCAGGGCTTCTCGTTGAGCAGCTAAGAACTGGAATGACCTTTAGAATTTGTACAAAACCCTTCTCTGTCTTTTAGAAGAGTCTGGTGTCACGACCATCGCCTCTGTGCTTCCGGTTCTCTGTAAAATGCTGGACGGGCTGAAGACGAAGACGGACATCAAGCTGCTGCCCTCTCTGGGTCTGGAGAAGGACTCATCCGGGGCGCTCCTGCTGGCCAGGAGCGAAGCAGTACTGGAGCACATCCTCTCCCTGAGTAGAAATAACCAAGTGGAGAGGAAGTATTGGTAAAGTGATGGCTGTCATTATCGGCAGCAGCATTGTTTTCATTTTAAATAAAGCTCCTGTGTTAGTTACCAAGGTCTCTGCGTTTCCTCAGGGTGATCACAGTCGGTGTGCCTGTTCCCTCTGAAGGGGTGATCGACATTCCCATCATCGAAAGAGAAGTTACAGGTCCTACGCCACATTTCAAGGTGTTTCTTATCCTCCATTTTGGATTATTTGTTCAATGAGAATGTAATGAAGATGAGTCAAAGCTGCGCTCAAAAGCAGGTACTATGCTGGTGGCGTTAGCTGTACACCTGAAAACTTTGTTTCTCTCCGATGACGAAGTGCACACCACTTATAAAAACGACCACGTTTTTAAATGCCACTCTGTAAGTTTCAGTGCGAAAAGATAAAAATACAGATTCATCTTTAAATTTCAGCAAGTCGCCTTCGCTACGCCTGGATGTTTAAATTTATTGGTGCCACATGATTCCCTTCAGTACAGATGGATTGGATCGTTTATAATTTATTCATCCCAGAAGGTGAATTATAACAAAACAAAATAAAAAAAAATGTGTGGAATTAAAACTAAGATGGTTGGAAAACACTTTAAATAATCAGAATGTCTTACAGCAGCTGCCAGGAACGACTTATTTGTGTTAAGCAGCTGAACATTTGTACATAGTAAAATATAAAGATGTCCCCAAGTAAACACTGGATTGTGATCAAATTCAGATTATATAGAACCATTTGGTCATAATCTAATTGAGGTAAACAGGCAGGTTTAGGAGAAAATCATAATTTTTTACTTTGGTTATGAGTTTTTAGTATTTCTTTACTTTTGAGCCAAAAGTTTTTAAAACATTTTGAATTTGATCTTTTTTTAAATCTAAGACTATTATTTCAACTGAGCTGATGATCTGATATGTCAGAGCTTAGGTGTTTACTGTGTTGCCATGGTGACAGGTTCTTTTAGATGGACCGTCCTGACACCAAATACTGTGTTTATCTCAACACGACGTGTTAAACTGCTCAGGTTTATTCTAGTAGAACAGACCTGATTGGCTTGGGGTTACAAGCTAATCAGGTTTATGATTTCTGATGATTAAACTAAAGAGAAATATTGAAACGGATGTAATCTTCCTGATGTACAATGTTAGTTTCATAACATTTCGTTTCAGATGACGCTGAGTCCGCTTTTCCGAATGAACGAGGCCGGTGACGGCGTATCCAAAGTGCGAAGCCACCGGCAGGCCCATGCTGCAGCCACCAAGTACCGAGTCCTGGACAGCGGCTACGGCTGCAGCCTCGTGGAGCTCCAGCCTCTCACCGGTTAGGCCACATTACTGCAGCCGACGTTACTTTTTTTTTTTTTTCCTTCACCAAATCAGTTTTAGTTCCAGTTTCCCTGTTTTCTTGCATGCACAGCGGTGAAGCACCAGATGCGGGTACACATGGCGTACGCTCTGGCTTGTCCCATTCTGGGAGATCACAAATATTCCCACTGGAACAAACTGGCACCACAGGTGAAACATGTTAATAATATATTTATACGTATATAATAATATATTTATACGTATATATATATATATATATATATATATATATATACATTATATGTATATATACATACATTATATGTGTGTATGTGTGTCAAGTTTTTTACTCTTAAGCCACCTCAGCTTTTGCCCAAAGTTGAAAAAGCTTGCTTCCTCCAAAGAGACACAGGAATAACTCGTCTCAGTGACATCTTTTATTTATTCTTAATTTTTTTTTTTGTTGTCTTTAGATGAATCTCATCTACAGCCTATGACCAAACATGTGTAGGTCCAGAGTCAAAGAGTAGTTTGAAAACCTACAAATAGATGGGAGAAATAATAATTACAGATCACAACGAGTTAGATTTAACTTTAATTAACTAGTTTCCCAAATAATGATTTAATAATTTACTTACAACAGTGAATGAAGAGATAAACTATATTCCAAACAGTACAATTAATTTGTTTCCAAACACATAAAAATAACATTGCATCAAACAAATCTCTTTTGGTCTTCTGAATGCAATTTGAATGATGTGAACTATGAACAATGTCCCTTCTTACCATTGGTGTCTCTGAGGAAGCTTTCAGTTGAGCTTCTTTGTGCCAAGTTACCTTATAGATTCGGCTGCTGAGCTTTAGAAGTGAAAGCGATGGGTACGCTTGATTCTTTGCGAGGTGCGTGCCAGTTGGGTGGATATGGTGAATAGATTCAAAAGTGTGCCATTTGCTGTTTTAACTTGACTATATATTTTGGGCAAAAAATGAGTTAGGCCATTATTTTTACAGAGGATGTCGTCGTGTCTGTCTCATGCCATTATTTTAGGAAAGTGACAATATTCAGTGTAGTGAATATTCTTTATCACTGAAATTTATTTTTCGGTGGTTTTCTATTGTCCTTTTAATATTCCTGTAGAAATTTAATTATTTGGTATTAGAACAAAACAAATATTTGACAAAGCTTCGATGAAGGCTTAGCTTAGTTTTTTTGTTTTCCAGAAATTACCGGAGCGTGTGCTGAAAAAGCTCGGACTGGAGCAGAGCAAGAGTCGGTACCTTCCTCTTCATCTGCACGCGCGCCGGCTGGCGCTCCCGGGTCGCAGCCAGTCCGATGTCGCCGTGTCCTGCCCCATGCCCAAGTACTTCATAAAAACACTCAACAGGCTGCAGCTGATGTTCCCAGAGGACAAAAATGATGGATAACCCCTCTGTGTCTGCAGAAAGCTGGGTTATACTGAGAGGCTGCTGAATAAAGGAGAAATAACCATTTAAAATAAATGGGGACTTTTACATTGATACTGACCTGAGTTTGTGCTTATAAGAATTTTATAGAGCAAAAGAGGAGTTTGTTTTGTAGAAAATGATTGCATTTGTTACTGTCTTCATATTAAAGTGGAACACAAAAGTAATTATTTTTTTCTTCCCTGCATTATTTGACACAATTCAAGATGCAAGAATATTTCCAACCGTTTCTCCTCTTTAATATACTACTATACACACATACATGAAGGGCTAAAGATGGCAAAAATATTTGGTAGCTCTCCAATTGCTAGTTTTGACTGGGGAGGAAATCAAGTCTACTGAATAATTACAATAAAATCCTGGATCCTGTTGAAAATTGACAAGCCTCAAAAACAAGTAAAAAACAGAAAAAAACAAAACAAAAGGCACACATTCTTCAGATTTAAACATATCAATACATTGTTTAAACTGCAGTCAGAATACAAAACTGGAGCAATCGTCCCTGTAATCATGAGCTGCAACCTATCATAGCGAGAGCTTGGAGAGAAGTAAGACGCGAGAGTAAGATGTCCAGTACTGAATAATTTTGTATCGTGTCAATAAGATGTCTACAGGAAGAAAAGAACAAAACATCCACCTCCGCTCTAAAGTATCACCACCCGCAGCTCACTCAAAGTTCAAAGGTTATAGAGCTGCAGGAATAACTTCCCAACCCCGTCAGATGAGAAATATCTCAGGAACTAGCAAATGCAATCATAATGCTCTGCTCAGAAGAAAATGATTGTTTTAGAAGATGCCCCGCTTTATTTGATGAGCTCAGAGGTGGCGTGTAGTCTGGATGGCGCTGCATAGTCAAGTCCAGCCAGTCCGCCCAGCTTAGCTCACGCTCTCAGGAGAGGCGCCCATCATCTCCTGGATCTCTCTCACTACGATGATGCGGGCCAACATTTGCTCCACCTGCCGACTCGACAGCGGCTGGGACGAGTACCACATCGGGCTGTTCGGCGCCACAACGGGCTCGGGCGTCATGTAGTAGGCGTCGCTGCGGCCTTTGACGCTTTGGGGACTGGAAGATAAAGCAGGCAGGTGAATTCGTTTTGAGACGCCAACAGGACGTTTCGCCTTGGTGGAAAGCTGGGATTGAGGAGACGCTCACCATTTGAAGAGGTAAAAGTCGTAAAGTTTAATGGGGCAGCGCAGAGGGTTTTCAGGATCTTCAATCTGTTCTTCATACATGTCATCAGTTCCTGAAAGAATCGTCACACGGCAGGTTAAAAACCTAAATGAGTCAGACAGCTGTAGACCTGTCACAATAAATCAATCGCATGATCAATTGAAATGATCAGAATTTACATTTGCATGACTTATCGTTTCTCTCTTTCTACTAAAAACTGGATGATAAAGTTTTTAACAGAAAAAAACTATTTTTTCAAAAGGGCCTGTTTTTGAAGGACAGTTTTGTTTACAGACTTCATAATTCAGTTTATTGTTTGTCTGTCGTTTTCCAGTTCCAGTGTTTGTTTGTTTCCACAAATCATGAAACAACATAATGTCCAAGTTGTATTTTGACAGCTTGTGATTAATGCTCTTTTGTCATAAAATCCCCCCCCCCCAAAAATTTGATGATTTCTTTAGCATCTAAACCAAAACCCACTTCAGGAACATCAGGTCCAGTTTATATCACAGAAGTTATAGGATCTGAAAGCCAATAAAAGAGTTAAAACTGCACTTTTTTTTAATTCTTTAACTGCTCAAATAGACAAAAATGTATCTGACATCCATCACTGAAATACCTACGACTGTTAAGAGTAATTTATTTTTTAAAGAAATTCGGAATTTTATCTTTAAAATAATGAAAAAAAAAAAAAAAAGTTTTATTTGCCATTTCTTTTTAAGACCTTAGGAACCCTGACCCTGCTGTGTGCGTCACCTTTTTGTCCAGAGGTGTGTTGGCTCTGCACTTTCAGAAGGCGAATACTGGTCGCCTTGTCCTTGGCGTTGGTGGGATTCTTCCTCGAGTGTCTCAACACCTTTGAAAAAGCCACTTTCATGTGGTGCTCAGGCGTTATCAGACGGAAATACCTGCAAAATAACCGAGTCCTTAAAACCTGTCACCAAGTGATTCATTCAACTAATCTATTAGTGATTACTCACTTAGTGTTGAAATACATTAGTGTTGTGAGCAACGTGGCAGGAGAATGAGCACCAAGCTGTTTACACTCCCACAGCATCTCCTCGGTCACATGACTCGGAATGATATAACCTGAGGAAAACAAAGAAAATGGCAAGTCTTCTTTTAAAGTATTAAATAAAAGCTAAATAAGGACTCCTCCTCACCTAAGGGATGGATGCTCGGTTTCCAGTCCTGTAAGAGTTTGTGTAAACTCTCACAAAAGCGTGTGTAGTACGGATCAGAGAAGACATCGTCCACACGTCCGTTTTCGTACAGATACTACGAAAAAAAAATAAAAAAAAAAATATCAAAGAAGTTCAGATGCCATGCTGGCATCATTTTTGCTTCAGAGTGGAGATGCTAACCTTCTGAATACACAAGAACACATAATACAGAACATCAGGCGCCAGTTCTTCTTCCTCTGAGCCCCGAGCTTCTTGAGTCATCAAGGAAAGTCCCAGGTTCAACTCGGCAACAGCGCTGGACACCAAGTCTTCCTGGAAACGCAGAGGCTGGCGACCTGAGCACACCGGCACGGCGGAGGGGAAAAACTGGAGTTTGAATTTGTAGGACAAGGTTTGCTCCCAGTTTTCCTCAAAGTGCAACATAAAAATCAGAATTGCAAACCAAGTAAAAACTATTTAGCTGCCGACTTAATTCTAGTCAAGGATCTGTAAATTATTGTTTCAAAGTCGCTAAAATCAGATCTTTGAACTGTCTGCATTGGAGGAACAGTTGGATTGATTTTAGTTTTCACCGGGCGTGTGTCTCTCCTCTACTTGTGGCTGCAAACTGCCAGCCAGCTGGCTGAAAGAATGATAACCTGTGTTCAGATTCCTGCTTGAATTTACTTCCAGTGCATCTGACTGCTTTCTGTGTATGTATTTGTTCTTAAAACGAATAAATGCTGGATGATGGCTCACGTTTTAAAAGGAGTGTCATTTAAAACAAGCATTGAATTAATGAAATTCAATGCTTGAATTTCATTAAGGTGTTTTCAAGGTTTGGAAAGAGCTTGGTTAATGTTTAAACTTCACGGCTTTGTAATAAACTTAAGAGAAAATATTTGTTTCAAAAAGTGAAGTGAAAATGTTTGAAAAGTGCTTGAATTTTACTGTATGAATATTTACTGTCTATAGGCGACTATATCTGAGATTACTTTGATACTTTGATTCATATTACTAAACAGTCTGGATGGCAGTTTTTATGAAAGCTCTTGCATTGTGTTACAGATTATTGTTTTAAATATTTGTGCTAATGGCATAATAAAGTGAAACGGGGCTGTTTTTATAGCCACATTAGAGTCTCAAACTCAAAGCCCAGGTCTACTTACGTCCTATGGGTGCGAGTTTGGTTTGTTCCTGCTTGCTAAGCTCAACGTTTTTCTTCTTTGCCCAGAAGCGCCACACTTCCAGACCCTCCTCTGGTTTCAGAGACACGGGAACCAGAATCTCTGCAGGCGGTTCCACGTCGGCGCCCGTTTCTACTTGACCCTGTGCAGAACCGTAAGGAAAACTTTACAAATGCTTCCTGGGAATGCAAGCTGGATTAACAGAGAATATAATAATCCACACAGACTGTAGTATTCTTATTTTAACTGACAGTCCTGTTAGATGTCAGGACTGTTCATGTGTGACTGCAGCTACAGAAGAGGAATGCGTTTCCAACCTGCAGATGGAGCTGCTGCTCTGTGCCCTCGTCGCCGTGGCTCTGCTGCTGACTGGGGTCCCAGATGTGGACTGACTGTGTGGTGTTGTAAGTCCCTCCTACAGTCTGCACTGCCAACGGGATGTGGATGTTCCCATTCATGAACTGCGCAGGCAGCAGCGTCTGCACTATCTCCTCCTGGGTGGAGGCTGCCTGACCGTCTGCGGACCTCGACGCGACGCTGGTCGCCACTTTGTCCTTGCCGTTGGTAGTCGTGGTGACCTAGGTGGCCCGGGGCGTGCGTCACGCCCTGCTGCTGTGGAGTGGAGTAGACTGGGATGGTCCAAGTCTCGCCTGTGGGACCTGTGATGGTTCCTGTGGTGCTGTACAGCTGAGCGCTGTCGACGGTCAGCAGATCTGGTCGCAGGGAGACGTAGCTCTGCTGCTGCCCCTGAGGGATGGTCAGAACGGTGGCCACCTGCTGTCCCTGCGGCACAGCGTAGGAGACGGTGAGGGGAACGTCCACCTTGCGCTTCTTCGCCGGCTGGAGGACGGTCGCAACAGCGCCCGGCCGCCTCTCGCCCTCCCTTGGAGAATCCTGCTGCTGGGACGGAGACATGGCCTCTATGGTCTGGATCTGGATCTGCTGGCCGCTTTGCAGCTGGATCTGCTGCCCCGCCTGGAGCTGAATCTGCTGCCCGCCAGGCAGCTGGATGTGCTGCGTTCCTTGCAGCTGGATTTGTTCGCCGCTCGACAGCTGGATCTGCTGACCTCCGGTAACAGCTGCAATCAGCTGAGCCTGAATCTGTAAAACACGGTGAGCGCGCTCAGAAAACGCCAACGGGTCACGTTTGCTGACGCTCAGGATCTTTGAGCACCGACAGGATTCCTGTACCTGCTGCTGCTGCTCCTCAGTGAGCTCGGCCTGCTGCACCAGCTGAGCTGTGGAGATGCCCTGCAGCTCCTGCTGGGACGGAGAGGACACCTGCAGAACCTGGCCCACCGCTTGGCCCGGCTGTTCCTGGATCTGGACCTGCCAGAAACCCACCAGTAATTACACTAATCAGAGGCAAAGAAATGTCATCCAACAACATGATCAAGGGTTAAAACAGGGAAAATTTAAACTGTTTTTGCTGCTGCATGTTTGATGAAAGTTGAATATAAATGGCCAAACAAAAACTATTTCTATAAAGAGAAACTAGAAACAATATTTTGTCAATTTTATACCTCACTCTCTACACTTGGTGTATTTATTTTGCCCTTTCTTGGCTTATGTAGTCGTATCTTTTAATATTATTATAATACCGTTTTTTAAGACAACAGATCTGCAAAGTATCCATACTTCAGTCCAGCCATAATTGCACTATAAACATCAGTTATCATATTACTCCCTTAATACATTTTTTTATGTAATACTTTTCCTTTCATGGTGGCTCATGTGTTAGTCTTTTGTGTGTCAAAATTAAAAAACTATAAAGCTGAAAAAAATACAATGTTTTGCAAAGGCACTGCTTTGTTTGCACAACTGTGAGTTGCAATTAATAAAAAAAAGAACTGCAACTTAATCGTGCTGCTTGTTCAGTTTATGAACTGACACTGAAAATGTCCAATTATTATTAAGTGGTTCAAATGCATCTACTGTTTATTATGTTCATAGACTCGTCATCGGCAGCTCTTTTTTGCTGCCATATGCCTTATTAGCATTTAAAAAAATGTTAAGGCATATATAAAATATATATGCCACAAAATATATAAACCCACCTGCACTTGGAGTTGCTGTTCAGAGCCTGGATGTACAGACATTTGGGGGGAAATCTCAGCTGAGGTTACCTGGACCTGTAAAAAAAAAAAACATTTATGTAAACTTTTTTTTCTTGATCTTTAATGACAAACATCTTGTATTATTCAAGATAAAAATAAAAAATAAAAATTTGCAAAATATAAAAAAAAATATACAAAGGTGACCCTGTGTTTTCATTTTCATTACCCAGGGGACAATTAGAAGCAGGAAACTATGAAACACTATCATTGTATGTTCATTGTTTTTCCTGTTTAGACATCTGACATCTTTTGGCAGCTCACAAAATCTGTGGCTCTTTGCTGGTTTGGTTAAGGGTTTGACAAATTAAAGGAAAGCGCCAAAAAGTAAGTCACATTTACAGCACACTTATTCTAATATCAGACAAAGTTACAAATAAGTTATGATAACTCTGAGATCATACATACATTTCCTAAAAGTAGGCACAGCTCATTATCTCACCAACTTTATGTTTATAGTGTGAAAGACAAAATGAACAGTAAAGAGCAAAAAATTTTTTTTTACTCAATTTTATCTGAAAGGTGATATTATGTTGCGAAAATAGATTAACAGACTTATGTCCATTTTGGATCAATTTCAGTCATGCTGCAAAAGGTTTAAAGAGAGACATATTTTAGCTGTACTTTGATCCTTTACCTTGTACACAAATTTTGAGAACAAGTTGTGGCTTCTCCGGTTTAAAACAATAAACAATCCATAAGCATTAAGCTACAATGACTCCAACAAAATACCCAAAGCTAATTAAGAAGAATAAATTTGTCTATTGAAATGCAGCTTATGCACCTCCTTTTTTCAACTTAAAAGACAAAATATAGGCCAACTAAATTTAGTTACTTTGATTCTTGTAACTTTTATTTTGTCAACTTAAAAGACAAAATATAGGCCAACTAAATTTAGTTGCTTTGATTCTTGTAACTTTTATTTTGTCATTAAGGTATCCATGGTAACAACAGAGCTATGGGAAAAGGTTGATGGGAAGGCGGAAAAACACATAAGATTTAAAATGAGCTTCAGTCAATAAGGGAACAAGATAACGGCGATTGATTTAAATGTTTAAATTATGTGATTGCTTAATTAATGATTAATGAAAGTAATTGTATCAATGTAAAGATTTGTGCTTCAGGAACAGTGAAAACAATAGTAATCTTTATTTTTCTTGTTTAGCTCTTACAGTGGTTGATGACATACAAGGACGGTTTTAATCCTTGGAGATCCTGTCATGCTACCTTCGCATCACTTCTGGCCTTCTCAAAGCTGACTGAATGCAACTACAAGTGTATTTCCTTTAACAGCGACTGCAGCAAAGTCTTACTGGGCAGGCCAGCTCCAGGAGGGATCCAGCCACCTCTGTGCTGTCTGTGTAGACACAGTTGGTCTCCTGCTGCTGGTACACCATGGTTGTGGTGGTGGCCGCTGCTCCTCCTCCTCCCCCCTGCTGGTTGAACTCCTGCAGCACCTCTGGGCCCTTAGCAAGGGACTCCAGAAACTCCTTCATCCTATGCTGAGGCACAGTGCGGGCCTTCTGCCGCACATATTCGTCAAATGAGACCACCCCGCCCTCCTGCTCGTTCATCGTCACTTGACCTGAAATAATAAAGTAAAAAAAACAAAACAAAAACAACAACAACAAAAAAAAAAACAATCAAACAAACATGCCAGCATACATAATGTGTGCAATCATTCGTATTTAGAGGACGATTTAAATGTAAAGCTGTTTAATAATGATTCTATTTTTGCATAAATAACAAAAACAAAACATCTTGGACAGAAAAAATATCTGCTAAACTCCTGCTTAGGAGCGTTTCACATTATGGAAAACAAATAACTGAGGCTAATGCGCTAAATTCAACTTTTTCTGGAGACTTTCCGATCTCCTGCACATGATTACACGTTTACATTAGGTGACTTCCGGTCACAGATTTATAAAATAATAACCCAGATAACTGCAAATGTGCTTACGTGGTTTTAATTATTTGAAGATCAAAGGTTTTAATGGTTGTGGTAGCTATTAGCATGCTAGCTATGTGTTAGCAAGACCCTGCTAAGTACCAAACCATATGGAGAGCATTCTGACTTGCAAATATTTGGTGTAATTGATATGACTTTATAAAAATACAAGTATTATCACAAAATATACAATTAAGTTGCAAAGTTTGCCCCGGAGCGAACATCAAAGCCACCCCCATTCATTACAACAACAAGACGCTAAGCTAGCCACTGAGCTAATGCTAGCCAGCTAGCTCGACACCCTGAAGGATCCTGTCATGCTACCTTAAATAAAACGAAATCCTCTTCTTTCCGCCAAGGCACGGTGTTTAAAATTAAAAAGCCGATAAACGTCTAACAGCTACCACCAGCATGCCATTCGCTGCGCTACATAGCGCCGTGTAAGCAGCCGTGAAATCCCGCAAATAAGGCTGTGATTACACCGCGATAAAAATGTAACTGCAGCGGTGAAGCGGGCGAAGAGTCTCTGACGTCTCCTTATTTTACAGGCTGGGCTCCGGGGGCTGCCGCTGCTCTCCTCTGCTCTCTGAGTTTCCTCCAGCGCTGACAGAAATCCCAGGAAATATTTCTGAGATGCACACTCCGCTTATTGAGAAAACCCGCCTTCCTATGCTGTCCAGAAAGCAGTGAAAAATGTCGGCGGTGTGGGCCCTGAACGCAACGCGGGTCAAACCAGAACCGAGGCTCCCAAACCAGCTGTGCGTCCATCTGAACCAGTTTGTGATGGCCATATTATAGCATGACACAAATACGGACGCCTCTTTGTGGTTTAATACACGATCGTGCCAAGTTTGAGAAAATAATAATAATGCAGAAATATTATGCAATTATATCTCTTTGTATCACCACATAGAAATAAACTGAAAGTGAAAAAGTGCAACTTATCCACATGTACAAACCATAACACAACATCTGAAAAGAATTACATTACAAAATCTACAAATCTTTAGTAAAACTCACTTAAACTGACACGTGTGACAAAAACAGATCAAAGACTGATTTGCGGACCCATTTAAAGTGCGTTATTGTTAAAGTGCTTCCCTCCATAGCCAATGTGAAGCCTGGTATACCTTTAACAAAATCTAACTTCCCCAGTCTGCCTTAAAGCGCCAGGCATGTGCCACTGAGGGCGTCCCCCTGCTCGCTCCACAACAAACTGCCCCGTGCTGCTCTTAAGGTGGACCGACATAGATACGCCCTCTGAATGGGCAGAGTCAGTCACTCCCTGGACAGGTAGGAGTTAAAATCAGCAGATTGTCTGCGATACTGCAAGGTCTCTGTTGAAGTAATAGCAGGATATAATATTGCAGAAGTTGGTGGAGTACAACCAAGCATTGCTTCAAGACATTTTCACTAGAGATAAAGTAAAAAAAAAAGAAAAGAAAAAGTAAAGTGATATGCAGGTTCTAGTGATTTAAAGACCAAAATTGAACAATTCAAAATAACAATTTTTGAGAATAAACTGTTTATCAAATCGGTTCTTTAATCAAACCAATATTTACAGTAGATAATACAATTACATACATTATTTATTAAAACAATAAACATTTAAGTTTTTTATTGTATTTTCGCTTTATTTCAAAATGGCACAACATGCTCAGCATATGGACAACAGTGCAGTGCAGTTTTCTGTATTCATGCTCCAAACTTTGCTCGATTTTATTTGGATTTTAATTCAATTCTATTCAATTTAGTTTACAAATAAAGCACCAAATCACAATGTATGTTCAATTTCAGTTCAATCAGACGTGCATTTTATACTTGAGACTGGAGCACAGGGTTCAGATTCCAGGAGAGCAATGACCCTGAACACTCAACCAGAGTTACGATGGAAATCAAAACAAAACGTGAGTTAGAATGACGCCGTTAACGCTCAGATCTAAATCCAACTGAGAATCTGTGACGAGAATCGAAAATTAATATAATCAATTACTTTTTGTTCAGTCTGACTGAGTGTAAGTTATAAATTGAGCTTGTGCTCGTGTCTCCAAGGGGGCGCCTCCTGACAGATTTGTTGTAATTGCAGCAAAATGGGGTTCTACAAACGGTTGGCCGGGGTTGAATGAAAATCCATCCATCCATCCATCCATTTTCCGTCACCCTTCTCCCTAACGGGGTCGGGAGTTGCTGGTGCCTATCTCCAGCTGCGTTCCGGGCGAGAGGCGGGGTTCACCCTGGACAGGTCGCCAGTCTGTCGCAGGGCAACACAGAGAGACAAACAGGACAAACAACCATGCACACACACACTCACACCTAGGGAGAATTTGGGAAGGCCAATTAACCTGACAGTCATGTTTTTGGACTGTGGGAGGAAGCCGGAGAACCCGGAGAGAACCCACGCATGCACAGGGAGAACATGCAAACTCCGTGCGAACCCAGGACCTTCTTGCTGCAAGGCAACAGCGCTACCCACTGCGCCACTGTGCAGCCTGAATGAAAATCCGTGTTTCATATTTTTATGTTCCAAAAATGTTGAAA
Source organism: Poeciliopsis turneri (assembly GCA_922788865.1). NCBI lineage: Eukaryota > Metazoa > Chordata > Actinopteri > Cyprinodontiformes > Poeciliidae > Poeciliopsis > Poeciliopsis turneri. The sequence continues at coordinate 301,470 of CAKLNU010000622.1, read as the reverse complement.
CATTTGCATTGTTTGCTTTGAAAATGTGCTTCTTTGTGCTCAAATAATCAAATAAAGTCCAAATAAAATACATTAAAGTTTGTGGCTGGGACTTAAAACATACCAATGACAGAGGGCACGCAATCAATATTTATGTTTTATCACACAACACACAGACCGTCTCTGTCCACAGTTAAATCCAGGTGTGAAATATGGTTCTGTGTGTATACATGTAAAATAATAGTTGTCATAAATTGAGCATGTGCTCGTGTCTTCTTGGCTTCACATCATCGCCTCATGTGACTCGGTGCCACTGTAAGGATCTTAAAGTAATCCTATGCAAAGGGATTTACCTTCAAACAAATGTTACAAAAAGTCAGGCGAGGCTTTTGCAGGCTTTCATTAATCAAAAAGAACGAAAAAAGCTATAAATTGTATTTTGAAAAAAAAGAAAGAAGAAGAAGCAACTTTTTCAGTTAAGTTCTATAGATTTTTTTTTGGAACATTTCACAAGCAGCTGTTGTTATTCAGGTCATCCTGGATGGGAAAAGGCCAAGGAAGCAGCTGGTGCAGTAAGAGGACTAAGACGTCGGCTTGAAAGGTTAGACGTCTGTGAGCGTGCCTCTAAACCCTCTGTTCAGTGACTGTGTTCAGTGAGATGTTTATGTTCCTCGTTAGAAATCGATGAGACGCCCTGGAGCAATACAGACGGAGCACAACCACCAAAACCCTGAAGAGGAAGGCAGAGGACTGTCAGGAGCATCAGGTACCTCTCCGGTCATCATGTAGGTTCATATATTTTTAGGTTATTTTGCTCTGGCAGCTGAATACTGAAATGTGTAAATAAGAAATGTTTTGTTTCACATGCTGCTTTCAAAACACTATTTTGTAAATGATTAAATGCTGAATTGAATGGACAAAAAGCTCAGTGTTTCTTTGGATACTCAATATTTGATCTTATTCTACTTCAACTCTAAGTGTTGAAATTTATATTGCAATCTCAACTGTTGAAGGTCAAAGTACCTGATTATGTCACAGTAAGAAGACATAAGTTGTAAAAGCAGACATTGTCATTGTAGCGTTTACATTTTTCACAAGTGATGCAAGTGTCATCACAACATTCGATTTATTTCAGTAACTGAACAGCACAAATATTTCTGACTCATTGTGAACCTCCATGTCTCCTCCTTTTTCTATTGTTTCATTTATTAGTATTTTTTTCTGGATCAAACCGTCTGCAGACGCTGTGTGGTTTGTAAACCCTTTGGATTACTCAGGGAATTACAGGATTAAAACACATGATGATCTTGGATCTCTCTCTGACTCTTAAACGAGTCTTAACCTTTGAAATCTTTCTACTGTGAACACATTGGCAATTATCCAGATTAGTAATCCATAAAACACTTATTCCTCATGAAAACTGGTTTTAATTAAAGATGTTTTCAAATACAAATTTTCTTAAAGATGCGATGATTAATCCCCGATTCTTTTTTGCTTTGTATCCACAGACAGTGGCTGTAAATCAACAAAAATGGGTCTCTCATCTTTTCTTTTCGTCGCTCTGACTGCATCTCTCTGTTCACTCGGAAGTCTCACTCAGACTTTGTATTCACTGGCTGCCTCTGATGCGGTCGACATGCCTCAAAGTACAGGCGGAAACACTGGCAGGCTGAAAAATGTAGCCGGCAGAGATACATTTGGTTCAGAGAGCCTTGTGGAGGGCAGCGGGCAGACTGCTGACATCCTGACTTTACTGGAGCTCAGCAACGAGGAGACTGCAGTCCGAAAGGAGCCTGAGCGACTGAGGAATGAAAACCACTCCGGGACTGGAATCACATTAACCACAAGAGCAGCACTAGGTGTCTTCAGCTCAGGAGCTCACAACCACGGAGCAGGCAACACTGAAGATTCAGTTACAGGACCTGAACGCCCCACTGTGATCTCTGACGGCGTCCCGTCGAATGGCGATGATGACTTGCAGAAAGGTGAACTTGATTTAAACTCAAACTCAAATTATAATCTCATTTTATTCCTTCAGATTATTAGAGGATGATTGGCTGGTGCAATATACAGTTAAAACCAGATACTTACATGCACTACAGTGATAGTCAGTAAATTAAAATATTACTGAAAATTCGATTTATTTCAGTAACTGAAGTCATTAAGAAAAAACAAATTATATAAATCAAATTTATATAAATATAAATTTTTAAGAAAAAACAAATTATATAAATCAAATTTATATAAATATAAATTTTCTGCCGAATCAATAAAAACATGAGATTTAAGATTAAAATATTATGTCAGACCAATAAAAAAACATTTGAATATAGAAATGTGAGGAACTTTTAGTCCAAGAAATGGGAATGGATTTTCTAATTTAGTAAATAACTGTGTATTGAAAGTTATAACCTTTTTCATCACCATTGGTGATCGTCCAGAAAACGAATCGGTGCAGCCCCAGTTGGAATGTAAATCAAACTCATGGTTGCGTAGACGCCTCTACCTGAAATGACTCTTCATCTCATTCTTGTGTATACAAAAAAAGTAAAACATCTCTCTCTTTCAGGTGAAGACCACTCCAGAATCCCAGTCCAAACCAGTATGTTTACCTTCATGAATGATCCCAGCCTGTCGAGACCAGGAAGCCCCTGCGTGCTCGGCGTCTCGCCTTGCACGATCTTTAACAGCTTCAATGGTACCAGCCTGCTGTGGGATGACATGAGCCGCACCTTGGCATTTGCTTGGGAGCTGCATGTCTTTGGATCTGCAAGCCTCTTCGTGTTGATAACAGCTCTGGCGGTTTTGGGAATTGCTGGAGCGTGCACTCTTCCTCATACCCTTTGTGATGCCCTCACGCTTTCTAATAGTTTCCTTGCTGTGGCAGGTGCTATGCGCACAACCCTCCTGCTTGTCGATCCTTACGGTACCCGTCAGATCCTGCCTCATGCTACTCTGGCAGCTCTACATAATATTCCTCTGCAGCTTCTTCTGTGGGCGCAGGCTGTCCTCGCTCTTGTAACGCTCCAAGGGATAAAAGTGACATCTTTCCCTTCAAAGCTGCTGTCCCCGTGGGTGGTTGGAGTACTTGGTGTAGAGCACTGCACTTTCTTACTTTTAGCCGATCTGTACTCTTCAACTTTGCCCCCAGCTTTTCCTCTTTTGTTGCAGACCATCTCCCTTTGCTGGGGCATCCCTTTCTGCCTGGGAATCCTCACCAAGTCCCTCTCCCATTCACAGCCTTTCTCCAGGTCTGCTATCCCACAGTGGGTTCCCTCTCAGCGGACAAAGAGGCTCGGAAAGCGAGTAACGACTGTGTGCGCCTTGCTTAGTGTGCTCTGCTGCAGCATTCAGATATACAGCGTTCTTTGGCTCTACGGGCTCCTGGGGAACTGGAGGCACTTTAGCTGGGGTTGGTGGCTCAGTCAGTTCTGGGCCAGGATTTTTGAGTTAGCGTGGGGATTCTCTGTCCTTTTTCTTGGATCTTGGGTCTTCTGGACGCCATCTAAAGGCCAAGCAAGAGGCGTTGATTTGCAGGGTAGAGATAATGTCTCTAAAAAGGAAGTAAAGAAAAGCTTGTGGCAAAGAGTTTTGGTTTGCATGCAAAGAGGCCTGAGGGGGAAATCAGAGAAGTCCTTGGAAGATTTGATGCCAAACAACATTGCAAAGCATAACATGTCTAGATCTGGTGTCAGCAACAATGCACTGCATGGTGATAAGCAGGCTCCCTCTAACCTGGACTGTAGTTCTGATCCTGTCAGCATCAGCAGCTCTGACTCTCAGACTGCGCTGCTGTGGCAGAAAGTCAGCGAACGAGAATGTGTCCTCTCACTCATCGAGTTCGACATGCGACCCCCGTCTCCCATCAACCTCAGGCTCAGCATTGACAACGCCCTTTATCACGGGCAGCTCGTATCTGGGGCCGTCTTCACGCCTCCCCCTCCCTCTTGGACTCAAAGTTTGGGCGCAGATGGAGAGAGGGGACCAACCGCATTTCCTCCAGCCTACGTCAGATACGGGTGGATGTTGGATACAGAGTCCATTTCTGCATCTTTAGACCATTTCCAGGCCAAGGAGCCAGCACAGTCAGTAAATGCCACACCAGATTTTAATAGCAGGATTGGATCTCCAGCTGCTGAACCAACGGGAGAACGATTTACAGGAGTGATGCTCCAAAATGACTGGTCTGATGACGACGTTACCGATCTCTAGGCTCATCAAGTTAGAGCCTTAAGAATGCAAAATTATTTTCTTTAAACCCACAATGTTATGCTGCATTAAGTATAACACTGTTGGAAAATATAGTTTCCTATAAGTGTAACTATTCAACTTTGACTGAAAACTTTGCTAATTTTTTAGGAAAGGCCAGTTTGGTTGTAATTCTAATCTATATTTCTATAGATTATTGATTTAGTCTCTTGAGTCTTTTCTGGTTTGTATTTATTTTAGGACACAATCAGAAAGAAGAGCAAAGTTCAAATGGACAGACTGGGTTTTTTGCATTAATATAACACAGTTAAACAGTTTTAGTTGATGTTATGCAGAACGGAAGAGTTTTTTTTATTAAGGTCCACCATATTTCTACACTTTTTTGTATCAGATTTGTTTAGATATAAATACTTGAAGGATTTTATGTTATATTTGTAAACAAAGAAAATGAATTGAAAATGTCAAACCCGCTCAATTGCTATCAGTTTTATAGATATTAAGCTCTTGATATCTGTTTGTTATTCTGAGAAAAAAGGATCAGGGACTCTGACTCACGTCTAACATTTCAAAACATTTGGCCTTTGCTTTTTCTCCACAAGCATTTCTTTAAACGGGTTATTTATAGATTTCAAACATTTTAAATAAACAAGATGGTTTGCACACGGACTCATTTGTTTCACCACTCCATGGACAAAAGAGACGTTTCATTGACCTGGCTCACCAACCAATAAAAATCAAGGAGAAAATGTTAGCACTAATGCAACGAGTCTTCATCAAGCAAAATTTATTTATCACATCAGATTGTATTAAAGACAATGTAATGAAAAGTAGGATTCATCTGTAATTTTCACAAGTTAGATTTTATTTTACAAACTGTGCATTTTTGAACATTTTATTTGGTCGATTTATTTTAAAATGTACAAAAGAAACAAAAGCAAATGTTTCTTTAAATTAACTTTGACAGTTCTGACACAAAGTCAGTCGACCTAGGAAAAAAGCATTTTCACTTTCATCCCACTGAGCCTGCAAGGCTGTGTGATCAGGTTAGTGATGTCAACACTGTGCAAACCCAACTGTGTACCCCGAATGAGTTAGACCTGATCATTTAAATTTGCAGATGATTCCTGCAATATTCGCAGGAATATTGAACAAAAGTGTCGGGAAGGCCTGAGCCGAAGGAAAACAATCTGCTTCTTCATGAATAAAATGAAAGAGGATCACAGCTCATATGGTGAGAATGCAAGTAGACAAAGCAATGCTTGTTGGAGTTTTCTCTGCGATACTATGAAGATTTTGATGCTCTTAGCTCTCTTAAATACTTGCTCACTGCTGCTAAAGAGTGTTGAGCTCAGGTTGCGGAAATTGAAGTGGAAGCTCAGCTGCAGGATGACAGCAAAAGAAACCATGCAGAGGAAACTGTGAGAAACGGGATGTAATTCCCTCTGTAAAACGGTCTGTTTAAATCTGTTGGATATTATTATAAAACACAATTGTTTTATTTTATATGTGTAACCTTTTGTGTGTCTCTGTTTTGCATGCTTGTCTGTTAAAGATCCCAGTCGAACACTCTCTAATGTTTCAATAAATTGATGACAAATTCATTTGATTGATTGATTTCATTTAAAGTTAGCCAAACTATCAATAATAATATAAGTAGCTCTGTATATCAATTCAAAATATCTTCATCACATAAAAAAGTAATCTGCGAAAATCATAAACATGGATCATGTTTGCGTTGAATCTTAAACAACTCTCCTTTTTAAATGTTATTTCTTAAATTCAAGCAGATCTTATGCCAGCCGGTTAGAGGATGATCTCAGTCTTGATCATCATCACAGCACTGCAATGCAGACAGGTGCGCTTTGTGACGTAGCGCTGCCTGATTGGTTAATTAATGTCACAGTATATGTTGGCTCGTTGGGCGCCACAGAGTCCCTGGCAATTAGCAGAAGTGGGTTTTTTTTTTTGTTTTTTTACAAACAAACGACCTGTACAAGCCGAAGCGATGCCTTTGAGGAGCATTTTGTGTTGTTTTGCATTGACCGTCGTCCTGAGGTCCTGCATGGTGTGTGATGGACTCTCTGGTGAAGCGCAGGAGGAAAGAGCTGCAGCAGTCCCAGGCAGCCTTCACCTCAGCCGGGTGGGGTCTGGTCGGAAAGGTGAACCTGGTTCACTTAGCTTCACATATGACCAGAAGGGAGACTTTAATTCCACCAGTGGTGAGTTTTATTAGCATATACATATTTTTCCTGCATATTTAAGCAATTGTGTTGGTACTTGACATGAAATGCTTGGTAGTAGTGTAGAGATTTATGTGATGGCGATTTGTTTATTATGAAAAAAAAAAAAAAAGCGTTCTTTAATCTTTTACCATAATAAATGAATGGTGAGAACATCATGTAAATTAACCCTGGCAGAGCAAATTTATCTCCTAAAATGCAAAACAAAATATTTCTAACCTTATAATGCCAAATGTCTTGTTTTTAATACAAGCATCTTTTCAATTGAGTTACCATTTGCTCAAAAGCAAATTTATGGACTAAAGTACCACTAAATGTATATTTTTGTCTGTCATAGTTTTTATACACACACACACACACACACACACTTTAGTCCATAAATTTGTACCACAAACGCCTCATGTGTCCATTATGATAAAACCAGGGCATTTTACAGAATAATGTCAGTAACCTGCTGGGTTATTAAATGCCTTGATGTCAGTCAAAAGCTTCAGGTTATGTTTTGAAAACTGTAAATAAATGACCAAACAGAAGCCTTCAGCTGCAGTTTGTACCATGAACAGCATCAAATGATGGGTAAATGTTTTTATTCTGCAAAAAAAAAAAAAATGTTTAAAGGGAAATCTTGGGTGTATTTTGTGTAGATTTTTTTTTTGGTTTAATCTCTACTTGTGTTTTAGTGTTTCACTCTGCAAAGCTTAAGCGCCTGGATCCATCGGTGAATTGTGACGGCAACCAGATGACCCTCTCTGTCAAACGGAGAGGAACGCATCACTTTCTCATCGACAGCGGTTGGTCCCTTTTTTTATTTTGTAGAGTCAGAACTGCTGTTCAGTATGCAAAGAAAAGATTAACATCTTCTTTGAATTTCAAACAGGTGAGGAACCTCTTACTCCTCTGTCCCAGGTGCCCTCTACATGTGGCTTTTTTGTGAAGCGATCCCGCAGAGATGTGCAGTATGCGGTCTCCTATCAGGGTTGTCATGTTAACAAGCAGGTATAAGTTTTCTTCTATGCCGGCCCAGATTTTGTTTTAATAATATCATTTTTAAAAAAAGGCCAACCTTACCTTGGGCTTCCTTTCCACAGGAGGATGAATATTCCTTACCGCTGCGATTATGGGGGGACCCGATGACCATGTCCTGCCCTGGTATGTTGCCTCTGCCCTCCATTTTCTGCTTTCCAGACAAGATGATGGTGACGATTCGTGGTGTTCCAGCAAATGAACTCAAAGTAAAAGGTATGTTGTGTTCATATTAGTGGTTTGCAAAAATAGTTGTAACTTTTTTTAATATTTTCATGTTTCAAACACAAACTTGATTTTTCAGGATGGAGGTTAAATGTTACCAGTGATGGACATTAGTTCTGTGCATTCAGATGGATCCTTTTAAAATGTTCTCCAGCTATTAAAGCACATTTGACTAAAATTTCTTGTTACAACTGTTGCAGTGTCTGGGACATGGCAACCTTCGTCATCAGCCTGCAGCAGCTGCAGGCTGACTTTAAATGAGTCTTTTGGTGAGCTGACGCTCATTGCACCTTACAACAAAGACTTGTGTGTGGAGATCAAGGTATGATGAGGCCCTCTTGTGGGCAAACATGGAAACTGAACCATAGATTTGCTTCTGATTGTGTCTTGTGTTGCAGGATGGGGAGTATTTACTCTCTCTTCAGTGGGAGGATTTTGAACTGGCAGCATCTTGTCCTCCAGTACCAAATCCTGACCTCACCACAGGAAGAGCTGCACCCTCTATTGACGGCAACGAAGCTCCGCAACTTCAGTTCCCTCAATTGCCAATATTTTCACAGTTCCAAGAATCGCAGTCGACACAAAGTCCCGGGTTTGTGGCTCCGTTGCCTTTTTCCTTTGTTGCTGCAGATTTATCTGAAAACCAAAAGATGCCTGAAAATCAGAACCCTCCTTTACTGCCCAACTTCTGTTTGTTTCCTGGATCTGAATCACCAGCACATCCTATTAGAGAAGAAAATGCACACACAGGTCAGCTCCAGTTACCTCAGACACCACTGTCTCAGTATCCAGTTCCCCTTTTCCAAGAATTCCCCATGATGGCTGGAGTTTTTCTGCCAACAACAACCCCCTTACCACTTCCTGCAACAAGCGCAGAGGCTGTTGTGACCACACCTGCTCCAACAGGGAGTGAGGAGCCTTCCCTGCAGCCAGAGTTTCCAGCTCTGTTTCAGTATCCCTTCGTACCATTTTCTAAATACCCACAATCTCCACAGGAACAAACTGCGGACGATGCAGAATCCAAACCACAGTACCTCTACCCTCAGGTCTTCCAGATCCCCATGTTGTATCCTTTCCGTCATCTTTCCCAGTTACAAAATGTTCCTGCTCCGGTGGCCTCCACTGACCTGCCTTTTTCTGAAAAGCCTTTATACCAACAACACCCTTTTATACCCATATATATTGTTCCCAACCAAATCCTCCCAATCGCTGGAGGATTTCTTCATCCTCCAGCGATGACTTCTTCACACCGAGCTCCATCAGGTCAGCAGGAGCACCAACCCTTCTACCATGCCATGCAGCCATTTTACCCCTTTCTCTCTGATCAAAGTCAAACTGCACCAACAAACATTTGATCAGGGTTCTGATGGGCGGCAGAACGTCCTATCATGGATCGGTTTACTGTCACCGATTTCTGCCGTGGTATCCTGCTGATTACTAAACTACTGAATAAAAGTGTTTGAAGTCAGACAACTTGAAAGAAATTAAAAACAAAATTTACTTTCATCTGGAAAATAAAGGCTGAAGACACACTTTCCACTAACTTTGTTTGTTTTGTTTTTTAAAATAGAAATCCTTGTATTTTCTAATGTGAACTTTTGTGTGCTTTGTTGTATTGGCAAGATATCCCAAAATTATTTTTTTTATATATAAAAGTACATCTATAATTGTGCTGGAAAAAGTCTTATGAACTCAATCCAAAGTCAAATTTGAATAAAATTTATCTATATTGGCACCAGTGCACAGCAGATGTCATCTCAATGGTGAAACTGATCCAATTTATATTCAAACTGCTGAGTGTTGGTCAGCAGATGGTCACTGACACTTTCTACAGAGAAGGGAAAGTACAAAAGGGCAATACTAAACCAGTGTAGGCATCCTGGACACCGCAGGTGTTATCATAATGTTGATATGGTAAGTCATGCAAAACGGACCCAAGTACTAATGTACATGATGCTGTACTCACTAAAGTGACATGTTTTAGCTGTAATTAAGATTAAGGTTTGTCATTTTCACAAGTTTCTGGGTTGCTGAGCTTTTTGACTTCCTAATTTTTTGCAAATCTACTCAACTATCAAAGCTAAAGGGAACAAATACTGACCAAATAAGTAAAATCCAAATAAGCAAACTGGACAGAAAAGTTAAGATTGTTCAAAAGGCCAAATGAAATGACGCTCCAAAGCCGAGCCCTTGCTTTTAATTGCTCACTTGAAAGGATGCATTTTTAAAAGAAACTGATTATTCTCAGATTATTTTTTTGTCTCACCAGGTAAAATTTGATCTTCCATGTGGAACATCATTCCAATAATAGTAGCATAAAACTGTTATTCTAATGTTTTTATTCTAATTAAATGGAATGTCTTCAGGCATTTACTCAAATTTGTAATCCCAGAAAACAACCTGAAGGACTTCATATTTATCACCACAAAGCAGCAATATATCTTGTTTTAAAGTTATTGTTTATTACCTCCAAACTGTATTTATGCTTTTTATGTACTTACAGATGTCAAAAGCTTTAAGTTTAATTAGTGTTATGCTCTATGTAGTCTCCATTGAACAATAAAAATCTGTAAAAATTCATTTTTGTTGACAAAAAGTTTCACGTGTTTTAAAACTCTTGAAATCCAATGGCAACTTGGGAAAAGTGCAAAACCTGATATTTAATCTTTTAGGAAAATCAGGTACTGCACATTCCAGAGCAATCTCTATTCATTACCTTCATTTGTATGTAATGTTTCTATTTCCTTTTTTTTTGTATCTCTTCTCTGGTATTTATTGTGACAATTTATTACCTCCTGTCCGTATCGGTCATCTAAATATATGATTTACTTTGTAACACGGTAAGAATGTTGAAGAAAAGAAACTTGACTGTAACCATATTGACTAAAGCACATCGTGTAAACCTGCTGGCTGAGTTGCTCACCTTGGTGATTCATTAGGGATTATATGGCAAGCCAATTACTCATAGAATAAAAAGACTTCATCATTGCAACTGTTCAGAATAACAATGTTTTAGCTGCCTCAAGCATGTTAGGAAAATGTCTCTTTCCTATTCATATTTATTGGGCATTTACTATATATTGGTATACAATTTTTAGCATTTTATATGTCTCTACTTTTAAAGTTTTTAAATAAATGCATGTTGCATTTAAACAATCAACAAATAGTTTGAGAGTATGCATGGTTAGGTCCAAGATGTTACATTTTTCTTTAGGTAATGCACATATTGGCTTGCCACCCAAAAAACAGCATTACTGTTGGAGAATATCTCCGACCCCTTGCATAAAGCTGTTACTAAGCTAGATAATTCCTTCAGGGACAAACTGCTTCATCATGTCGACAAAGGTCCATGTTTACAGTTGCACAGTTTTTCTTTATTTCAAATAACATCACTATTTATTTTTTTTTTTGCATGTTTTTATTGTAAAAATCCTGTACGCAAAAATATACAGGATTTTGTCCATTTGTTAAAATGACTGCACCGCTCTTCTGTTTACCAGAATATGCTATTTTTTAATAACTATACAGTATTATTTTTCTTATGTTGTAACTTTGCACATATTGTATAGTTTATTTTTTTTCTATTTATCACTCTTTTAAGTATGCATGCGGATATTTAACTCTGACTTAATGCTAGTTTCCTCTATTCTATTTTAAAAACATCAGGACTTCTTGCTGCGTATCCAGCTTGTCAGCATTTTTGCAATATTTCCGCAGCTTGTCAGCGGATTTCCTGCCTCGCCTTCCTGAAATAAAGGTCTGTGTCATTTTTTTTTGTAAGTGTATGGGTACTGCGTGACGTCACGATGCAAAGGGCGTATTGACGCAGGAAAAAAGTAAGTACAGCTGGGCTGATTATGCCTTACAACTGCTTTCCATACCCTGACGCCGAGCACGCTATTTGACGTCACCGTGGGAGTGTCTGCCATCGGGAGAAATGAACGGTCATCAACACAGCCGTCTCAGCGCCCATGTAAGTTGAAGCCTTTAAAATGCACTTTTATTGTGTAACGAACTCCTTTATGAATGAAATGCCTTTCCATATGCTGTCGCCCCCCCCGGGCGGATGGGGTAAAAGTGGATTTGCGGTGTTTACCCTGCTGTCGCTCCCGCCTGGCGGTGTGCCATTTTCTTTTTCTTTTTTTTTTTTTGCCTGTAGCTAACCATGGCTGAAGCCGAGGCGATGCGTGTGTGTGTTTTTTTTAGCCGGGGAGCTGACAGGCTGAGTGGACAGGCGGCGAGTAAAGCGCCCGATCTGCCACCCCGGAGATCCAAGATGGGCGGTGTTAAGTGCGTTTAAATGTGATTAAGGGAGGCGGAATTAATGCTTATGGTAACAACTTGAGAAGATTTAACTTTCGCGAACACACCCAGGCCACGTTCAGTTGTGACTGTTTGAAAACAGTTGTTCGTCTTTTGGTATTTTGATTAAGTTAGCGCTCCCAAAAGTGTTGAATTGAGAGCATGAAGTAGCAGAGGGGAAGGTGTGATGCGGGGACGCTTGTGGGAGTATGTGACAGATGGCAACTCAATACCTCCCATCCAAACGGGGTTTCGAGATTTTAACACCTGCGAGGACCGTTTTTGGCCCCTGCCTCGGTTTGCAGCTTTCCTTAAAAATAATGGGAGTTGTTTTACATTACAATGTGTATTTAACTCCATATTTATGACTCATAAATATAGTTAAATCTTTAGGATATGTTAAAAATGGTCAGACATAGCTGTTGTAAAAGAGCTGCTGCACTTATGCAGGGATGTAACACTGCTTTGCAAAGGAAAGCGACTTTACTTCAGGAGGATCACGTTACAATGTGAGGATAATTTAATTTCTGCATTCAAATCATGTCAAGGTAGTCAGTGAAACCGAATACGAGAGTGAAACTAAGAAACCAGCTTTATGTATTTAAACTGCAACACCAATAAGGGATGAGCTGCTGTTGGCATAGAAACTACATGTGCTCACCTTTGTTTGTGCAGTTTTTTTTACATTAAGTGATTAGTAATTAATAAAGGCGTGTATTTAGTCTGCTGGATGAAAAAAAGGCAGCTGTTGTAAATCATTTATTCTGGTTTTGCTGCTCTAATGAAGGTTTTACGTCCTCGCCCCGCACAGTAGCACCGGTGTGCGCGCTCATGTAAAATAAACGCCCTCCAGCGCACCACGTTAGCTTCCGATGCTACATATCAGTTGCACAGTCAAGCCGTATAAGTTGAAACAACGACGTCTTGAATTGAAACAAAATAAAGGGTAGAAAAACAACATAAGACACTTACAAATGATGCAATTATTCTGCGAAAATTGTTCACAATTAAGTGTTTTTAAAGGGCCCGGCCTGCGACCACTGGCTAGCAAGGTGCTAATGTCACTCAGTTCTTACCTTGAGCTAATGGCAGACCTCAGAGGACTGACTGTAGTTTAAGAGCTACACTCGCAAAACCTGCCGCACATCACAGTATGATGAGTCACTAGATGAAACGTCCTGTTTTTATGGTTATAACAGGCAAAGTGCATGTGAAGACGCCAGATGCACCTGTAACCTGCTTGGCTGCTATTGAACTAGCAGCTATCTAAACTGTCACAGCGGTGGGTTTGCATATCACTTGTAAAATCAGATAAACTGGCTTTAAATCATTTAGATTAGTGGTAAAACATTAATTACTAGCTTTAAAATCTCACCCCTCCAGAAACAACCTTCCTGTGACGTCACAAGAAACAACTTATCAGTTTTTTTTCTCTCATGTTTTTTTTAATATTTCTTGGTGTTTTCATCAGGATTGTTTCTGAATCCAAGTCAAAATCCATAAAAAATAATCTGTGCCATTACCAGGGGATTAGCCTGATTGTTCCCGCACATGTGAGGTTGTTGGCCAAAATTCACACAAAGCAGAATTAGCTTTTCTGTCTCTTTCAGTGTGATTGCATTTTGTGAATTTCTGCTGCTGAAATTCATGCTTTATTGCTTGACTGTGTTTTCAATCAGTGTAAGTTAAAGAATATGCACAACTATAAGTAATTGTATATCAGTTTGCATAAAACTCCTTTAATATACAATAACTATAAAATCTTCCATCCCAAAAACAAGCTTGTAAGCACACAGGTTAAAAGGCAGCTGCAGTTTTTTGAGTTTGGTTAATTATATCTTTCTTTATGTTTCAAATGTAAATGCTTCTGAATCAGCTATTTATTTCAGTCGTCTCCTCTCCTCTTGTCATAAATCTAACAGGTGGAGTTTTATATTTTGTCTGTAAACACAAAATTTAGATCAAAAAATAAATATGTGTTTTTACAAAGTTTGTGTTGAAATAAATTTGTAAAATTGAATATGGTCAGTGGAAACACTTCATTAAAGGAAAGGCAGTCCTCTGCTTTCCGCATCCCCTCACTGATGCTGTAATGCTCTTGTCAAAGGTTTAGTTCAGAGATTTTATTCAGTAAATGTAGACTAGTTTTCAGGGTTTATGTTCCAGGATGCAGATTAAAGCAATCACAACTGCACAGGATTGTAAATCATTCACCCATTTGATTGGAGCTGCTGCAGAGGCTCTGTGTGTGTGTCGATGTGAGTTACAAGATGGTTGCAGTTCACTTAAAATCTATTCTATCTACACATTTTCAGATCATTTGTGCATTTTAAAGCATAACAGCTACAAAACAATCTGAGTTTAATGCAGTCTGAGTCAGATTTCACTGTTTTATTTGCATTCTGGGCTACGCTGCCGTGGTTACCGGATCTGTGTGTCCTCAGACCTGAGCTGCTCCTCAGTCAGACGGGAACCAGGTCTGAGTCAGGGAGTGAAATCAGATAAACGTCCTGGCAAAGACAGACGATCGGCAAAAACCATGTAGTTGCGTATAAAGGTTTTGAGACGTTAAATCGGGGAGAAAAAATGTACATAAACCACATTGTGTCTGCTAATACCTCCAGATCGTCTCAGTTCTTGTGCCTCTTGTGATGTCATCAACAGAAATGCACTCAATTGGAAGCCTTATTTATAAAATCTGTGTATTTTTAGAACTCTTTTTAGTGGAAATTTATACATCATTAACTGTTTATGTATGGTCTGTCTGTGTTTGTTAGTACATAAAATGGACGGCTGGATGGTTTCTTTAACCTCAGCTTCAACACAGTATAGTTTATAACATCACATCAACACAGCAAAACTTCACTCCAGTTTAGTTTCCATAACACCAGCAAATAGTTAATGTATTGTGAGCATCCTCATGGGTCATTTATGCACTATTAATTAACATTTCACAGTTAATTACTCTAAACGTCCTCTGAGGCCCGCGCTCTACAGAATGAAACGGATTAGGTTCTTTAATGTGAGGTGAGCTTTACCCTGTGGGGATTTTAAAATTAAACCTCAACTTCCTTTTTTCCAGGCAATGAGGTCAAATTAGGGCCATCACTTTAATATAATGGTGATAAAGTTGTTGAATGTTCTTTCGATGCCGCTTTCATACTGGCAGTGCGTTTTAGAAGTTCCTGATTTAAATTTTAAATGTATTAAGCCTGTAGTGCATTTAAACAAAGAAAAGCTTTAAAATGTTCTACATACTTAAAGCACACACAATCACATTTCTCACATAAACTATTTACTGAGTGCACTCTGCTTCTTTTTTTTTTTTGTCTTTCTCTTGTTTTGCAGCATGTGATTTTTCTAAATTTCCACGGAAGCTGTGGGTTAAAGTTCAAGAGCTATTTTATTTGGAAAAGTCACCCGGAGGAAGCCTGGCCGGAAATCGGCTTGGATTGCTAAGCATTTTATTCCCCTGTGTTCATAAAAGCACAGATCTGCTGCAAATGACCTCATGTGAAGGTAAGTTGCTCTTACGGCTGTCTGTATTCAACTTATTTATTGAGTAATCTTCACTTGCAATCAAACGCTGGACAATAGAAGTTAAAATAATCCCTAAATGATGGTGTTAATAGGAAGGATTTGACATGGAAAGCAGCCTATGTTGAAAGTCTAACACAAGTAAAATGTTAGCTCACTTGCACAGGACGGTGCAGCCGGTGTGACATCGGAGCGCTGCGTCCGCAGAGTGACAGGTGAATACTGGTTGACCTACTTTAGACTTCAGCCTGAAGGAGTCAGATGTCATTGTGTTCTCTCTGCAGATGCAGGATATGGTTCCACATCTGTGTGGAGCGTTTATTATCGCTTGCCTTTAATTTGGAGCTTACAATTTTTGTTCAGTGTTGTTACATTAAGTACTGTTACTTAACGAACTTGATGAAAGTTACTGTATATCATAGCTAAGCTTTTCAGAAAATTAAACAAATATTTTTCATGTTTTGGCCAAGACAGTCAAGATGATGGCCGCTGACCTTACAGTGTTTTAGCAGTCAGTCACTGATATCCTCCAGATGGATGGTCAAGCCACAAAAGGTCAGACACTGGCTTTCAGAGTGCTGCATGCTGGCATATTAGGTGAAAGTTAAGTTAATAGAAAAACTGTTGTAGTAAAGGGTGCACAAGCAACATGTTTAAACAGATTTTCCTTCCACTCAACTTTCCACCAATGTAGTCAGACACAGTCATCTTCTATAGCAATTAACTGTAGCAGAGCTTAGCATGAAGCTTCATTTCTTTGAAAATAGTTATTCTTCTGATGTAATAATCTAATTGTCAGAGAAGCTGAAAGTTGGGTTTTCATTAGCTGTTGTCCATAATTAAGTAAAAATGACCAGAAATAAAAGATTGAAATATTTTATCCAGTATTTATACGATACACAAATTTCACTTTTTAAATTTAATTGGAGAAATTAATTAGCTTTTAGTGATGATGCACCTGTAGATGAAGCATTTTTTCTTGTAGGATTCATATAATAACTGGAAGCGCTGTTGTACAAGTCAGTGTGATGCATCGCCATAACAACCTGCATGCAGCTATCAGGGCCTCCATGCTGTTCAACACAAGCAGCATATCATAACTGAACGCTGGTTTGCTTTATTGCTCCCAAACACAAACTCCAGTTTAAGAGAATGTGGTTGAATCATTTGAATTTGTTTACGCCGACAGCTTGGCTCTGTTGGAGTTTTCATTTGCGTTCAGGTGTTGTTGAATTACGCATCAGTAGTGAGAACACCAATAACGAGGTGAAGCAGCCTTTGGATGCATCATGCATGGTTCAGTTAGAGAGAGTGTGCATATATACACACTTCAGTGCTGTGAGATCAATCAGCAGAACCTGCATCAAATGAATCAAAGCTCAACACTAGTGGATCGTTTTTTTTGTTTCTGGAAGAGCAATTGCTCTCTTGGCTTGTTAAGTGATACTTCATGGTTGTGCTGACTCAGAGGATTGTTTTTCTGGTTTTCTGGAAAGCAGTCTGTGTCCTAGGTAGAGAGAACCTATCACATAAGGTTTGCTGTGCCTTCTTTCAGATTAAGTGAAGCATGCAGTGTACATTATCTTCTAACACACCCTTTCAGGGTGATTCAAGATCATGCCTACAAATGAGGCTAACGCTGCAATTATGTGGTTAAGAAGGCGTTCTGTGCACACAAAACATCCCTTTATGTTCACTGCTAGGTTAGCATCCACAAGAGGACTGTCTTTGCTTTCAATTTGCTTTAATACAAGCTTGCAGAGGCAAAATCAGAGCTGCATGATATTAGGAAAGTGTGTAATTCCAATGATATTGACTACAATTAAGTCAGTGTTTCCCTACCCTGGTCTTCAAGGCACAATGTCCTACATGTTTTAGAGCACATGTGTCAAACTCAAGGCCCGGGGGCCAAATCTGGCCCGCCACTCTACAGTGTAGACTAAACACTAAGTGTGATTAAATATTATATTATCAATCATATCAATGCAGTTTTTATCAGTTTACTGCCAATTTATATCAATCGATCCCTCCAGTTTCTTGAGAATTTAGTTGTATGATTATAGTCCGTGATTTATACAGCGAGTAAATAAACAGTCGCATTTATTATTAGTCCCTGAAGGGACTGAAAAGATCTTCAATAATATTATGTAATTTTTAGAATTCATTGACATATTAACAGTTTGTGAACAGGTTTTATCAACACATTCTGGCACAACCGGCCCTTTAAGAGCCTTCATGATCTTGATTTGGCCCAAAACGAAAATGAGTTTGACACCTGTTTTAGAGGTTTCCCTGCCTTAATGTGCCTGATTCAACTGATTACAGTTCAACAAACACTTGTCAATCACTGATCAATTGAAACCAGCCGGACTGAAGCAAGGAAATACCTAAAGCATGCAGGGCAGTGTGCCTTGAAGACCAGGGTTAGGAAGCATTGAATTAAGTCACGTTTTCCTGACTGTTTTTCTGTCTTTCTGCTGCATCAATATCTCCTCACTGTCTGTTAGGAGCACAGATTAAGTGTCACATCAAGTCACTGAAAACCCATCAGACAGATATTTCAAAATCTCACCATGCAACTCAAGATAATGTGCAGCTTTTGTCAGAGTTATTCATATTTTTAGCTGTAATAAATTAGACACCTCATTGATATTCACCAGTATTCCTTAAAGCATTTTTTTATTGTGTCTAACTTTAAGGCATAGTCTTCAAATATCTAAGAAGTTTGAAGTTTTCCGTAGCAAAGCCAGTTTTAGATCACTTTCTGTTGGAAAACCCGACTGCTTCAGCCGTTTGACCCAAACTGTCACCATCAGGTAAAACAAGATCAGCTGTTTGAGTGGAGTTTCAGCTCCTCCTGGTATTGAGGAGCTGCTAAAGGAATGCCATATTTTTGCATTTCAGGCAATACAATGCTTTTTTTTTTTAAATTTAAAACAGGACGTTAATAGTTATATTTTGTATGTTTTTCTAATATTATATAAAATAGTTGGTTAATTTGAAAGTCTGCAGAAGATACCAATTTATTTTATTCGATTAATAGATTAATCTAAAATAGTTAGTTTGCAGCCCTATAATAGATTCAAAGATAAATCCATATTCCTCTTGTTAAAAGCAGTGATGGAGTATGTTATACAACTATGAACCTTGTAAAAAAAAAAAAAAAGGATCTAAAATTAATCTACATAAATTTCTGACCTGCACTTAGTCTTGAGCTGAAATAACTCGCCGTGTTCTTTGAGTTTTTAGTAAAATAAATAAAATAATAAGTGAATGAATTGTTTTTAAGGTGAATGGCTCATAACTCGGTCGTGAATCAATAATTATTCCAGGCTCAGCGTCGTCACCCTGCGTGTGTCCTGAGCTCCTCAAAGCTGCAGCCGCCATGTTTTCATGTTTGTTTTAAGAGCTGTAAGTGCCGCTCTGATGACTTGTTCCTGTTTTTATGTCATTTTGTGTGAACATCATGAGGCTGATTAAGCAGGAATAAACTCTTAACATTTTAAGCATCAGGTCTGCCGGGGTCGTTAGTGCTGTCATGTGGCCAGCTGCTTTGACGTGGTTTGCTCCGACACTCTCTCATGTATCCGTTGCAGCCGTTCATTAAAGAGTGGAGGCTTTCATAAGTCAGTTTTTACCTTTCTGTTGCATGAAGGATCTATTTTTGTCTGTTTGTGCTGCATTTAGCTTGTCCTGAGTTGTGAGTCAGAAGAGAAGAGGCCGGGCTGATGGTAAGCTCTGCCACATTCTCTCCTTCTTGAATCTTTTCTGAGCGTGTCGCTACATCTTGATAAAGAGAATCAAATTGTTATAAACTGAAAGTGACACAAAGAATCGAAATGCTTGGACTGAACCTTCATATTACAGGTTTTAGCCGTGTTAGGTAGGCGATGCAGAGAGGAGGCCGCTGTGGATGGAGGAGAACTGGATCACAGTCATTTTCCATTTTGTATTTCATTTAGAGCACAGTTTTTATTATTTAGTTTTTATTTTACGCTCTGTTGTCTCTTATCATCTAAGCAATTAGTTATTTGCTCATTAGTTATTAGTTAATGTATTCATTGAATACTTTTTGAAATGTGTCCATTTATTCTCTAACATAATTTGGCTTGACGTTTAGAATTAGTAGAAAAGAGAAGACGCAAATAGAAAACTATGGTAAACATTTCAGAAACTATTCATGAGTTTTTTTACTATCTAGAATTTGAATTTTATGCATTTCTGGGTTGACACTTTTAAGACATGCCACGTTGTTTTTAACAAAAGTCGGAACTGGCTCTCAAAATTGTGCAAACTTTGGTTAAAATGTCAGCTTTATGTGATGTAAGACCTCAGTTATTAATTTTAAAACCTTTATCATATTTCAATACGACAATTATTTAAATGTTATTTGTTGAACAAACCAAATGTGGTTTCAAACCACATTGAAAAATCACAGAAAGACCACCAAACCAACAGTGAAACATGGTAGTGGCAGCATCATGCCGTGGTTTTACGTCTTTTTTTTGGATTAATGAGTTTTTTCAACAGAAGAATGACTTTAAGAGAAGGGTATTAAAGTTTTTGATCAGCCTAGCCAGAGTCTAGAAGTGATTTCAGGATCCTGTTTAGAGTATTTTGATAGTTGTTGCACATTAACAGGAACATTTTTACAGAAACGTAAAAAGCAGGATATTATTATAATGAGATGCAAAACTCGTGAAAACAAGAATCTTTCTCGTTAACAAGAACATTTCTAGCTATGCTATAATCTCCTCGCACTGTTTCTGCAAGGCAACTTCTAAAAATCCCAAGAGATGTTGCTGTTTTACTGTTACGACTCTTCTTATTTAAAAGAGAAGATATTTGGGTTTTAATGAGATATAAATCTCGTTGTTACAAGTTTACAAAATCTCGTTAAAACTAGAAGGCTTTGTAGTTTTAACGAGTTTGGTTCTCGTTAAAATGAGAAAGTTTTCACTTTAAAGGAGTTACCGCTCCTGAACTTATTTTCAAGCTCCATTATGTTAAAGACAGTAAATTTGACCAAAGAAGACTAAATTCTCAAAAGCACATTATTTAAGCCTTTGATGTTTTTAACTGTTTGACAATACTTTGTCTTTCACTTAATTAGAAACTATTTATTATGGCTCATTTTTTCCATCCAAAAAGCCTGACATTTTAACAGAGTTTAACACATTTTTCAAATCCATTGTTCTGAACATTCCTCTTTTTTTTCCTGACATGATAAAAATAATTCTAGATCAAATTTGAAATAAACACATTAAATGAAAGTGCATACATGTGGTCATGCCATGTCAACCCAGTTTTTATTGGTTGTTTTTTGTTGTTGTTTTTTTTCTCTTCACATTGTGCTTCTGCTTTTTATGTTCCTGACAGCCGCATGTCATAATGTTTTATTTTCCTTTTTGTGGTAGACAAGCATGACATTGAGCCGAGCCACAGATGCATGCCCACTCTAAAGCACCAGCTGAGCGGCATCCCCTCTGCTTCCCGGCTTGCACCCGGCCTCTCAGAGGGGGGTGTGGACGGGGCGTAGCTAGTCCCCTGCAGCCCCTGCATAGCGCCTCGCTGTGAAACTGGAGGGGTCTGATGGATCAGGGTAGTAGTGAGCAGAGTCCAGAGGAGCCGGACGCAGGAGGCCGAGCGGAGCCGGAGGTCGGCAGGAGGGCGTCGGAGTCAGAGCACGGCTTGTCCAAAATCACCCATAATGCCCTGGAGAACATGGGAGCGTTGGGGCATGGCCTGAAGCAGCTCTTCCAGCCTCAGCGCCGACGCTCCTCCGTTTCCCCGCATGACTCCGCCTCAGCCTGCGCGAGCGCCCCTCCCTCCGAGCCCGTCGACCTAGGGTCAGAAGTAGGGGACGTTCCAGGCTCCTTGGCCCCCTCCGTGGATTCTGACAATCCTGCCGCTTCCGCCCCTCCCGCAGCTCTGAGCCGGGTTCTGCAGCAGATCCGAGGTCCGCCCATCATGAAACGAGGTACCAGCCTGCAGAGCCGCCGCAGCAAAGCGGGGAGCTCTGGGGAGGCCCCACAGAAAGGAAGCCCGCAGATCCATCGGCGGAGCACCCACGAGGCCCTGCTTCAGGCAGGACGCCCACGCTCCTCCTCCACCACGGACACGCCCAGCAGTCCCGCGCTGGCGGACGTGCTGCTGACCTCTGGGTACCACTCCACTGAAGAACCCGACAAGGTGGGTGACTCCCTCTGTTCAGCGGGTCCAGTTAAGTTACTTTGTTTATACCCAGAGAAGGTTTATTTTGCAGCGGCACAAAGGATACATATACAAAAAGTAACAACACATCAACAGAACCAGAACCACTGGCATGTAGTCGAGCTCAAAGCTCCACAAGTCAAATTCAAATCAAACAGGATACAGAAGAGCGTCCTGAGAATAAAAATAACATGTTGAAATAAAAATATGATTGAAATCCATCATACAAAATTCATTAAGAACCACTAAAGGTGCAGAAAAATCAATTCTATTTTGTTTTATTTTATTTAAACTTTCCTCCACCGGGAAAATAGATCTTAGAGTAAAAATATCTTTTGCAAGAGAATCCGGGCCAAGACCTGCAGCGGCACACAGAGGTTACAGAGCATTCATAACAAAAAGCCTCAAGTAAAAGGCTTTTTCTTAAAATAATCTAATATTGATCATTTAAGTAACAATTTTATTCACAATCCTGTTTTTGTTTAAACATAAATTGATGAACTTTGACACAGTATCTTAGTGTCTTAAATAAATGTTCTGTTTCCACTTCTTTTCCTCTTGTCAGTCACAATGTAAACAGAATCTACACCGTTTGAATAGAAAAATTGGTTTCTGAAATAAAAGTTGTTTTGGAATCGAAAATTGTTTCTGAATTGAATTGTGATCTTAAGATTCAGAATTAGATCGTTAGTCACTGAAAGATTTGAATCTCTGAAACAATTAATGTGGCTTCAGTTTGTTTATTTCAGTAACAGTTGCAGAAACGAAGCTGTTTGAAATGCATCAATCTGTCCCACGCAGCTGCAGTTGTGGTCCAAAACTTCAGAGGATCAATAACAATGATTACATTCTTCAAATGCCAAATATATTCAAATACAGTGCCTTGAAAAACTATCCATACGCCATGAACTATTTGTACATTTTAGCCACATGTTGTCATTTTTCTTCCTCTTGAATCCTCAATAAAATACATTGTTGCTGTAACTGTGGAAATGTTTCAGACTGCGAATATTTTTCCAAATGTGATGAAGAAATGAATGCACAAATTAATTTAAAATTATTTTGCTATTCTTTGGAAAAAAAAAAAAAAAAAAAAGACACAATATAGCTGTTGCCGGGGGCGAAGCAGATGTTTAATTCAAACGTGGGTTTTTATTTACCACAAAAGTATGAAAAATAATCAGCAACACCAAAACATTTACAGGCAAGTCAAAAGAAGAGGTGAACTCAATAACAATAAAATATTGGCATTGATTTCAGGTCAACATATAATTTTGACCTTTGATGTGTCCACTCCATATAAACATTAAGGTTTGATGGAAAATAAACTAAACAAATTCTTAGTGTGTGTATGATTGAAATCCTAAAGCGTTCCTAGAAGATTTGTCCTCGGGGTATAAACCAGTCGGATTGGCTTTGAAGGAGTGTGTTCACTGAGGAAGCAGCAAATGGATTGTATTCAGCTTTTATTTGTTATTATCATAAAAATAAAAGGTTAGAGGTGACTCATGCTCAAACTCGCAAAGCAAGCGAACTGAGAAATCATGTTAAAAGTCTCTCGTTGTGTCCTGGATGCTGCGCTGAGTGGGGAGATGAGCTGTCAGTGTTGGAAGGTCAGAGATTGCCTTTGACTGGTTTGTCACTATGTGCTTTAAGCCGTGCTAAATTTAGCTTTTGCCGTCTCTCGGTGTACTTCAGGTCAGAGAAAGCTCGCCGGGGTAAACAAACTGAACGTTTCGCTCCGGGCCTCGCTGAACGTTCGAACCAGAGAGAAACTGACTTAGATTTAACTGACAGCTTACATAAAAATGTTAATTATTGTTATTTCCACAAAACATTTTGGACTCTTGTTTCAGCCGCACAGAGACATTTATTATTTATCAAACCTGGAGGAAGTGTTTTGATCAGTTTGTGCAAATGAGAAGAGTCTTTGTTAGGATTAGAATAATGTTTAACTGATGAGTTATCGATCTGGGAAGTTCTGATCTCGGCGGGTAGTAGCCGGGCGTTTTCACATTGTGTGGTACCAGACCGCGCCGTTGTGCAGCTGGACCGAAGCCCAGGAGAACTTCACCGATCTCTGTTTAGTTATCTATTGAGACAAAACTCCTCAAAGTTAGCCGGTTACAGCTAGAAAATAATTCAGAGATTTGAAGCATGCTCAGTGTTAGAGGGCTAAGAAGTACATTATTAATTACTTTTATGCACTGGCTTCGAGACTGTGTTTGTTTTGTTTTTCTTTAAGCTACAACATTATTCATAACAAGAAGATTGATAAAAAAACATGCAGCATCAAGGCCCCACTCCCAGAATACCACAGAATTAATTGAAGTCATTACAACACAGCAGATAAAAAGATTTTCTTAAGGGAGATTCTCTGAACATTTTGCTTTTAAATTACGGCTTTGCTAGGAAATGGTCAAAAATTGACAATTATAAATAAACCAGAAGAAGCTACAGTATCGTCAATGCAGACCAATCTGTCCAGGGATTTGCTGGCTGCATTAGTTTTATTTTCCTGCTTTTTAATTAACTATTTATTATACAGCAAATGAGTCAGAATTGCTGCTGACTGCCTTTTCACTATTTGTAGTTTCAGCCATTAGGTGCCAGAAGACTGATAGCTTGAAATATATTTCTATAATTTATTCATAGTCTGCTTAATGGTCAGGAGATAAAATGAGTCCAATTAATTTTATCTGCCAGCCAGAGGTTGCTTATGTTGTTTATTGTCTTTTATCAGGGGGAAACGATCTGTGTTATGTTCCAAGAGTCAATTTTCCCAGTCGATACCAGAACCAAAATAAAAGCAAATAGAATTTATTAGGTATTCAGAAAACAACATTCAATTAAATGATATAATGTAGGAGATTAAAACATAGTTGTGATTATTTGCAGTATTGATTCAAGAAAATATTTGCTTAGATGGTTTCAGCACCTGCATAAAAAGACTCATGGCTTTAATGCAGGAGGAAGGAAATTGAATTACAGTGTTCATAGTTTTGGGGGAAAAGTTCATCATGATGTGAGTGATAAACTATAACCGTGTTTGGGAAATGTTACTTTTGTGTTTTTAACCGTTTTTAGGCTGCGGTGAAATAATATTAATATATTTCAACCTATAAATGCATTTACTGTGTCCTCTTTAGCATTGCAGCTACACAATTTAATTACTTGTCCTACTTTCTCTCTGAATGCGTCCTTCATGCCTGTCGTTTTTCATGTGTCCTCCTTCCTATTTGCTAGTTTGTCTTTCTTGTGTCCTATCTTCCTTCCCTATTTGTGTCCTTCCATCCTCTCTTGTTTCAGTTTCTTCTTTCTTTCCTTCCTTATTAGAGGAAATTTCGTGTTTTGTTAGTGAGCTTAATGTTTAATTTTGAAGTTTTCTCAAAAGGAGAGTTTATGTATTTTATGTATGCTTGTTATTTTTCAATAGTTGGATCGGTACGATGGATCAGGCCCGGCGGTGTCACCCAACACCCTGCCTTACGGCGCTGAGGGGTACGATGTGGTTGACAGCACGCCGGACCCCCAGCGCACCAAGCAGGCCATTGCCCAGCTGCAGCAGAAGATCCTGAAGCTCACAGAACAAATCAAGATCGAACAAACGGCTCGCGACGACAACGTGGCAGAGTACTTGAAACTGGCCAACAATGCAGACAAACAGCAGAGTGCGCGCATCAAGCAGGTGTTTGAGAAGAAGAACCAAAAGTCTGCTCAGACCATCCAGCAGCTGCAGCGGAAGCTGGAGCACTACCACCGGAAACTCAGAGAGGTGGAGCACAACGGCATCCCTCGGCAACCCAAAGACGTTTTCCGAGACATGCACCAGGGTCTGAAAGGTGTTGGAGCCAAGGTTAGACCTTCTTCCTCAACAAGGGAAACACCTAATTACTCTATGTTTTATTTTTTATCTTGGTTGATTAATGGCACCAATGAGTTCACTGACTTTACTTTGACTCAGTATGTAATACTATAGAGTCAAACTAGAACTGCTGATATAACAAAAACAAGGTTCTGCACGCCTCAGTAGTTTGTCTCTAGTGTTTAAACAGCAAAATAATGAGATATTTTCTGTAAAGCTCTTTACAATAAGAGCCCCAAACATGTTTCTGCTCACAGACACTGAAAGATAAGAAGTTAAAGTCTTTGCTGAGAATAACTTTACTGTCTTAGTGCAGGCTGCAGACAGTAAACAGCCTCTTAAATTTGCAATTTAATCTGCTAGTACTATGAAAATTAATATAAAAACTCTAGAAACTTTGTTTTTGCCTGCCACACAGATGTGTGGTAAAATGCATACTGTACATTTTACCACATATTTCAGATTTTTGTTTGGAAAAACTCATTTGAAACCATATATGTTTTTCCTTTCACCTCACAATTATGCATTTTTTTCTGGTTTAAGAGATAAATTAAAAATAAAACAAAACATTTTGGCCTGTCATATGAAAATAAATTGCAGAAGTGCTTTTCCAAAGCACGACGGTGATTGCTGCATTCATTTGGTATCATCAAACCGTCTGAATTCAAAGAAACTATTTTGAAGCTCCTATTTGTTTAATCCGGTTTATGAGTGATAAACTGAGTGAATGAGACACTGACTTGATCGCTGCTTTCCTCAGGTAACAGGAGGGCTGTCCAGCTTTTCTCAAGCCACTCATTCTGCAGCTGGAGCTGTGGTGTCCAAGCCCAGAGAAATCGCTTCGCTCATCCGGAACAAGTTTGGGAGCGCCGACAACATCGCCGCTCTGAAAGACTCGCTGGAAGAAACGGCAGGAGACGAGGGCAGCTATCCGGGGGGGTCACGACCTCTGGGAACAGGACAGTTACAATCCAGCCCCAGGTACGGCAGTGAGGACGACTGCTCGAGCGCGACATCTGGGTCCGCTGGAGCTAACAGCACGCCGGGGGCCCCAGGTGGCCCCCCCAGCTCCAGGGGGAATACTCTCGATAACGCACAAGGTTCAGGGTTTGATGCTTTACTCCATGAGATCCACGAGCTTCGGGACAACCAGGGTCGACTGGACGAGTCATTTGAAAATTTAAAATCACACTATCAGCGGGATTACACCATGATCATGGAGGCTCTGCAGGAAGAACGATACAGGTATGTTTTCCCCTAATAAATTCAGTTTAATGAGGTTAGAACTGAAAGGTTAATGTTTACAGTTTTGCCATACAAACTCACAACATTTTGAACTCTTCATGTTGTATTTTCAGTTTTCTCATGATCTCTTTGCTCATATAAACTGTTTCAGTCTTGCTGCTTTTTCATTCTTTAGTTGCTAGAAATAAAAAATAGGCTTTACTTACTGAAGTTGGAATTTCAGCCACTTTCAATGCATTGCCAGGTTGATGTTCCTCTTTATGTCTTCATTCTGTTTAAACATGGCAGCCAAAAGCAAGACTAAAACAGTCTCTCACCTAAATGAAAGACTGTTGATTTTGCTGCTGATTAAATTTAAATTGCACCTCTATCTGAAAGAGAACTTCGGTCCACTAAACAACAGCCCCGTAGTTTTTCTCCTTAGTCGAGGTAAGACGCTTCAGACATTGTCTCAGGTTCTGGAATAGCTTCGCATAAAGGGTGCAACTGCTTCATGTTATGAATACGGCTTGAACTTGAAGCTCTGACTCCACCTGCTGTCCACATTTTGTTCACACTAAACTCTAGAAGAGCTTTACAATCTTCTAAAGGTTGAAGTTATTCCTTTTACTTGTGCACATGTTTCTACAATGTTTTTTTTTCTTCCACCAAACTTTCTACTAATATGCTTGAATATGGAGTTAAACAACTCAGCAGTGTTCTCTTGATTACCACAATGGCACATTTTCATATCAAAATATTTATTGTATTAGTCTTTTTTAATTAAAATAATGTTTATTGATATCCTGATATGACAAGATGCACTGATATTGGTTCCATATCTAACAAGTTTTGTTCCTGATTATTTTTTTCCCCAGGTGTGAGCGATTAGAAGAACAACTCAATGACTTGACAGAACTGCACCAGAATGAAATCCTGAACCTGAAGCAGGAACTGGCCAGCATGGAGGAGAAGATTGCCTACCAGTCTTATGAAAGGGCCCGAGACATACAGGCAAGCTTTGACTGAACGAACCTCACACCGACGCTTTGCCGTTATGCATGTCTGACGCCTCTGATCTCCTCTTCCAGGAGGCGCTGGAGGCTTGTCAGACTCGCATATCCAAGATGGAGCTGCAGCAGCAGCAGCAGCAGGTGGTGCAGCTGGAGGGCCTGGAGAACGCCACGGCACGGACTCTCCTCGGAAAGCTGATCAACGTCCTCCTGGCCGTCATGGCTGTCCTCCTGGTGTTTGTGTCCACCGTGGCCAACTGCGTTGTCCCCTTGATGAAAACACGCAGCCGCACGCTTTCCACGCTGCTCCTCGTGATCCTGCTCGCCTTCCTCTGGAGGCACTGGGAGGCCATGTCAGAGTATCTGCATCATTTCCTGCTAAACCCCAGATGACCTGCTGGGAGAAACTAATGAGAGCGATGAAAGGGACTGGGCGCTTCAAGATCAACGGTTAAAGGGAAGACGTATATACTGAAGGGTGTGTCTTAATCGTCCAGTTGATCATATTTCTCTAAAAGCACTCAGGAGTGTAACAGAGGTTTGTCACTTTACCACTTTGTGAACTTTGTATCCGGGAGAATAAAATTAAGAGCGAGGAGATGGGGAAAAAAAAAAAAAATCCTGGAAGTTGGGCATCGAGTTTGAATCACAGGTGCAATGGAGGCACAAGCACACGCTGTGAGAGTGAAGGGGGCGTATTTGAAGGAGGAGCTGAGAGAACTGCACACTGGATTTCTCTCTTCTGAGTGAATTTGTTTACAAGTGGAAAACCTTGCGTTGTTTTTCACCTTAGTTTATATCTGTTGTTTATTCAAATGGTATTGTTTTGAAGTCACTGCTATTTTTAATCCAGCTTGCTCAGTTCTCTTTTTAAACAGTAATGATCTGACGTCGTTCTGCGGTTTTGGTGTCCTAAGGTTTTTTTTTTTTTTTTTTTATTTTTTTATTTTTTGTAAGAAATTTCTCTCTTTTCGGTTTTGTGATTATCGTTTATTTGCTTCCTCCTCTCTCATCATCTCTGCATTTCAGCTTATGTAACCAAGTCCTCCTTCCAGATCACTTAAGATCGGGTGCCTGCAAATCTGCATCAGTGCTCTGAGATCACATTCATAACTGAATTAAATGGCTGTGGGTCGTTGAATTGTTTCCTTTAAGACGTGTGGAGTCGATCACACTGGTTCCGCCACAAACGGGATGCGACTATCCAGAGACGTGACTCTCTCCTCCAACTGGACTACGCTTTTCCTGGTGACTCTTTCACTGCAGAAAGAATAATCTACAAACTGAATTAACATACTTGAAGAGCGGCTGAATTGCTCAAAGACTTAGTGCTTCCGTACTGTTTCTATTAGTGATGATGAAATAGTAACACATTTTAGTTGATTTTTTTTTTTTTTTTTAAATAAATAAATTTGCTGTTTTGAAAGGCTCCGTTTAAGGTCTAACTTGTATTTGTGTGCAATTGTCAAAAACTCTCTCGCGCAATACATTACCAAAAAAAACCAAAAAAAACCTTCTCTTTTTGTTTCTTCTTTTTATTTTTTTTTATTGGACAAATGCATCCAGATTATTTATTGTCTGAAACGAACACATGGAGGACTGGAGTTCATTTTCAAACTGCATGTTGATGTACAGGTGAATCATTTGGTCTCCCAGGTAGCATTGGGTGTCAATAGAGGGATTCAAAGGCCTTGTTTAACATATAATTAACAACTGAGACATCATAAGTTGATGTAATAAAGGTCAAAGGTCATATGTGCTCCGACGAGTCCAGAATCAGAGGTAGAAGGAAAAGATGCTCATCACACTTAAACCGCCCGCAGCAGAAGCCGCGCTGAGAAAATGTCGGAAACACTTTCATTCAAAACCAAAGGTGCGCAGGATTGTTGCCTAGCAACGTAACAACCTGCGCGTTCGGAATCAATTCCGATTCTTAACGTCTCGCAGCCGCAACAGCTTCGGTTAACCGTTAGCTTAACTCTGGAAACAAGTTCTTTGACTAACGATAACCAACCAAACTCCCATCGATGCCTCGCAAGTTGAGTTTCTTTAAAGCCAGGTAGGTTTGGGGAAAAAAAATAAAAAAAATCAAAATTCAGTGCAGCGGTTTTCTTTCACGCGTGTCATCCATGCGGGAAAGAAAATGGTTTCTGTCGTGTAAAAGTGTAGCTACAGCAGTGGACAAACTGTACGAGGATCCTCAAGTTTCAATAGGTCATCCTACAAGAAATGTTGAGATTCCACTGTTTTACTTGTTCAGTCTACTAAACGCTTGAAGTTACCTAAAAAAACCTCCTTATTTCCTATAGTGATTTGTTTTCGATTTGTATTTCCAGTATCCTCTTGAAGCTTATTTTTTTGTAAATGTAATTTATCTTCCATCTACACTTTTGTGAAATGCTCAATTAACTCTATAAATCTGGTATTTGCAAAGACTATATTACTACCATTAAACTAATAAATGAAAATAGTTGAAAATGGCCACAGTTCTGCATTTGTTTACAGTAATCTCTGTCCAATCCTTATGATGGACCGTTGAGGCATTATGTATTTTTGTGCTTCAAAAGTACAAAAATACAAAACAAAGAATAAAAGTATTTGGCCTTTAAACCCACCTGATGGGCAGTAAGTGAAAAAGGCATCACAAAAGTCATATTTCTGAAGTGGAAGGTGTTTAGGTTCAGCCCCCTTTACTTTGGAACCCCTTATTAAAGTCCTGCTGTCTGAGTAGAAATCTCCCAGAGGATGTGATGAAGACTAACAATCACAGTGGAAAGGTCAAGGGTGAAGTTTTGAAGAAGTTTAAAGGGTAATCTGTGAGGGTACATTTCTTCAGCAAAAGCTGTTCAAGAAAAGCAGTGAGTGGCTGCAAAACGCTTGAGACTTTTTCTATTTCTATGTGTACATTTTGAAAGCTACGATGAATTATTTTTGTTCCTCTTCACAACTTTGCATGTAACAGCAATCAAGCTATTTGTTATAAAGGTATTAATTGTATTAGTACTTTCTGAATAACCTTGTTAGTGCAGAAAGAAATATCTTCCACCTATCAAACTGCTGGCTGGGGTTTTTATAGCTCCAACTGAAGAAATGTGAACAAATTGTATTGTTGTGTCGTGATGCTGGTAACAAGGTGCCTAAAGATGTCATTTAAAAGAACTCTGACCAGAACCTCTGTTCATTTATTGAGCTTAGGGGTATAATTTGTGGGTCAAAATGTTTCTTTTTTTTTTAAAACAAAATAATTGCTTTAAAATCTAGACAAAAATGACAAGGTCAACTCTGTAGAGGTGTGAGAGTTTCATCTTGAGAGATTGGACTTTAGACATAATTTTATCCCTTTGCAGGATACAATTTCTTTAAATAGCAATTTTGCTTTTGAATTTTTAATATTGTTTTTATTAAAATATATCTATGTGACGGGGGACGCTCTTAAATGTTTCCTGGAGGTGCATACCTGTGGTGTCAATTCTCAGAAAAAATGTCTTTCTTTGTTCACAGACGGTACAGCGGATCTAGTACCCTTGCATCCAGTGATGCATCACTGGATATATCTAGTGATGTTTTCGATAACCAGGATTGTTTGTCGCTTAATTTGGAAGATGATCTGTCAACCGAAATGTGTAGCAGTAATAATAACAGCTCAGAGAAATCTGCCATCACAAAGGATCATCACAATGACATAGAAGTGTCTGGTCCTGATGGCGCCATCCCCGAGCTTCAAGAGTTTAGAGAAACCCAAATCGAACAAGAGAAGTGCCTGCAAACCCTCAGAGCCAACTACCACAGAGATTTCACTATGATAACACAGACACTTGAAGAAGAAAAATCAAGGTAATTTATGCTCACTGCTATACATGAAAACATCCTCATTTGGTTTGTAATAAACTAATGGTTTTGCAGCAAAGATGTTTTAACAAAGGAACTTGCTGACATCACTGAACTTTATAAGAATGAAATGCAGAACTTGAAAGAGGAGCTGACCAGTACAAAGGAGATGATCAAGCATCTGGTTTTAAAAGCTACGACAGATATTCATGTAAGTTTTCATTGTGGTACATATACACTGGTAGCCAGAAGTGTTGGCGCTTTCTGCAGTTTTACTGCGTCACTGTTTTTGTGCGATGTTTTGAGAAATGCACTGCAAGTCAAAAGGCAGGGATATGAATTATTTGCCAAGTGCAGACAAAGTCCTGCACTGGTGTCACTGGATTGTTTGGTTGAATCCGTCACTTGCTTGAGTCTATGAAGACGTTTTTTTTTGTCACAGTTGAACCTCTCTGTGTAAAGATCTGAACTTTGTGTTTGATATAACAATCTTAATAGTAGCAATCTATGCCACATGGTAAAAGCCAAATGTTACCTTAAAACATTACAAAAACCTAGAATTCAAATTTATACCACACAAACTGAAGATTGTGAAAAAGTAGACGATTACATTTGAAATGGTTAAAACTGGTTTTATAAGTCAAAGTTAATGATGCAAATTCTTAACTTGTAAAATCTCTTCTTGGTCTGTAGGAGGTGCTGGGGGCTCTTCAGTACCGTTTGGAGCAGCTTGAAGAGCAGCAACGGCAAAAACAGAAGCCTCTCCTTGAAAAAATTCAGAACGGCTCACTTGTCATTTGGTCGGTGCTTCTAGTGCTTCTCTCCATACTGGGCTACGTAGCCGTGTCCCTTAGAGTATAAGGCTCCAGACCTTTTTCTGTTTTGACACTAAGAGGATTTTTTCTTGAATATGCTGACTTGGTCTGTAACTTGAGTCCTGAGATACCTGTAATAAAAGTTTCAAGCCATGTGATTAGCAGGTCTGTGGTGTACCACACCAGCCCTAAAGTAAAGCTTTAAGAGGTCATTTGAAAGTTAAAGTTTGCATTTGATCATTGAAAGCGTACATTGGACAGGTCTTCTAGTTCGTCCTTTATGCCATTTGCAGTCACGGCTGCAAACATGCCAGCAACTGACGTAAAGAAAAATCAACTTTTTTTTGCACTAGACATGCAAGAATTTCAATTAAACCCATCATTGCTAAGCTTGTGGAGTACAAAGGTGAGTAACTTCTATATTACAGTCAAAACGCTCCAAAGTTTATCTGCTCAGTCAAAGTTAACTTGAGCCAAATCTCATGTTCAACAAGTCAAGGTTTTGCTTTTAAGCTCACCAATAATCCTTTTACAGATATTTGACCCGATTGTTCCAACTGGGAAATGGAAAAGCCAAAACTTTGAAAATACACATTTATTGTAAACAAATCTAAAAAATAAAATAGTTTCCTCATTTTACACAGCCTTCTTCACTCGTTTGCCAGCAGTTTTAGATACAGGGGCATCACTGCCTGACGTTACGGCCTCGTTTTGGGTTTTCTTCTCCATTTTTGCCCCTTTGGCCTTTGCAGTCTTATTTTTGGTTGGTTCAGAGCTTTCAGCGCCGCTTCCCTTCGCCTCCGCTTTTTTAGCTTTTGGCTTCTTTACTGGAGGAATCTTTGAAGGAACACCTTCCTCATCCTTTGTGGTTTTTGGAGGCATTGGCTTCCGTGACGACGAGAAAAAAAAAAAAAAAAAAAAAAAAAAAAGCCAAAGTCAGAACAGATAGAAGTCAGAAAGTGTAAGCAGCAGTAAATGATTGGATATTTCTGTGTGTATTAGGGATCTGGTCACAGTTTCTTCTTGCCTTACCTTTGTAGAGTTTGCCTTTTCCTTTGTTGGCTTCTTCTTGGTGGCATCTTAAACAAAACACAGGTTGGTGAGGGACTCCACCATGAGGTAGAAGAGGTGCATTTTGGGAGTCAATACCTTCAGTCTGGGTCTTCTTGGCTCCAGCTTTGGGCTTCTGTCCATTTGGATCAGTGTTCTCGCTTTTCGGCTTCACCTCTTTAACTTTTGACGCAAGCTTTCAACAACAAGGACAGAAAGACTTAAAATCACGTACATTCAGTTTGGAGGCTTGTCCGTTTCTCTTTAGTTTCCTACCCTGAACTTCCCCAACGCGCCAGTGGTGACGGTGGCGTTGACGGGCCTCACCAGCATCCCGCTCAACAAGCGGTTCTTCAAGACTCTGCGGACCAAGTGCTTCAGCCTCACCGGCTCCACGGTGGGGTACTTCTGCTTGATGTAGCGCTGCAAGGCCTGGGAAGAAACCCCTTTGCGCGAGTCCAGGGCCTCCAGCGCCTCTCTCACCATGGCGGCCGTGGACGGATGAGTCGCGGGTTTCCGCACCGCCACGGCGCGTGCTGCAGAGAGAGGGTTACTGAAACCACTTAAAATATAGAAACAAAGCTAAACAACTATTGGTATCCTTCAACTTTTCCCCGTTCGTATACAAACCAGATGTTTTCTTCTCTTCGGGCTCTCCAGCAGGAGCAGTTTTTGAACTCGGCTGAGGATCCGCTGCTTGTTTTTTGGGAGGCATCGTTTTAAACAAAAGACAAAATAATACAAATGATTAAAAAAAATAAACACGCGCGTTGAAAACTAAAAGCTTGACTTCGTTTTTATGTAGGTGGACCAGGTGATTCACATCACACTGATTGGCGTCTACAGATTAAAGCTGGTCAACTCCTTATGAGTCAGCAGGAGGAGGAGCCGGAAGGAAGGGACGCAAACCGGAGTGGGTGGAGTTTATTCAGTGGAGGACAGCTTAGCAGCATTAAGTTTTGCAGATAAATTTTAATGACTGGAGAATTTTAAACACTAAAACAAGTAGTGCTTGTTTCAGTCGCATGCTGGACGTGGTCAGTGTTTTATCTGAAGCAGAACAGGTTATCTCACAATGCCCGCACGACGAGCCGTTCAGGAACACACCGGTTTTCACGCTGGGTGTAAAATGGTGCGCACTTCTTGGCTCTACTCCATTTCTGTAGGTAATTTAACCACTTCAGAAAATTTGTAATTTAATCCCTTTTGATTTCCAGCTCATAGCAATCTGAATATTTTTTTGATAAGTTCTTACAATCCGGCCACGTTGTAAGTGCTGTTACATTACATAACAGCACTTGCTTATGCTGTTATGTACTCACTGTACCAGGATTAAAAATGAGCATTTGAAACCAAAGTAAAAACAGCAAACAGCAGGGAACATTTTCATGTGATTGAATGAATCTCAAACAACAAATTTCTGCGTAAAGTTAATAGGATAAAAGTCTGAATATATGTTATATGCAGAAAAGGAACATATAAAGTATACGGATAACGAAAGGGAATGTAAGCATTAGAGTTGAAACGCTAATGGTTGGATGTGTTTTGTGTATGTGTGTATAAGTGGTGAGATGTGAAAATAAAAATAAACTCCAGTGTTCACGATGAGACAAGGCCCAACAGGAGACGAGTGAGAGGAAAAAAACACGGGAAGGAGAGAACAGACAGAGATACGATGGCTCTGTTCTCTGAACCCACGGCACCACGACCTGCACAGAGAAGGGGGTTAAAGGTCAGGCACACCCCAGGACACCTAAAGCAGCTCACAATGTACAAACCAAGTTAAACAGCCGTTATGTAGAAAACGCTCAATCTAAACTATGGTATATTTTAGCATTATATTCATAGGATACTGATATTGCAACTGGCATAATGTTTGTTTTCTTTCTGTAGATATATTTTCACTGAGGTCTATCAGATCTACTAGTTTTGAAAGGCTTTTACAAAGTGGTCTAAAGAGTGCTTTGTGTGTCCTTGTTGTTAGAGATATTTATGATTATGTTAACAGGAAATTGTTACAAGAAATTGTTTTCATGTTAACACTTTCTGTGAAATGAAACCAAGGTTCAATAACATTTACAGAGATTCAAAATGTTATTGTGACTCGTCGCCGTATTTTTCTCTAAAAATTGTTTGAATAGTTTTATTATTTTAATTTGTCTTATTTTATTTAAGTGTAAATAAAATGGTTTCTTTTTGACAGAGCAGTTCTAGTTTTAATATCGTCACTTGGTCGCACTTGAATAAAACTCACTTTATAGAAAGTGTGGTCAGAAACACTGGGTTTAATGATTGCTGTCTCCACCTGCATCCCCAGCAAAGATGAGGATTTTGCACTGCAGTAATCGCTTCCTCTTCCACACGCCAGCGGAGGTGGATTCCAACATCTGGATACTTGTGCTAAATGTGGAGATAAAGGCAATTTGACTCACTGCCTTTGGGAATGTCCTGAGATTCAGAATTTTTGGAGGGAGGATTTGGATAAAATTTCACTTTTTGTTGGTACTAAATTAAACCCTGTCCCTAGTTGTGTATCTTAAAAAACTCAAATAAGCAAGGTTGATCAAAAGTCCATAATTTATTGTTTGGTGCAGGCCAAATATAGTATAACCAGGTCCTGGAAAGCTATGACCAGTCCCAAATTAAAAACTTGGATATCTACATTATCAAGCTCTCTTGCCTTGGAGAAACTCACCTTTATGATTAACGGTAAATGTTATATGTTCAAAAAGATATGAGAAAAGTTTTTGCTATTCTTGGAAAATATAAATACTCATAGTGATGAGTATTTATATCGTTTTTATTCTTATAGTGGCTGTAAGTCTGTTATCTTCATGGTAGATTCAAATATACTCACTCAAAATGCACAAAACTGAAATACAGATTTAATCACCAGCTTGTGGACTGTGATTAAATCTCTGGAACTAAGGCTCAACATAGCAAACTTAAAGTACTTTGTCTCAACTTATGTTTGTCACCTTGAATGTTTAAGTTGTTAATGTGTTTTCTTTTGTCTTTGGTGTTTTGTGCATTTGTTGAGTTACTGGTCTGTGTGTCTCTTTGGAAATACGAAAGACAATAAACAGAATTTTGAAAAAAAAAAAATACTATTGATCTTCCTGAATGTTTCCATCAGTGTATTAATGATTAGTCTTTGTGACAAAACGCCTCCTTGCCATCACCCTAATCTTTAGCTCCCTCTACTAATCCTCTCTCATACTTGAGGCAGGACTCTGCCCTTAATGTTACTTTATGCATTAAAAAAATTGATTACTAAAATTAAAACACGACATT
Source organism: Poeciliopsis turneri (assembly GCA_922788865.1). Taxonomy (NCBI): domain Eukaryota; kingdom Metazoa; phylum Chordata; class Actinopteri; order Cyprinodontiformes; family Poeciliidae; genus Poeciliopsis; species Poeciliopsis turneri. The sequence goes on along the minus strand of CAKLNU010000622.1, from coordinate 264,653 downwards.
CAAACCAGACTGTTAACATGCATGATCACCATGGCAACGGTGATCATACATTCATGAGAATGAATGTATTTACATTCATTCTCATGAATGCATTTACATTCATGAGAAATACATGAATGTAAAAGTGAAGATACTTTGTACAAATGTAAGGAAACATAAGTGACTCTGAACATTTAGACTAAAAATATACTGGAAGTTATTAAAGGTTGAACAAGTTGTGTGTGATTGTGGGTTGTACAATTGAGTCATGCTGATGCTCTCTGTGGTTTTCCTGTAAGTAGTTCATAGAAAAGGTCTCTCAGCTTCATGCAGTCAGACGCTTTTCTTCTCTGCAGGGTTTTGTTCAGTTTACGTTGGATTCACCATGATAGGATGTCTAGTTTTTATTGTTCTTTTGGGTAAGTTAATTTTCCTCATTTTCTCAACATCAATGTGAGTTTTTACTGATAGATACATCAAACACATAATTCAATTTGGTTTTACTGACTGGATGCTACAGTTGTGTAGATTATTCTGCAGTTTGCAAATTAAAATATTTGCACTAATTGTTCTCTTTTATTCTGACTTTAAAATACAGTTCAGTGTAAGTTTACAGCCTTTCAATTTATGCAAGTAGGTATTTTATTAAACTTTCTTTCAAACAGGTTCCTGTAAAGAGTTGCAAATACAAGGTCAGTTTATGATGTTTCTTATGTCCAGCTGTGTTATTTCTTTTTTTAAATGATTAAATATCTTAAACAAAGTTTATTTTGAAAGGTTCATGCTCCCATGTTATGTTGAGATTACTCTATGTTTGTGTTTGACTGTTTTAATTGTTGCTATGCTTTGATTTATTTATCTATTTTATGCTAGTTTCAGGTCTCATGAATGTTTAAATCCAGTCACACGTTTCATTTTATTACAGATTAAAGAATAAATAGGAAAATATCATATTATTCATATTGTAACTAAACATTTGAATCTCTGTTTTTATTTCAGCTCTTCCTCAGGCTAAACTAACAGCGGATTCATCATTAATCACAGAAACAGATTCAGTCACATTAAGCTGTCAGGCTCCAGCTCATGTTTCTGTGTATCAGTGTTATTTCTATGTGAATGGAGGAACTCAAACACCTTTCCCCTGCATGAAGACGTTCACTGGAACTGACCTGCTGTTGATGAGAAAACAAAGTTCAGCCCCTCAGGTTGAAGTGAAATGTTTCTATACCGTAATATATAAATCTATAAATTCTCCATCTCCCCACAGTGATGTATCCTATATCACTATAGGTAAGTTTCTGCTTCATTCTTGGACAGGTTCAAGTTTAGCTTAATTAATAAAAAACTTATCAAAACTAAACAGGAAAAGTTTAGCGCTGTGATTTCATAGCTGGAATCAAATCATAAACTGTTTGTCAAAGACATGTAACATATTTTACTTTTCCTGTTGACACCAATTACTTCTTCTTTAGGTCTTAAGCCACAACTGAGTGTAAACTATCTTAAGGGCCAGGATACTTTCTTCACCTGCTCTGTGCCTGGATCTGTGAAACATAATACAACATGTAATCTGTACTTCGGAGAATCAAGTCGTCCTGCAGCAACAGCAAGAATATCAAAGATGTCAAGCACCAATCAGTGGTTCTGCTTTACTGAGATTCAAGAAAATGAATTATTGAATCATTTACGTTCGGCTAAGCGGAATGAGGTCAGCTGTGATTATAGTCTGGAAAGAGATGGGAAATCACCTCGTAGTGATCCATACAGAATTCCAGGTGAGTCAAACATGAATACAGTAAATACTCTAAAACATATTCATATATTTTCATAAATCCCTGTTGTTTTTAATGAAGTTATGAACTTCTCTGGGCCGTCATAGGTTTGGTTTTGTATCTGAGATGTAAGCAGTCGATGATTTAAGTTTTGTAAGATGTGAGGTTGAGCCTCCAGGATCAGACTTGTTCCATCAAAACGTCCCAGATTCTGGATTAGACTGAGATCTGCTGAATCTGGAGACGAATCCTGACCTCACATGTTTTAGTTTTGCTCTTTGAATCATTCCTGTGTCCTTTTTCATTTTTAACAGACTGTATTTTTCTGATGCTATTTATAAAATTAATAAATTGTGACATTTATTTGGTAAATATCACAATAATGAATGTCAGAGATTTATTTATTAAATCATAAGTTTATACACAGAATGATTACTATCTCTTTAAACAATGAGGGAAACTCAGATGATGATGTCACGTCTTTGGAAGTTTCTGATTGGTTACTGAACACATTTGAATTAATTTGAGGCACAACAATGGATGTAATTTAAAATTACACCTGGAACACAGAGCTGACCTAAAACAAGAAAACTTTGGTCTGATTTAATTCAAACAGTGAGAAAAAAAAAAAAATATGTGTTTTTATTCAGTGTAAGAAAACTTCTGGTTTCAACTGTGTATCTGGTAAAAGTTGCAGTTATTAATAATATATCCTTCTTGTTTCCTTCACTTGTTTCATGTTGTTTAACATTTAATGGTGAATTTATTTATATATAATATTTACAATAAATCCAAATAATCCTTGAATGAGCTGTATCATAAAGATTATTCAATTAGCTGAACTTGAAACTGACAAAATCTGTTTTCTAAATTTAGGTATTGTGGAAGTAAATTTAAATGAGATCATCACAACACCAACAAGATTTACGAAGACCACAGGCTCATCGAACGCTGTCTGGCCCATCCAGGGTAAAGATGAAATATACTTTAGAAAAATGTTGTTGTCTTTCTTTCTCTCTTGTCGTAATATCAGCATCGTAATGTTTTGGTTTTCAGCAACCTGCAGTAAACAGTCTAGTAAAGCAATTTTTAAACAGCTTAAACGAAGATAAGTGGCATAGTGAGAAAACGAAAAGTCACCAAAAACAGCAATAATTAAGTAAAGCTTTCGAATTTATAGCAATCATTGAAATAAAAATGATCTTTTAAATGCCCTTCATACCTCTGTTGTAAACAGCTAAAAATCTTTAGAAAAATCTGCCAGATTATTTACTCTGGACATTGAATAACAAGATAATATTGGTTGTTTGATGGTAAATGTTGTAGTTTTTAATGACAGCAGAATGAACACTAGTTAATCAATTTCAACAACTGCAATTCAAGTTTTCACAAATCCACTTCTCTTTATTTCCTCAACAGAATCAGTCACCCAAAGAACTGCTACGGTTTTTACCACAGGTCTGGTGAAACATGGTAAGAATATCAGTAGTTGGTCTGCTGTGGTGCTGTAGGGGTTTAGCACAACCCACGCATGGAGGCCTCAGTTGGTCCTCGACGCGGCCGCAGGTTTGACTCCCGGCCCCGCGGACATCACCATCCCCTATTTCCTGTCAGCCTACTTAAAAAAAAAAATACAGGCCATTGGAGCCGACAAAAATCCTTGAAGAAAAAAAATTACAAAAAATAAAAAATAAATAACAGCAGTGACCCAGAACATTGTGGATATTTTATATATTTTTTTTAGGTACGACTAAGTTGACAACGAGTATCCCCAGTACTTCCACTTCTACTAAATCAGGTAGGAAAATGTACTAATGTGTAATAATCATCCTTAACCCTGAGACTATTTATGAAAATATTCATAAACAAACCTATTTTAACGTTTTATTTAACGTTTATTGTGATTTAATCTGAAAAAAAAAAGTAAAGGATGCAAATGTGATGTGATTTTTACTTTAAGGATTACGTAAGTTATAAAAAGACTGAGAGGCATCTTTTTATTGGCAAGTTAATGTAAACTGGGGTAAAAAAAATCCTTGTCTGACTTTCATTTATTTATTTGACTGACTGAGAATCTGTTTTCTAATTTTAGGTAATGTGGAAGGAGAATTAACGAAGACTACAGGTTCATCAGACGCTGTTTTACCCACACAGGGTAAAAAGTTATTTCCTTGCTCTCTCTGAAATGATATCAACATCTCAATGTGTTGGTTTTACAACAATTTGTGTTATTTGAGTAGTTCAACATTTACACTTATATTGTTCTTCTCAGGTTAGCTCAATGTTTGAAATTTATTCTCTCTATAATCTTTCAACACTTATTTTCAATCACCTTCAGCACTTTTCCTGTTTCTTGAAAATTAGTTGAGATAAGTTTAGATCTAATAGTTTCACAAATCAACTTCCCCAATAGATTCAATCTCTCCAACAACTGTCACAGTTTTCACCACAAGAATGAGTGAATGTACCAGAATAACTGCAGTGACCCAGAACATTGTGAATATTTAATATATATGTTTTTAGGTACAACAAAGCTGACAACGAGAATCCCCAGTACTTCCACTTCTACAAAGTCAGGTAGGAAACAGAACATTGTGATAGTTTCATGTTTTTTATGGTTAGGTGCCACAAAGCTGACAAAGAGTGAGACCACTTCTACAAATCTATTATTGTATTAATCAGAAATAAAATTCAGATTATATTCTGAAAACATGTGTAAAAACATGCTTTTTGTGTAATTTGATTTGTTTCTTTGTTGCATTTTACTCTGACAAAAAGGTCTGGATCGCCTCCTCTCCCAGTACAAAATAAATAATATGAACACAAAGTGGTCCAGGACAGTGGAGAGGAAGGAAAGCAATACATGACTGTACATTTCTATTTAGTGCCCAAAACCCTAATGCCCCTAAATGAAATATGGTGTGACCAATGGCCTGGGCTACACTAATGAGATGCTGTTCAGTGTTTGCAGTTTACTACATACCATGTCGGGAAAATGACAGTGTGGAGGAAGGCGCTCTGGTCGGGGGCCATATTGTTTTGTAATGAGGCACTGGGACAAAACCGGAGTTAACTGGTTTACTTTCAAACCTTCAGAGTTTTACTTTACATAATCTCCTCACAGATGCTTTCCATTCAATCTGTTTGGGTTTGAGCTGTTTAACGATGAAGAATAAATGAAGATTTCAGTTCAAACGTGCAAAGCTGGTAAAAACAAACGGCAAAAGTCTTGAAGCTGAAACTGAAAGATGGAAATGCTCAAAACCTCACACAGTTTGCACTAAAATACAAAACTGGTCTCCTTCCATGATGCCTGGATATTCATTCGTTGTTTATTATTCCTTGAGCAAATTAATGTGGCACTTTTAGCTCTGGAAATTGCAACAAAGAATGAAAAAGACTTGTAGTGGTCCATGGTTCTCTTTATATGAAACATTTTATTTTATTCTGAGATTCAGTCAGAATAATACAAATATTAACTTAGTTGTTAACTTACCAGAAATAAGTCTGATGTTCTCAACAGAAACAGAAAAAGTATAGCTTGATTTAATGTCAGAAAATAAAACTTGTTTATATTCTTAAGTACTTTAATTATTTTAAGTAGGTCATTTGATGGACCAAATAACTTTGTTTTGTAAAGTTGCAAAATAGAAAGATATATCTATTCATCAAATGTTTGCACAAACAAGCATTATGTATAGTTCACTAAAACATTTATTTCATTTCTTGTTTGTTTTAGCTTCTTCAACTTTTACTTCCACGTCTCAAGGAACGACAAACGTATTCAACGGTAAAGATGAGACTCCAATTTTACTGTTGGTGTTTTAATTGTTTGTTATTTAACTTTTTTATATTTTAAAAAACAGATGTTTAAACTAAAGTGGTTAGTGGTTAGTGTTCACTAACCACTTTAGTTTAAACATCTGTTTAAACATTCGACTCTAAAGTCGAATGTTGAAGTTTCTGCTTTATGCATCTCTGTGCATTAAAGTCCTAACAACGTTGTTTTTTAAATTAGAATATATTCAGTATTTTTGCTCGTGCAATTCATGAAAATCCTAATAATTAAATTTTTGAGCTATGAAGGCTGAATGCATCTAGTTGAGTGTTGCAGCAACAGTCAAAGTGAAACTTGTTTATGACATTTACAACAGATCCGAAGACGTTGATAATTACAGCAACAGTGGGCGGAGTGATTGTGGTCTTCATTCTGGTGGTGGGAGCGTGTCTCATCGCCAGAAGAGGAACTGGTGAGAAACAAATGTCTAGAACACTCAGCTGAGTTAATAAACAAATTTAAAAAAAAACTGAACACTTACACCGACTGTGACGGCTTGAAAGTAGGATATGGAAGGTGTGCAGAAGTAATTTTTTAATTTTAACTATTTATAGCAGACTTGTTGGGTTTCTGGTTTTATGCAGTGAAAGGTTTTAGATATTAATTTAGAGATGCTTGACTGCATAAAAACAGAAGTATAAGCCATGAATCATAGAGTGTGAATTGCTAATAAGTACAAAAGAATAATCTACTTCCTGTTTCCCAGGAAAAGGATTGGCCAACAGGTAAGACTTTCTTCTTCTCATCAGGTTCTCATAAATGAATGATCACTGACAGCTGGGATGAATTTGTTAAAAGGTGGAACAAGTTTCATGCATGTTGTCTAAAAGAAACTTTAAATATTGCATTTAAATGATTAACACAGACATTTTGGGGGGCAGTGGAACCATCAGCTGCTTTAGGTGTGTGAGATTAATTCAACAATATTAAGATTTCCACACATCCATTTCAAACCAGAAGCCGTCTGGTGTCTGATGTTAACGTCCATCTGGGAAAAGAATCAACTCAACACAGGATTCAGCCTGAAATTGAACTTTGAGTCATATTAGAAACTTGCGTTATTCTGTTTCCTCTTTTTACACAATGTGTTTGTCTTGACTGCATTGATCAATTTTTATCTTTAATCTCAGAAATCAGAAGGCCTTATACTTTGTATCTGCTGAAATGCTTGCTTAAGAAGAATATACTTTGGTTTAGTCTACGTCATATTTTGTTTTGCTGCTGAATGTAATGCACACAGTGACAAAATAAATCTGTTTTTGTTCATTGTTCTGCAGAAAAAAAGCCAACCTTAAAGGTAACTATATTTTTGTATTGTACTGAAACACCAATGTTTGTTGTTCTTATACAACAAATTATGTTTAATTTATGTTGCAGATCAGAATATGTGGGTGAAAACGACTGATAACCCAGAGACGGTAAATAAAATCTATTTTGAGATGAGTATAATCTCATTGTCTTGCTTGGATTATTTTCTCTTCATTTTCCCTTTTCCTCATATTTAAAGTTGCCACTAGATAAAGACAGCATCTACAGCGTCATCACTTTTGCACCTGCTGCTGATTGTCCTGCAGGTGAGTTTATTTATTTCCACGCCCTCTTGAAATTTACCTGAAAATACATCAACAATAAAACGTTTCCTAAATAAATAAATAAACGGTAAAATTAGTTTTTTAAGGTTTATGTAAAGGTTTTCTTTTAAGCCTTTTGAAACACATACACTAAATACATGAGTATTATTTTTACTGCTTAGTGATGTTTTAAAAGGATTTAATAAATTCATTCAACGATTGATCTTGAAGTAAATATATAAAATATTTACTGTCTAAATTCGTAGAAATAATGGATTCACACAAACAACAAAGACATTGACTCATGTTAGTTATACTTCCTTATTTTTCAGGTCCTGGGAAATCTGCCACCGGAAAACCACAAACTGAAGATGTACGAGAAAATTTTCCCCAGAAAAGATGTTTGTGAAGTTGGCAGGAAATGTTATAAATGTCAGTAGTTCTCACAGCTGCTGTTTTTCTTTTCCAGTCTGACGTCTACCACGTGTACTGCACCATCCCGGATCTACCTCCTGCACCAACCCAGAGCGACGGAGAGTACTGCCTCCTGCAGAATCACTGAAACGCATTTTCATGGAGAAAAAACTAATTCCCTGAAGATAATCAGTGGTTATATTATATAACGCTGCACTGTTTTGTGCTGATGTGTTGTTCTGCAACAGACTTTTGTTACAGAAACCCGATGAACAAACGGAACATGTTAAAGATTTGGATATTCATCCCAGCAGATCAGAGAAAAGCATCTTATTTTACTCTCATCTCAAGTATAGCTAGTAGATTTAATCGTGTTGTTTATGTGAGCTCAATATCAACATTTTTTAGACTTTACAAAGTTTAGTGTTTTTAATTTCTGAAATAATTTCTGAAAACTGTTTTATTCAGAACTCCTTTGTACTTGTGTGTTTCCGTTGATGCTGCACACATCAGGTGTGTTTAACTGGAGTTTAAAGTTTTACAGGAAATGCGGTGGATAAAGCTTCGACCTCACTGTCAAACGGGCCAGATTATACAAGATTTTTAAAAATTTCAAAGGCTGTAATATAATGGAGGTGATCCAAAGTTGACAAAGTGTTTTGGGAGGGAGTGACCTGCAGGAATCCACCATCGTCTCCACATGCTGGAGCGAGTTCAGCTCCAGGTGGTTCTGATCGGACCAGCGGACCGGCCAACTCACCTGATGTCTGGACGCTTCGCCGTCCAGGATCAGACCAAACTCTGCTGTGTCATTTTCAAACTTAAGGGCTTCATAAACTGGTCATAAACTGGTCTTTTGAGCTGTTTCTTTACATTTAAGAGAAATAAATGAAAAACACCAAAAAATGAGATTTCAGCCAAAGAGTTTAGGATACAAATGTTTTTGAAAAACAAATATTAACTTTGTACATATTCTGAACTTGACCTTCAGCACAAAGAGCATTTGAATATTAAACCCACAGCTTAACAAACTTTCACACACTTTTACCTCGTATGTGGTCTTGTGATGCTGAGGCGAGTCGCTGCATTGCGGACGGATTTCCTGAGAGCTTTTCTGAAACTTCTTACATGTGAAAAAGTCAAAGAAGTGAAATGAAAAAAACTGTTTCAGAAAATTCACATTATCATGACTGCATATAGCTGCTGTTCATCTTTTATTTCATAATGTTTTAATTTAATTTTAAGCTTCACAGTTAAGTACATCAAATCAATGTTTTACCTTTTTATGTATTTTGGTTTTTATCTGAACAGAAATAGTTTCTTTTAACAAGTTAAAACACTGTAAAGGTAAACTGTACTGCATAAAGATGGTCCATAATGAAAGAAAAAAAGTTGTATAAAACATTTTAATACATACTTTTGGATGAACTGGTGAATTTTTGTCAATAAGCCATTTGCAGACTGATAATTTCCTTAAAGGGACAGCTCTTATTTAAAGCTTCTCAGTGGCCGTGTTGTTACTGAAACGCACCGTCAAAATAAGATCCTGTTGCTACAGGAACCGACTCAAATGAATCCCTGCCTCTGTTTCTTACTGCTGTCGATATAGAGCCTACGCCACAGGCTTTTTATAGAACTGCATTTCATCCAATGTTATTACAGAACTGCATTTCATCCAATGCAGAATTGCAGATCATTTTTCCGTTTCAATGGGCAGGTGGGAGGCAGAAACGGTCAGAGTGGCTTTCCTGTGAGAACCATTGACACCCTGTGGGTGGGAAGCTGAATATTAAACCCACTTGGGTTTCTCTTGGTGTGAAACAAAAACTGAGAATCTGTGTTTAATTTTTCTATTACATGTTTTGATCTAAAATAACTGAGTCTGTAATTCTTAAATTTTTATTCACAGATTAAAAATACAATCACATTTCTAGATGTGAAACAGAGCAGAGAGATTTGCAGCCATTGAAAAGTTTTTCATACTGAACAACTTTTCAGTTCAACTTGACTTTTTTTGCTGTGGTATAAATACTTTACTGAGGCTGTTAGATGTAACTTATATTAAAATTTGTGATCAAAAAAGTCAACATGATCAGTCACTTGATGGTGCCATAAAGTAACTCTAGTCTGTACAGCACATAGAAAATAAATTATAGTAATTAAATATGAGTATTCTCAGAGAATTATATATATATAAATATATACATATGTAATTGTTTTTAAAAACAGAATTGGGAGAACATAAAAAAGTCCATTTGAATTAACTCTTTTTTGTGATTTATTTGTCGTCTATGATGCACTTCTTCACTGGTAAGTTATTTAGTAAAAGGTATTATTCGCAATTACACTGGATCGATTATTGACATTAAAAGTTTATTTTGCTCTACATTTATACAAAACATAAAAGATGGTGCTGAACTCTGATGTTCTTGAGTGGAAACCTGAAGTGAGCGACGCTCATCCTGACACCAGTTAACAGTGGTTTATTTGGGGATGAATGAAAAACAGACACTTTGTTTTTCAGAGGCAGGTTGTGGATGTTTCTTTCAGAAAAGACGCCAAGGTTTTCTCTCACTTCTCTGTGTGCATGCATGGGCGCGTACACTGATGGTTCTTTGATGTGTACAAAGAACCGTCTGTGCTGCAAGCAGCTGCATAGCTGCATGGTCTGAGATCTAATCTTCACCTGAGAGAAACAGCAAATGATTGTATCAAACTTTGTCACGCTGCTTTTTTATTTTATTAAATTTCTGAAGCCTCTCTGTCGCAGCACAACATGAAAGCTGGTTGTAACTTTCCAGATTAGAACATGCATTTCGTCTGTTTCTGTTTCTTTGCTGTTGCTACCAGTAAAACAGTTTGTGAAATTCATTTTATGTTTTATCTGCATGTCCAGTAAAAACATATTAACATTTTTTTTAATTCTAGATTATCTCTTTGCTCTCAGAGACGTAATCAGTACGTCACCAGAACGACAGAAAAATGTAACTACATCCAGTTAAAATCACATATTTTTAGTTTCTTATAGCACTTGCTTACTTATCCATAATGCAGCAAAATTCAATTTATAAAACTAGATTTTTCTTTAATCTGTTTCTGTTTCAAAAGCTAAAAATGTTTTCTGAAACAAAAACATTGTGCAATGTGTGAAGCCTTGCATTTATCAAATCTAAAGAGTTTGGACATAATCAGTGAAGAATTATAGTTTGTTGCTAATTCATAATATTACAGTTAATTAGATGATCATTTTTATTACCTTCAGCCTGAGCATTACCATTGAAATGTAACATATTGTCATGATAATCAGCACAAATTAAAGTTGCTCTGATGTTGCTTTTGGCGTGAGACTGTTTTCCTGTCCATCATATTTGTGGGTTATATCTTTGAGTTCTTCTGATCTTCTTCCTTCCTGCTGACAGACACTGATCGTCTCTCAAAGATTATGAACAGCTGAAGACTGCCTTCACCATGGAGAGACGCCTGGTTTTTATCGTTCTTCTGGGTAAGTTAATTTTCCTACTTTTTCTCAACATCAGTGAATTTACACTGATGAATATAAATACGCAGAAATATAACTTTGTTTGTTCTCACTGGCTTTGCTGTGCAGTTTATTCTGACAATAATATGTTGTTCGAAAGTCACAGTATGTAATTGTGATTTTATAATGTACCAGTTAATCCTATGTTTAGAGATAACTATTGTGTCACATTTTTTTTCAAACAGGTTCTTTTCACGAGGTGCAGGTCAAACCAGGTCAGTTTTTGATGTTTCTTCTGTCCAGATTTGTTATCACTTTGCCATTTATTACTGCTAGTAAAGCCACCTAATATCTAAAAAGCTTTTCTGTTAATGTCAGATCAAAGAATACTTTACTATTGGAAATGTTGTAATCTTGATGCATCAATACTTGATCCTCTGTCTCTATTTCAGATCTTCCTCAGGCTAAACTAACAGTGGATCCATCAATAGTCACAGACACAGATTCAGTCACATTGAGCTGTCAGGCTCCAGATCATTTTTCTGTGAATCAGTGTTATTTCCAAGTGAATAAAGGAACTCTAACACCTTTGCCCTGCATGAAGACATTAACAGGACCTGAGCTGCTGTCGTTGGCAAAGCAATATTCATCCTTTGTGGTTGAAGTGTTATGTTTTTATATTGTGAAGTACGAGGACAGAAATTTTCCATCTCCTGACAGCGATCTGGTTCATATTACTATACGTGAGTCACTGCCTCATTTTTGAAATTATTAACGATTTTGTTTATGAAAACTTGTCAAAATTTAACAGGAAAAGTTATCAGCTCTGGTTTACTGTCACAACATGTAACATATTTTACTTTCCCTTTTTACATGAATTACTTCTTCTGTAGGTCTAAAACCACAGCTGACAGTACACTATTTTAAAGGTGTATACACTCTCTTCTTTTGCAATCTGCCTGGATCCGTGAAAAATGCTACGTGCAACCTGTACTTTGGAGAATCAAATCATCCGACTGCAACAACAACGACATGGAAAACAAACAGCTCAGAAACCAATCAGTTCTGTCTGATTGTCATTGGAGAAAATGAGTTAGTGAAGCATCTACATTTGGTTCAACAGCAGGAAGCCAGCTGCGATTACAGGTTGAACGATGACAGGAAAACTTTGTCACCTCGTAGTGATCCATACAGCTTCACTGGTGAGTCAAATTATGTATTCATGTACATAATTATAAGTATGAACATATTACAATTATTTTCCTCCATAAATATTTTTATTGAGATTTTCCACTTTGAAAATTTAGTCATGCACGAGTCTAAACAAGCTTCTTTTAGACATCCTACATGACAGTAAGTCGGAGACATGAAAACAAAATGAATCGTTGAATAAACCAAAACAAAAAACACACAGCTTCTCAAAACAACCGAGGAAACAGGTTGGATGCAGATGTACATGTATATTCAGTGTGTCACACTGCAGGTTCCAGCAAATCAAGGGTTAAAAAGCCCTCAAAGACCTAAAGAGATTTAATGAAAGAGACCCTGAAAATTAAACAAAACCAAATATCTTCTCAAAAATGTTATTTAGATTTCCTAGTAGAGACTATTCTTTCCAGAGGCAAATTAGAAGATATTTACTTTAACCACTTGGTGGCGCTAAGTCTGTTGACATTTTCACAACTAATCTGTAATTTTTTTTGCAGTAAACAGGTTTATGTGTATAAAGTGCATTCTATTTGACTAAAATTACACTTCTTAGTGCAGAAAGCTGACAGAAAAAATCCTGGAGCCAGTTTTACAAAAAATATCAGATTCTTTCTTTAATTACACTTAAACTGAAACCCTGTTTTCTATTTGTAGGTGGAAAAGTAACTGAGATCAGGACGATACCAACAAGATCTACAGGGACCACCGGCTCAGCGGACTCAGTGTTTCCCACCAATGGTAACGATGAAATATATTCTTATAAAACTGTTACTGTCTTGATACCTGAGATCCAAATGTCAACATCCCAACGCGTTGGATTTTAGCGGGTTGCAGGAGTAAACAGTTTAGTGAAAGTAACTTTCCCTTCAATCTGCTCAATGGTATTGTGGGAATGAGAGAAATTATCACAGCACAAAATATCACTGAATAATTTGCAAGTTTTGTGGCATTTTCTCCTGTCAGACTGCCCACCAAGCTGAAAACATAACTTACCACCATCAATGTATGAATGGATGAATGTGGAGTCTAGTGTCTCGTCTAGTTTAAACAAAGAGCGATAAAAGTATCATTTCTATTACCAGGGGTTTTAATATTATTTTCAGACAGAATCCAATAAGTACTACGCATTTGCATTTTAGCCCCTGACTCATTAATACTGTAAATATAATGTTGTAAATTTAATGCTATGCAACCAGTTGTCTTCAGAAATCCCCCAGTTTGCGGGCAGAGCCACAATTCTGCATATAACACCATGTCATACTTTATAGATCTTTATATTTTGTATTTAATTGGAAAAAACATGCATTATTTGAGCTGCATTTAAACACAAAACTGTTTTTAATGGGATATTTGATCGACCAAAGAACTTAGTTTATTTTTTTTAAATGAAAAAAGAGGAAGAAACATGTTTTCTTAAGATGTCTGTGAAAAGCAGATAATATCTGGTATACATTTGATTAAAATATTGATTTGATCTCTTCTCTTAAACTGAGATGAGTCTTCAAGTGTCACTTCTAATTATAAAGTGGCGGATATTACAGAAAAAGCAGGCAATCATGAACCTACGGGCAAAAATCTAGGTGAGATTCTTGTTTTACTGTCAGTATTAAGATAGTCTGTTTTGGTTTTATCCTTGTTTTGTATTTTTTTTTAATACAGCTCTTTAATATTGTGCTATTCAGTAAACTATTTAAACTATTTTAAGGTTTATAACCTCTTGAATCTAAAGAAGCTGAAGTTTTCTGAACGGTTTCTGCTGCATGCATCACTCTGCATTACAATATGAATTATAGTTATTTTCTACTTGAAACATTCATTGATATGCGCGTAGTATTTTTGTTTTTGACGTTTATGCAAATCTTAGTAGTGAAATCTCAGCTGACAGATGTTTGAGATTTGAAGTCGGATGATGAGTGTTGCAGCAACACAAAGCGATTGAGGTTTGAAAGTCAAAGTGAAACTTTATGACCTTTAAAACAGACACGAAGACTTTAATAATCACGACAGCTGTGGGAGGAGTGATTGCGATCTTCATCGTGGTGGTGGCAGCGTGTTTCAGAGCCAAAAGGAGAACTGGTGAGAAACATTGAAACCTTTGTTTAATAAAGGAAATCCATTCAAAAGTGTGTGTCTGGAGCTCTGCTGAGAATTTTTTACAAATAAAATCCAATATAAAATAAATAAATTACAGCTAAAGTGACATACTGCAGATATAATACGCTTGATTAAGGTTTAAATATAGTAGGATTTTTCTAAGATAAGCTTATGTGTTATTGAACATAAGATTTTTAAATAAATATTAAATTAGTGATGTTTGTCAGCATAAAAACAGAATCTAAAGTGTTGATTCTTGTGGAGTGTGAATGGTTAATTACAACTAAGTCATCTGATTGATTCTATTTTTTATTTGTTCAGAAAATGGATCACACAAGAGGTAAGGCTTCTATTGTCAAGACTTTCTATTGTTGTTCTTTTATCAAATTCAGGTTCTCATAATAAACATAATTCATATTTCAATTAAAAGGTTATATATTGTTTATTTTTTTAAGCAAATTTGACCTCAGAAATCAGAAGGTTTTGTACTTAGTTTTCTCTGAAATGCTCGCATGACAGGAAATAAACTCTTAATTTGTCTAAATCTGATTTTGCTTTGCTCCTCACTGTAATAACTAAATAAATCTGTTTCATTTTTTTTTTATTTTTGCATAGAAAACAAAGCAATATTACAGGTAATACACATCTAGGATCCTGAAATATCTACTGTTTTTCCTATTAACGTATATTTAGTCTTCATATTTATGTTTAGGACTCATGTTAATGTCTGTTGTAGATCAGTCTGTAGAGATGGCTGATTATGCAGAGATGGTAAATAAACTATTTTTGAATCATTCACATTGCATTATCTTGCTTGCATTTTTTTTGTTTATTTTCCATTGACATAATCGTTTCCGTTGTTTCAAGTTACATAATGATGATGCCATCTACAGCATTATCACATCTGTACCTCCTGCTGACTCGTCTGCAGGTGAGTTTCCTCAGTTTGATGCCCACTGAACTTGATCTAAAAATACATTTGCAATAAAATATTTGCTAAAAATAATTCATAGTTTTTATATTTACAGAAATGGTAAATTTGTTGTTCGTAATCACAGAGAAAGTGAACAGTCAAACCTGATATTGTTAATTGTATTTTCTACTTTTTCAGATTCTGGAAAATTCGCCGTTGAAGATCCTTCAGCTGAAGACATATGAAAAAATTATCATAAAAAAAAAGATGTTTGTGAACTTAACTTGTATGATATAAATGTAAAAATCCTGGTGTTTTTGTTTTCCAGTCTGATGTCAACAGCCTGTATTACACCATCCCTGATTTACCTCCTCCATCATCTGCGGGTCACAGGGTGTAGAGTGGTGGACTCTGGGCCCAAAGGGCCCGAGTTCTGCGACTTTTAGACGTCTCTCTGGCTCTGTCATCAGTAGAGCTCTGTGGAGCTTGATTGCATGTTAGTGAGGAGGTTTTGCCTTTTAATTCAAACGTGTAGGAGAGAGAACACGTCTACAGGAAGCAGGACTCTGGCCCTTAAGTCCACTCATGTAGAAACTCCTGCATAAGCAATGAAATACAAATGTTTTGTTGAAAAGAAACAATAAAGTTTGAAGATAATTATCAGTACTGTATCACACCACTTAACATGTCTCATAGTTAGCTCAGAGCCGTCATTCTGTGAAAGGATTTTTGGGAAAAAGGAACATGCTGCTCCCCACAAGAAGCCGCCCTGGGCAGTTGCCCATATCAGAAACCGCCATTGCACAACCTATTTATTTCAGAGATTTCTCATGCTCATATTTTATGAAGGTAACTTGTCTTTCTGTCTCTTTGTAGAGCACCGTGGTCACAGGTCTGCAAATTGTGTAAAAGGTTATTGTTTTTTGTGGTTTCTGAAGAAGAGTCACCCGGTTGGCCGACCGTGACATCTGCTGCCCTCTTCCTGAGCATCGTACTAAGACTACGGCAGGGTTAAACAGTTCAATATAGTTGAAACTTTGCAAAATAGAATAGAAATTAAGCAAACATCATTGCTCCATGCCCAATGACTCATACTGTACACGCACATGTGGCCAAGTGGTTCGTGTATATCTAAACTTTCAGTTCTTCAGCACAAACCACAATTGGATTGATGTCTGGAATGTGTTATTATGGTCAGTAGGTGTGTCCACTTCAGATTATGTGGATATTTTCCCCCCAAACAACTTTTGAAACCCATTGTGGGTGAGGGTTGAAACAGGAACACGTCTGTGCCAGTGCATTGGTAGCATCATCATGGCTGTACAGCTGCTGTTCTTCATCCTATTCAGTGAGTATAGGTTTCTTTAGCCTGCAGTAAATTACTTTATTATTGAAATGATCCATAGCACTTTGTCATCAAGCAAGGTAAATATTCTCATGTTTAAATCTTGTTGCTTCTTTGTCTCCTTTTCAACATTTTATTGATCAGATTCCCTTTATGGGACCAAAGCAGAAGGTCAGTGTTGACATAAATTTTATTGTTGTGAAGAGATTACTGTTTAATCAACTATTTAGAAAATCAACTTTCTTTGTTTGTTGGTAATAAAAGTTGATACCTAAACACCTTTTGAACTTTCAGCTCTTCCTCAACCTAACCTAACAGTGGATCGACTTGTGGTGACAGAAACCGACTCAGTCACATTGAAATGTTCGGCTCCACCACATGTTTATGTGTCTCGGTGTGATTTCTACATCGAGAACAAAGAGATGTCTGCAAATTCATCCTGTGTGGAAACTCTGACAGGATCTGAGTTGATAAGGATGTTAAATAAAAGATCACCAGCTGATGTCAAAGTTAAATGTGTCTACATTGTAAAGGATGGAGCTCAACAATCATTAGACAGTGCATCAACATTAATCACCATAAACAGTGAGTGAATAGATATCCAGTATAATTTAAAAGTGGGTCTAACTCTGATCTGTGTTTCTGTTGATGAAGATTGTTTCAATATCTATGATGGCTATGCTGGATATCCATCATGTGTATAACTTTACTGTGGTCATATTTCCAGATCTTCTTCCACCCACACTGATAGTGAATCCTCTGGTGATCACAGAGTCAGACTCAGTTACTTTAAACTGTCAGCCTCCAACTTCTGTTCCAAATTGTTATTTCTACTTTGGGAGTGAAAAAATACCACAAAGCTTTTCTTGTCTGAAGATGCTGACAGTAGCTGAACTTCTGTCTTTAACCAAACAAAGTTCACCAGCTAACATTGATGTAACATGTTCTTACCTGAAATCCCACCAATCTCCAAAGAGTAACCTGCTCACCATCATCATACAGCGTGAGTAAATACAGCTGTGATGAACTAATACAGATGACTGATACTAAACTATTTGATCTTGTTTATGTTTTCAGTTCCTCCACCTGAACTGACTGTGAATCCACAGCAGATCACAGTTTCAGACTCAGTCACAGTGAACTGTGGAAATCCTTCATCTGTTTCTGTGGAGAATTGTTTTTTATATTTCATAAACTCAAAGACGTTCAGAAACATTTCCTGTGAGCAAACACTGTTTACAGGAAGAGAGCTCCTGATGACAACACATCAAACTTCACCTGCTGAGGTTGAATTAAAATGTTATTACATGGTGAAGCGTGGAGGACTGCATCAGTCTCCATACAGCAACATGTCTACAGTCACCGTCCACAGTAAGTTATTAACTCTATGATCAATGACCTCTAAATATGAAATATTTTTTAGTCTGTAAGTCCTATTTTCTTAATATAGTTTCAGCTTTATAAAGTTTTGTCTTCTGACCCTTGACAGAAATCAAGGGTGATACAGTTTGGCATCACACATTTTTATTTGTCACAAACGTGTGAAAGGTCTAAATGTTTCCTCTGCTGTTGCAGATGTTCAGGAAACAGATTCAACCACGTCTCAGAGAGTAACGACTGTCAGTGTGACTGATGGTAATGTCTGCTATGTACTTCACGGCGGACGCTGCACCAATCCGCCTGTCGATCTCACGCTCCCTTCTTCCCTCATTCGTGAACAAGATCCCGAGATACTTGAACTCCTCCACTTGGGGCAGGACATCTCCCTCGACCCGGAGAAGGCACTCTACCCTTTTCCGACTCAAGACCATGGTCTCAGACTTGGAGGCACTGATCCTCATCCCGGCCGCTTCACACTCGGCTGCGAACCGCTCCCAGCGAGAGCTGCAGATCACGTCCCCGATGAAGCCAATAGGACCACATCATCCGCAAAAAGCAGAGATGCAATCCTAAGGCCACCAAAACGGATCCCCTCAACACCCTGGCTGCGCCTAGAAATTCTGTCCATAAAAGTAATGAACAGAATCGGTGACAAAGGGCAGCCCTGGCGGAGTCCAACCCTCACTGGGAACGAGCCCGACTTATTGCTGGCAATGCGGACCAGACTCTGACACCGGTCATACAGAGACCTGACTGCCCGTATCAAAGGGCCCGGTACCCCATACTCCCGGAGAAGCCCCCACAGGGCACCCCGAGGGACACGGTCGAACGCCTTCTCCAAGTCCACAAAACACATGTAGATTGGTTGGGTGAACTCCCATGCACCCTCCAGGACCCTGCTGAGGGTGTAGAGCTGGTCCAGTGTTCCACGACCAGGACGAAAACCACACTGCTCTTCCAAAATCCGAGGTTCGACTATCCGACGGACCCTCCTCTCCAGTACCCCCGAATAGACCTTGCCAGGGAGGCTTAAGAGTGTGATCCCTCTATAATTGGAGCACACTCTCCGATCCCCCTTTTTAAACAGGGGGACCACCACCCCAGTCTGCCAATCCAGGGAACTGCCCCCGATGTCCATGTGATACTGCAGAGTCGCGTTAGCCAACACAACCCTACTAACATCCAGAGCCTTGAGATACTCCGGGCGAATCTCATCCACCCCCGGGGCCCGGCCACCGAGGAGCTTTTTAACTACCTCGGCGACTTCGTCCCCAGAAATTGGAGAGCCCAACCCAGAGTCCTCAGGCTCAGCTTCCTCAATGGAAGGCATGTTGGTGGGATTGAGGAGGTCTTCGAAGTACTCCGCCCACCGACCCACAACGTCCCGAGTCGAGGTCAGCAGCACACCACCCCCACTGTAAATAGTGTTGGTGCTACACTGCTTCCCCTTCCTGAGACGCCGGATGGTGGACCAGAATCGCCTCGAAGCCATACGGAAGTCTTTCTCCATGGTCTCTCCGAACTCCTCCCACGCCCGAGTTTTTGCCTCAGCAACCGCCAGAGCTGCAAGCCGCTTCGCCCGCCGGTATCCATCAGCCGCTTCCGGAGTCCCACAGGCCAAAAAGGCCCGATAGGACTCTTTCTTCAGCCTGACAGCATCCCTCACCGAAGGTGTCCACCAACGGGTTCGAGGGTTGCCACCACGACAGGCACCGACAACCTTGCGACCACAGCTCCGATAAGCCGCCTCGACAATGGAGGCACGGAAGATGGTCCGCTCAGACTCAATGTCCCCCGCCTCCCCCGGGACGTGTTCGAAGTTTTGCCGGAGATGGGAGTTAAAGCTCCGTCTCACGGGGACTCCGCCAGACGTTCCCAGCAGACCCTCACAACACGTTTGGGCCTGCCAGGTCTGACCGGCATCCTCCCCCACCACCGGAGCCAACTCACCACCAGGTAGTGGTCAGTGGACAACTCCGCACCTCTCTTCACCCGAGTGTCCAAGACATACGGCCGCAGATCCGACGAAACGATAACAAAATCGATCATCGAACTGCGGCCTAGGGTGTCCTGGTGCCAAGTGCACATATGGACACCCTTATGCCTGAACATGGTGTTCGTTATGGACAATCCGTGACGAGCACAGAAGTCCAGCAACAGAACACCACTCGAGTTCAGATCGGAGGGAGCGTTCCTCCCAACCACGCCCCTCCACGTCTCACTGTCATTGCCCACGTGAGCGTTGAAGTCCCCCAGCAAAACGAGGGAGTCCCCAGGAGGGGCACTCTCCAGTACCCCCTCTAAGGACTCCAAAAAGGGTGGGTAAGTTGAACTGTCATTTGGCCCGTAAGCACAAACAACAGTCAGAACCCGTCCCCCCACCTGTAGGCGGAGGGAGGCTACCCTCTCGTTCACCGGGGTGAACCCCAACGTACAGTCGCCGAGATGGGGGGCAACAAGAATGCCCACCCCTGCTCGACGCCTCTCACCGTGGGCAACTCCAGAGTGGAAGTACGTCCAGCCCCTCTCAAGGAGACTGGTTTCAGAACCAGAGCCATGTGTCGAGGTGAGACCGACTATTTCTAGCCAGAACTTCTCAGCCTCACACACCAGCTCCGGCTCCTTCCCCACCAGAGAGGTGACATTCCACGTCCCAAGGGCCAGTTTCTGTAACCGAGGGACCAGTCATTTTCCAGTGGAGCAGATCCAGATGTCTCGTCTGAACAACAGAGATGGTTTGTTAAATTTCTGCTTCTGCTGAAACGATGAGTCACAGAGTCATTCTGTCTCAGGGCAGACTGTCCTGCTTCTTTCAAACATCTTATTAAAACATTTACAGGCAGGATGTGATGATCCTACAGCGCTGCTGCCTGCAGCTGTAACTCTGAGTTTGTCTCTGTCAATGAAGTGTAATGATCACTGATCGGTAGTTTGGCCACTTGATGGCGCTGTTCTGTTGAATAAGGTTGAAACAGGTTTCTGTAGAAACTGACATATTTGCAAAAGTACAAAGAAATCACATGTTTTCTGAAGAATAAAAGTAAAAATCTTAAATTTTAACAATATCAGCTTAATATGTTACCAATGATAAACAAAACTGAATAAGAGTTTTATAAAATGTTTCTTTGTTTTCACAGAGTGACGACTGAACCTCATCCAACGAAACTTGTTTTATCTCGTGTAATTTGAAAATGTGACAACAGCATTTTAATAACAAAGCTGGTTGAATTTATCATAACTTTTTATATGTTTTCATTAAAAATATGTATAAAGATCTGTTAAAAATGCCATGTGGATTAAAATGTAATTTGCTTAAAAATAATTATATAAAATGTACAAACCTACATGAAGAGGACGACTTCACACCTCTGACCCATTTCTACTGCAAGATATGTTAAGAGAATGCATAACGAACAAAAAATAATAATTTCATTTTAGGTTTCTGACTTGAAAGAGTAACTCACCATCATATATTTTGTGTTTTATTTTATCTATTTGTTTTTGCTCCAGAATTATAAGATATATTTTGTACGTTTTTTAAATGATTACTTACTTTGTTGAGTTTCATCCTTGTGAATCATGTTATCAGTTTCGAATATTTTTCTATACAAATAAATTTTGCATTTGTTTTTACTCTGCTGTGTTTTATTCATGTTAGGCCTTTATACAGGAACATCAGCATTTGGTTTTTAGAGGAACTGAACCTTTGATTACCTCATCTAGTCTGATACATGTAAACAAGTAAGCAAAGTGTTTGGAAAAGATTTAAGAAATATGTTTAATTTGAATTTAATCTGGAGCTGGAAATGTATCACTTCTTCAGTTTTGTTGAGGCTCATATGAAGCAAGCAGACAATAAGCTATTGTGCAGAGGGCTAAATATTATAACTATATCAACATGTTACTGAGACCATCTGTCTTTACCCAGTTTAAACAGTGACTGGTTCATATCAGACTGAATCACACCAAACAATGCAGATAGTTTTATTGATATGTTTTTTCTATTTTTAGATTTGTGATCAGAAACCTGTCAGTGAGGACTTTCAATAGAAAATGAAATTGACGATTTAAACCACAAAACTTTATGTATTGAACTTGTAAAGTGACTCCATGCAGCGGATCCAGAACGTTGAACTTTAACTAAAATATCGAGTGTCAGTAAAATGATGATAGTGAAATGGTTTGTTCATGCTGTGGGTTTAGATGGTGTAAGATACAGATGAACTATTTATCATGTGAGTTTTAGTTCCTGTGGTCAGTAGGAGGGTCCTCCACTGATCATGTGGTTTGTTTTAACGACTTTTGAAACCAAATGTAGGTAAAAGTCACAATAGGAAGACATTCACTGTTTCATCATGGCTTTACAGCTGCTGTTCTTCATCCTCCTCAGTAAGTTTAGTTTATTGTCATTGATATTATGTTCTACTCTTTAATAGAAAATCTGAGTTTTTACTTTTTGCTACAATGGTAATAAATTTTACTTTCCAGTCAGAAAAGACACAAATGTTGTTTCTTTGTCTCATTTTCTATAGATTTGACTCATGAAGCAAAAGCTGAAGGTTTGATTCAATTAAATGTATTTGTTGTAAATAAAATGTTTCTTTTCTGATATAAGTTGATATCTAAACACCTTTTGAACTTTCAGCTCTTCCTCAACCTAACCTAACAGTGGATCGACTTGTGATGAGAGAAACCGACTCAGTCACATTGATGTGTTCGGCTCCACCACATGTTTCTGTGTCTTGGTGTGATTTCTACATCGAGAACAACAAGGAGTTTTCAGACTCCTCCTGTGTGAAAACACTGACAGGATCTGAGATGTTAAGTATGTTAAATAAAAGATCACCAGCTGATGTCAAAGTTAAATGTTCCTACGTTAGAAAGAATGATGCTCTCCATACCACATCGTCAGACAGTAAATCAACAACCATCACCATAAACAGTGAGTCATCTGGTTATCAGAGATGGTAGCAACATTGATTATGAACATATTGGAAATCCATCATGCATGTAAACTTTTTCCTGTTTGTTTCTGTTTTTCTTTACTCATATTTCCAGATCTTCTTCCACCCACACTGATAGTGAATCCTCTGGTGATCACAGAGTCAGACTCAGTCCCTTTAAACTGTCAGCCTCCAACTTCTGTTCCAAATTGTTATTTCTACTTTGGGAGTGAAAAAATACCACAAAGCTTTTCTTGTCTGAAGATGCTGACAGTAGCTGAACTTCTGTCTTTAACCAAACAAAGTTCACCAGCTAACATTGATGTAACATGTTCTTACCTGAAATCCCACCAATCTCCAAAGAGTAACCTGCTCACCATCATCATACAGCGTGAGTAAATACAGCTGTGATGAACTAATACAGATGACTGATACTAAACTATTTGATCTTGTTTATGTTTTCAGTTCCTCCACCTGAACTGACTGTGAATCCACAGCAGATCACAGTTTCAGACTCAGTCACAGTGAACTGTGGAAATCCTTCATCTGTTTCTGTGGAGAATTGTTTTTTATATTTCATAAACTCAAAGACGTTCAGAAACATTTCCTGTGAGCAAACACTGTTTACAGGAAGAGAGCTCCTGATGACAACACATCAAACTTCACCTGCTGAGGTTGAATTAAAATGTTATTACATGGTGAAGCGTGGAGGACTGCATCAGTCTCCATACAGCAACATGTCTACAGTCACCGTCCACAGTAAGTTATTAACTCTATGATCAATGACCTCTAAATATGAAATATTTTTTAGTCTGTAAGTCCTATTTTCTTAATATAGTTTCAGCTTTATAAAGTTTTGTCTTCTGACCCTTGACAGAAATCAAGGGTGATACAGTTTGGCATCACACATTTTTATTTGTCACAAACGTGTGAAAGGTCTAAATGTTTCCTCTGCTGTTGCAGATGTTCAGGAAACAGATTCAACCACGTCTCAGAGAGTAACGACTGTCAGTGTGACTGATGGTAATGTCTGCTTCTAACAACAACACCAGACATTATTAAACACATATAATTGTATTTACTATGTACTTTGACTTTATCCATCAGGTCAAACATTTAGGACAACAGTGGAAACAGAAAGTCCATTTTCTGATCCCACATCATCAGTGAATCCTTCATTATTTGGTACAACAGGTCAGTCAAAACTTCAGAAACATTGTCAGCTTCAACATTTGGACATGAAATTTATGAACAAATGTTTGTTTTTCAGATCCAAGTGGAAGTACCACAGTCGACACTTTAGGCTCAGTTTCTACTTTGTCAACGTCACCATCAGAGGCACCAGGTCATTTTATCCACTTGAAAATGTTTCATGATTCTGATACTTTTTTCTTTTGAAAACATTAACACATAAAAGCTGCTGTATATATTACACTTTGCTTTAGTTTACACAGGAATATTGCAGTGAAAAAGTATTTTTCCTCTTACAGATGTCTATTTATTGCTTCTCTGTCATGCCTAAATGTTTAGAGCATCATACAAATTTTAATATCAAAAATATTTGAAACCAGATTTTTACATAGACTTTAAAATAAACGTTTTTTTTTTTTTTTTTTACATTAGATTAACTTCTTACAGTGAGGTAGGATTTTGTTAAATACTTCCAAGTGCTAAATGCTTAAAACATAAAAACTGTATTACTATAAAAATGTTTGATGACTTTTTCCAGAAGAGCTTGCAAACATAATTCAGTATTTGACAGAATTGCCTTTTAAACTCACAAATCATTATTTAAATGATTGATCAAGGTTTTGATCTTAATGTTTCATCTTTCATTGCAGTTGTTGAGAATAAGGATTCCTCTGCAACCACTGGTACGATCTGCCTCTAAACTACCTTTTTTTGATTTATTAATGGGAGTTTTATTTTTTTTTTTTTGGTGTTTGCATATGTTATGAGATCAATGTTATATTTAAGTTAGGAAATTTTGTATTCTCTCTGCAACAATTATGAATACAAGATTAGTATGTTGCTAACAATAACTTCTTTCTACAAATTATGCATTCCATGTTTTGAACTACCTCAGGTTGCTTTAACATCTTTTATGTTGTGCTTCCAGATGAAGCTTGGTGTACTAAGATGACCTGCATGTAACATTTTGTTTTGACCATTAAGGAAGTGAGACTGATTCACTGTAGTTTTTGTTTCCCCAGCACCAGATCAGAAACTCAAACTTAAATGGATGTATGTAGCTGTGCCTGGTTTTGGAGTAGTTGTGGGAGTAGTTTTGCTTGTGGGACTTCTCTGTTCCTCCAGATGGAGAAGTGGTGAGTAGATGCCTGAGAACATGAGTGTTTCTGTAGCATTAAACTTCCCACCCATTTTGACACTTTACATCATTCAGTTACATATTTGACAATCATGCAATTTCTACCCATCATGGACATAAATGTCATATTACGTCAAGGTGCTTATAAAGAATTATGTCAAACAACAAATTTGACTGCCCAAGCTTTATTCTTTGGTGGATTTGATCTAATCCTCCCAAAGTCTAAACTACACATACTGTAACACTTTTCTTTGTGAAGGCTTGACCAAGATGTTGGATTGTTCCTTGATGCATGTTTGAGGCCCTGTTTACACGACAATGATCCAACCGTTTCAGGCTCCGAGTGTCAGGACTGTTCTAACAGTGATATGACACAATCCAGAGGACAAACAGACAGGAGTCAGCAGTGATGATCGTAGCGTTGCCGTTAGCATTTTTATTTATTTATTTGTGAACAAACAAACCTTTTATATCATGCTATATTAATGTTTTACATTGCCACTGTCTTATAAACGTGGTCTCCTTCCATCCCGGGCAACAATGAACCCCACACATCACCACCCCACCCTGATGAAGACATCCACGGCACGAACACCAGACAAGTAACTGCTACAAAGCATTACTGAATTTTAACTGAATATCATTCAAACAAAGCAAAACAAAACTTCTCAAACATGGAGACGTTGAGCTTTAACGGCCCAACGTGCAGACGTTAAGACATAACGGCCTTCAGAGCGAGCTGGCGCATTGCCAACGTTACCATCGCCTGATAAAACTGACCAAACGGAGCACAGGACCCGTGACTCGATGATATGTCCTAGTCAACTAATATGTAAGCATCTCACAGGGTAGTTTAGTGTTTTTATTTACCGTATACTGACCGAGAGGACAAATAGGAGTCAGCAATGCCGTTAGGGTCCATATTGCGTTTGGGGACAAACCGGAAGTCCATCCCAAAACCAACCTGGAAGCAACGCCCCCCAAACAAAGGTTCCGCTCCCGTCCCCACCTCAGGAGAGCTCTATAAATGCAGGCAGATTAACATGCTGAAAATAAAATGTAATTTCTTATTTATTTATTTATTTACTTGGAAAATAGAATAAATTGTATCTGAAAATATTTCAAAATTATATATAAAAAACTGAATACTAAATACACCTTCATTTTTTTTTTTGACAGATAAAAAAACTTACGCGAGGTAAGGTATTTTTTTCTCATTTTAACTGGAATCAGGTTGATCTGTTTGCTCTGATCTGTTAGAGAAAAAAAGTTTATCTTATTTGATTAAGATTTAGCAGTTCACTACAGGGAGCTTTACTGCTTTTTAAAATCATGAAATAAATTAGTGCTGTAATAATTCCACTGTGGATTTTGTTCAGGATGAGAAAAATCTAATAGGTAAACTATTTATACATTTAAAAAGTGTGATTACACAATTGGAACATGTTATAAGTTGTGCAAAATATTCATTTGTTTTATCATGTCATCTTGATTTTTATTCCAGATCACGAGTCGGCTTTAAAGGTAATGTAAATATCCATTAATCTGGTTTTTCAACATGTGTTTATATATTCTGCATTTATAGATACATGCTTTTTAAATTTTTGTTCCAGATAACTTTATAGGAATGAGGAATGTTACTAATGGAGGACTGGTAACTTTTTGTAAAATGTGCACATAACGCAGTCTAAAGGAAAAGAGAAGTTTGTTTATTTTAACTCTATATTCTTTCTTTCCATTCAATTATATAAAAGTTACCTGTTGGGGATGAAGATGGCTACCACACAGTCACCTCCATTCCTGCAGACGATTCTGCAACTGGTGAGCTGCTTGTTATTCCTCTATAGATAATCTATAAATTGAGGTTCAGTTCATTATTAGCTTTTGGAAGAAAAACCTCAGAAATTTTAGCATTATTTGACAAGTTTGTAGATGCAAAATTAGGATTTTACATGCAAGTCGATTGTGAGATTACATTGTTTATTTAATTGTTTTGCACATCTTCAGGTATGAGGCATACTAATAATCAAAGTACCTAAAAAGCAGAAGTCAGACGTGTTTTAAAACTGAGAAATGAGAAGGCAACATAAATAATGTACTTAATTTGATCGTGCGTTTCCAGAATCTGTGGCGACATACAGACAGAACTCTCAAAATGAAAATGTAAGTAAGATGCAACGGTTTACCAGAAGTGAACATGTTTACTCTAAAAACAAAGGATGTAAAAAGATAAATTATGTTTATTTTTTTCTTTAACAAGCATGATGTTTACCACGTTTACTCCACCATCCCTGATGAACCAGAAGAACCGACCGTATTGAGGGAGCTGTACTACACCATACAAGCTCACTGAAAAACAGCTTTTGTTTAAAGATGTGTTAAAATATCCGCTAAATGTACAGTTACAGATTATGATTTTATAGATATTTTTATTATTATCATTTCATTATTGTTCTTCTCCTTTCTGGACTAAATTTACTTTAATTACGCAGTGTTCTGAAAAGGTGTTTTATCTGTTCTTCAGCTGTTTTGTGACAAAATTCAATGTTTAAAAATGTTAAAATATTATGTATTTTTTTATTTTTTTTGGGGGGGAGTATGTCTTTGTCAGTCTTGCACATTTGGAGACAAAGATTTTTCTCAAGATTAAATTAAGAACATCTGAAAACTTAAAATTATTCCAAAGAATGTCATTTAAATGAAAGTCTAAACTTTAACTAGGACATTTTAAGCAGCAACTTCCTTGCAGTTCTGCTTGTGTGGTTTTGGTTATCCAGTACTGAGCCTCAAACCCTTTAGCAGGTTTTGTGCCACTGTTGTTTTGTATTTGCCTCCATGAAAGCAGCTTCCCTCTTCTTAATAAAAACAACCTCACAGCCTGATGCAGCTTCTTCCATGTTTCAGTTTGTTGGTTTTCGGTCATGTGCAATGTTTGTTTTCAGTGAAACTGTTGATTTTGTTCTAATCTAATGAAAGTAGATTTTTTTCAGTATCACATTTTATTTAGGGGAATCTTCATGTATTATGTTAACTGTGAACTTATGTGTCATTGTCCTTTCACTTTGCAATGATGAGCCACTTTGTTACGGTCGAAATCTATGAAAACACATTTGGGAAATGCTTCTTCTGTTTCCTTAATTTTAGTTTTCACCCTGTCAACCTCTTTGTTGGTGTAATAACTTATTGTTCTTTTCTTGATATATGAAAATAAATTTCTAAATGTTTTTGTCACTGGATGTTAATTTTTTTAACAAGTATTATCTGAAATTATCATATTCAGTCAGAAAAGCCAAAATTAAAACTTAACCCACCACAAAAATACTGACTAAACTAAGTTAAATAGTTTTGGCAGTGTTGGTGACTTATTGTGGTTTTAATTCATTTGAAGAAGGAAAGGAGAGAATCATCAACTGAGATAAACAACCTGAAGAGGAAAAAAAGAGAGAGTTTCTTTTTAAATTGATCTTTAAGTTATCCATTGATTGCTGCTTGTTTAAGATTGACTTTAGTTCTTTACATTACTTTTGATGCAGTGCACCAACATTATGGGAATTGTTTGATATTTCAATTTATTGAGCCTGTTTTAGTTGTTTGCTGTTCAGAATGTTTCCTTCCTCTGATACAATGTCTGGTTATGAATCGTAACTTGAACAACATTAAACATTAGAGACTCATCTGCTCATGTTTGCACAGTTGTTAGTTTCCGCTGCAGTCAGCAGCACCTAAATGTGGGATACTTTTATAGAATGGTTTCCTGTTTAGAACAGTGAGTGTGTCAAACAAACATTTGACCCTCAGTCTCATCTCTGCTCACTGGTGTTTGAAGGTCTTTTCTCCATCATGGCAAAAAGCAAGTTTTTTGTCATCCTTATCTGTAAGATGTCATTTATATTCTGTTATCAGTCTAAATTTGGAAAATGCATATATTCTGAATTTTTTTTATTTTTTTATGCTTAAACATTTTGCTGAACTTTTATCTTAATCTTCCTAGTAGGCTCCATTCATGGGTTCTGGACGGAAGGTCAGTGATAAAAACCCCCATAAATGATCAAAGTCACATGACATTATTCCATTTTTATATTTGATTTAATGTTTCATTCAGGTTTTCCTCCACTTAAGCTAACAGCGAATCAGTCAGAGGTCATAGAGACAGCCTCAGTTACTCTGACCTGTGAGGGTCAGCGTAGTTCACGTTGTTTTTTATACACCATCAGTGGAGGAACAAATGAGGAGTTCTCATGTAACCAGACGTTTACTGCAACTGAGCTGCTGCAGATGGCAAAACGTTCTCCACCCGCTAACGTTGGATTGAAGTGCTGCATCCCTAATCAGTCTGAATCATGTTCTCAGTACAGTGACACGCTGTCCGTCAACATACAAAGTGAGTAACTTTCCCTTTCAATTTTTGACCAGGGGTTATTTCTGTTGTGCAAAGTTAAGTGACTTGATATGCTTAAAACTTTGTAAACAATGCCAGATTTAATATTCAGGCCATTTTCACAAAATGTGTCTGGTATTGATTTTCCAGATTCATTCTCTATTTTCATAATTATTTACAGTTTGCCATTTTAGAAGCACTATGTGATTTTTTAAGAACCCAGGCTACATAGTGAATGATTGC
Organism: Poeciliopsis turneri; assembly: GCA_922788865.1. Taxonomy (NCBI): domain Eukaryota; kingdom Metazoa; phylum Chordata; class Actinopteri; order Cyprinodontiformes; family Poeciliidae; genus Poeciliopsis; species Poeciliopsis turneri. Next base: position 234,767 of record CAKLNU010000622.1, on the reverse strand, counting down.
GAATATATATATATATATATATATATATTTATATATATATACATATTATTTTATTATTTATTATTATTACTTTTTTTTTTAACCAATAAATCTTAAAACCTTGGGTTGCTTAATACAATATATCACCTGAACTATTGGTTCAAGCCTCCAGACCACTTTTATGGCTGTAAAATCTTCGGCCCAGCAGATTGCTTCTGGTGCATTGATAGCATTGCCAGCTGTGTAACAAGTCCAGTGTTTTGTGTGTAATCTGAGTTTGGTGTTACTTAGATTATAACAAAGTCACAACTGCACTCAAGCATCACATTACCAATTTCAATGCAAATACTTGACTATCAAGATGGATACCAGAGTGTAGAGACATTTTAGAGATGTTTTCTTTTTTCATTTGCAGCTCTTCCTGTGCCTGAACTTACTGTGAATCCAGCAGTGATCACAGAAACGGACACTGTCACACTGACCTGTGTGGCTCCTTCCTCTGTTTCTGTCTCTACGTGTCATTTATACATTCTGGTTGAATCAAGAGGATTTCAGAGAAAGAGTTCCTGTCATCGGATGCTCAGAGGAACTGAACTGCTGGAAATGGTGAACATGGCAAATCGAAGACTTCCTGCTGAGCTTAAAGTGAACTGTCGGTACATGGCTGAGCCTGGACAGGTGCTTTCTAAATATGGGAATCTATCATCCATCCTCATTCAAGGTATGTGACTATCTGCTGATCATTGATTATTGTATCCCAACATAATGATACTGCAAACATATATTCTGCTGTAACTATTCGTTTCAGATAAACCAGAGGAAAAAAAAGATTTTACAACCTTCATTCCCAGCAGAATTTCAACTGGACCCACAAGCAGAATTTCAACTGGTCTCACAAGCAGAATTTCAACTGGACCCACAAGCAGAATTTCAACTGGTCTCACAAGCAGAACAGGTGTCCCACTTTGACCTCTCCTCTCCTTTCATGCTCTTATGAATAATGAAATATTTTAGTTTTTTTAATTGCTTTATTGCATTAAATCTATAACTATAATAAAAATAACTAATATCCTCATTCTTGTGATGTTTTTTTTAAATCTCCTTTTAGAATCAAACAATAATCCGACTCATCGCTTTACTATAGATAAAGTCTTTGACAAAACAAGTTCATCCGCATCATTGCCGGGTAAGTATGTGTTCACATAAACCTCAGAACATGAATATTCTAGTAGTCGATTACTCTATCAATTATTGCTATGATTAATCGAGTAATTGGAAACAAATTGTGTTTTTTGCTTTGAACTGCCCAGTAATTCTGGGAGGAGAAAGTCTGTCGTAGTCCAAGCATCGTGGCAGTCAAATGCTTATTGGTTCCCAAAAAAATTATAAAAACACGGAAAATTGGACTTAGCAACAACTCATAGGCAGAAGTGAGCGCATGCCGTACAAGCTGGACACCTGTATGTATTTTGTCTAGTTTCACTTATTTTGACTGTGTATCTCTTCAACAGGTTTGTGGATTCTCAAAATGTTGTTTGTGGCTTTGACTGGTTTAGGATCAGTCCTCTGCATTATTTTGCTGTTTTATGCATTCGTGATCCGTCAGAGAGCTGGTGAGAACATTTTTCTTTTCCATCATACCTACAGGTTTGCTAGGATATACACAATACACCATTTTCAGTTTTTATGTTAAGTTAATTTTCATGTAGAGACACAATTTCAATCCAGAAATTACAGACTAAATAAAAAGTAAGTCGATGCCACTAATGCAAAAAGTATGTTTTTCTTTTTCTTAGCCAGAATTTTGCATCCCACAGATTGTAACTCACAAATCAGTAAATTAATTACAGAAACTTCTGATTTTAACTTTTCATGTAAAGAATTAGCTTCATCCTCTCCATCAACATGGCATGTTGATGACCAGAGAGCTTTGGACAAGATACTAAATCTCCTCCAGGCTGAAAATAGCAAAATAATCAGAAAAATATCTGGTGACCAAGTAACCACTGTTGGTAGGATTGTTCGCTAAACAGAAGAAATCATTAGTCTCCCTCTGCCTGGACCTTAATGCATGTTTCCTCATTATGGGGTAAAAAATGACGGATCAGGTCCAAACTAAACCAGAGGATCTGGTGGAACAATATTTAAAGACGACACAATGCCAAGTAATGAATTGAAGATATGTAGTCCACTGTTACAGGGCATGCACAGGTTGGTCTCTGATGCTGAGTGGGATCTACCAGATGTGGCAGCATCATGCTGTGGGACACATTTGCTCTGAAATTGTACAGGACAATTACAATCTATTTTCATTGGAAAAAGGGAAAAATAAGTGTTGTATGTCTCTAACTTAAGATGTTACATTTGCAGATAATGAGTATGTTTTCATATTTGTGTTCTTGTTTTACACTTTGTAGTTGACCAAAAGGACAGAAGAGAACCAGGAAAAGTGGTAATTTTCCAAATTATATATTATGCAAATGAAACATATATATATATATTTGAGAGTATTAGAAAATGGTCACACCAAAAATATCCTCTGTTCTGGTGTCCAAATACTTCAGTTTTAGACTCAGCTGTTCAAATAACATTTCCTGATTTTTGTTCTGGACTTCTATGTTTCAAATGTTTCCTCAGGCAACTCAATAAAACCCTCCAAAAACTAAATATATTAGCTGTAAAAATGGCAAAGCTTCTTAAAGTGCTGAGTAATGGCTGCGTTCCAATCAGCTGAGTTTACCTGTATGCTAGCTCGCCATAATTTTCCATTTCCATAAATACAGAACCAGATACTTTTTGTGTGTACAGTTTCCTCTTCATATATTTATTAACAATTTTATTTTCTTTCACTTATTAAAAAGGTACCTTCACATAATCTTGAACCTTACCTGATAACCCACATAGCTGATGCTTCTTGTGATGGTGAGATGATTTTTATACTTTTGTTTTTCCAAAAGTGGAATGTAAAGCATGTTTTTCTGCATCGTCCTCAGTAGTTATTGGCACTTCTGATAAATGTCTAAAAAAGCTCTTGTACTCTTAATAAGAGTACAAAAAAATCCCACACCGGTATATAGATGCTTTATTTGATTATAATATTTATAATCACATTACAAATATGATTACTGCAGTGATGTTTCAAGACTTTTTAAACATCCTACATAACCAGGGGAGCCAAAGTGGAGGGTGATTAACATTTTTATTTTATTGGTTTTGCTAAAGAATGCGACATAATTAAATCAAATGCAATATTTGCTATTGTGCTTTTTGCTTTGAACTGCCCAGTAATTAGTCTCCCTCTGCCTGGACCTTAATGCATGTTTCCTCATTATGGGGTAAAAAATGACGGATCAGGTCCGTCATTGTTCTTATATTTTTCTAAAATATAAGAACAAGTAAATTACAATCTATTTTCATTGGAAAAAGGGAAAAATAAGTGTTGTATGTCTCAGACTTAAGATGTTACATTTGCAGGTAATGAGTATGTTTTCATATTTGTGTTCTTGTTTTACACTTTGTAGTTGACCAAAAGGACAGAAGAGAACCAGGAAAAGTGGTAATTTTCCAAATTATATATTATACAAATGAAACATCTGTATATATATTTGAGAGTATTAGAAAATGGTCACACCAAAAATATCCTCTGTTCTGGTGTCCAAATACTTCAGTTTTAGACTCAGCTGTTCAAATAACATCATTCAAGATTTCCTGATTTTTGTTCTGGACTTCTATGTTTCAAATGTTTCCTCAGGCAACTCAATAAAACCCTCCAAAAACTAAATATATTAGCTAAACATGGCAAAGCTTCTTAAAGTGCTGAGTAATGGCTGCGTTCCAATCAGCTGAGTTTACCTGTATGCTAGCTCGCCATAATTTTCCATTTCCATAAATACAGAACCAGATACTTTTTGTGTGTACAGTTTCCTCTTCATATATTTATTATTAACAATTTTATTTTCTTTCACTTATTAAAAAGGTACCTTCACATAATCTTGAACCTTACCTGATAACCCACATAGCTGATGCTTCTTGTGATGGTGAGATGATTTTTATACTTTTGTTTTTCCAAAAGTGGAATGTAAAGCATGTAAAACAACTTCCTTAAAAATATTTATTTTTGCTACAGATCTGGAAGGGCAAACCATGCAAGAGACCAAAAGTGATGATGTAAGTCTGACTCAACAGATTATCTGCGATGCAGTTCGTCCTGAAGCTGTGGTTGATGCTTTTATTTTCTCCTTGCAGCCTGACGACCTTTACCACTCTTACTCCACCATCCCTGATTGGCCTGCGGGTCCAAACTAGATGTCGCATGATGATTTGTTGAAACAAAAGGTTTTTATTCTATCTATTATGGTGAATAAGAGAAAAACCTATTAAAACTTTTTCCTCTGAGGTCACACTTTTAAAGTTTATAATTTAGAGCTGATATTTTACCCTCCAAGCTTGCATTTTTTTTTCTTTTTTGGAGTTATATAATGGTTCATGCATTAATTGAAGTTAAATTTTCCTCCATCTTGTAATTCTTGTTCAACTCTAATTTTTTTGCTTAGTTTTCATATCTGCACCACCATGCTTGTTTTCCTTTCTCTGTTGAATCCGTTATAATTCAGCTTATTTTTGTCTTTTGAAAAATTAAACATAAACCTGGTGAGATGCACAAAGAGGAAGCAGCACAATGTGTAAAGAAGGAAAATATTTCTTTTGGTTTATTAATCTCTTTTCTTAGACACATGGTTCAGATTACATGGACGTTTCAACAAATTATGGCTGAATATATAAATGTAACATTCTTCAACACACTGCATCTTCATCATGCATATTAACTTCTCTCACTTTAATTGAAGAGAAACTGGCAGAACCGTTCAAATAACATTTTTTATTTACTGTCTTTTATAAATATTTTTTTGACAATAGATATTTTGTTAGAAAAGCAACTGAAATATTCAGGGAAATAAAACATTGCACATTAAATTATTTTCACTGATTTATAGCCAAAACGTGTCTTTTCCTTATTCTTTCCATAGCTCACAAAAGTGCATTTTACATTTCTTTATTTTTTCCTCATGACAATGAAACACACATAATATCTTCTTTTGCACAGTGGACTTGTTTAGACTTTGACAAAAGACAAAAAAAAAAAGTCCTGTTTCCATTTGCCGTTTCCCCCTCCTATTAATTCAGCAGACATTCAGAACAAGACAAACTTTCAGTGTAGTGATTTGCAATGAGCAGAGCAAACTCACCAAGCACACACTCTTCTAGTTCACATTATGTTGCGTTTTCTGCAGTAATGGATGTGAGCCTCAGAGCTACTGATAAAGACCTAATAGAATCTTAGTTGAGTAATGTCTGCTGCAGAGGTGAGCGAAGTCGTTTCTGATCTCTCATGTTCTCTAAGTGTTTCTAAGCGGCTTCTGGTGGAGTTAGCGTCAGACCTGCAGCTCACGGTCACCTGCTGACGGTCGCTGCAATCAGAGGCAGCAGATTTACAGCCAGGCAGCTGGAGAGGCGACTGGCTGAGCCGCACTCCATGGCATTTTCCTGCAGAAAACACACACTGCTGTAGTACCTCAGTACATTAACATAATGTTAAACAATTTGATGTGCTGGATCTTGCTTCAGAGGTTTCAATGATGCAAACAGTCTGAAATAAAGTAAGCCAGAACAAGATAAACAACATTTCATTGGATGTTTTTGTAATTTTTGTAATGGAGGAAAGAAATTGTATGTGCTTGTCTAATTTCAATAAACCTGGGAGGATCCCACCCTTATTGCTGCAATTACAGCTGCCAGTCTTTTGAGAGTATTTTTCTTACTTTCTTTAAGCTGAAATTTGTCATTGCTTCAAAGATAATTCTCAGTGAGTGGATGGAAAAAATCTGTGAAGGACAATTTAGGTTGCACTAAATTGATAATTTGATTTAGAGAAATTTAATCTTCTGACTTTTTGGGATGTTATTTCATTTCTGTGAATATTTTTAATCAAAAAAAGATTTAAGAAGAAAAAAAAGTTTTTTGTATAATAAGTGTTACAAACTTGTATTTCTATAAATTGAATGATAAGCCCTTATAGGAGCATCTAAATTGAACATTGTGTCTTCATTGTGCAAAATTCTCCGTCTCTTTTCTGTCCTGATGGACTAACTCCTCCTGCTCGTCACTCATTGATCCCAGATTCTCAGGAAACCGACCCAGATGTGAGAACAAGTCATGCATTTGATGCTCATGTTGCATCCATACTTCAGAAAGTTGACCTGATTGAGCAAAACCAACGTGATGACTGGATTCAACACATCAAAATTATCCTGAAACAGTAGGAAACACATTTTTGGCTGATGACCGGTGTTTCGAGTTTTCCAAATTTACTATGATGGTAATTTAATGGTAATTTGCTGCCAAATTACTTTGAATAAGAATCAAGTAAACATTTTGGTTTGTTTGTTTATCATGTCAATTTGTGGACAGGGACATTTCTCCTACCTCAGGGTGGAAAGGATGACATGACTCGGGCTTTTTCCTGTCCTTCTGCAGCTTTAGTCTGTCACACTTTAGTGACTCGTTGTGTTCAAAGGAGTCAAGGATAGAAATGACTGAACAGTTCATTAAAGCTCACATTTAGAGCTTCGAATAATTTATTAACTCTTATACAAATCCTATAACCGGCATTTAACAATGCTTAAAGCAGCAGGTCTATAAAGGATATACTTGATCTCGATGGGATCCATTGTTACAGGATCAACGTTGTTGCAGTCGCACTTGTTGTCAACTACAACCATGAACAGGTTGCTGCTGGGAATCTGCTGTATGACAAAAGAACTGCATCCAACACACAAACTAGAATTAAAATTGTTACAGTGAAAAGTTGAAATCATTTGAAGATTCAGTGACGAGCTTCTCGACGTGAGGCTAAATCGGTACCTAACACAACCGCCGCAGTCAATGTTGCCTGTTGTCTCTTTAATGGTGCGTTCGGAGACGAAGGCTGGGTATTCTGTGTCGCAGGGCACCATCATGGTTTTACCCTGAGGTCTCTGAGCTGTTCAGGAAACACACATTTAGGTCCACCACAAAGTTTGCACAAAAATAAAGGAGGTTTTTCTTTCTCTCGCTGTGGCTCGTTTTAACAGGCTACCTTTGACTGAGAGGTCGACGTTCCACCAGCTGTACAGGTTGAATTCTAGCAGGAAACTAAGAAAACAGCAGAAAATGTAAACATGTGTCCTTTGTGATCATTATAAAAAGTAAACTACGATGTATTTAAAAGTTATTACATGACAAGTTCTGTCAGGAGCCACTTAACCATTGAGAAAGGCTGAAAGAAAAGAAAAGGAGGAAGAAAATGTTTCATACTCGTCACAGTTCTGTGTTCGCCACTAACCATTGCAAAACAACGGTGCACAGACAGTGAAAACCGCCAACATACAAACATTTCTGGTATTTCTGAATATTTTGACCATAGGGAATAATACTGCAACAGTCTGCAGAGTTGTGGTCTTCTTCTATTTACAGGTTGGTGTTTCTCAAACACTCACATCTGATAAAGTGCGTGCGCTGTCGCTGCTCCCGGCGTACTCTCTGCAAAGCGCCTGGTAATCATACAGGTTGATTCTGCAGCACAAGCACAACAGCGCAGGTTGTAATGCAAATAATTAAGACATGCAGTGAAAACAGAGACAGACCTCTTAAAGGAGCCCATTTGGAGAAGTTTGCTCATGACAGCGCCCTCCACCTCTCCAAAGAAAAGCCCTGTCTGAGAGAGGAGGACGGTTACTTACATTACTGGAAATCTTACAGGAACAGCATAAAAAAATAACATCCTAAATAGTACCTGTGTAATAATTATCTTTCTACTAACTTAGCGTATTCAGACACTAAAATCTTTTGATTCTTCAGCTCAGGCTCAGTTAACTTGGAACAAGGAAATGTAAAAACTGCCATTTCTAATCCCTTAAATAGCGATTGAATATTGGTTGCTTTGCTTCTTATAACTTTCTTTCAACAATGGCTTTTTACTTGCTACTCTTGCATATGTTTGGACTAAAAAAAAAATTCCTTCACCTAAGCTGTGGATCTTTGCAGCTCATCCAGAGTTACTCTAAGCTACTCTGAATATTGACATTAAAGATGATTCTATAAATATCTCCATTATCTCTGCAGCATTCGTTGGTCTTCATGATGCTGTTTGTTCACTAATCCTAACTAACAAACCTTTGAGGTTTTCACACAACATCTGGGTTTAAACCGAGATTAAATGACACACAGCTGGACTCCATCTGCCAATTAGCTGATTTTATTTAAAAATGGTGCGAATTCTCAGATTTTTACTTTAAATAAATAATTCTTCTTCTTCAGAGTTGTTTAACTCATTGCGCTGACTTACGTCATCAAATCCCAAAGAAGTAGATTAAGGTTATAACACGACAAAGTTTGAAAATATTCCGGTGAGAGATTTTTCAAAATGTAAAATTTAACATCTTGTTGAAACTACTTTGTCTAACTAATTGAGCATATTGTTGGAATACATGTATGATTGAATAAAATTTATTTTTGTAAATTGCCTTGAGATTACATTCGTTGTGAATTGGTGATATTAAATAAACTTATTTAATATATTTAACATATTTTTTTATCTTAGGACTCATGCAGCTGTACATCTTTTATGACTTTCGAAACACAGAAATCTGATCCCATAAAACATTGTAACTCCATCTTTTCAGACTTATCTATCAGATAAGTTCAGAAAAGTTCATTGTATCTAGATAAACACTGATTATGATTTTAGTCATTGAAATTGTTCAGTAACTTGAGGGTCAATGTGTGAATGAAGAACATGGACTCTACCTGAGATTGTTCCTCTGTAACAAGAATGAAGCCATTGTTGTCAATGAGGTAGCAGTTAATGTCCTGTAAGGACAGAAAACAAGAAGGTTAAGTTAAAAACAAACCCTCAAACAGGAATAAAAGCAGTGATTTGGAAACTTTCTTACCTCACTGTCACAGCTAATGATACATTTTCCATCCAGAGCTGTGCACTGAGTAAAACACAATCAGAGTTTATTTTCATTCCTAATTAAAAATGTAATTATTTCTAAAATATTATGTCACAGAGGTTTCAGATCACCTGTCTGCAGGCAGTCCAGAACTTTCTCTGAAAATACTCGAGCTTCATTTGGATCCCCACAGCTGAAAACAGCATAACACTAAGCTCTGACTTGATAAACAGAGCTGGAGATAAATGTGATGTGGACGACTATTACCAGCGACAATTGGAGACTTTCTGTCATCGAGGAGCTGAATTGCTGTGCTGGCCAACACCACACTCTCAGAAGCTAGAAAAGAGCAGGGAAATTTATTAATGTTACCTTTTATGCCCACTAGGTGGCACCCTTTACCCGGCAGCTGCTGGGAGACAGTGGAGACAGTGGAGCTTCCTCAGATCCAACTTTTCTGTTCCTGAAATGAATGTCGTGACTGAAGATTTCAGTTTATGCATTCAGTCATTTAAAACAGAATGGAGGATGTAAAAGTTCTGCACAGAAATTCTGAGTCCTTCATATCCCCCGAACCGTGGACTGAACCAGGTCCATTAAAATGACTCATAGGTTATGAGGCGGATAAGATGAGCTGCACGTCTTGCTAGTAAAATTCACAGTCGAAATAAGGATTTTCCTATTAAAAGACTGATTTATTTTTTGCATCTCAATGAGTTAGAATACAAGTTGAAAGTTGGTTTATTCAGTAATTCAAAGAGAAAAATTGATACACAAGTTAGACTCAGCCTGGGCTCTTCCTGCATGGAGTTGGTGTGTTTTCCACATGCATGTGTGAAACAATTGCTTGATGGAGACGTGGATCCTGTTGAAGTTTACCCAATTGTTAACATTTGGTTGTGATGTTTGGTCATGACGTATGTAATGCGCCAGCTAAAGTGTGAACAAAGCTCTGCTATGAAAATGACCAGAAAATGTGTTTGCTGTAAACAACAATCCCCCAATGTGAAGAGAGAAGTGACAAACTGAATTAAAATGCATTAAAATGTCTGAAGTATTCCTCTTGCAAGCAACACAGACTGAATGACGATTCTAAGTCTAATTTAAGTTATTGTTCACAACTTCTCCTTCTGTTCACTGAGGATGAAATTCATCTTGAGCAATCAAACTCAATGGGAGAAATCCCAAACAGAGCAGTGAAGGGAGATGATAGTTGAGCAAAATTGCATATGGAGACAATGGCCATGCTGATAAAACACTAAATTTACCAAAATATTTTTGGTATTTTTAATACCAAAATTAAAAATAAATAAATCAGCCTGTGGCTCTGCTGAGATTGCTTTAACTTTTGTCGGTGTCACTCGGTGCCAAGTTCTGGTAAAAATTGAAATCAGTTTCTCAATAAAGCTTTCCAACAGTTTTAAGGAAGACTTAAAAGTGCAGTGGACCAACACAAACACGTATCAGTACTGACTTTGGAGACTTCTCACTGAAGACAAGCAGCAGACACTGGGGCCTTCATTTGCAAGCTATTTGAAAATTTACTGTCACATGAAAAAAATGGTTCCAATCTGCTGGGATACACCTGAAAATTCAGCAGCAAAATAAAAATAATTTAGAAAATAACGCTCACATTATGTAGTTTTCCAGGGATTCAGAGAGCTGACAATTGACTTTTCTTAGAGTCCATAGTGTAATCACAGCGTCAGTGCAGAGTACCTGTGCTGAAGGGGATGGAGTAAACAAATGTGCCTGGGACCTGCTCTGCCGCTCTCTTGTACCACAGGGGGAAATGATCAGCATTAAACACACCCTCCTCGTCCTCCGCTGTCAGGAAATTTCTGTGCAGCCACAGAGACACACAGAGAATGAAACAGAGGTGAGAAGACAATGAATAGGTTCACCACCTCGCTGCATGTTGCAAGTAATGATTAGAGAGATGTTGGGCTGCAGCACTCACTGAGCAGTCGGTACAAACAGGTTGGTTCTGGACAGACCAGTTCGAGTGCCCAGGAATGCAATCTCCACCCCTTTGTCTGGGTTCCTGCAGGGGGGGTGCAAAGGAGACGGGAACCAAATAAACTTATCTTTATTTGCAAGCTGTGCCACACACACAGTGGCTTGCAAAAGTATTGAACTTTACAACCACAAAGATGAATATATTTAAGTGGAAATTAATTTAAAAGACCAACACAAAGTGGCATTCAACTGTGAAGGAGAAAGAAAATGATACATGTTAAATTTCTTTGAGACAGACATCATGTCATTATCAAAGTAAGATATTAACTTATTTTAAAACTATTTTGAAAGACTTTTGTGTTATTAATCTGGAATTGTTTTCTTCTTTCACCTCTCCAACAGGAAATACATCATTTTTACCGATGGAAGTTTGTATTTTTCTAAAATGTACTTGAGTAATTATTTTTATCAGATCCTCCTGGACCCTCATGTCCAAATAAACAACGCATTCATAGAAGTTTAGGTAAAATTGTGCATTTTCTGTATGTTGTAGGTTATAAATGTTGTATTGCAAGAAATCTTTTTACAACATCCTGTAAAAAAATTGTTTTTCATCAGTGTTGCTGATGTTGTTCAGAAAATAAGACAAAATCCTTTGCAGGATAATTTTATATAAACATAACATTTAAAACCGATAATAATATAATCCTGACATAAAGGATCATGATTTATGTATGAAGGGGTTAAAATTGTTAAAACAGACACAGAAAGCCAGATTCAGATACGATTTGAACTCTGATCATGTTGAATGAGCTGTTAATGAAATGAGAAACACAACAAGAATCAAAACTGATTCTGACTGCAGTTGGGGGAGAAGTAGAGGAAATGTTTCCTAATGTCCTTACTCTGATTTGTTGAGAGCCAGGCTGTTCCAGTAGCTCTTCAGTGGAGCCGTGACGACGGCGTCGAACAGCACTTCCTGTATCAACTCTCTGTCACCTGAATGATGCAGCACAAGTTACCTTACAAGCCACAACAACCAGTTTAGGTGCAACTCTCTTACATTTGAGGTGTGGCCTGCGGCCAGTCATGAAGAGCTTTATGGCTTGAATCTGGGTCAGGTGGCGGTGCTCGTGCTTCTCCTCCGTGTTGCAGTAGGTCCTGCGTCCAGCCCAAACAAATCAGAACCCAATCCACATAATGCCAAATGATGTAACCTAAATAACGCATGAGCGACCACCTTTACAAGCCTTGCCTCACCATTCATCTGCCAGGGCGACATCTGGCTGTTCCAGATCACGGAGCCCTGAAAAACGACAGTCAGTAACGCTCCAGCAATGCCGCTCCACATTGACTCAGGCACTGATTGAGTTCACATGAGCAAAAGGTTTTCTGGTGACACAGAAATCTGAGTTCTGCGCCATGAAAGCATATTGCTCGTCTGTCTTTGTTGACGTCATATTGTGTGAGATGGACTTGGATTAAAGTACCTGCATCCATCGATACATTCCCTCTGAAGAAATACTTTCCGTGACCTCTTGAAAGAGCAACTCCAACACTGGAACCACAAACGCAAAGGAGAGTAAAAGTTAAGTTATTCCTTCAGTGGGCTGCAGACTTTAAAGAAGAATGTATAAAGGTTTAGAAATAATGTTTTTCTCAGCTTCTGGTATTCAATCAAAGTAACTTTTCCTGTTGTGTGTCAGTTAGAATTGCCATAATTATCATTACAGTATTTACAAGAAGTGGAAGGCCACCAAAAATCTTTAAGCCACTTCATGCATTAAAAAAAAAAGAAATTTTTTTCTGGCATTTAGCAAATACAATTTTTCTAATCCCAAAGGACATAAAACAGAGAGTGTTTAATCAGAGTTTTTGTCAAAAAAGTGAGGAAAAAAAGACGTGTCTTTTTCTGCAACAAAAGTCAATTTATTATTTAATACATCAAACAAAATGTAACTATCAATTGATCAAACATCCTGATCGACGAGCTAAATGCAAAGAAAAAATGAATTTTTATTTCTAATTCCTTAAATTCATCAAAACTAAGAATTCCCACAAATTATTGTCTGTGAATGCATCATCCAAAAGGCAAACAAATTGTTGCGGTTATTAAAGTCTGATAATTAGACCAAGCTATGATATTTCAATTACAGTTTAACCAATGCAGCACTTTTTTTCCTCTTCTACATTATGTGTTGCGTTCCGAACTTAAAAATGGAGCTGAATTAAAAGCTCTGAATCAGTATTGACCAGTTAAATGCTGAGGTTTGATCTCTAGAGGGAATTAAAGGTTTTAAGTCACCTGAATGGCGTTCCTTTGATGTCGGTGTAGTAGTAGTCGTTGTGCATCTTGAGAACACGCCTCTGAAATAAAGTTTGTTTATTCCTAAGAGATTAAAGATGATGACCGTCTGCTGATTTACACAAAACAGTCTTATCTGCAGCCTCACCCCTCGGTCCACGGTTCTCTTCACATCCATAGAGAAAGTCCCCGTCCTCCTGTTTACCATGGCGTTACGTAGCTGAGTGATGAAACAGGGCGAAGCTCGGTCAGTGATCTAGCAGTTTGTCTGCTCGAGATTTCTGTGCAAATTTGCTGTGAAAACTATGCTTGGAAATAACCAGACTGTTCTCAGGATCATTTAGCCTGATGGAAGCTCTCGGTAAGATTGGGAGAAAAAATATTAAAAAGTAATGTTGCACGTCCGAACAGATTTAGTCTGAATTGCATTTGGTTAGGAGAAAGTCAACTTTGCTCCTTTTGTAATAAGGTTTTGCACGTACGATGTCGTCCTTGTCTTCCCACTCAACCTCAGAGAGATCCACGCTGCTGTAGTAAGGCTTCCTCCTCCTCTGTCCCTCCTGATACTGCACAAAGTAAAACAAGAAGCACAGATTAATAATCTCATCCCTGCAATCCTGCTTTATTTTACTGACAAAGCTCACACACAGAAGCTAATCTAGTCTGAAATAATGTGCTCCATGTTTTCATAATGCATAAATTCAAAGCTTTTTCACTTAAGTCTGTCTTTTTGTCATGTAATGAATCCTCATCCTCATCCTTATTTATCAAGCACTGTTAAGGCGCTTTTGCAGAGTAATTATTTAACAAATCATCTGTGAAATTAACACTGTCAGGTGAATTAAAATTAATGAATATGATTGATAGAAACTCCATGCTCAAACAAGAACACGTCAAGCTCTGCCTCTGCCCCGATTCACATGAAACGTCAACGACTACGACAGGCACAAAGAGACACAAAGAACCAGCACAGACTGACACACACAGTCGCACAGAGAGCTGTAGCACTAACACTGGCGTACACAGATCCACCAGCACAGCCAAAGCTCCTTGAGGAACCAGAGGTCCCAGAGCGAGGGGCCGTGGTTTCTGCCAGCAAGTGTTAAGTTACCTCTGGGAAATCTCAGGCCAGCCAGCCTTATGAGTGGCCTTTATCCCTGCATGCATACATCAAAGGAAAAGGTGGGATTACAGACTATACAAGCTCATGTAGCCTCTCAGCCAGATATCACATTAGACTCTGTGTGCCCTTAAGGATATTTTTGATGATGTGCACAAAACCAAAGGAAAAGAGAGGGTAAAGTAAAGGAATGCTGCAAGACTGAGGCAGTCAAAACGCAGAGAAGCTCAGTTACCAAAGGCCTGAGGTCCGGATGCGTCAGGATGTAGCCATTATTTGTGATTGCAAAAGCATATCCATGGATCCCTAACTGCAGGGAGAAGAGGAGTGTCAGACAGGGTTGAAGAAGACATAAAAACAGTGATCTAGCCGAGGAAAGCTGATTGTACCATATGTTTTGGGATGAGCTTCATCAGCTCCTGCAGAGGGATGTCTGTGCCAGCGACTCCCAGCAGAATACCCTGGTTCTTCTGCATGAGAAGTTGCAACACACCATTAAGAGGCTATCACACAACAAGAACTGGGAAACATGCACTGCCAGAGTAAAATGGAGTCAGACCTTCTATTGCTTTCTTCAACGTATCAGTGATTATGTTTTTATGAGGTTCTAAAATCATTTTTTTAAGTGGTAGTCGGATAGGGACCACTTATGCTAAGTGGCGCAACAAAACCAAAAGCTTCAACACAAATAAATAATAATGAAAATGTGCACTCCTTGAAGCACAAAAAAGGATAATTAAAAAGTGTAAAAAAAACCCCCACCAATATCCTTGTTTGTTAAGTAGGTAGAGTAAATTATTATTCTTCATATGCATGGATGGGTCAGTTTAAACTTTCTGAAAGAGTGGACTTCTTTAGTTCTTCTTTCCTGTTGTCCTGCATCATTTGTGAAATGTTTTGCTGGAGCTTCACATTTAAGGAAAGAACAATAGAAAAAAATACTTTGACACAATAATAACCGTCCCATCTGTTCCTCACAATCTGTCTTTATGTTTTTCAGTCACTTTCAAGAGTCAATGTGAATGGTCTGGCATCTGAAAAAGCAACAAAGTCTGAATAAAGTCTTTTCGTGAGCAGGGAAATACTGCGCTTGGAGAACTTCCCGTGTTGTTAAGTCGGTTTATCTGACCTCCGGTTTGAACCTCTATGCGAAATATTTACTCACCGTTTCATTCTTTGTGCTGAAGACCGGCATCGCTACTGTCGTCGTCAGAGCTGGACCTGATTTACCGCGAAGCTGAAACAAATAACAAGCAAAACTTAATTAGCTCGTAATTTTAATAACTAAAAAGTGTTAGAAATTAAATCAGATTAAATAATTTTTTAACATGTACCTGTTCATGTAAGGGTAATTATTTATTCAGTCATTCAACAATGAAAAGCTGGTTTAAATGTGTTACCTGAGTTGTTAATCTTAAGAAAACTTATAATACATTCACAATATGCAAAATCAATCCAAATATATTAATGAATAAATAAATATAAACACAAAGAGGAACTCAAAGTGCAAAAATGATGCTTGCTTTTTTGTACAAGTGATGTAACAATTTCTATTTTTTTTACTTTGTGTAAATCTGCTTTAAAACAAATATACTTTCAAAAATAAATTCAGAATGCTAGAGCAACATATTTTAATACAAACAAGTGTCAAAATTCAGAAAATGTAATTTACTGCAACATTGTAAACTCAAATTTGAAAACTAGACTTTGTTTGGTAGCAAAACCAGCAATAAAAAATAAATGTTAATTTATTTCAGAATATTGCAACTTCAAGTCGTCAAAAGAGATGAAGATTAAAATAATTAAGCAAATGTTCACAGTTGGATGAGGTTTGTTATGTCTCCCCCGCATGAGTCAAGACAATCAGCTTCATGTTCATATAGGTGTGTGTGTGTGTGTGTGTGTGTGTGTGTGTGCGTGTGCGTGTGTGTGTGTGCTGCAGACTGTTTGTGCATAAACATGAAGAAAAACCCCTGTAAGCTGCTACAAGTTGACAAAATGAAGAATGGAGGGTCCTTAAACTCATCATTGCAGACAATGGTGGACAAATCCCAGCTGCTTAGTCTCCCTAAACTGTGTCCACACAAACATGCACACGGTAAACCTATGGATGCCAAACAATCTGCACACCATCCCTCCCTTCCTCCCCTCCTCTTCCTCCTCTCGGGCTCTCCTCCAATGTCAGTTTTATTATGGGCTTTAGGAGATAAAGTGCAATGATCCACAGAATGATGAATGGTGTGTCTGAGGTTGAGATACAGGAGCACACACTCCAGAGGACAATCTCCCAACCATTTGTGTGTGTGTGTGTGATTTCATGTGTATTTTACTGGGTACATTGTCTCCTAACTGGAAGGAAGAACAATAAAGGCCTCTGTGCTGGAAGCGCATCTCCGCACTTTAAATTTTGTGGGAAAATATTGAAGCAAGAAGATTATATTTAACCTCTAAAATCATATTTGCTGAATGTGAGAGGAAAACATTGTTCCCCTCCATGTCTCCATTTGTCAGTTTAGCTTTTTTTAACAAAAATTTAAAATTTCCATTAAGATACTTTCCTCTATAGCATGAGAAAGCTGACGGAGAAGAAAAGACACAAAGAATGAAATTGTTAGTGAGTTAAAGTAAAGTACATGTCTGTGCGTTGAATGTGTGGATGCAGACGTAAAAGGAAGGGGGAATCCATGCAGATTAATGGAGCTCATAATTAGGAATCATTATAGAAGCATAATGAATAATGATGAGAGAACAGATCCACACATGGGCTCTCCTCACTGTAAGCCGCCTCTAATAGCATGCAACCCAAGATAACATCACCACAAAAGATGAGCTAAAGCTTATCGGGAAAAATGTAAATTCCTGGATGTTTTTCATGCCTGCAGTGACACCAGATTACCAATGTAAATAGAAGATATATCCTGACAAGGAAGATGGGACTGCAGTTAATGCAGTGTGACATACTTACAGCACTGTCCGCGTACGCTTCAGTCCACACCGTATCGTGTTCATGATCGATAACCTTTGGACGGCTCATGACGTGAAGATACCTCATCACGTTCTCCTGGACATCGGCTAGAGTGGAGATCTGACTAAAATACCCTGAAATAAAACAGAAACTAAAGTAAAAAAATAAATAAATAAAAGATGCCAAACAAAGTGGTGCTGCTCAACATCAACATGGTTTTTAACACATCAGACATAAGAAGAATGTCTGATTTACTGCATGAAACAGGATCCAAGATGTAAATGTTCCCCTAAAACAGTCTAATGGGAAACATGAGGAGAGGTTGAGAACGGCTGAGCTAATAGGACTTCCTGATGCACACTGGTAAACAGGCGATGGTTATTATAAATGGACCAAGCCAAATAACAAAACAAAAGCAAAGACGTGCAGAAACCTCAGAGACTGAAGTTGAAAAATGTGAGTGTAGCGTTTTTACATGCAGCCAATTTTGAATCCACAAGAAAAAGATGAAACAAAATTCCACCTTAATGAACCTAAGAATGCCATTTTTTAATTCAACAAATCTTTCACATGATTTTAATCACTGTTCAGTTCAGGGTTGATAAGTCTGCATTTTGCCATTTTCATATAAAATATATGAATAAGTATTTTTTTGCATGTACAGATTGAAGAAATAATAAAAAAAGTGCTTCATTAATCTCAAATGGTGTGTGTAGACCAGTGCAGTAAATCAGTTTCAGATTTTGAACTAAATAAATAAATAATACTGAAAACATCCTGGATTTTTGCTCCAAATCAAAACTTTATAGTAATTAACCAGATGCTGTTTTCTCAAATTTTCTTTTTTAGCAGGAATCCTTTGCCCACTGCCTGAACATTCAAACAAGCAAGAGAAAACCTGTTGCACTGACAGCTACAGAGAATTTTTACATGTAAGAATGTTTGTACCACCCTCTATCAGATGGAGCCCTGGGTGGAGAGCCATAATGGCTTTTTCATAAACTGCCACTGTAGCAGAGAGCTGAATGGAAATGCACTTTTCCTCAGATTTGTGGGGTGATTTTTGCACGTTGTTGCTGTCCTGAGCCCTGTCACTGCAGCTGTTGCAGGTTCCCAGCGTTTCAGATTTGAGCAGCAGCTCCTGACAATGTTTCACATCGGACATGTGAGGTTATTTCACAGAGGGGGGTCCTTCAGAGGAGAGGGGGTTTGCTGCTTGTCATTCTACAATTCCTCAGTGATCCGTTTTCCTGCCTGCGACTCTCCCATTCAGGGAGCACTCATCCGAAGCGCTGACACGTGGCAGCCATCAGCAGAGAGCAGCCGAGAGGTAGACAGTGACAGGAAGAGGGATTAGAGCAGATTGAACTCTGACCCCGCCCCCCACTTCAAGTGACACTTCATTGCCTCTTGGCAGACGGTATCTGAGCCACACCATGCAGACGCGCACACACACGCGATGGATATAAAACGCCAAAGCGCCAAAGCTGATATCTTCAGGCTATCATATTCATGCAGACAAAGCAAACAGCACTTTAAAAGTGTTCATCAAAACGTCTCCAACCTTTGTTGGCACAAGCCATCCATTTCAGGTTATCTGCAAATGCAGACTCTCGCCCAATCAGGTAGGGGAATATGCGCACCTGTGCAAAGAACACAGACATGATAACACATCAGAGATTACAAGATAGAAAATATATGGTCTTATTTTGCGATTTAACTGCTCTCAAAGTTTCTTTTCTCAAGTCACTTTGTGTTTCCTGTCCTTTTGTTTTCAATCCCTGCTGCAGTTAAATCAATTAATGTTCCTCTTGCCGGGGTCTTTGGGATGAGGGCAGGAGCGACTGTCCCTTTGGAGAACACTGTGTGACACACTGCCAGGCCTGCACGGCTCATCGGCTCCAGATGCTTTGCTAAGCATAAAGCACAGAAAACACTGGATCGCTGCCATGCAGGATCCCCGAGGGCGCATGGACCAGGTGGGGGATGGGGTGCCAAACCCTGCCAACACACATACGCTTGAAAGGCCTGAACAAAGGCCCCGAGCTGTTGCTATTGTTGTTCTATGATTTAATTTCAATTGCCTCTAGATTACACAAACATAACCGGACAAAGAATTTCAGAACCAGCGCTGAGTCCAGGAAGAGGTGCAGCAGCAGCTCTGCAGTGGAGCACAGAGCTCCTGATGGAGCACTTATGCACGCACTGCCCTTGAAAGTTGTTAATTTGCCATGTTTTATTCCTCGTGAGGGAAAAATGAGTTGTAATGCATCAACATATTGGAAAGAAAAAAAATCACACTGACATGGATTTTACATTACTGAGTTGTAATGAAGTAAGAAACCAATTCCTCACTACATCAGACAGGAGCTGGGGCTGGCGTAAAGTATTAAAATGTACATTTATTACTGATGCAAGAAAACAGCAGAACAAGCAGAAAGGTCAGAAGAAAAAAAATGTGTGAGGAGAGTTTCAAATGGAAAGAAAGAAAAAACACGAGGTCAGGGCTTACTTTTCTGTCTGGCCAGTTGTACTTCTCAAAAACATCGTCATACATTTGCGTTGCTCCGTCCGTCACAAGCATGATTGCCTGGCTGCACAGGCTGCCACGTCCTGTCTGATTAAACTATAGACGCAGGAAAAAACAAACAGAAAACAGACGTACCGCATGTTTATTTTTGTTTATGGACAAACGTGTCTATGACGTCCGCAGATGTCAGTCAGCAGGGGAGACTTTGTGTTGAAGTAATTCTGAGTAATGCGGCGTGTTTCATTCTGATTCCAGAAGATGTAGTGCCGTAATTAACTGGTTTATTGACCTGCAGTGATGTGAATATGGAGACAAAGGGATCCACAGTGACACAATCACAGGACAAATCCTGCTGAGCTCATCTGCTGCTAAATCAGCTTAGAGATCAGATTCAAATCCTCCATGCACATAAACAAAAAGTAAACAAGCAATGCAAGATCACCACACTTACAGCTTAATTTATCTGGTTATTTTCATCCATTACCTGTTTAACCTGGACAGACAGACAGACATAGAAATTTAATGCTTTTGACAAAAATTACAAGATTTCCTGATTGTTCGACTACTGCACAACTCCTTTCATAGAAAAGTGTTTACACAAATAGTTTTGATCTGTTTGTCACATTGAAATGCTTCATTTCATCAGACAGATTTTACTGTCAGACAAAAGTAACTCGAGTGAATCATGAATAAACTGTAAGTTACGTTTCTATGGTTCAGTTTCACTGAATGCTTCCTGATCTGTAGCGTCAGGGACTCATTTAAACATGAAGCATTCATTTACTGGTCAAGAGAAATTTAAAAACATAAGGAGAAATAACAGTTTTCATATTTTTAAGACTGAAAAAGCGATGCAGTGTCTGATGAAACATTGAAGCACAATTCAAAGCCAAATGCTAAAAGTGACCAAAATGGCAAGATGTGTATGCCTGACTGTGATTATAGTTAATGAAACCAAACATGGCAACGTTTGCTTATAAAGATAATTCAAGATAATTTGGGAATTCTTCTGAATTTTGCTTAACATTCCAGATCTCACTTCACAGATCTGTAAATTATGATGTGGGCTTGATTTAAATAAAACCTTCCTTTCTTCAACTAAGACCATGTCAACAGATTGTTTTCCTGTCTCTTTCTCACTTTACCAGTCTGAAGATGGCTACACCCTCATCGTCTATTTCTAAGACTTTGGGACTTCCAGAAAAAGTAAAGACACAAAACGGTAAGAACTTTTATAATGTCATCTATTAACCATAAAAACAACAACAACAACAACAACAACAAAAATCAAGCTAAATGCACACAACTCACTGTTTTACTCATAAATTGAGTATCTTGATATCTGTTATAGTTCTGTGTTTCTGGAAAATCTAACATAAATTTGAAATTACATTGACTTCTGACTTTTTACTGTGAATTCCCTGAAAGCTTCTCAATACCAAAGCTGAAAGTTGTAACTTCAGACAAACCAGCAAAGAAACCAGCAAAACACATGACAATCTGAGCAGATTGTACCTCTGCCACAGTAAGTAAAGTTTTCATATTAAACATTTTAAAGAAATCATCAATTTCCCTCTGCAGAGAAATTAAACCATTAAAAGTGAAATCTACACTTTATAGAAACATCAAGCCCAGTTAAGAATAACTAAATTAAACACACATTTGGCTCATATTGTGCTTTTTTATGCTCAAATGAACCTTAACAGTGTGACAGTGGATCATATTAAACATCTTAAGGAACTGAAGCAGCTCAGTAATTTGATTTACTCTGAGATTTGACATGATTAGATGTCTGAGATAAAGACGGATGAAAATGTAGCACTGCTGACTGAATGACTCTCATGCTGCTGAGGAGATAATTGGCCGACAACAAAGTGTCAACAGCTGCACAGATGAAGACACTCTATGGTCTTTTATCTGAGTATTTAGTTTGTAGTTCATTTGTCAACTCTAGATTATTAAGAATACATATGCAACTCTTTAAAATCAACTTTCAACAAATTAAATTCTGAAAAGTGTGGCAGGCCTTTGATTTATTTAGACATTTATTCGCCTAAATAAAATCAAGCTCAAACAGCTGGATTAAAGAACAATATCTATATATAAATATCTGCTGATGATGAGTAATTCTGTTGATATGCATTGTGACGTTTCACATTTACACACTAATTTAAGGGATATGAATACTTTCACAGGCCATCATTTTCCTGGTATTGATCATATATTATTATTAAAATCTGATCATCCCAAAACAAGGCTTCTGTTTTTGATTTTTTTTAAAACAAAAATCACAACAACCAAATGTGGTGGCAAAACGTTTTTATCAAGAACTTGAGGCTTTATGTTGATATGAACAGTTTGTAATCTGCATCGCTGTGATACGTTCACCAAACTCTATAAGTGCTCCTTGATTCAACAAATTTTTGTTCGATTTAGTCTGCAGAGTTAATACAACGGGTATCAGTGCAGCTGTGAGCTTTAGCAGCAAGCTACAGAGTAGCCGATTACCATATTCACTGCAGAGCTTTAATTAATCTGACAAACGCAGAGGTAAAAGCTGTGCTCCCTCAGCTCCGGCGGCCCCGGCCACAGCTCATCTGAAAACAGGGAGATAAACGAAACGCGGTCTGGCTCCTGGCTTTATCTCCTCCGTGTTCTAATCAGCTGCAATATTAATCATTGACATTAATTAGAGCCATTAATCACTCTTCAGAATAGATGTGTCCGTGTTTGCAGAGTGGAACGAGGGATTGAAATGGAGACACACCTCCCGTTGAAACGCTCGGATATATTTTACTGGAATGTGTTGCTATTTATAATTCAGAAGTGAATGCTGTCATTGTAACAAATGCAAATGCTAAAAGTTTTACCGCTGTTTTAACCATGGGAGTCCTTTAATCAAAAGGAAACTGAATCCATTTGTTGTAGTGATTCAGTCCTTGTTTTTATGTCAAATTAGTATGAATAATAATCCCACAAAGTCAGTCAACAAAAAACAAATACGTCCGTTTGTCATGCGCTGTGCAAGCACAGTTTAAACAGGACGGATAAATGTTTGAACAGCATCTGCATTGAACTGACGGTCAGAGGTTAATGCAGCAAAACTCACATCATTCAGGATTGTGAAGGCCTCGGTCAGCGCTTCGCCCAGCAGCCCGATCCCTTTGGCAAACAGCTTATCCAGATGTTCACGGAAATGCTGACAGATAAAATCAATAATTTTATAATCCCACAAAACTTTCCCAGTGGCAGGAGTTCGATCGTTTAGGAACTCACGTCTTTGTTGGTTGTGTCGGCTCGGACCAACGTGCCATTCAAACAAGGCTCCACATAGTGGATCTCCTGATTATACTGTGGATGAAGAAGAGCAAACAAGCAGTCACATACGGTTATACTTTATCTTGCAAAAGCATCTAACGTTTGCCAGTTTTCCCTTATTATATCCTCACACTATAAACCACTTCACTTGGTTCTGATATGATAGTAATGTGACAGAATGTAAAAAAGTTAAGTGTGAGAATATCTGTACAAAAACCTTTTTTCCCCCCCCATAACAACCAAGTAGAGAAAAAGAGGATAAATCAGTAAACATACAGCAATAATGTTGAAGAAGTCATTATCTCCCAGTGTGTCTAAAATGGAGGAAACTGTTTGTCTGGCGATCGTCAGCCTCAGACCCTTCATGCTCCCGCTAACATCCACGAGGATCACCACATCCTTAGGAGACGTGGCTGCCTGGATGTACCTGCAGCGTGAAGTTCAATTAAATACCTCAACACGACGACACAGCAATGACAGAACAAGTCAGATTTACATCATTTCTCCTGCATTCAGTTGGAAATTGAACATTTTAACACGCGAACACTTACCACTTCCGGTTTCTGCAGTCGAAGCTGATTGACTGGTCTGGATTCCACTTTACTCCTGCGGGACAAATTATGGGTTCAATTTACAGGAATTAAAAAAAAAAAAAAAGTGGATGTTTTTTTACAATGAGGAAAACAAAGGCTGAGAATAAAACATTGATCATTAAAAATAATCTTTTTAATGTTTAACTATTGGTCAAATTACATGATGAATCTTATATTTAAACTTTACATCATAAAGCGACTGTATTTGCTAAACACCTAAGAAAATATGGGCATAACAACAATAATTATTCTGTGTTCACTTTAAGCAAACAGCTTGTAGAACAGATTGGTAAATGTGTTATTTGTTGATAATCCAGGGAGATTAGAAGTGTCAAACACCGATTCAGCTGCATAAATCTGATCCGTCCATGTCTACTGTCTACTTTTGGTGTTTTATATTGCTTATTAAAATTTTGTATCAAATGTACCTAAACGTATAGAAATATTGATTGAAATTATTGTCTTCACCTGCATGAAACTGATTATTGATCTTGAGAAATTGTGGCACAATAAACTTGAAAACAAGATGACAGCTGGATCATTTTAATGCTTGAAAAACAATGTGTGCAAAGCAAAGACTTTTCCCCTTGATTCATTTTTATTTATATAATGCACTTGTCTAACATTGCCTGAATCTTTTTCTGTGGAATCACATCAGCACCTTTTCTGGATTAGGAAACAGAGGGCTGTTCCCTCCGTGGCTGCAGACCAACACTGGCAAATTCAGATTAATGGCATTCTGTTTAAATGCATCCTCTCTGATGGTCTGTAAAATTACAACATTAGCCAAATTACCCCTTTAGAAAGCCTAAATCATTTGTTCTGATCAGTTTTTTTCCTTTTTACTGCAGTGACAGCTCCCATGAGACAAAGCTTTCTTTTCTTTCTCTTTTTCAGTCCCACACACAAACACAAAAGGCTGATCTTTATAAGGATGTTGCTCAGAGATCATTCTGGACAAAAGGGTTACTTGATCAGTAACTCCAAAGTTTTAAAGTCCAACTAAAAACCAAACAATTAAGATTTTCTCTGTTAGGTTCAGACTTCTGTTTAAGGCTTATTATCACAACATAAAATCTACTTTATGCCTTTGAAACAAAATTGATAAGACGCCTTTTAGTTCAGAAAAAGTTCACTTTACATCTCAGGGGATTTGACAGACCTATTCCCAGGAATATTTTTTTTTATTAATTTATCATTTCTTGATGAAAAGATTTACTAAAACTTTCAAAAAAGGAAAGCTGCACAATTTCAAAGTGTTCTTATAAGATAGTCTTCAGTAGCAATTGTTACGAAAAGCCTGAACTTGAATGAGAAGAGCAGGAGTGGCAGCTCTCACCAGGATACTGTCTGAAGAAACCTTTGGCACTTCCAAAGTACTGCCAGATGAGCGTTGGATCTCTTTCAAAGTTTTCTACAAACACCTTGTTCAAAGCCTCCGACCAGTAAACCCCATTCATGATATCTGGATCTGGAAACGACAGAGGCAAAGAAAAGGACAAGTGAATTAAATGGCGATAATGGTAGCCATCTTGGTCGCCATTAGTGCCTGCGTGATTGACCTTTGTCCCTTATTGACGCCCTCTGAAGCCGACACAATGGCTGCATGTGAATCATCCCCTCCCTTCCTGCTGCTGGACGAGCCTCTCTTTGTGCAGAGAGCAGAGAGTTATTGGGAGTCTATTTGGACCGAACAAAAGCCACCCAGGATATGTGACAACAAGAAGCAGCCGAGCAGCTATCCGTATGAACATCTTAACAGCAGGCTGTGCCTTTTATGTCTGGGCTGCTATCGATCGCCCGACTTCACTTCCCACAGCTTGTGACACTGATACAGCCCCGGCTACCATTCCTCACTTTCATCACTCACTTATCCCGCTCCATCTCTCCTCCCTCTTCATCAGCCCCCTGTATTGTAGGTAAATAACTCTGAGTCCTGCATCTGTGGCTCGCTCCAGGAGTCCTCACCTTTATTGTACATGTTGGTGGGCACCTGCACCACACTGAGGCTCAGGTTGACTGAAAGGTTGTTGAAATGGTCGTTGGGCTCCAGGATGAACTCTCCACCCAGCTCCACGGGTTTCTTGTCTTCGCCCACCTCGTTGATCAGCACAGCGTTGAAGTACTCAAACTAAAATGCAAAAAGGGAAAACGTGTGATGTAAGATGGGAGTCAAACTCATTTTCGTTTTGGGCCAAATCAAGATCTTGAATGTTCTTAAAGGGCCGGTTGAGCCAGAATTGTTTGATAAAACCTGTAAAACTTTCAAAATATTAACAAATAGCTGTCCTTGCAGTCTAAGTAGTTCCTAAAATTAAACACCTTGTCATATCGTTCCTCCAGAATTTTGTTTTTTTGGGGGGGATTTTTCTGTGTGCAGTTTTTACCACTGAGTTTCCTCTGGTGGCTAAAGTTCACCACCATCATCTAGAAACACTTATGTTTGGTAAACTGGAGTTTCCAAATCACCCTGAGATATTAGTGCGTGGCTAGTTGCTGGACTCTTATCTCTGCGTTGTTGTCTTTGTGATGGATTGGTGACCGCTCATCTGGCGTAGCGATCCGTTGAGTGCTGGAGATCAAGACCCTGCACCAGATTAGGCAGGCATAGAAAATGGATGGATCTTCATTCCTATGAGCTGACTGACCTTTCCTATTTATCTTTGTGCCAATTTAAACAAATGCCGCAAAAAAAGCACGAATAAACATGAGATGTTACCACTTGCAGTAAATCATCACAGAAAGTTGCTGAACAGTGTCAGAATCAAGAACGTCAGAATTGTCCAGACAAAAACACGTCTTAGACTTTGAAAACTGTAAGAAAAATAATTACTGAACAGATACTTTTGTCAGATGAGCGTTTCTGAGAGGCAGAACAAACAAAATAGTACTCAGCACTGCCAGTCAAGCATAATGCAGGTGCATTACAGTCTCAGGGAGTTTTTATAGGAGGAAATTGCCACTGCGGGTTGCACCGTGATGAAGGAGAGCTATCACAAAGTTATGGACTGTCACACCGAACCCTGTAGACAGCACTTTATTTTACTGGGAAACAATTTTATCCAACAAGATAATCCAAAACCTGATGCAAACCTTCAAAATGTCTCAAAAAGAGGTAGCAGTCATCCAGAAATCTAAATGGTGTGAAGAGAGACAGCATAAAGACAATCCATTTTGAGAGAAATGCTCCAGGAATTTCGTTTTAAAAACTGACTAAGATTTGCATTTTCAAAAGAGTTAAAATCTTTCCACTTTACAAGCATGCTCTACTCCATGTTGGTCATTTAATATAGGAAGAAAATGTGTGTGTGTGATATAACAAATTGTGGAAATTAATCTAAACGTTGGAGGTATGAATACTTTTGCAAGACGGATTGTGTGAGATGGAAGTTTGTAAACTTGTGTCCATGTTGGCCCTGAGGGACTCTGCTTTCTGAGCTGGGTTATGTGAGGCAGTTCAGTCCAACAAAGATATAAAAATCAATATTTGTGCTCTCAGCTAAGCAAATTTAAATCACCAAAATAATAATGTCCGGTAACAAAATGTCCAAAAACAATGCAGTTCTCTCACTAAATGAGCCAGGAGAAAATTGCTCAAAAGCATTTTCACACATGGAGGATTTGTCAGTGAGAAACGTTAAGAAATCCCTGCATCAGCTCCTGTATTTATCAAAAAGTATGCAAAGATTATTCATCTGTAATTGAACCGAAGGATGTACTGAATGTGCGGCAGGAGGACTTTGTGTAAAGTGAAAAAAGTCTGTGCTTACAGTTTGCATGACCTGTCCTTCGCTGCCTGCTGCTGCAGTAAAAGAATAACTCATCCTGTCTGAGCGGCCTCTCCATGGCCTCTATTGTACGCACCGAGAGGGAAGGAGGGAGATGGGAGATAGGCGGAGGAAGGGAGGGAGAGAGAGATGGCTGATGGACTCCACGGCATCACTCTCGGGGGAGACTGAGCGGGCATCACCATCAAGCAGCCTCTGACAGCTCATACCACGCCTGAGCAGCTCTCTGACGAGCTGCGGCAGTGCTCAGAAAGGGGGAGGAGGAGGAGGAGCCTCCGAGGGGTGTGGGGCGGGAGGACGGGGAACGGGGGGGGAAAGGGGGGGCGTGCACACTCAGCAGAAATTCAGTTCTGTAGAGAGGCACGTTAACCACCAGGGTTATTACTGTAGAGCAGGCCGTGGGACACTGCAGTTCTCCGAGACGGCCCACTGACTCTTACAGCGCTGCAGTTAGCTGGAGGCCATACTGCAGAGATGTGCCCTCCATTACAGACT
Organism: Poeciliopsis turneri; assembly: GCA_922788865.1. Taxonomy (NCBI): domain Eukaryota; kingdom Metazoa; phylum Chordata; class Actinopteri; order Cyprinodontiformes; family Poeciliidae; genus Poeciliopsis; species Poeciliopsis turneri. The sequence goes on along the minus strand of CAKLNU010000622.1, from coordinate 206,722 downwards.
GCAGGGGCCCCACTGTACAACCAGGCTTATGGTGACAAGGGAGGACGCTCATGAGTAACATGAACAACTCTTCTTACTACTACCAGCTTCCCAATCTGTGCAGATCAATCCTCCCGTGCTGTGAATCAGATCGTCTCATCTGGATCTTATGTGAAAAACCAACACAAAGTGGTGCACACTTGTTGAGAAGAAATATTTTTATTTTTCACATATTTAAGCTTCAGGAGTGTATTGTATCCAATCTGCTTGAGTGAAACAAACTCAAACAATTTTCACTCCAGTTTTTTTTTAAATAAATCTCAAAGGTATTTAGTTATGTTAGCTTCAGCTGCCACACAACATTTTGCATGTAGGTTACAAAGTTAAATTCCGGTTGCTTATTTTAATCACACCTTTTCACAGAAATCCTGTCAACAGATTCACTCACTTGAGATGGAAATCTCTGCAGTTCCTCCACAGTTTCCACAAGCATCTTGGCTGCTTTTCTGATAAACCTGCTTCCTGCCAGACTCTGGTGTCATTTTCTATCCACTCCTGAATTGAACATTTCTCCATGTGGGGCTCAGAGGTCGGAATGGTAATTTATGATCCATCTATTGGACTTTTATTTCAGGAGCATCAGAAAAAATGTCTGAATACGAGTATTGCACTTATCAGATTTTATTTTATATTTTTGATAAAAAATTAAACTATAGAAATAAATAAATCTCAAAGTTTGTGGCTGTAACACAAAATGCGATAAACTGAATATTCTTGATATGTGTCTTTATAAGACAAACTGAAACCATTTAAGATATTCTGTGCTTTCTCATTTATTTATTTATTTTTTTTACATTTTAACCTCATAACTTAAACAGAAAAGAGAGCATGAGCTCATATTTCAAAACGAATTAAATGCATTGTTCCAATTTAATCTACTGTGAATGATAAAGAGTCTGAGCTGCACCATCAGACCTGATCTAAGCAGCACCGCAGGCTGGACCGGGTCAGGCCGGGTCAGACGTGACGGTCCTGACGGGAAGCAGCTGAGATAAGAGCAGGCGGCTTATCGCGCTGCGGTCGGTGAAATGACGCGTGAAAAACGTGTCGTGTAAGAAGAGGCGGCGGCTCACTAAATGATGCCAGAGGGAGCGACATCAGGACATTAGATCATTTCTACCACAGGTGGATTTTGCATTTTCCTCATTATTTTTATATGGCAGTTCAGATGAAATGGCATATAATTATATAACAAGCCTATGTTGTAGTTTACAGTGACCAGACGCATAAATTTATGTTTTTTTGGAAAAATTTGGTTAATTTTTTTTTTGCTTGGATCGAAATGAAAATAAAGTTCTGTAAATCTGTATATATTTTTGACATTTCCTCGTTTAAGAAAGATAATTTACACTTGGGAGGAAAAAAATTGTTTGGGTTTTATATTTTTAAAAGCATCATAAAAGCGTTGGCCATATAAAAGCAAAACGGGCTGCATTCTTATTTGAATTTCCAATCTTCCCATCTGGTTCTGCGGGTATAAACATCAGTGGAAACAAGCGCGCTGAATGTATTCATGCCATGTAAATGCTTCTATTAAACGCAAACTGGTGCCGTTATTTCTGTGTTTTGTTGCTCCAGCGCGCTTTCCAATCTAGAGCCACGGAGCTGAAACAATGCGTCGCGCAGAAAGAGAGAGAGAGAGAACAAGAGTTTCATTTGTCTTTGTCCGCGGTGCAGTGAGAGAGACAAGCGAGAGGGAAGAGGGAGAGCGCAGAAATGCTGCATTTCCACTGCAGAGACGGAGGAGGCTCAGACACGGCGCCCTGCAAACCCGTGACGAGAACAAAGTCCCGGACAGGTGCGGCTCTAAACCGGAAAATAACATCTCAAAATAATTCCGCTTCTCAGTCGTTTTTGGATGTGGCAAAAATAATAAGGCAACGTGTCCAGTAGGCCCAGCTTTTTATTTATTTATTTATTTATTTATTCATAAAATGTGAGTTATTTATTTATTTATTTATTCATAAAATGTGAGCAATGTGGAGTCTCACCTTGAACCCAACAGTGCCGGTACTGCGCACTCAGAAAAACATATTTTCATTGACATTTAGCAAAATCCCACGGTAAACGCAAGACGGCCTGGACTTGCATTGCGCTTTAAGAACCCAAAGCGCCTCGCTCTGCATTCAGTCATTGACCCACTGACGCACACATGCTAAATGCGTTTTTCTAACATTGATATGGCACAACTAGGTCCCAATTGCGTCAGAGGTTTGCAAAAGTGTAAAAAAAGAAAAAAGAAACCGTTTACTCCGCCCTGAACAGAACTTCTGTTAATCAGTAAATAGAAACCTAATACCCAAAAAAGATCAGAACTGTGATAAAACATTAACTATTATAGACTAATCAGATCAGACTTGACCTGCAGTTGGCATCTAATCTGAGTTTCCTAATAAAGGCTAAATTAAAAGGCCTGTTTCTGTGTTTTTTAAGGAATCCGGAGCGCATCAATTAGTTCAAGTTCGAGATCTGAAATATTGGTTAAACTTGAACTAAATTGGTTCCTGAAAATACAGTTTGAGATTTATGAAAACTTTATGCGTCTCCTTGTTGTTTTCCTCAAGATAACTCTGGATAAACAAACACGAATAGTTTTCTTCAAAAAGATATAAAATAAAAATAATAAAAAAAAACACTTTAGTTCGTAAAAAAAGGCATACATTTCTCAAAACGTTTCCCGTGACGTGCATGTACATGTGCAATGTTTTCTGATCACAGCAGGTTATTGCAGCTGCATCAGAGTTTGATGCATAAACGTGTTGTTGCTCCGTGAAACCAGTCAGCTCAGCGCGTCCTACAGCCTTGGATCTGCGTGACATTGTTCATCCCAGGACCGCCATGTATCAACTCGCTGACAGGACATCAGAGCAGAAGAAGGATGCCTGCGCCACTTAAAACTTTAAGGGCCTATTAACCTTCTCTAACCTTGCAGGTGCTCCTCACAGGTCCAATAATAATAATTCATACTTCGCTTCACATGTTAGTCTTTTTTTTTTTTTTTCACATGTAATATATATTTTTTTCTGTTCTTGACTGAAACTCACCTGCAGGTCTGGGTTGTCTTCGTGCTGATGGTGCGCTTCTTCCGCAGCCTCCACCAGCCGCTGAGAGGAAGGAAAGAGGCCCGTTAAGACGTGCACACGTGTTTCTTGCTGAAAACATGAAGCATTTAGCAGATATAAAACTTGGAGGAATTATTTCAATCTAATCTTTTGCGGACGATGCATAAAAATCCCTGAGTTTATATGGTTTTTCCCTCCGAGATGCGTTTTTGCGTCTTTGCGCCGTTCAGTTATAGGCTTCCTCTCTGTGAAAATGCCACTATAGAATTATTTTTTTTTCATTTCTGTAATACATGGTAAGATGCATTTAGGCATTTATGCATAAATTGCAATCCACACGAACCTTAAAGTCCACACAGAGGCGGGATGATGGATGGAGGCTGGGTGGAGAACGATTTTCGTGGCGCTCACTAAAAGCGCGATAACTTACAGCCATAACAGCTCGGTTCTATATATATATATATATATATATAAAAATAAAAAAATAAATGAAAAAATAAAAATGTGCTTAGCTGGGGTGTTTCCGGGGGGGTTGGGGGGGAAACCAGCACTGAAATCACTCTTGCCTTAGGAGCCACGCAGGTAATTAACATCTGTCACATGTGTCAAAAATAACTGCAACATAAACACAACTGAAGCTGCTGAGCCAAACTCATTTGACCTCACGGTGAAATCTTGTTTCGTCAGCAGAGAGAGGGGAGAAAAGCATCGTGGAGGGAATTTAATGTCTGACTGAGAACGCATATTTTCTTGTGAATGAAATGTTCCCCGTTGAAAGCTCTCCTTCATCGTTCTTCTGAAGCCAGAAACATGGTTTTTTTTTAACCTGTGATGGGGGCCGAAATGAGTCAAATCCGACTAGCACTTAATCTGCTGTCTTTGCAGCCACACAGTGGTGTATATCACATGCAACATCTTATCTCACAGAATCTCTTATTAAATTAAGGCCGTAATTCAAACCCTAATTGTCGCGACTTATCGCACTCTTGGGATCATAATCCTCATCATCCCCCCTGCAGAGGAAATGAGGAAATGCTTCCGAGCTTAGATGAGCTGACGGTCCTCCTGAACATAGCATGAAACTAAGAGTTTGCTTTATTAAAAAAAAGGAAAAAAGTGAAAATTAGTGGCTATAAATTTTTTTTTAAATAAAATAAAGAAAGAAAGAAATAAATCTGCGAGTGATGACAAACCCTTGAAACGGATTATCTGTTCGCCAAACTGAGAATCAAATTACAAAAGCACAATTTTCTGATCGGCAATTACTTCAGTTAATGACTTAAACAAATGGATTGGCCTTATTATCAAATTTCATCGGATCACAGAGGGATGAAATAAGTGCAAATCATAAAGCTGCAGAAGCTTCAAAGCTTTTTTTTTTTTCTTGTCGCTATTTGAGCCAAACATCCAGGGATGGAAGAGATTCATTTGGAAACTGATCTTATTCTTGCATGTTTGTTTTGAAGAAAAGAGCAGAAGAAAACCTTTGAAATTCTTAATACTTTAAAAAGATTTGTTCAAACTAAAGATTCTCCCAAAAAAACCTGAACGCATCATTTGAACACTGATTCCCAGAACTCCACTGAACTCAACACGTCAATAATACTTGAAAAGTGCTGCAGCACAACAGGTACTGGCCACTGATAAAGATGCGTTTAAATAGCAACATAAAGTCAAAAAATATTAATAATAATAAAAATGGAGGAAAAAAAACAAACAAGCTTAAGTGCGTTTGTCTGATGTGGCAAAAATATTCCCAAATTAAGAAAATAAAATGTTTGTTAAAATGACTGTTTGCACAGTTATTGACAATAATTAAACACATATTGTCTGTTTGTGAAAATAGAAGTAGGTGATGGAGGACCCATTCATATGCAGGAGGCAAAATATAACATTTAAAATGCGATATTTCATGATATAAAGTCCAAACTTGTATAAAAATGGAATAAGCTGTTCTTTTTGAAGATCTTTTAAGTAAGAAAATAAATTCAAAGTAAGGAGCATGAGACGCAAACATCAGGAGAATCCAGCATCAGAGGAAAGAATACAGATAAATATTTACTAGAAATAAAGCCTATGGATGTAAGACAATCAGGAGATTGACCCAAAATGCATAAAAAAAAACTGAACAAAACTGATGCAATAGCTGACAAAAAATTTACCAAAGCCATTTTTAGTCATATAAAGACAAAATGGAAAAGACAAGGCCAGATGTTATTTATCAAACATGTTAGATGTTAATCCTCACAAGTCCATAAATGGCTGTGATGAATCAGTCATGTACATCTACAGTCAGATCAGCAGTGAAAGAAGTAGCAACCAAGGCTGGTTGACAACCCAAGTCTGTCCAGCACCAAGCAAAGTGAGCAGTGTGAGCGAGAAAGGAAGAAAAGTCTCCTTAACAACCACTGGCTTTTGTACAAATCATTACCAGGGATGGAAATAAGTGTGTAGGGAGACATGGGTAAGTAGGAGCTTCCTGAAGATAAATAGCCTCATCAAAACACAAGATTATTTTGTGCTCATTGAGTTACTTCCTGTCTGAAAAGCACAAACACCTCAGAGCCTCCCTCTCACTTTCTGGAGACACCCTGACTCCACCTTTGCTCTTCCACAGACTCCCATTTTCTGCTCGGCAGTGAATACACCCGAAAACTGATGAGTTTTTTTCTCAACATTTTTACATACCCTGGTGGCTTCTGCTTTTCTCTGGAACATCTCCTCCATCTTCACAGCCAGATCTTTGACCAGCTTCACGCCGTCAATCTCCTCCACTCTGACCGACTTTTCAGGCTCTTTATATTTCTGAGAAAATAATCATAAACAAACGTGACAGCCAGGACGAGCTGAGGGAGGGAGGGATCCTCAAACACGTGGTGGCGAGCCGTCAAGGCTGACGCCGTTATTCACATCATGTGATGAAATGAGGAAAAAAAAGGGTGAGATGTTTCATGCGTTGCTCCGCTTCACTCAGGCCTGTTAAACAAGGATTATAAACGTTCATGTGTTTTGCTGACGTGATGCACAGGGCTGATAAAACCTGCGGCTCCTCGCTGTCTTTATCTGGTCTCAGTGATTGGCTGCACGTGCAGGATGTCTTTCTCTTTGCGATAGGCTGGAGGTGGCCATGTTGGGTGGTCACAGCGAGGAGGAGGAGGAGGAGAAGGGTGTGTGGATGGGAGGGAAGGCTATGCATGGTAAGAGGGTAATTGAAATGGAGTCAAAGCACAAGAGAAAGATAATAACACGTCAAGCTCGGGCAACTCCGTGTAATGAACTACACCTCAAATAATGCTGATTCTGCTGGATGTGCAGGACCTCCTGCGATAGAACAAAAGCCTGCAACAGCCCAGAGGAATCCAGCGTCATATAATCCAGCATCTGACCGGCACACACACACACACACACACACACACGCACACACACACACACACACTTTGTGAAACGGTGACACACGCCAAATAAAAACAAAAAAAACACGCTCCACATTTTCAGGCTATCTGCTGCTTCCTATCCTAAAAAGAGCACAATAGGCTCCCACATACAAAAGAAACACAGAGTGTGTGGACAAAACACACACACACACACCAGTACATGAGGCGACAAATTACCTACTGAAAGGAAGAGTGTGAATTTGCAGTGGAGCAGAACAGTTCATTTCACGCCTGTCCTCCTCGCCCCAGCACCTCAAGCCCCTGCGCAGAAACCCCCAGCCTCACCACCTCTCAAGCCCTCCAGTCGTCAAGTGCAGGTGAAGATCCATCCATCAAATCCCCTGATCATAATTGTTGATTAGACTAATGACCGATGGAGGAACTCCGGGAGCCAGAGGAGGCTCGGAGCGTCTTCAGGTTCACAGGAACCATAATGAAATCAGGGAAATCAGAGTAAAAAGCAGGTAATGATCGGCTGTCTAACGACCTGTCAGCTGGCTCACAGCTCAATGCTTGGTGCTGCCTGGCTCAGCGCAGAGCGCTCCGGTCACGCCGGCATGCACAGGAGCATGTGCGAGGTGCTTACAGGCACAGGAGGAGAAGCAAATGTGTGGGCCGGATGGCAGGAATGTGTTGGTACCAGATGAAATGCATGTTCAGCTCACAGCATTCAGGCCCCGGGAAAGGAGCGGTTACCTCTGGGCAGGAGAGTCCTGGGTTTTGGGCTTGGAGACGCTTCTTAAACGCCGTTTGGACACCTTCTCCGTATTTTCGAGGACTTCCTCGCTGCCCTCCGCTTTCTTCCCACAGACAGGCAGCTGTGATCTTCGGGTTCAGCCTGCTGGTGGCCCTGACGGGGGGACCGGCCTCAGAAGTGGAGTTGGCCCCCGGACGTGGCGCCGTAATGGCCCACAGCTCCTAAAAACAATAAAATGCTTCAAAGCTGAGATTTAATGAACAAAGCAGTCTCTGAATCATTCCGGATAAAAATGTGGCTTGTCATCATTTTTTTTTTAACAGGATGCAACTTAATTTTTGATGTATTTTTTGTTAAAATATACATTGTACTCCTGTGCAACAAAGAGCATCCCCCTGCAGGCTCTGCTTAGACTGCTATTCAAACATAATCAACTGTAATACAGCTGCTCACTAAAGCAAGCGATTAATCTAAAGCACTGCATTACGTCACACTTTCACCTTGCAGACTTGCTGCTACAGAACAACTATGGAAGCATAAATAGAAAGGTGTTCATAAACAACAAGCAAAACTTTTTATGTGTTTCTTTCTTTCTGAAGAGTCATCTACTTTCATCACTTTCTCAGTATATCTTCAAACTCAAATGAGTAAAAACTGCATGGTGCTATAGAAAAGTCTATTTTTGCTGTCAGACGCCAGAAATTAATGAATAAATTTTAAAGATCTCAGTTGGGCTTTGGAGTCAAAACACACAAGCTTCACCTTCTGGAAGAAAAACCTTCCAACACAAAGTGCCTGTTCATTGTTTTATGTGTTACACGACTAAAGCATATATTTGCAAATTAAGACATTGTAACATACAGAATATGAAGATTTTTCAAATGATTAGTCAGCTGAAACACAAACGTGAAACATGATTTTGTGAATAACAACGACGTTGTGCACAAAGGTACTTGTTTAGTTCCCCAATTCATTGAGGCCAAGAAAGTTTGAAATCCTAAGTCTCAACATTTTTCATTAATGGAGAGCAGGGGGATTTGATAGAGGCTTTTTGCCCAGGGCACAACTAGTACAGTGGGTGGCACAAGCCATCCCAGAAAATCTAAACAAAAAAAATAAAAAGTTAATCTTCTCTTTCCCCCCAAAATAAGTTTTCTTTTAGTTACTGTCATGTCCAGGAAATGATGATTGGGAGCTGAGCTTAGTAAAAAGTATTTAATGCTATTTTTCATTCTCATTTTTTATACATAAATGTAAGAAAATAATAATAAATATTTGATCACCTGCGCCTGGAAATTTGATGGTCAAACATATTTTATTTAATTAATATAAGAATATTACCAGTGCTTTTTACATCAATCCACATTGAGATTGGGATTACCATAATAACAACTGGACTGAATTATTCAACACCATTTCTAAACATATTAAAACAGAGCTTGGACTTTTGAAATATTTCTATGAAAAAAAATAGTCATATGTTTCTTAAAAAAAAATGTTAAAATGTATTCCCTTTACAGAAAACAGGACAAACCACCAAAATAAAAACTCAAAAGGTCACACATGTTACGCATTAATCCCGTTAACTTTTTTCTCATTGAATGTTTGCAAAATACATTTAGTAGACATTTGTCTGTTTTTGAACAGAGAAAAACCAATTAAAACTGGACTTTTCTTACCACAACACATTTCTATTGAAACTTTGTTCAGAGGTTCTGCTGGGTGATGCGCTTAAGAGGAAGCGCCTGCAGTGCCTGTCATGGTCTTGGGCTTTTCGGCTGATGTTTGTGGAGTAAAATGAACCACACATCCTCCAACGTTGCAGTTATTCAGCATTCATAAGGAGAAGCTCCTCCAGCTGTTTACTGCACCTCCTCCAGTCTAATCCCAGTGAAGTGAAAAGGACAGGCCTCCATTTATCAACTTGACTTCACTATGATTGCCTTAAACCTGAACCCACCTCTGCCATCAAGTGGCCACAAAGATAATCTGCATCTCGTGCTCTCCACCCTCTCCATTCGCTTGTTCATCATTTTCATCCCCTCCACTCACACACACTCACACACACTCTTTCAGCTCCCCGTGTTTACATCCGAGGCTCGAAGCTCTCCACTCAGGAGAGTTCACAGGAGAGAGGAGATAAGTGGGGGAAACAGAGCTGCGGTTAATGGGCCGCGTCGAGCGCAAACACACATGAACTCAAAGACACACTGACACACACTCGCATAGCACTCCAAACACACCTGAGTCTCCTCTAACACGAGGCCTCAGCATTCAGATGAGACACTCAAATGCTCCTGCAGCCATCAGAGGTCAAACACAGAAGTGAAAGTTACCGCACAAAACTATCAGACAAATAAAGAAGACACTTGGACTGAAAGAAAACAATGAGAAGTGGCAAACATACCTTTTGTAGTAGCTGGGAGCCAGAGTACTTCGCAGAAATTGATTTGATTTCTCCGCCAAATGCAGAGGCCCAGAGCTTTACACTGCCAAAGAAAAGAAAGAAAAACTGACAATTGACAAAGAATCACAGATTTACCTTGAGGAAGAAGAGTGAAAAGATTGCTAAGTAAGTCAAACATACATGTTTTGAGGTAACTTAATCAGTGACTTTATCCTGTCATCTGCAGCTGTTGGCCCTGAATTTTTAACTTTTAGGCACCAAGCTTCTCCTGATAAGTTGATCTTATTCACCTGCTGTGCACTTACAGAAACTTTCACTAAATTTAAATCACTTTTCTGTGGAACAATAATCTGTGGATCATGTTTTTAGTATGTAAAACATGATCCAAGATGTTTTACATACTAATATGTTGAGAAAAACTACAAAACATGTTTATTTATGGATTTAAAGAATTAAGATGTTCTTTTAATTGAAACAAAAAGTTTCCCTGAAAGCGTTAAATCATACAAACAGTTCCCTGGTTTTCATAAAAACACACAAAAAAAAGCAGGTCTCATTTAGATTTCTTTTTTTCCATTTGTCAGGAATTAAAACTCTGATGTGAGGTGAAATCTTTGAGGTTTTATTGGTTTGCTTCGTTCAGTGTTGTGAAAGAAATGCTGGATGTGTTTGTATGCATTTGTTTTTTAATAAACCTTCAGTTTAATTATATCTGCTGGTAAATATGTATTAGTCACACTTTGGATAGTAAATGATAGTAAACTTGGGTAACTCGAACTTCTTTTTAAATAGAATATTACATTTTTTGTTGCTTTTTCTTTATTAGACATAAAGATGGATTAAAGGTGAGACATTTACACATTACTTCTTAAATTTTAGCAAACCTAAAGCTTAGTTGAGTAACTTTACAACAAATAATCAAATTGTTTTTTCAGTCACATTTTAAAGCTTAGTTGTTACACCACATTTTTTTTACTTTGCAAATTTTCTGAAGGGACGGATTCAAATCTAACTAAAGAGCTGCTCTTCAGAGATTCAAAAAGCTAATTCTGAATATTCTGAGCGTGAAACACATTTGGTGCTGAATGTGTTTAGTCTTTGTAAAATTTAACAAACTGATTAGATAAGTAGAAAAAGAGAGCTGAGCATCCAGCTAATTGTCACTCACACTGACAGAGGGATTCCTTGCTGAGATCCCGCCACCGCCGCTACGATCCAGCCGATGAAGATCCAGAGAAGAAGAAACGTGTGCAAGACTTGGATCCTGCAGATTCCCTCCATTTCAAGCTCTGTGTTGCCGCTTGACAATTTCTGCAGAGTAAAAATCCCGTCCAACCTCGGTGCAGCTCAGTCCCCTCCTCCAGTGCAACTTCTCCACCTTCTGCTTCCACTGCCAACACGTCCTCAGCCCCACTACTGTATCTGAGTGGGCTTGAAAGAGAGAGAGGAGAGAGAGAGAGAGAGCATCCTCCTCCAACGTGTCTCTCCATCTTTTCCTCCCCCCTCTCTGAAAACCCACTCGGCTCGTGGTGCAGGAATTACAGAGCGCCTCTCTTTGTTTGCAGCTCAATAGCTTTGAGAAGCAGATTATCGCTTTTTGGAGACAATGCATGGCTTTCTTCCTTTTCTGACATAAACAGAAAAAAATGCCTGGACCGAGTTGAAGAAAAAATTAATTGGTTAAATGTTTGCAGTCTCACTTAGACAAAACATCTCTGTCCTAAAGTTGATGCACATGATTCCCCTAACACTCCTAGATGTCTGTCCATAACGGCGAATAAAACAAAAAAGGATTTTACAAAGGGACCTCTTGAATCTGGCGAGAAGTTGTACTTCATTTTGCTATTTTTGGTTGAAGAAACGACCTAATGGCTATAAATGTTTCTGAACATAAAGTTAAAACTGGAAACCATATTGGACTGATGGTAATTTACTTTAGTATAAAAGTCTCTGTGGGAGATAATGAGGCTGCAGATATTTGGTGAGGGCTACAGCTCTGCTGCAAGAATGAAGAGAGAGATAAAAAAAAAAGAGTTTTAAACAGTGCCGTTATCAAGGGGGGGCTGCAGAGGGACAAAGTCAAGTCAGGAAAAGTTTCAAGAGCTGTATGATACTTATTTATACACTGCCTGGCCAAAAAAAAAGTTGCCACCAAAAAATGGTCACACTCTCTAATATTTTGTTGGACCGCCTTTAGCTTTGATTACATTCGCTGTGGCATTGTTTCAATAAGCTTCTGAAGTGTCACAAGATTTATTTCCATCCAGTGTTGCATTAATTTTTCACCAAGATCTTGTATTGATGATGGGAGAGTCTGACCACTGCGCACAGCCTTCTCCAGCACATCCCAAAGATTCTCACTGGGGTTAAGATCTGGACTCTGTGGTGGCCAATCCATGTGTGAAAAAGATGTCTCATGCTCCCTGAACCACTCTTTCACAATTTGAGCCCGATGAATCCTGGCATTGCCATCTTGGAATATGCCCGATCCATTTGGGAAGAAAACATCCATTGATGAAATTACCTGGTCATTCAGTATATTCAGGTAGTCAGCTGACCTCATTCTTTGGGCACACAATGTTGCTGAACCGAGACCTGACTAACTGCAGCAACCCCAGATCATAATACTGCCGCCACAGGCTTGTACAGTAGGCACTAGGCATGATGGGTGCATCACTTCACCTGCCTCTCTTCTTATCTTGATGCGCCCATCACTCTGGAACAGGGTAAATCTGGACTCATCAGACCACATGACCCTCTTCCATTCCTCCAGAGTCCAATCTTTATGCTCCCTAGCAAACTGAACATGCCAATGATTTGACCCTTCTTGAACAGACTAACATCTTTTCCACGACCACAGGATGTGTCTTTTGCCATGGTTGTTTAAGAAATGAGGAGTTACTCATTGCATCAGCTGGGGTTAAATAACTTGTTGCCAGCTGAAAGATAATCGCCTATGCAGTAATTATCCAATAGGAGGCTTGAACCTATTTGCTTAGTTAAATCCAGGTGGCGACTTTTATTTTGGCCAGGCAGTGTATAAATGTGTTGCTTGCAATTTACTTTATAATTCCCCCTTTATGAATGTCTGTCACTCAGGCTTAGCCCCTTCCTCAAATATTACCCATTTCCTGTGTTTACGGTTTCTATTTGTTTCTATTGAAACAAACAGAAAAGTTGCAATATTCAAATGTTTCTTACAATAAATTTTGCAGGCGATTAGAAAAAAAGCCCTGGAAAAAATACATCTAAAACATTTTTTAACATATAAAATATGCTGACTTTGGGTAAATAGATACTTTAAAAACGTAACGTTAGATTATTAAGGTTTTTCCAAAATCAGAATTTAATTACAAGCTCCACCAGAAAAACAAACCTAGATAAAACTCCTGAAACTGTGTTTTGGCTTCGATTTGAAAACCCAAGATTACCAGTGTCCTGTGATCTCATGCATTATATAGTTTCATTACTTCCCGAATATTTCAAGCTTTCATTTCTGGTAATTTTGATAACTATTTTTCACAGGAGGGCAACTTAAAAAAGTTGTAGTCTGCAGAATCGTCAGAAAATCTGGTGATTGTCCATCACACATGGTACCACCCACAAGACATAACTTATAAAGAAACTGTTTGTTCACAGAGTCCAAGCACCTGTAGGGAAAGTTAAGTGAAAGGAAAAAGTGTATAGAGAAATAGTGGACAAGTAACAGTGACAACAGAAACCTCCATTTAGTGTTTAACACTTCAAGGCACACAGACACAGAAAGAAACAGAACTGTCTGCTTTTTATTTGTATTTTTTAAATTAAGTTTTGGTTTTATATAAATCATAATCCTTAAAATCAACAAAAATAAACACGTATAAAAACACGAAGCTTAATTATATTTGTATTATATAAGATTTAGAAATTTCTTACTGAAATAAATAAACGTTTCAATGATGTTCAGATTTACTGCGTTGTAGCTCCACAGCAACAACTCAGAAGATAAGAGCCCCTGCGAAAACGGGAAAAGGAGATCCGCATTATCAATGTGCATTACCCGTGATTGGTTGAGGTCTTAATTAATCACTTGGGCCAGCCTTGTCACCCAACAGCGAGTTTTCTATGCAGATCCCAGCACTGCTGCTGGCGCACTGCAGTGTCGCGACTCCTCATGTATGAAAACCGTTTCAGTGCCCCATTATTCAATCATACCGGAAGACGTCCCCATCGTCCTGCACTGTAAACGTTGATTATAAGGCGATAATCACGTCGGGGCATCAGACGGGTTGATGCAGCGCCTCCTTTTCCTCCTTCCGTACACAGCCCACCGCCTTCACCCTCCACAGGAACCTTGTTTCCACTTGAGGCTTTTATTAGACTCGTAATTGCATCGTACATCAAAGTTGTGAGGGGGCCCATTGCTGCCTGGGACGTGCCGATAAGCCACCTGGATGTTGGATGACGGACAATATCATCCAGTGTCTTCTCTGACCGGCGGCCTGAGCTTCACACCGACTCCTAAAATGTTTTAATTAACCAAACGCCATCAAATAAAAACATCTCTCAGTCACAGAAGTGAGGAGGGTCTGCTGGTTTTATTGGAGCCGCAGTAGATGAGACTGATTGGACAGTCATGCTGATGTGTCCTTGAGCAAACCAAGCTGATGACTCACCAGGGTTGCTTTTTTTTTTTTTGTCTAGAGGCTTTTAATCGACACTCACTCTCAGAAATGTGGTTTCAAATGAGCTTTCTTTCAGAGCAGTTGAGTAAAATCTTTTTTTTTTTAAAGCTGGGACACCTCTAAAATTGCATCTCGGATTAACTCACTTTTCAATGTGAGCTGCATACGTTCATTTGTTTAATTCATCTCTCTCTCAGGTTTTACATCAGTTGAGCTTTAGATGATATTGGATCAAGTCAAACACTCCCTGCATGCATCATTTCCAGGAAAGTATGTCTGCTGTCCATGGTGCTGAACTCAATGCGATTTGACTGGATTAATAATTCTCAACTACAGCATTTAGTCACACAGCAGAGACCTGGGCTTCACTTCTCTGTGTTGTGGTCTTTAGAGTTGCTTTTAAAGCCTGTGTTCATTACCCCTTTGTTTTTCTTGGCTCTGGCATAAACCCATAATCTGGATTAATCCAACTCCATGATAAACAATTAAACGACAAGGTTAATTTTCCTCCTTTAAAACCCCAATTCTTTTACATTTTGGTAAACACACCATCCATTGATCCATCAATCTGTCAATATTACCTTACTATATTTCAAAACAAAACATACACTAGTATTATTATTATTTGTTGTTTTTACAACAGTTATTGCCATATTTTAAAATTAATTTTCAATGTTCAACAATTTAGTGTCTTCAGTTGTAAATAAGACAAATGTTTATAATTTCAAATGATAGACATGAAAGTTTTCAGTCTATCATTGTTTTACACAAAGATATTCAGGGTTTCTTTCTGTAGCTGATCTCTTTTTTACTGACAGTAAAATAACACCAGTAAAATTCATTTAATAATTCCTATAATTAGTGTGGCTGGATCAGTAGCTTTAACAATTAAGCTCAATGCTTTGGTCTGACTTGTAGATCGTCTCCACAAAAAAATGACAAAAATGCCAATGTTGACAGATGAACATAAAGTGTTCGCTTTATAATTAGAGGCAGACAGACTGGAACCATTAGCCTGAATTGAACCCTCGCAGTTATAATCTGCAT
This sequence comes from Poeciliopsis turneri, assembly GCA_922788865.1. Lineage (NCBI taxonomy): Eukaryota > Metazoa > Chordata > Actinopteri > Cyprinodontiformes > Poeciliidae > Poeciliopsis > Poeciliopsis turneri. Next base: position 191,372 of record CAKLNU010000622.1, on the reverse strand, counting down.
CTTGACTTGATTGAACATAAACCTCTTAGAAGGTGAAACTTCGGACACTTCTTGTTAAATCTGTGGGCTTAACCTCACCTCAATTCTTCAGCGGCTGTGGATCTCTCCACACACACCACTTCCAGCATTCATCCCACTGTGGATTACATGATCAAGTCAAATGTGTTGACGTGTGTGAATGGGACAGATCATCAGAGCTTTAAAGGCTAAATATAATACGATGCAATGTGAGTTCGGTAACTGGTTTAGTAAAGATGTATTAATAGTACGACCATGTGGGTCTAAAGCAGCACCACATTCTGTAAACAGACCCATAACTAGTTACTTCACAGGATGTTTACTGAGGAGCAGACAGGATCAACATTAAATTAAAAGATATATAAACACTACAAGATGGATTCTGGATCAATAGTTTGATATGAATCTGAGGAATTTAATCACATTTTTTTATCCTAATGAGAAAAATGCAGCTATTTCTGTAGAAGCATTAGATTAGGCTGCTTCTGATGTAATCCCAGATCATGACTTTTCAGCCAATTCCTTTATTTTGCTACAATACTTCAAATACAATTCACTTCCGTCACCTGTTTTATGGTTAATCTGCTGAAATCACAAAATGTGTGTCTTAAAATCACTGCATGGTGTGATTAACATCCATTGTCAGATATCCAGTAACTCTTTGACTCTATGAAATCCTGTGTATGATGACTATTTAGCATTACTTATCATTAAATATTGAAATTACGTTCAGAATTTCCAGTCATGATTTTTACTTTTAGTGGCTTTTTTTTCTGCAGCCCTGCTAGTTAAACCTAAACGGACGATTTGAGAACTTTATCCAAAAGTAGCAAACAAAAACCCAAACCTATCAAAACGTGAGTTGGTGTGGAGCTGGTTCTTCAATTATTCAGTTTTAGTTATGCAGCTATACCTGTATTTCAGGGCCGCGCGGAGGCTTTTGGAGGGGCAGGGGCTCAAAGCTGAAAAGGGGGCCGCATTGAACAAGATCTTAAAACACCATAGCAACAACCCATATTAACCAGGAATTTAACTTTAATCAGATTACTGACTACTTGATTTGGAAAGAAACATATTTGTTCAGTTATTATAAAGAACAAAAACTGATCAGTGTTTTATGTCACTATATAAAGGAAACATGTTTATAATTTCAAAAGATTCAGTTAATAAGTATTTTTGCCAGATTTAGTTTCTCTTTTCTTTTCTCTTCTTTCTTTTGTTTTCTTTTCTTCTCCTGTCTTTTCTAAGCTTCATGGCTTCAGATTAGTTTCTGAAATATGTTTTCAATAATTCACCTATTTTTAATTTATGTATTAAAGACATTATTTATTTTTTTCTTTGAGAGCTGCAAATATGATATGATACACAAGGTAATTTTTTATCCTCTCTTCTGATTTTCAAGTAAAGCAGAAGAGTGTTGATCTTCATGCGTCAGGAAATGGTTACTAAAAACAGTTATGGCTGAAAATGTAAATAATGAAAGAGGCTTGATAAAGACCAAAATGTGTCTTCTACTAAACCACAAAGAAACAAACCAGATATTAAACTTGAATAAACTCAAAATGAGCCTCAATTTGCAGTAATGGATAAATCTTTGAAAGCTTCATGTGGCAAAGATGCACAAAACTGAAAAATGATCGGAATCGGATAGAAGGGATTCCACGTCAAATAAGTTATGAGATGAGCAGAAAGTAATTTCTGCAACACAATGTGAAGTTTAGCAGAGTGCTGGCTGTATGAGTTGTCTGCTGACATTAATCCAGCCTGGAACATCCTGTTTAAACCTCTCCGCAATCAAGCGAAAGGTGAAGGATCAGGGATGATCATTTGAAGGAATTACTCTTTCTTAACTCCAGATCCAAAGGATTTATTCCAGCCGTCTAATCTCAGCCGTCTCATTCAGTCAGAGAGTTGTTCAAGATCTGGCAACTCCGACTGAAGAAGGAAACAGAGTCGGACCCCCTTTTTTTCCTGCTTTGCAGCAATGCAGCTCCCTGCGCTTTTACCTAATGCTTCGTTCTACATGGATCCGCCGGAGGAGCCCCCTCTGTCACGAGCCGGCTTCATCGTACTCGCCGTCATCATGGCCTTTTTTACTATTCCTGCCATAGTGCTGAACGGTACAGTGATCATCGTGTCCCTCATGCACAAGCAGCTGAGGCAGCCGCTCAACTACGCTCTGGTGAACATGGCTGCAGCCGACCTGGGCACAGCGATGACCGGGGGGGTTCTGTCGGTGGTCAACAACGCCCAGGGATACTTCTCTCTGGGCAGGACAGGCTGTGTGATGGAGGGCTTCACTGTATCCTTGTGTGGTGAGTCTAAAGAGTGGAGCAGTTCAGGAACCGCTCACCTTATTTGACTGGTTTTGTCAGCTTTCCTTTCTCTGCAGGCATCACATCCCTGTGCACAGTGGCTCTGATTGCAGTGGAGAGGATGTTTGTGGTGTGCAAGCCTCTGGGACAGGTGACCTTCCAAAGGAAGCACGCCGTCGGAGGTATAGTCTTGTCCTGGCTCTGGTCTCTTGCCTGGAACTTGCCCCCACTCTTCGGCTGGGGCAGGTACGATCTGGAGGGTGTCGGGACGTCCTGCGCACCAGACTGGCACAACACAGATCCCGACAATGTCTCCTACCTCATTGCTTACTTTGCTGTGTGTTTTGCCTTTCCTCTCACTCTCATCCTGGTCTCATATGCAAAACTTCTGTGGACGTTACACCAGGTGAGACGTTTCTCATCCCGAACGAACAACGTTTCTTTTATGGTTTAATGCCTCTCCTGCATCAGCACTTTAGCAGCCATATACTTTGTTCTTATAAAAAATGTGATGGGGAACAACTGCAGATAATCACCTTGCTCAGTTAAGAGCATAATAAACAAAGAAACACAACGCAACGCTGGATTTTAAGTCTCTAGTTATAAAATGGCAATTGAGAAAATGCATAAAATTGATGTTGAGTGAACAAAGAGATGTAGTCTACAAATAAATTTAATTTCACGTTGAAAAATGTAAAATTGCCTCCAATCTGGACAGTAAATCTTTCTCCATTTTAACTTTTGAATGATTATCATCATTTGATGCCCTGAAATGTTATTAATTATTAATCGTCATGATGAAATGTTTTGTTTCAAGTATTTTTTCCAGAACATTTCTGAACCTTATTGCAATTATTAATTGAAAAAAATTAACCTGATCGTTTTATGGGATTTTATTGAAATAAAAACAGCTGTTTTCACAGTTCCTGGGCCTTCTCTGGCCAGCTGCTGATCATTCCTGGTATTCTGTGTTACAGGTTTCAAAGATGGCCTGTGTGGAAGGAGGAGCAGTAGCTAAAGGGGAGATGAAGGTGGCGTCCATGGTGATTCTGATGGTGCTGTCATTCCTGGTCGCCTGGCTGCCATACGCCGGTCTGGCCATGTTTGTAGTCTGCAGACCTGATGCAAAGATCCATCCGCTGGTGGGCACGCTGCCGGTCTACCTGGCGAAAAGCAGCACTGCGTACAATCCCATCATCTATATCTTGCTCAACAAACAGGTAACTTAAAATCACACTTTAACTATTCTGACAATTAAATCAGGGATTGTAAATCAGCTATAAAATCCTCTGCTGCTCTTGTAAAAGCACATCAGCCTCATCTAGTGGTGATAAAACACATAACACAGACATTGAGCTGAAGAAATTATGCTTCAGATCTACTATAAGTTAAAAACATGCTTAGTGTTTCTAGTGCTGCATCATAATTTTAACATATAGCTGTATAACTTAAATGTTGCAGTTGTGAGGATTCATTTCTTTGGGGAAGAAAACCAGAAGGCCAAAGTGTTATAATAGTCGAAGCTCCATCAGTGACTTTGTCCTTCAAAGAAATTCAGCTAAAAGGTTAAAGAATAAAACAAAGTTATTTTCTGTAAAGAAAAAAAAGCAATAGCTCTCAGAAGACATATTTTCCCTCTAGAAGAATCAGAGTACAGGTGAGCCAGCAGTGCTTTCAATAAGAAAGAAAAATTATGAGTGTAGTTGATGCGTCTCCTTGGTTTTCTTTAAAGAGAGGATGAATATTTTTATATTCCAGGAAAGAGAGGAGGCTACAGACTGAAGCTCTGAGCGTACACATGGCCCAGAGGGAGCATTAGCTTAAAGGAGCTTCATGCTGTGTGTTTAAAACTGTCACACAGTCTGAAATGTCCTTATGACTTCATTGACTGAAGATGTTAATAACTGTGTGTTTGTTTTATTTGTTTGCTTGTTTTATAGTTTCGTAAGTACGCGGTTCCCTTCCTGCTTTGCGGGAAGGAGCTGGTGGAGGAAGACGAGGCGTCAGAGGCAACGACCACCGTGGAGGCCGTGTCTACTAATAAAGTGGCTCCCAGCTGAAATCTAACACCCAGATTTTTTGCATTAAGCGCATCAATAAATCAGTGAGCTGTGGTCGACTTTATTTTTTTAAATCTGCAATATAGACAAAACAATAATTTAGCCACAAAGAAACAAGAGCGTTAATTCAGCATAAATTTATTTATTGATGATAGAAAACAAAATATATAAGTCAAGGCCAAAATAAAATGAAAAATGCATCGAACAAAATCTAGAGGATTTAAATATGTATTAAAGCATTTGCTACTGAGAGAAATGATGTTTTACTGAATAAAAACATTGAGGAAATGTCAAGACTTTCAAGTAGAGAACATTACCGTGGGTCATCCCATATGTTTGTACATATTTTACATTAGCTTCTATTTTAATACAGATTTCTGAACATTAATAACTGTTATAGTAAGAATAATAACCATAACAAGATGAAGAAAAACTAACAAAAATGTTTAAATGAATGTGTTTCTCTGTAAACTGGTATTTTTTTCTCTTGTTTTTTTTTTCCCCCATACCTGTGAAACAGAGGAACAGTGCACCTTGAAAATATTTTTTATACTCTTTCATTCCCAGCATTTAGAGGTGAGGTGTAAATGACAGATACAGATTCCACTAAACCATATGCACGTTCACAAAAAGTACAAAAATCGTCTCACCTTAATACACAAATCTGTTTAGAAAAAGGAGAAACAAAAAGCACTATACATTTACTTGTGCAAAGACAAACAGCTATGTGCTAATATTTAAATACCATTGGTATAGACTTAACCAAATCATTTTCTTTTCTCAGGAATTCCCTGACATGAGGTAAAAGTAAGTTCTCTTTATCTTTAGTTTCAAAACAACTTTTTAAAAGTCTTTACAAAATAATGCATATCTTCAGTTCATTAGTTCTGTAATTGCTACAAATAGTACAATGTGCCTTTTATGTGCATTGGTCCTTTTAGCCATCAACAAAAAGGACTAGAACACGCTTTTTTTTTGTTTGAAACTCACAAACAAGTCAAAGAGCCCTTTCAATGTGCACACAAAGTGGAAAACCTCAACGTTCAAGACAGCATTCAGCATTCAGATTGAGAGTACACCCACCGACAAACCCAGCGCTCGTAAGCAACACGTCACCTTAAACATCATCTGTGGAAAGTTCAACTTCACGTTTTGATACTTGAAAGAAACACTATAGTTTATTTAGCCCAGTACGTCACGGACTGGGGAATGATAACTGATGAAACACAGAAGAAGTTGAGCTGTTATAAGGGGGGGAAAAAAAAGAAGCGCACCCCGCAGTTAAAGTCTCCACGCTGTGCGAACAGATATGTTGACACAATGATATGTCGTCAAAGTTGCCAACGAGGTATAAACTGTATGCAAGAAACCAGGTGAGGAAAGAGAAAAGGGTACAGACGGGGTTATTGCTTTGCACCTGCCAACCTTACTGGCACCAGTACGCCCCCTGCTGTTCCACAGTGAGCACGAGCCTCACTGGCCTGCAGCCGCAAGCCCTCACAAACCCCAGAGCCTGGAAAAAGGATTCATGCCCACTGAAGTTATTCACACTTTGTCACATTACAGCAAGAAATGTGTATTTTCTTCAGACCAACACGGAGTAACTCATGTGAAGAGGAAGGAACTGATAAAAAATATATATTTTTGGATGTTATATATGCTTTTTCAACTGAATTAGGTTTGTTTTGTACCGCTGAATCCAAAAATTAAATCCATTTTTCTCAATCAGGTCAGGATTTTATTCTAATTTGATTCAGAGAAATCTGATCTTCTGACTAAATTGATTCCTTTTTTTGACATTTTTAGTTAATTTCCGTTAATATTTCTCATTCAAAAAAGGTTTGAGGAGAAAAAAAAAAACCTTTTCTAAATTAAATGTTGTAAAGTTGGATTTCTGTAAATTGAATAAGAAACACTGGTAAGGGTAAGTACATGTAAATTGAGATTCTCCGTCTCATCAATCATTGATCCCAGATTCTCAGGAAACCGATCCATTTGTCAGAACATTCTGATGCGTTCATGTTGCATCCATAGTTCAGAAAGTCGACCTGATTGAGCAAAACCAACGTGGTTTTTGGATTCAGCACATCAAAATGACGATTCTTTGCCTGTTGACCAGCGTAACATTTAACTGGTGTCTCTGAAACAAATCTAGTTCAATCGATAGCCTTCAGAAGTCAATGTTAGTGGTAAATAGTTCATCTGTGCATAATTTAATCTCTGTATCAATTCATCTGTTACCTAAACATCTCAGATGCTTATTATTGAACATTAGTGAAAGTCAAAAGTCCAATTGAGATGCTGTTGCAACACTGCACTGTAAATTCAATCGGACTGATCAAAGTCTTGACACTAATTGCCGCAAAAGGTTTTTCAGTATAGTATTGATTCATCGGGTCTGAATACAAAATGCATTTCATACATTTCAGACTTTTATGCGAAGAAAAAATAAAACCACGTCTAATTTTCCTTCCACTTCACAACTATGAACCACGCTGTTTTGGTCTATCATATATATAAAAAAATAAATAAATAACAATTTTAAATATGGAAGTCATTGATTGAAATGTGTCCAAATGTGAAAACATTCAAAGGGCATAAAACATTTTGCAAAACACGGTACGTAAAGGCAGAGAAGTCCCTGTGGAGTGTGGAGTTTTCTACCAAGCCCAGCATGAGCCGCACAAAAATCGAATTATCCAAGTTTTAGTTCTTTCAGCAGCAAAAAAAGGCATTTCATCAGGGGCTGACAAACTAAAGTCTGATTCAAAAACCAACAAAGGAAGCAGCAATGTTTATGCATGGATGCATTTAAATTCATGGACACACGACACAAAATATCCAAACAAAAGTACTCCTCAGACAGCCGCGTCACTTCGACTGCAGAAAACGCTCTGCTTTACAAAAACCAACATATGTTCACCTTATTTTAGGAAGTCATTTGAATATATTGTGCAGGTGTGTAACCATAGTAGAGCATCTAAAAAATGTTTTATAGGCAAAATAAAGTGTGCATATTAGCAAAAAACAAAAGGCGTTTAAATATCATAGTACCTCATTAAAATAATGCAAGTTTCCTTTTATAGAATAACAGGAGTCACAAGGGTTCATATTGCTGATCTTTTAAATGACACATAATTACAAAATATAGTTATCTCTTTACAAAGTTTCTCTTGTTATATTATACAATTTACAGCATATCAACTAAGAAATATTAACCAGGCTATTCTTAAATGTTTAAAATAACCTGCCTGCTAGTGCATTTGCTCCAAATGCTTTTGTTTCTTTAAACACTCACAACTGAAGTTGAATGATGCTAAAAGTAGGACAGTTAATTCCTGCATAATCTGTAACGACTCGACATTTTCGATTCTAAGACAACCCGCCTCGAACAACAAACGGATCAAGCTCTGATTTTCCCCTAGAGACTACACGTCTAGATATGCCTCGCTATGCTTGCATTGAAAACTTGCATGATATGCCGAACCCTAATAAAGTGACTGAGGTAATGACATCATACATCTGATTGTCATCACCCGTAGAGACCCGCCCTGCAGAGTGTCTCTCTCTCTCTCTCTCTCTCCCTGGCGCCAGTGATCCTGGCCTCCAGCCGGCTGCAGGCTGTGTTCCCTCCAGGTGAAGATCTTCCTCAGAGAGTTTCAGTCTCTCGCCTCCTCTGCTGGCAGGAGGAGATTTCAACGTTCACGGCTTCTATGGCGCTTCTTCCTCCCCGTATGCCTTTTTTTTCTGCTCTGTGTAAAAGGCACTTCTTTTGGTCGGAGCCAACAGATGCATTTCTTTTTTTAATTTTTATTTTTGTTAATTTAAATGTTCTAGATTGTACCCAGTTAGATCTGCAGATCCCTCCAGCTAATGCTATAAAGTCGTAATGCAGATCATCTCGTCTGCCAGGTCCTCCTCGTAAGGAGCTCTGGGTTCGGTCTCTGGCTCCTCGTCACTGTAACTGGCTCCGGTGTCCGGCAGCTCGTAGTCCCTGGCGGCCAGAAGGGGAAACACGTTGACCCCGTTGATGCCGGGGGCGATCCCTTCGCTCAGCAGGTGGCTGGCTGCACTCTCCATCTCGTCTATCGTCATCTCGCATGCATCTGCTATCTCGTGCTTTGTGGCAGCAACAAACTTGGGATCCTTGGCGTATCTCCCGAGACCTTCTGATATCAAAACCTGCAGTGCAGAAATGGAAGGAAATTGTTTTTTTTTTGCAGTCTGAATAACAGAAGGTAATAATGTCTTCTTTTTTCAAAGATTCTACTAAAACTAAAGTTTGTTAAAAATGTATTTGCGTTCCTTAAACTTTCTTACTTCCAACAAAAACAAAGCAGTGGAATCACAGGCGATCACTCGTGTTGTTTGATTGATTTTTATTTCAATTGATTGCAAACAGAGCATCTCTGAATATCACTTTTTAAGTTTGCCACCTACTCTCAGTTAGATTTAGCTGTGGACTTTGACTAGGCCATGCTAACACCTAGATATGCTTCAACTTAAACCGTTTTGCAATAGACAGTGGCTGTATGTCGAGGCTTTCACCAAACTGTCAAGTTTTTTGAAGTTTTTAACTCGTTTTCTACCAGAATTGGTGTTTTTTTAGAACTCCAACTAACTTTGCATAAAAGAGTCAAGGAAGTTGACTGAGGTGCAGAAGGTTTATTTACAGGTGCTATGTTTGTTTTACGCCACACAAAGAGTTGCATGTAATAAAAAGGACAAATTGAGTCTCATCTGATTCACCTTTTCTCATGTTTATTGTATTTCCTGCGTTGTTACTGGCAAACTACAACTTCTTAAAGTTTCCTTTTCTAAATGCTTTTCTTGTTTTCCCTTCCTGTGTTCAACAGTGAATTTGAACTTTTGCCATCTGAGAGGCGAGTCAGGGTGCAGCGTTACAGAAGGAACAGGTACAAAAACTGCTTTGTGCCATATTCCATAAAACAATAAATAAAGTACCCAGTGGAGATCACCCTTTAGCTTTGTTTCTAAATTATAACGATAAATATTTGTGATGCTGTGTAATACGTGTCGTTTTTTTATGGGAAGTATCTGACAGATTATGTCAATTACATTTCTATTCTACAGACAATAAAGTTCTCATCTAATCTTGTTGGTTTGTAGAGGTCATATGTGTGGAATCACAACCTTTAGATGTCCTAAAGGTTGGAGGGTCAACAGATTCTCCCACCTGAGGATTTCTGCAGCTCCTCCAGAGTTACTAATGAGCTGACTTTTAAAGGCAGGTGATTGCTCTACATTTTACTTCGGTGTGTCAAGGAAAAAAGGCCTCAATGAAAATGCATTTTACACATTTCAGATTATTGTCTAAATTAAAAAAAACGTGTAAATTTCAATTTTTTGCTGCTTTTTGTTCATCTATCACAGAAATTCTAATAAAATACATCCACGTTTGGGTTTGCCACAAGATAAGACCGGTTTGAAACTGACCGCTTCCACAAGGCTGGTGGCGCTGCCTCTCTTCTGGTGGTACTGGTGGTGGTACTCCGGGGGAACCTGCAGGTGGATGGGCGAATACGTCCTTTGGGAATACTCTGGATCGTCTGTGTACCAGGAGCTCTTGCGCACAGACACGTGGCTGCCAGAGATGCTCTCCCTGTGTGGACGGTCCACACGGATGAGGGGGGTGTAGTACGGTGACTGGTCTTTACTGGCTGGGGTGGCGGGAGGTGTGGCCCAGGAGCGGGTGGAGCGGGTGGGGGAGAGGCAGTGGGCTCTGCTGGAGTCCAGGCCTGCTACAGCCATTACCTGAGAGGTGAGGAGATTAGACAGTTCAGCTCTGGTCCAAGACCATCTAAAGAGATTATTTCTGTCAGAATTATGACTGAAATGTGGTATCTGTCTGAAAGACAAAATGAAAACAGACAACAATTACCTGATGCTGCATAAGGTGCAGCGGTAGAGCAGTACGCTGATGTGGAAGCTCATCCTGGCTACTTTGTCTGCGCAAACACTCAAAGTTAAAGGAAGGCCTTCTGTGACCTGAACGAAAGAGACAAAGAGTGGAATTACATAAATCATTCAGAAGATTTTAACTTTTATTCAGGTTTTATTTCCTATTTTTTCGTTTGGGAATGAAAACTGGTAGCACACAGGCTAATATCTTTCTCCAAATTATTATATTTTATTTTAGACGCGTTTTTAAAACTTTGATAAATATTACATAAATGTTATTATTCTAGCATTATCAAGTTGTTGTAGTTAATAAAACTATATAAAGACTTTACAAGAGGACATGTTGGAGCATTTTGCTTAATGTTAGACATAATTTTGTTGCTTGTGTTCAGGATTTGGAAGTATAAGCTCTTTCATTCTTGCATAAGTTTTGTGCAGCGATAGGATCTTGCAGTACCTTGAGGTGTGGCAGGAAGCAATCTTCTCTTTGGCGACCTCCGTGAGTCCCGGTAGAGAGGCTGCTCGTCATCGTCATAGTAACTGTCAGGGTGATGGTAGCCTTTAGGAGTTTCATACTCTGTGTCACTGGTCTGATATCTGCAGGTTTAGATGAAAATGTTTCTCCTTAGAAAGCAGCCAAATATGTTTGGGACATGTTGTTGGACGCTTGCAAAATAAAACAGAACTTCAAACCTCGGCGAACACATCGTCGCCCTGGAATCAACACCGTAAGAAGGAGAAAGTAAGACAAAGTTGCACCTGTCCCCTGACAACATGCTGTCCTCCTCATAAAACTCCTCTCCGCTGTAATATTCCCCAGAGAAGCGATCCTCATCTATCTCCTCTTCCCTGCGGATGGTCGGGTGATGGCCGTCTCCTCTCTGGGACCTGAGGGACGATCAGGCAAAAGCGTTTTTGTGTTCACTCTGCTCTTACAACAATCATGCAGACAAAAGCCTTTTAGAGGACAGCAAAGCCAGAGACGACCCTTCTAAGCATTTACCACATAAAAAGAAGACATTTCAAGATGCAGAACAAGCATCTGTTGTCTTACATTACGCTCACCATTAGATTAATTAATATGTGCTTTTATAACAGTGTATGGCAAATTTAGGATATAAAAAGTTTGAGTGATTAAAAACATTTTGCTCAAAATTATAATAATGTGCTGTGAATGTGAAAGTACAGAACCACAAAATTTGTAGCCAATATTGAAAGGAGAACATATGTTAAGTTCAAAACAGACTATAAACCATTATAGTGATTTCTCCTTGATGTGTTTTTGTGAGCCAATTGCAGAATAAGGAAAGTGCAAGTACATAATTAGATCAAATCGAAGGATTTACCTGTCAGAATATAATAAAATTGTACACGATTAATTCATTCTTAAATCTTAATCTCTGTCAGTATCCACTCAAAAAATTAAGCCATCAAATAAATGCCGTGTGAGAAAAACTATGTTAACCTGATGATAAAAGAATAACTTGAAATAGTTGTTGCCTTTGTGACCTTATTGTTTCTACAACACTTTTGACACAATCTTCTTTAAAGCATGAGTTCAGATTATTGAGGATTATAAACATTTGTTTAATAAGTAATAACACTGTGAAGTCTCTTGTATGTCTTTGAATAATTGAGATTAAAATTAAAATAAATTCACAATCAGAAATACAAGAAAAAAATAATTTCTATAATGTTTTGACCTGAATGGTTTTTAAAAAAAGAGAGAGTGCTCTTTTACAGTAAACTCAATTTGATCCTATTTTGTTTTTCTGCTCACTATTAACTAATTTTATTTAAATTGGATTTATTTCTTACTAAGCATTAATTACTCATTTATAAATCTATAGACATCGTTGCCAAAAGTTTTCTGTAACACAGCAGAAACAATTTAATAGAAGAGATTTGCTCTTTAAGAATAATTAAATGTCTTAATTTAAACTAACTGCACTCAGCAAAATATTACTGTAAAATATCAATGGTTTTGTGAATATGCATAGTAAATTTTAATAAGACTGAATAATGACAATATTTCAATAGATTGATCAGACTTGCAAAGTAATAATAAACTCATTAATTGTAGCGAAAAATAAATAAAAAAGATCTTGTGATGTCAAACTGAAATTTATTGCTAATCTTGTTCCAGAATATTCTAGTAATAAACCGGGAATAACACGACTCATATTTCACCCACTGATGTTTATATGAAATCATAATTCATGTCTTTGACAGAACTGGAAATATTTACCGTATTTTACGAACTTAGCAAGAATGAAACAAAAACAGCCCATTTAATGCCTTTTAGACATTAAGCTGAAACCAAGCCTAATAAAACAACATACCTAACATACGTCTCATAGTAGCGCCTTCTGTCCAAGAGAGCAGAGGGATGATTGAGAGAAAGCAGTTTAGTTAGGAAGGAGGAAGGGAGAACAAAGAGAATAGGGTGGAGGAGGAGGAGGAGGTGACATATATATATTCCTCATACAGTATATGAAACATATACAGCATTCTCATATATATGTATGAAGAGGAAAGAGAATGATGCAGTCGGGCAGTTCAGCTTTTTCTGTTCATTAAATAAAACTTATTTTTCATGCATAAAGACAAAGCAATTAAATCGCTCTTCAAACGTATTTAAGAGAAACTCTTCAAATGTTACAACAGTGAAGTAAACATATGAATTCATTCTGAAAACAAAAGCTTGTGATTTATTATTTGGTCAACAGGCTGATAAAAAATATTCTAACACCGACTGAGCTCTTTGCATACAGAGTATGATTTTTTTTTTTTTATTATCTTTGTTGTAGTTCCCTTAAAGACCAGAGGAAAAGCAAAAAATATAAATATATATACTTCTGATGTACAATGAAAACTTTTAGATTTTCGTAAAAAGATGAACATGGAAGAAGAGATCAGCATTTCTGCTTCTCTGATGAACATTTTGACCCACTTTATTCTCTCATCTAAAAGGCCTCATAATGATTTAATATGAAGATGTAAATTATGAGGTAATTATTACGAATGAAGTGATCATTTGTTGCACTTATAAAGTTTTTCTAATGTCTTAATAAAACTAAGGGATCTGTTGTCAACCAGAGGATAAAGCTGTGAATTAGACAGCGATATAAACAAACATAAACAAAGTGAAAAAACAAACAAAAAAAAACACAAAAAGCTATTAGAAAATTTTCAATTAAATTAAAGGACATGCATAAATTTGTAAAATTCTTAATACTTTAAAAGAGAGAATTACAGTTATATGCAATTAAAAACTAAAATACAAGACGGGTTGTGCACGGATTACTTAAAGGGAACAGATTAGGATTAATTGGATGACAAATAAATTGAGCTGGTCCTTCTTCAAATTGACATCGTCAGTTTAAAATCAGTATTTGACCAGTTTTTGGTTGACAACAGAAACCTTTTGGTTATTAGTGTCAATAATTGTCACATATCTTCTGTTTCTAAACATCAACCAAAGTAATAGCTGAAATGCCAACCTCTTATTTGAATGTTCAACTGGTTTTTCTAGTAGTTTCAGAGCAAAAGACACCAAGGATGTGTCTGAAGAAGAAAACATAATCTGGGCCTCATTTCTCCTCTTATATTTGTTGTAATTCCATCCATACTTTTATATAAAAAATTGGCATAAACAAAGTTTAAGAAAGACGAGGACAATGATGGGAGCCCAACACACCATGCTGTAATTTATTAAAATTAAAATTCATTAAAATTCAATATGTCTACCTTTGACCCTGGGGCGTCCGTGGCTTGTTATAGTCGTAGTAGGAGGTGCGTAAACCTGGGTAACCGTTTGGAGGAGCGCGTTCGTAGTATATATGGTGTCCTCCGTTGGGCAGACTGGACATGTTGGCGTTGTTCAAGTTGATGTTGGTGGATTTGGGAGATTTGCCGAAGGAGTTGTGGTGGCGGTGATGATGGTGGTGATGGTGATGATGGTGGTTGGGGTGAGCCATTGCATTCGCTCGCGAAAGACGCCCCACTGGCTGCTCCATGTGAGCATAGTGAGGCGGGGGCTGCACCTGCAGGGGGCGCTGTGTGGTGTTGGTTTGATGGCCGTTGGCTCGCCGATGGCCGCCGTTCATGAGGTGGTTACCGAAGAGGCCGCCATTACGCTGCAGAAGAACGTCCAGAGGAAAACCAAAAGAGCTTCTTACTCCCATACAACAGCTGAGGAACAGACTGATATTGATTAAAACTGGAAAACTGGTGTAATTTCAAGAGTTATGTGTGCAAAAGTAGGTTTAAAAGCTGGTTCATGACATGATATGTGAGTAAAATGACAGCACTGTTGAGATTATTACAACTGATGGAAGCAAGAACCACCTAGGCATGGGCCAGATTGATGTTATAATTTAAAAAATACCAGCTTTTTACTGTATTAGTATTTTCAAAAGAAATATATATATTTACATTTTATGACACAACTGAACTCTGTTCTAATACAGCTATAATTTCTACTGTTGCTTAAATATATCACAAAGTACAGTAGCATATTAGTGTTATGTCACTGTAAATTTTAGGGTAAAATTACCATATTTCTTAGGTATTTTGGCTTTGATGCACACATACCTATGACTACAATAACACAGACAGGTACTGCATAAAATCAGTGGCAGCTATTAACTGATCAAAACCAGCTATTAACTGGTTTTGATCAGCTATTAAATTTAGGCTAAAATCTAAATTCAACCTCAAGTTTTAAGATCAGAGAACGAGACAACAAGTTTGAACTCATAAAATGTTTTGATAACTGAGTTTGGTTTACAAACAAGTTCTGTTTGATTTTTATTTACGTTTTTCATTGAAATGAATATAACTGCATCAATTGAAAAGGAAATGTTTTAAAATATAACATTTGCCCTGTAAAAAAAATAAAAATAAAAAATCAATAAACCTTTCATCAAGAAATGGACTTTAAACTGGAAAAAGTGCAAGAGACCCTCTTGGTTAATGTCTGAGACAAAACTTTGTAATTTAAGTTCAGAAACAAAACAGATTTGAGTTTAAGTTATAAAGCACATATACATAAAAATTATGCTATTATTAAACTAGATAAATGATCTCTGTCTCATTTGAAAGTTTATTTCAGTCTATTATATAAAATAATTAGGTTTTACATAAACCTTTGACAATTTTATATGCTTTTGTGGAAACTAACAGGTAGGGACGAAGTGGTAAATGTTTGCCATGAGCATCTTTAGCTTTTTAAATCGTGACATACGTTTTTACTGAAAACTGACCCATGCCTAGAAAAAAATGGAAAACACATCTAAAGCAAAGGAAAACAAACATTTACAGTTTGCAAAGGCTGTTAAACTTAGATTTTAAATATTTTGTATGTACATTTGCAGCTACATGTAAGCTGTGCATTACCAGTAAAACACAAACCGACACATTACCAAAAACCTAAATTTTGCACCAAACATTTCCCCCCTCATGCAGGGTTAAATCATTTACCCTATAAATTTCCTCGTCTTCCTCTGGAATAAAGTCAACTAGCTCGTCATCCTGCAGGTCACATGATATCGCTCGGCGAATTTCAGGCCCAATATCATGCAGCGTGCGAAGGCCAGCCTGTAATCATGACAACAACAGGCCTAAGCGCGAAGGCTGGGACGTTCATCTTACAGCTCAACTGTACAGTCACAGCCACCACACACACTAAGCATACACACACCTATGCTGCGCAGCACCTGACATTTACAACTCTGACAGACTGAGGTGATGACAACACAGAGACAGAGACAAGTGTTTGTTTTTTGATACGTTGAGAAATATCTTGCTAACATGTCTCAAATAGAAGCAAGATTTTTTTAAATTCACAGCTTTAATGTTTAGCACAAAACAGAGTTATTGCGTTATGACATCGACCTTCTGTTTGTTGGAAATCTATTTTCAGAACAACGTAAAGATTTATGTGATCCTTTCTTACATGATCTCAAAGAATAATTTTAGCTATAATGTATATATGAAAATCTTAGTCTTACTTGCCAATGCCAAATTTAACTGGCTTAGCATTATCCTTGTTAAGTCAGATTCTATGAAAACTCAAACAGAAACACCTTAATATATCTTATTCTTGAAACAGACATGTTGGAATGGAGCTTCCCTAAAAAAGCTAAATTCCCTCACATTTTTAAAACTTGAAATAATTGTTGAACTAAACTTTAATCGCAGCCCTTCGGATTGATCAATCACATCTAAGAAAAAGAGAAAATTTAAAATATCCAGAGTGCATTATAGGAAATGTTTCAGTAAATTTCTTGGCGGTGGTGTATCTGTGCGTCTTATATCTGTATTACCTGAAGATCAAGTCCAAGGGAAGTCAAACGTTTTTGAAAGGTGTAGAACATGAATTAAAATCCTGCTTTTCCTCTGCCTTCATTCAACACATGAACATTTGACAAATATTCTTTGGACTTTTAAAAATTTATTCAAACTTAAAACATTTGGGAGCCACATTAATTCAGTCTGGGAAAGCAACTCGTTCACAGAAAAATGACATGAGACTTTATTGAATTGTGGAACAAATACCTCAACAGTTGTGTAAGTTATCATCCAATGTAATGGTCCAAATGACAATTTCATATAACAGTGTTTGCATGGAATACTACTAAATTTGACAGATTACAGAATATTTAAGATGCCATAAATCTGCTTTGGAAGGATTGCTGGTCTGACAACCCGATAGCTCCACTTTACAATGCAAAACTTCCGTTTTTCTAAAGGCATCAAAGAGAAAGGTAAGAAACAAGCTTTAAAAGTCTCATTTAGAAGAAAGCTGACAAGTGAAGCTGAAGCTGAGGATGTCGCTGCTGGCATTCGAGATAAATTTGCACTGATTCCTGCTGATAAGGAGGGAAAGCTTGTGACTGCAGAATCTGTGGGTTTTCCCATTAAACTGAACTAAACATTGTTTGTTTTTGGCTTTGTACCCTTTTAGATCACATGCAATCAAACAGCCTTGTGCAGCTCCAAAAAATATGAAAAATCAATATTTTTAAATCTAGTGTCCTTCCTGACATTTTGTGGCAAAGTGAGTGTTGTAGTTCCCCAGCAACAACTTTTCCTCCAGACCTCTCCTCTGCATAAGTGCATGAAACACTTTCCACCTGCCAATACAAAGTGATAAAGAAACTACATGGTGTGTACTTCATGTTACACTACAAGATATATGGAAATACCTAAGCCATATATCAACATCGTAAATTAAAATAAATAGCCAAAGCTTTGTGAACTATATGAGAAGTGAACTGTGATGCACAGAAAACCAATGAAGTGGCGCTCATGACAATGATACATGCTTAACATGAACATGTATGATATGTAAAGACATAGGAGGACCAAAGGCACAAATCAGAGACACTTAAACCACAGGAACAAACTCATACTGTACACCAAGATCATGAACGCCCTGCTGGATCATAAATCATACACATTAGCATACTTGATGATATCTGAGTGAAATGCATAAAAAGACATGTTACAGACTTGATTTCATTTTCATCACATCCATTCTCACAGTTTTTATTGATCATTTCTTTCCCCACACACGTACCTACACACACACACGCAGATCATTCTCTGACAGAAACACAGCAGCACTCACCTGCAGGGCAATGGCTGTGTTGTTCTGGGAAGGGTGCGCAGTCACCAGGCCTTCCTCTTTACGTTTCTTGAATTTCCTAAAGTAGTCCTGTATCAGGAAGGTGGCATAGAACTTCCCCACGGTTACCTCATCATCTGAGTGAACAGACCACACAAATGCTTCCCGTGTCAGCAGGTCATGACACACAGCAGCCTGGGAGGGAGAAGGAGAGGCCTTCCTCCCCTGAGGCGTTCTCAGCGTGTCAGATACATTCATACTGATAGTGTATATAAACTGTGGACCACCCCAAATTGCCTGACAAACATAAAATGGGGAAAAACGTTTTTGAATACGTTTGTGCATGTGAATTGCTTTTAAAGGTAAATTTAACGTATTAATGCATAGTATTGGTCAAAAGTCTGAAATCTTTGGAATTGGCTGTATTTTTAACAGAATATCTATCAGCTCAGAGGTTATTTTCTTTTTTACTTTCTGCTTAACTTTGAAGTCGTAATCACTCAGGTAATGAACGGCGCCTCAACTGACGGGATGAATCTGTGTTTTATCTACAATTATTGACACAGAGAATAGAAGCAACATGCTTCTATTCCTTTACGTCACCGATTCCGAAAGTCTGAACTCCTATAAGGACTTTATGTGTCATCAAAGCAGAATCCATTGTAAAATGTTAAGTATTGCTGAATTTAGCTGTTTATCTAACAAATCTATTTTTAAAAAACTATTTAAAACTATTTCTAGATCATAGTTTAGTAATTACAATAAAAATAAAAAATAATGGTTACACTTTGGTCTGTTCTATCAACCTTATGTACCTGAAAAACATTTAGAAATGTAAAAATTGGAGGACAAGAGAAGCTGTTTAAATTTGCTTGGAACTAATAAGGTTTTATTTAAAGGTATTCCTAATTTAAAATGTAATAAATCAAAAATAAATCCATAGTATTGTATTCATTTTTTGTAAAAAATGTAAACATTTCCTAAAATATCTGTAGTCTAGATAACATTATGACAAAAGAGGAAAGTCCTACTGCAATGGTTCATAAACGTGGCTGACCTTAAATGTTCTGTGAGAAAATTTTGGTATAATTTTTAAGAAATCGACTTATTCTCTAGCTTACACTATGAGGAAGGAGTTAAAAAAAATCCAATGACAAAAAAACATCTTTTCAAGAGTCTTAAAGTCAGAAAAATTCTTAATCAGGGCCATAAAATAAGCTGGGCCAGTTATAAAGATAGAAGTGGTTTAAATCTTCTATCATAAAAAATCTGCAACATTTATCATGAATACTTTCACCTAATTTGTTTAAACTGTATCTTATTTTCACTAGAAGGCAATAAGGTGTTCACACCCACTGCAAATAAATGTCCTACTTTTGCACATGCAAACATGCAGATCTACTTTGAGCATCATACATGTTGACAAATCTCTTTTCACAATGTATGCCTAATACTAAAAAGTACTAACATTGCATACTACGTTGAAAGCTGTGCATGGATGCTATCTTGCATTATTTTTATTATTTCTTTGCAGAACTAAAGTGTGTGTGTGTGAGAGAGAGAAAGCGTGAGAATCATTCTGAAGCAGGGGTCTGAGTCACTTTGAACAAGCACGCTGGGGACAGAGATTGGACAGAGAGGCAACACTAGTTCCATGCCACCACCCTAAAACAGAACTGCTTCAGAATATTCTGAAGTGCTACAGAGTTTTTGGATACAGAGATATGTGAGAGGAGAATAAAGCTGTAAAAGCTCAAGCGGTGAGTAAAAGACAAGAAATTCAGACAACGGAGTGAGTCAGAGAGCAAGAGACAGAGAGAGGGGACAGAGAGTATTAGTTAGAGAGACAGAGAAAGCATGCAATCGCACATTGGTCTACAAGGCCATGCAACCCAAAGCCCAGCAGATAGTCAATGGTCTCCATCAGCATCCAGGGCAGGAGGAAGGAGTGTTTTGGCAAAATACACATATAAAAGACGAACTGCTGAGAGGACAACCAGGAGAACATGAGTAGATACAAATCGGTTTGTCTGCATCAAACAAACTTTCATATGAGAACATTTAGTAATAACATGTGAACAGCATGGCTGCAGATTGTGTTTATGTGTGTGTCCTTCTCTACATGCTGTTTATTGACTGTGTGTTTTTTGACAAATAAGAGTCAGTTCCACTAACCACCAGCAGGGGGCACCACTTGGTCCAGCAGCTTCATGCTAGTTCTCTTCCAGATTTTCTTGATGACGGCCCGCAGCTCTTCATTGGCCTGTTCCAGGTTACCTGAATCACAGAAAACACTGAGAAAGCAGCAATCCTGCCAAAAACTACAGCTTGGCAACAAACTCTGTGTCAAGATGAATTACTGGAATAATAAAGTGCCTAGCAAAATGTTTAACCTCTAACAAACGACTACACAAAGTTGTGGAAGGAGTAATGCATGGTTTTATTCTTCAAACGAAAGATAACTTCTGTTATAACATCCATATGATAATGTATGCAAGATAAAATTAAGTTTTCAGAGGTGGTTCATAAAATATTTGAAAACCTTTCATCCTTTTTCTTTCCCTTCTTCGCTATAAAGTCATATAAAATTATTCAAGTGAAGTTCATACCTTCAGTTTTTATTTTCAGAGCTGTGCGCACCAGGGCAAACAGTGTAGCATTAAACATGACCGTCCCATCACTGTTGAGAGGCATGTTCATGGCTACCAACCGCTGAAAAAGTCGAGCAGATGCAAATTTTTAATGTAAAAAAACTTTTTTTTTATTATTCGGTGACATTAATGAATAGGAACAGAGAAAAAGAGACCTTGCATGCCACTCTGTGAGGACACAGTTTACCAAAACCAAGCGGGGGCTGGATACGACGAAGCAAGGTCACCACATCTAGATGTTTGATCCTTCCTCTGCACGACAAGAAGCAGCACTTTGATAAATTACAGAGTCAAAGTTTGACAGAAAGCTGATATTTGGAACCATACACATACTTTGCCTCAGGATCATACTCTGACCAAATCCTCTTAAATTCATCGAGGTGGTGAGGACCGAGAATCGACCAATCACGTGTCAAATAGTCAAAGTTGTCCATAATGACGGCCACAAACAAATTGATGATCTGCATGAATTGGACAAAGTAGTTTGAAAAGTGTTTCATAATCTTTCCAACATTTTGTTGTCATATTTTACAGTTATAAAAAAACACCCAAACTGTGAATGGCTGCCATTCATGTAAAATGGCGTCATTAAATGCTTTGCTTGTGAGTGAACACATTGCAAATAAAGGTTTAAGTCCAACCTTTGCTATTTTATGCAGAAAAAAGCAAAATATTCCCCGTGTGCGTTTGTGCTTGTTCGGAACAAACACAAACACTTGCTGCTCTTGTTGCCTGCTGTCAAGGAAAGAGTGATATAAGTAACTGAAATTAAACACGGTAAAGAAAATGTACGTACCAAGAAAGCACAGAGCATGTAGAAGGTAATGAAATAAATTATTGCAAATCCACTGCCACAAGTCATCTCCTCCCCGGGGTTGTAGTCAGACTCTGGGTCACACAGTTTCCCGGGCATACAGGCCAACATTATCTCCTGCCACGCCTCACCTGTGGCACACCTGGAAACAGATGCATATTAAACATCCAGAAAGTGCAAAAACCAAAGGTATTTTTCTAAAGGCTGCAGATAACACACCTAAAAAGAAGGAGCACAGCCTGGGGGAAGGTCTGGAAGTTGTTGTTTCTGTTAATTTGCGTCCCATCGACCATGGCAATCTTTCCAAAAACCTAAAAACAGAAATGTCATAGGAAATTAAGTTTGACCAACTCTTTGCCATATTGAGTCACAGTGTTTTGCAAAATTATTCATCTCTGTTAAACTTTTCCACATTATGTCACGTCACTGTGAAAGCAGACAAGAGGACAACGGTAACATATGTTTGTCATTCTTTTCATAAATCTGGTTTTTATGTCGAGTCCAGAGCAAATATCTGTCAGAGACTCAAACCTCTGGACAATGATAAAAACACTAGATCTGGTGCAAAACTAACACTGAACACAATCTCTATGGTGAATTGGTAGTGGGAACATTTTGCTGCAATGATTTTCTTCAGGGGCTGCACTGTGGTGCAGCACTGTTGCCTTGCAGCAAGAAGGTTCTGGGTTCGATTCACTGGAGATTGACACCACCAGCCCTTCCAACCCCAAGATGGACAAGAGTTTAAAGAAAATGGATGGATGCAAGCTTCTTTCGTCTAATGTTGTTTTTAATTGTATTGTCAGTGTATCCTTTTTATGAAATATCACAATTACACACGATTTCGTGTTGGTCTGTCACATAAAATACCAATTAAACACAGTTTTTAAAGGCAAAATAAGGGAAAGATCAACTATACCAACCTGCATGCCGATGACAGCGTAGATGAAAAACAACATGGCTATCAGTAGAGCAACATATGGCAAAGCCTGAAAAACAGAGGATAGGTAAAACAGGAGTAATGTCAACTTTTAGTTATTTTTTAATTCTATTTGAATATAAATACCACCTCACCTGGAAGGACTTAATGAAAGTCCACAGCAATGTGCGGATACCCTCTCCTCTGCTGAGGAGTTTGACCAACCGCATAACTCGAAACAGGCGAAAGAAAGTGATGGAGATGCGAGCACTGTCCTCTGTGTTCTGTAGATTAAAACGTATTTTCAATAATTATGACATTAGCGCTGCATTGACTGAGTCAAGAGTGCCTGGCTGTGCTTTGCTGGATGAGCGGAGACCTTCAAACCAGTTATATATGGGCTAACAAAGCAGCACTGCACTTTTATATGTGAAATTAACTGTGAAATTGGAGCAAAGCCCTGGTAGGCAGTTTCTAAAACTGTAATAAGGTTTGTAATGCAGTGCAGCTGTAGCCGATATGTCTCTGTAGGTCTGTGTTCAAAGCACGGCCATGTTCTCTGTTCCTGTACAGACCTAAAAAGGGGAGTAAGCAAGGAGGCAGGCATGCTGGAGAAAAACCTTGCCATACTTGACAGGACATGTCTATTCAAGCATGGCACCCTCAGTCCAGAGTCACTGCATGCGGAGTCACAGTGGGACCAACCCGAGCGGGTCGACCGGGAGGTTCACAGGTCACAGCTGGGTGACCTGATCCCAGAGGCTCATCCATGGGCCGCTACCCACCGCCAGAACGGAGGCAGAGACCATGAAGCCGTGTCAACAGCACAAACGTGAAGAGGGGCTCAACGCCACTCCCACTCGACAGGAGACAAGTGTCACGTTTGAGTGACACCTCTTCTTCCAAATAACTCCAAACATTTAGGAATAATGAAAAGCCAATGTTCTGAGGATATACGTCAACAAACTAAGGAAAAAGATGCGAGAAAAGTATAGTAAAGACGATGTAAATGACGAGATAAACGAAGCTGAAATCAGCAACCGATGAAAAAGGATGAGAAGACAGAATAACAAAAGAAATGCAAATCCAAACATGGCATGGCCCTGACATGGGGGGCAAAGCATCTTACCCCCATCTCATCCACCTGAGGAGTCTCCGTTGGCTTTAAAATCAAAGACCTGTATTAATGACTTAGACAGAGCCTGCAGGTCTCACATATATTTGGTCAAACATGTTACATGTGAAGTTATTGTCACAAAACGCCAGCAAATGTCAGTTAGAAGACGGAGACAGGACAAAGTCACTACTCTTCTCATCTGACAGGACAAACATGTCTCCGGGATTATCTTGGACAAAGACACACAAGTATTTATCTATGGAAACTCTGTTTACTGGCAGGCATTATCTTGACAGTAAATTATGGAGATACTAAACACTCCACAACACAAGATGTCAGCTTAACATTATGCAGGACTTAACAATTAGACATCAGAGTGACAAACAACAATAAAAGACTTATTAACATGGACGACTGGCACACAACTTTATCACAACCCCCCAGTGTAGCGGTCACTACTCATGGGACTAAATGGTTACCATGGAGAGATGTCTTTGGTGAGATTTAACGATGTTAATGGTAAGTGTCCTGACTCACATACATGTTGTGAAATGAGGATGTGATAAAAGCTGCTCTTACACACCCTGGACTTGTATGTTTTCATTATAAAACCCTTTTGGCTTTAAATTCTGACAAATGGACTTCAGAAAAATTATCTTCCTGGACACAAAAACCATAAAATATGAGCACAGTTCATTAATGCAGGCACAAATTAAACAGCTTAACATGTGCGAGTCTGTTTGGTAACTAAATTAATACATTAAATCTGTTGGATTTTCTTGGAATATTTTGAAATGGTTCCCTGGGCTTTAAGAAAGTATTTCAGTTTTTCTTTAGATTCTTGCTACTTTTTTTAATTTTTCATTAATGTCAGTACAGAATGAGCAATGTGGACGAGACGATGACAAAAATAAAAACTGCTCAGCAAAAATGCTACAATCAATTATTCTTTCAAAGCAGCTTCACTCTACAGCTTATGCAAAGCCACATTTACTCTTTGCAAAGGGAACAATGTTAACGTATTTCAAAGAGACAGACTTGAATGTTCCCAAACATGACAGGATCTCACCAATTGCTTCTGAAACTAGAGGAATTGTGTGATATTAACTTTAAAATATCCTAATGATGCACATCCTTGTAAGTTGTGGTCGTTGTTATTGTCCCTACAAGACAAAATCTCCAGTTTCAGACCCAAACTTGAGTCACAAAACCAAACTTTCCAGACTCAAAGTTTAGAAACAATTTTTATCTATTTTAATCAGGAGTGATTCAACTACAGACTACTTTTAACACTTTATATTAACAATCTTCTCATGTTAGCTATATTTTCACAAAAATGAGACTGAAATTAAACGATGAAATAAATTATTTTGTCTCAGCAACTTAGTTTAAAGTTTATATTGTTTTATAGTCAGGTTCTGAGCTAAGAAGGATTTCAAAATAAAACCCTGATGGTCCTTCTATAAGCCTGTAGAATAATCAATCTAGGATGTATAAAAAAACACCCAGAAATTTGCCATTTTAGCAGCAAAATCTTAAATTATTCAAGATATCTGTCCAGCACTGCATATCCCTTTTCCACAACAAAATGCAACATTTTTCACACAGATTTACACCCATACACACACTTTTTGATTCATGAGCAAACATCTGCAAAGGGTCAAGGTTCAAGACAACACTGATTAATCAAGTGATGTGGATGGACTGAATGATGTTTTAAAACTGAAGAAAAGCTTTACTAAACACTGAAAAGGTGATTTTTTTTATTTTTATTTTTTTATTATTTTTTTTATTATAATGCTCAGCACTGAAAACAAAACAAACAAAAAAAAATACTCCAGACAGATGTGGCGTCATTCCAATTCCTCAGCATAACAAACCGTCAGCATGAGTTGCAGAAATAAATGGAGATGATTTAACTAAAAATAAAAGCAACTCAGAATTAGCTCCAGGAGGTTCTTTAGGTAATCCTGGCCGCAGCGTTAATGGAGCATGCGTTCTGCGTCACCAGATTGCCGGGGTAGCACTGCACGCACACGCGCAAAACATTCAAATGATTTAGAGCCGGTGGTGACCGCAGAGCAAAGCAGCAAACCATGCATACCAGTAGTGCCCTGAAATTAAAGAGCCACAGCAGGGCGCTCTCACAGTCCGGTGCAGAGAGATACGGGTGAGCGACACAAAGGGAAGAGAGAAAACAAGAGAGGAAGAGGAAGAGGAAGAGGCCAGCAACTGAGGAAAATGCTGGGACAGAAGATGAAGCAAGATTCTGGTGCCTCTCAGTAAGTAAAAATTAATTAAATCCATCCATAAGGTGAAACTTGGACATAAGAAAGATTGGGGGATATAGCCTATGTCATAATTTTACTTGCGTTAGTTTTGTTGATTATCATGGATAGCTAACAAAATTTAGTTTCTCAGAAATTTAAGTAATATGATCCTTCCAGGAATCGTAGGCAGTGTTGTATAAAGTACTGAAATCTCGGAGTCAAGTAAAAGTATAGGTACCGCTCCAAAATATGACTTTGGTAAAAGTAAAAGTCACTGACTGAAATGTTACTTGAGTTAAAGTCTTAAAGTATCTGAAACATCTTGTACTTAAGTATGGAAACTACTGTAAAAATGGATGTACTCAAGTAATGTAATGAAAAGTATAAGTAAAAAGTAAAACAAGGCAAATGCAGTTTGAATAACATTTTTTATATTTTGGTAAACTTGTAAAATACACTTAAAATAATGAACACAACTAAGTGCAGGCAAAATGAAACCTGCTAATAGATAAACCTGCAGCATCATTTAGTTAAGAAAATTAGGAGCTTTACCTAAACCACAAGGTTTAAATAATTAATAAGAGAAAAAAAAATGAACTTGTAATCCAAATAATACAATAATCCATGAAACAGCCAACACTCAGTACGTTCTGATGACGTCACCACATCGCGCAACTCTCTCTCGGTGCGTCACGATCCGGAAACAATAAAGCTAATTGAAAATAAAGCCGGGAAAATGTTTGAAAATGACAGATAAGGATTAATGTGAACCGAAGCGGGAACACCGCGTGTGACCCACGATGAACCGCGCCAGTTTAAACTGCAACAAAACGTAAGTTAGCGATTGTGTGTGTTTGTGTGTGTTGTGTGTGTTTGCGTTAACGCGGCTCTTTAATTAGGTCGTAACTCGTGACGCTCCTCCGTCACAGTAACGAGTAACGAAACCACACATTGAAAATGTATCGGAGTAAAAGTATGCAATTAAGTTCGGAAATGTAGTGAAGTAAAAGTGAAAGTTATCAAAAATTTTCTTACTCGAGGAAAGTATGAAGTACTCCAAAATATACTTAAGTAAAGTAGTGAAGTATTTTTACTTCGTTACTATACAACACTGATCGTAGGTTCCTCTAAAAGCAGCATTTAGCTTTTCTGATTTAGGTTTTGGTATTTCTGATCTTCTTGATGATAAAGCATCCTCAACAGCTTCTCTGTGGTTTTAATCATCTCTGGTTGTGGAAACTTCACTTTGAAAATAAAGCAAAGTGGATCCTGTGCCTCTTCACTTTTCCTCCACACTCTAAAACCTTGATTTCTATAAAAAAAAAAATTCTCATTGTCTGAAATTAAATACTGTCAACTCTGGTCAGAAGAGCCCTAACCATCTGTCAGGAATGTGTTCGCCATCACATAAACTTTTCACACATTAAAAAAAATATTTTGCTTTGTTGCGCACATGCAATATATTAGTCAAATTAATCTATCTAACAAAGGAGTTGTAAATTGTAATTTTGATAATTTTCTAATTTATTAAAATGCACCTTTAAATAATGAAGCAGGAAAGTGAAAAGGGAGAAAAGAGGAAAAAACAGAGACAGTTACTGTGGCAGAGTTCATGCACCTGACTGGAGTCTACACACCTGCGCTACACATGTGCTCCATTCAGAGCTTTAAGAGCTCACTACAGAGAGACAGAACAAAACACAGAGACAGTCACTCAAAGAGACACAAACACAAGATCATCAAAGAACCTCAGTCTGGCGTCATTCACGTTCAATAGAAAAGATGCTTCTAATTAGCCAATCCTCTATTTGTGCATTTTTATAGCAACATATGCTAAGATCCTTCATTTGATTTGATTTCTCTATTCGGTTGCAGCTGAATTACTTCCAGGTCACTACATGACTTGATCCATTCCCAAAAAAATCAGCTGTAAGCAAAGCCACAGTTTCTCACACAACTTTAAGGTCAGAACATTATTAATGCTTTGAAGAAAATCTCAAATTTTTTTTTCCTTAATTGTGCAAAAACAAATTTTAATACAGGGTTATTTTTTTATCAAAAATTTCTTAGTTTTAACTACAGGGCCATTCTGTCTGGAGAAAAAAAAAAAGTAATGGGGACAGCAAGCAAACAAACAAACCAACAAAAAGCACAAACTTCACAAGGCTCTTTGGAAAACACTGACCGGAAGGGTAGGGACTGCGTGGCCGATTGTCATCTGTGAGAGGCAGATGTGGAAAGGATGGATGGTTATGAGATGACTGTCTGACCCACCAACATGCAATTAGTGAGTTCAGGCCAGAATTTTATAAGGCTGTTTAACTCATGCCTGGCAAAAAGCTGAAAATATGGAGGATGTACAAGGCAAACACACAACACGTCAGCTGCTACGATTAAATGAAACATTCGGTCAAAAGCAGGCGTGCAGGTTACACAGAAATAAATGTCATGAAAGGTGTGTTTGAAACATGAACGCCCTTGTGAAATTCACAACAACCTCAATCCTACACACACTCACAGCTGGATTAAACACTGAACACATGTTACACACACATGCATAACACAGAGAACCTGAAAACTCACAATGATTTGTTCTTTTAAGCAAAGTTAGTGTCCATTAACACAGTCATGCAACACTCAAAAACACTGATTGTTACTCCAGAAAAACAGCACTGCAGCTCAGCACTCGGGAAGGGAAGAAGAGGGTGAAAGTCGTTGAAGTCTGAAAGTGAGTATTTCTGCTTAATTGGTGAGGTTTTGTGGAGTATTTATTGGCAGTCGGCATCTTATCTGCAGTTGTTGCATGGATTTTTTGAGGTAAAAATAAGTTCTTTCCTCAGAGTCAATTGAATAACCTTCTGATGGAAACGTAACAACGCAAAATGGCTTCCCTTTTAACAAGTGAATGTACTTTAACGGCTTCAATTCTGCCTATTCAGAAAGTCTCCACTGTTGTGCCTAATGTGCGTTTTGAAGATGCTGGGACACTGTTTCTTATCTTCTCATGTCTACATGCTGCCAATCCCAAATATGTATTATGTGGGTTCAAAGTGTGGAAATCCAAGGTGACTGTAAAACATCTAGGGAATAAAGTATAAAGGACTCCCATTAAGTATTGAAGAATATTTTAGCTGAATTGATAAAAACAGCAGAATTGCAGCAAGTTCAATTATTCACTGTTTTACTGTGAGTGTTTTTTTTATTAGTATAGACAGAACTTCTGTACGCCATGAAATAAGATTAAGTCATGTTTTTGCTGAGTCACAGAATATCTGAATAGTTTTTGCATTAACTTAATTGTAATATATGATTTAGCCTCCTAGGCTGAGAGGATCACAAAGTGTATTTTTTTATTTTATTTTTGCATGTCCAAAAAACTGACCTACAAGGAAATTAAATTATGTTTGTTACATTGTCATGTTTGATTTAATTATCTTAACACGCCAACACATTTTTATATGTGTACAGTCCGTAAAAACAACAGAACAAAATTATAATTAGCTAATTTTTGAGTTTAGAGATGTTGGGCACTCCAGCAGGCTGTTGTTTTGCTTTTTACAATAAAGAAAAAATAATCCCTGTTTGTCCAATATTGGACAATTCATACTGCTGTGTACTGCAGGTAAGATAAAGACTGCTCACAACCACTCCACATAACCTTACTTACATAACTTAGCTGTCATACATAGTTCACTAAAAGTATGTCTTGAAGGATAGCAAGGAACAGCTTGAGTTTCAAGTGCCTTAAGCTGAAATCCCAAACACCTTACATTTAGTTTTTGCAGAAAGAAAAATATTTTTTTCTGTTCCAAAAGTCATTTATGCTCTTGATATGAATTTTAAAGGTAAGTAAAATTATTTTGTGCTCTTAAGAAAACCCTAACCAACTTTCTTTCGTCCTGTCAGTATTTTAATTTTAAGCCAGCTGCAAAGGGGATCAAAAGATAAAGTTGTCATCAACAACCAGCTACACACAAGCAACATTTTTTTTATTTCCATACTTGCCTCTACAAGTTTCTATGGGGGAAAAAAAGTGAATGAAAACAAGAATTAGATTACCACATCATAAACGGATCCCATTTTGAACCGAACACAGACCTCAGATCACAGAAAAATATGAACAGTTCCTGTGACACTCCAGGGTAAACAATCATGTACATAATATATGCAGTCATGATACGCAGCTGTAGTCACAATAAAACATGTAGAGAAAACCACAGAATACTAAGGTTAATAAATTCTATGTAAATACAACACACAATAAATACACTGTCTTGCATAAGTGTTCATATCACTTAAACTTGTTTTTGCTATTTATTACACTACAATCACATATTTCAATGCATTTTAGAGAGACACTATGCGATAGACCAAAACAAAACTGAATAAAAGTGAAATTGAAACTTTCTTGACAATAAATTTGCCTTATTCTAAACTTATTGAAGGTTGTATGTTTAGTGTTGCTGTCTGCTTGTGGAAAACTACAAACTTGTTCTTCATGTTGCTTTTTTTTTACTATTTGGGTGACTTCTGAAAGTAAATGGTTGTAGTGAAATTTTATTTAAGGCTTTTAGGGTAAAGAGGTCTGAATGCAAATGCATGGTACATTTTTAAAAACATTTATCTGTAAACAAACAAACAACAAAATACATTAACGTATGTGGCTGTAATGCAACAACATCTGACAAAATTCAAGGGGCACTAATACTTTTGCAAGGCATTGTGAAAGTTTATTTGAAAGTCAAACTGAAGCTTACAAAACAGCCAATGGCGCTTTATGATAATCTAACAGTGATGCACTTTTTTAATCATTTACACAATGTCATTTATATTTAAATTTCTAAATATAAATGCCTACATGAGAAGGCTATTACAACTTAAACACATTTAAATTGGCCATCTGGCTTTCTGTAAGGCTTCAGTTTAACTTTAGAGTCAGAGAAAAGTAGTACTTACGTTAACTTCAGTGATAGCAATATCGACGACGCTACCAACAACAATTAAGGCATCAAATGTGTTCCAAGCATCAGCAAAATAGTGCTGTTGGAGGCAACATTTAAGGGTAAAAAGGGCAATGAAAGACAGTGAACAGGAGAATATGGAAGCAGTGAGATGGATGAAATCAGAGAGGAATTTGAAATAAAAATGAAATGAAAAAAAGTTCAAATGGCAGGTTAAGGGGAGGAGAAAGAGAAAAAGAAATAAAGCGTTAGGAAGGATCAGACTGAAAACAAAAAGTGGTAGCTCTGCTGCAGGAACCTGCCAGAAGCATTGCTGAACCAGAGGAGGAAGAGGATGAAAAAGCAGCGAGGTAAACAGTAGCTGAATTTACTTACATCGATTTCACTCAGAACAATGTCTACTATGCTGCCAATGACTACCAGGGCATCGAACACGTTCCAGGCGTCCCCAAAATATCCCTGAATGACGTGTGGGTCAGGTGTAAAGTCAGCAAAAATAAACAAAAAACGTTTTAACTCTTACAGAGAAATTTAAATCTACTAGTACTTTTAATTTAAACACACAGGGAGCCCCCTGCTGACATCCTCAGCTGAAGGGCCCATAATTACACCGCATTGATTTACAGGGTGTTGTTAAGCTGAAGGGAACAAAAGCCACACCAAACGTCACGCTAACAATAAAAATACAAGCAAAACTGTCGCAAAGACAGAGATTAAAGAAAAAAGAGCTGAGCACTGCAAAACAAATTGTTTCTTACTAGCATCCTGTCTTTCTTTTCAACACAGAGCTGTGAATCAAGCAATGAAAAGAGATAATAAAAAACATCGAACATCTCACTATCGTTCAGGTTCATTATACAGTATTCAAAGTCACATTTTAGCAGACAGGAAAATGATTTTTTTAATGACTAAAAGATCTTATGTGCCCTCTGCTGTTACCCTTTCATAATTCAAAGGCCAAATGACTCAATGACGCTAACCAGGCTGGACAGCAGCTGTGTTGGTTAAAGTGGCGTGTTGCACTCATTGGCACCGACTTTACACATGTCTGCCAATTCAGAGGCGTATCCGCTGCAGATCAGTGATGACCCAGAATTCAGTTTCTCAGTAGAAATGCAGGTCTCCAACACTGAGGTGCAACAAAAGTGCATCATTCTCAGCATGGGAGATAATCTCTGTAAAAAGTGCTGCAGTAAGCATCGCTGCTTCTTTTATCTCCTGCTGACTGAGCAGAGCAGAAGCAAAGAGGTGAGAACCGGCTCAGGATAAAGGATTGCTCGCTCCAAACCGAGGTACTGCCATAATTGTGGGTAAAAAAACAGAAAGGGTCTAAAGAATTATAATAGACACAACATATTAGTCACATCCTTAGTAGATTATAGCTCTAAATTACATTTTTATTTTACCAACTGGGAGCAATATTAATATATTTAATTAACCCAGCTAAAGTAACAGTGGAGGGAGCTAAAAGATACGTTTTCTTGTCACCAAAGAAAAGTCATGAGAGTATCAGTGGAAATATGAAAAATAGTTCCAAAGAGAAAGATGATTTCACATCTGCTGTTCTCTTGGGTTGTTGTACTTTATGTCACATGGATTCAGAATGACACAGTCGCTCTCTGTGGAGGTGAAACTTGTAAGCTCATGTCTATGTTGTAAAGTTAAATTATCATGAGCTTTATTATTTGGGAATAAAGGGGGCTGGTCATTAGCCCCGCCCCCCGGCCCGACTCTGGCTTGTTCCGCCAGTGTTTCACATAAATCTGGACAGAGAAGCTGGACCCCCATTAGCGTAGTTAATTGGGTTTAAATTTCATGACAAGTGTGATAAAGTCTTATTTTCTTATTTATTTATTTTCTGAAGCAGTGATCCTTTTATTCTCAGATAAACATTACACAACCTCAATTTATCAATAAAATAAATCAATCTTCTACTTTTTCAATCTCTACTTAAACAATAACCTTTATTTGTGTTAAAAGATAATATATTTCTCAGAATGACAGTTTAATTAGTTGCATAAATTGTCAGAATCTTACTGTTATTCATTAATGATGTTTCTGTTTAGTTTGTTTAAAGCACTCACCCTTGGTTTGAATGCGATGAGCTTGAGAACCATTTCCACAGTGAAAACAGCAGTGAAAACCATATTGAGAATGTCCATCACATAATTAAAAAGTGCTGATTGGCCATAGTGCTGAAAAAGAAAATAAATAGGAAGGGGAAAGCACAAATAAAGTTATTTTAAAACGTAAAATCACCATTTGAAAACCAAACAAATGCAATTGAGGCAAACAAAGAAATCATGTGTGCTGCACTCAAAATTGGTTTGAAGTAAAAGTTTTCCTGATTTCTTACCTGGACAGCCAAGCAGAGCGTGTTGAGCATGATGAGCACAAACATGATGTACTCAAAGCCAGTGGAGTTCACCACATACCAAAACTTGTACTGGTATGGGTTCTTGGGAATATATCTCCTCAGGGGTCGGGCCTTCAGAGCATACTCCACACACTGACGCTGCACACACACACAGACAGGAAAGGTGAATTTCCAAACAATCTCTGCCTCCTTGATTAAGTCCTGTAAAACCTTCCGGATCAATATTAGTGAACAGTTAGCTAGGATTTTAATACATAAAGAGACATAGATGATGTATGTACAGCAGAAATTTCTCTAGTGGTTTTTGTAATTTTTCTGCCTTAATTATAAAGATTACATTTAGATTGTAACACAAGAAAACTGAAAGTAATTTGTTAATATAGCTTGATAGTCATTGAGTTAGTGCCATATATCTTGTGTGAGAGACTCTGAGATCCAACTCACATTTGTCAAAAGACACAGCTAAACATAAATTGTAGAGATTTTTACCTGGTTCTTGTCAAGTTCACAGTTTTTATACTCCTTCTCTCCTTGTTCTTGAAAAGTGACGATGACAAAACCCACAAAGATGTTCATCATAAAGAAAGCAATGATAATGATGTAGATGATGAAGAAGATGGAGATTTCCACTCGGTAGTTGTAAATGGGTCCCAGATTCTCCCTGTTGGAGTCGATGGCTTTGTACAGCAACCTAAGCAGACACACGTGCATGTCAGTCGTTTCAATGAAAACTCTGGACTCTCGACAGTTTGAGAGTAAAATGTTTGCGTCTTACGCTGGCCAGCCTTCAAACGTGGAGACAGTGAAGAGGGCCATCATGGCCATGAGGACGTTGTCAAAGTTGAAGTCGCTGTTGTGCCAGACCCGCCTGTGGATCGTCGGCTGGTTCACGTCTCCATCCTTGTACAGGATGTATGTGCCTCTAGAAGAAAATGATCAATTATGTGGAGGGTGAAAATCAATATCTAGTGATAAATGAAGGTCAAGAAATTTGAAACTTACTTGCATTCTTCTGGACTGGACTTGGCCTCATCTGTGCAGCGGTAAAATTTTCCCTATAAAGCAAAACAAAAAAATTCTGTTTATACTAATTACTATTCAAAATGGGGCTGCACAGTGGCGCAGTGGGTAGCGCTGTTGCCTTGCAGCAAGAAGGTCCTGGGTTCGATTCCCGGCCCGGGGTCTTTCTGCACGGAGTTTGCATGTTGTCCCTGTGCATGCGTGGGTTCTCTCCGGGTTCTCCGGCTTCCTCCCACAGTCCAAAAACATGACTGTCAGGTTGATTGGGCTTTCCCAAATTCTCCCTAGGTGTGAGTGTGTGTGTGTGTGCATGGTTGTTTGTCCTGTTTGTCTCTCTGTGTTGCCCTGCGACAGACTGGCGACCTGTCCAGGGTGAACCCCGCCTCTCGCCCGGAACGCAGCTGGAGATAGGCACCAGCAACTCCCGACCCCGTTAGGGAGAAGGGTGACGGAAAATGGATGGATGGATGGCTATTCAAAATGATCTGTCTTCATAATTTCTTTGTCAAAGTGCCAACAAGCCACTTTGTATTGCCTTGTTTCAAAATGTGCTATATAAATAAAATTACCTTTACATTTATAAATGAGTGCTGCTCACCTTAAATAGCTGGACGCCTATACAAGCGAACATAAACTGAAGTAGAGTGGTAACAATCATGATGTTGCCAATAGTTCTGATTGCCACAAAGACACACTGAACAACGTGCTGTGGAGCAAAGAGACCAAGATGTTATCAACCTGAACCAAAAACTGTTGTAGTTTTAGTGTAGAGGCTGAAATATGTTTTCAGTTCCTACTTTAAGGCCCTTGGCTCTATTGATGGCCCTCAGGGGTCGAAGCACTCGAAGAACTCGGAGGATCTTCACCACGGAGATGGCCGAAGACCTGAAATGAATATCCATTCCTCAGTGATGCCAAAAGAAAAGACTGTGGTATCTTATTTTAATTTAAAACCTAACAAATGTGTGGCAAATGTGATGAATTAGGGATCCAAGCTAAAATAGGCAAAAGAATGTGGCAATCATTCAAGTTTTAATGACGTTATTGATTTAAGATCTTAAACTCAGTTGTGACTTCAGTATATGACTGATGAGAAAACTTTAAAACACTTTTTGAAGGGTTTTTTTTTTATTGAGAACTGAAGTTGCTTTTTTGTACCATTTGAAAATGTATCTATTTCTCAGCTAAATCAAATGCCTAATTGACAATGATCCACTTAGGTTGAACAAACCTAAAACCTGAACAAAAGAGGGCAGAAATAATATAAACTTGTTAATTGGTTTTTAAATCAATGCAGAGATTTTTGTGTTAGACAATGAGAAATATCTAAACACAGAAAACACTTCTTGCAGAATTTTATTTTTTATTTTCCCTTTGCTCAACACATTTTCTTGTCAGATTTTCACAACAAAATTTACACCATCTGAGTTGCTGGAATGGGTTTTGGGCAACGATTGTTGTCCACTGGGAGGAGAGACAACATTCACTGGTAACGACTTGCACAAGTCGGACGCTGCATTCAATTTGTCACAGAAACTGGAGTTAGAAAGGCTTTGATATCGGAGTTGAGAGCTATAAATAAAAACAGATTTGTTGTTTGTTCAGTGGAAACTGTTAGCAGATTACAGAACAAACAGATAAACTCCTCTCTATTTTGTAGATTCAAACCATAACAGGCATATGTTCACAAACAGATATTTCATAGCACAATATTTCTCAGTGGTGTATTGAGATGAAAACCACCCAAAGTGCTAATAAATGGCTAATACATGGAATATTCCCAACCATGTTCCATGTGGTTGGGAATGTTGGGTAAGCTCTAATATTCCCAGTGGGGAACTCTGAAAATCTGATTCCAGAGATCTGAGAGAACAGAAGAAGCACGCCAGGAGAGATACGTTCAGCAAAAAACCTGCAAAAGAGGCTTAGATCCTAGCATGACTGCTTGCAGATCAATTTTTATTTTTTACTCACTGAATGCCAAAGGAGACAAGAGAAACCCCGACCACCAAGAGATCCAGGAGGTTAAAGTAATTCCTGCAGAATGCTCCCTTATGGAGAAAAGCTCCATATGTTGTCATCTGAGGAGAGGACAGATGGTATTAAAGGCGCAAAAAAAAAAAAATTACAGCTTTTTATACACAAACAGTGTTACATTTCATACTGCAGAGGACTCAAACACAGCCAATTTAAACAGCTTAAACAGAATATTTTCAGCACTCAGAGTCCCGCAGTCAAACACACGCACACACACATCTCCACACTCTTTTAGATCACTCTGATTTGGGGTGGCGAGCTCACAGCAGTGAAGCAGGAAGGCTAACTCTACTATCGCCACCCCCACGGCTCTTAAAAACATGAATGTAGTAGTAAGTCATTTATTTCACAATCCGCTATGGAATGAGGCAATCAAACATGCATTTTGTTGCCACGAAGTCAAACCTGTAACAGCTCTATTTATAGGGATTGGAAACTAGAAATGGCCTTACTGTCACATTCATGTTGGCCGTCCTCTTAAAGCACATTCTGATATGTTCTTTAAATGCTCAGATTAAACTGGAGGCAGCTCCCAGTTGAAACTTTGCAGTTCAGCAGGCAGAGAAGAAAAACCAGCCAAAATAACTCTTCTTCAAATAATGAAAGTAAAATGCTTGTTTTCCAAGCACATATAAATGTGAAGCCCTGCAGAGAGGCCAAGACACAAGACTGCTAACGAAAAGCGCTTGAGAATTTGAAGGTCGAAAGCAGTAAAGTCACCAATTGTTTATTATTTTTTTGCCTGAATGGCTGCAGAGGCGACTTCACATTGATATGCAGCCAGTCAGGGAAAGCAGACTGAACCATGCTCGGCAGGAACATGGTTGGTTGTGCCCCCTCTTTTATGGTAATTCTGAAGAGCAGTCAGTATGATAAGCATGGAGCTTCGCAGCTTTGACTGGAGCTGGCTTTATGCTGTTACAACACAAACCCTGACCTCAACTTCAGCCAATGCCTTTGAAAATGTCGGAACACCCCATCGAATTTTGTTGCAAGGCAAACAGAGGTTGCATCTTGTTTTCCACATTTCCACCAAAAATCGTTTCAGCGATGACTGCCCCAATGATGTGACACCCAAGTGAGAGTAATGTCATGTTCATGTGATGTTTCCTTCCCCCATGAGAAGCTCTTTGATCAGGATAATGTAACAAATCTCGTGTTAATGTTAGTGTGTGCAACCAAAAAGTCCAAAATAGTAATTTTGTTGCTTTTTAAAAGAGGTGCCATGAAGAATAAAAGCAAATAAGAGAAAGGAAACAAACAAGCTAGGTTGCACTGAGTGGCAGGTGACACACAAGGAGAGAATGCAGCAAGGCTCTCGTTGTCACTCTATGGGGTTACCTTCAATACGATCTCAAATGTAAACATACTAGTGAAGACATAATCTGCATAGCCTAGGACCTGGAAGGCAACGAGACGTTTGGAGTGTTATTGGAATGAGGTTAGTGACAGCACAGACAGGGGACACAGGGCATTTACCTTCAACACGATCTCAACAGTAAAGATAGCGGTGAAAGCATAGTCAAAGTAACCAAGTATCTGCAAAAAGCAATGTAGATGTTTAACAAAGACAGTCATCATGCAGCTTTATACATCATAAACAAGATGAAAGAAAGGAGTAAATATTTAAGCATTTACAAAGGAGGATTACCAAGAGTTACTGCACTCAGTTAACGAAGTCAAACAGAGACTCTATTGCATTGAAAAGGGAAAATTAAACATCCTACCTGAGAATTTAAAAGCGGGACCACACTAGTGTTTTTGCTGGATTTAGCTCATAAGAGATTTTTTTCTTTTCTTTTTGAGTTTGTTTTAAAGAGTTTCTGTCAGACCACTCCCACCTTGTCAGGTATACAGTTTTATCTAAAAATAAAACTCAAGACAACAAAATAATCTTGAGATAAATAGATTTACAAATATAATTTGTAAAACATCAAGTCTTTCTTATGAAATATGGGCTTTGCTCATAAAGAACCCATATTTTGTATAATGTGTGTGTACTGAGAGAAAGAGAGTAAAATGTATTGTTCTATTTTTTTTTCAATACTTTATAGTCCCCAAACCAACTTGGTCTAAAGGGCTGTGACAGCACATTGACGGTCAAATAATGTTGGCTACTCTCCAAGCATTTGACATGGTGAGGTGAGTGAATCTTTACCAGGGTAGACAGAGTGTCTGCACACCACAGATTCAGTAATGTCATTACTAGGTCAAAGCAATAAAATTTACACAGCACTCATGCACAGTTTGCTACGAAGCGTTTTGACACGCTGA
The DNA here is from genome assembly GCA_922788865.1 of Poeciliopsis turneri. Taxonomy (NCBI): domain Eukaryota; kingdom Metazoa; phylum Chordata; class Actinopteri; order Cyprinodontiformes; family Poeciliidae; genus Poeciliopsis; species Poeciliopsis turneri. The sequence continues at coordinate 152,984 of CAKLNU010000622.1, read as the reverse complement.
AACAATCCACATGCCATGTCTACTGTATCAGATGCATTAAAAGGTAATGCCTTAGAGCCCCATATTTTCAGTTCATACACCATTGAAACACATGGAATATAGAGTAAAGCTATAAAAAATTAAATCCTGAAACTTAGTTTGCAGAAAGTTGTATTTAGTTAGAATAAAAGGAAGTCTGTGAGCTGATAACTTTTTTCACATTTTGTAAATCTTTTTGGAAAACACATTTGTACGCTGTTTAACATATTTTGTGCCTTTTTCAAGTGATTCTGTCCTCAAATGCAGTTCTTTTTTCTCTAAAGCAGTATCAATATTATGAATCTTCATCTTCAGGCACATAAATGATAAATGCCAAATTTACTTCAATTAATTACAGTTTTCATACAAAAAGATGACTTTAAGTTGGTCATATGTAAACTGTAAAACTAGACTTTTTGTCTCTCACTGGGTTCATACACACAAAATGAATAATTTTTTCCACAAAATTCCAACATCTATTCTTTCATATATTCAGCTATTTATAAAAAACAAAAAACAAAAAAAAAACAAAAAAACAAAAAAAAACATTTGTAATTTATCACGTTAAAACAATTAAATAATTGGCAGGTTAAAGAAAATACAAAAAAATTGTCAGGTAAAAAATAAAGGCTTTGGACTCTAATCTATATTTGCTTTACACTCAGAGAGCTAAAACATGCAAAAACCAAGAGTGGGGTCAAAGAGACTAAGGCGTGTCAAGCAACATTTATTACCTGACAAGTGATTAATCCAAAGAGCTACTTCTTCTTCCTCTGGTCTGTGCTAAATGTGTTTCAGTTGTGGATATAGTTTTTTGTTTAAGCTTTGCAGACTTACAATGTTGCGGGCGGAGAAGTTCCGGATCGGGTCTTCGGCGGCGAGCGACACGGAGCTGAGCATGATGAACACCAGGATGAGGTTGGTGAATATGTGGTGGTTGATGAGTTGGTGACAAAACACTCGCACCCTAGAAGATCGAAGAACAGCTAATAATCACATATCAGCAAGATACTATATGCAGCTTTATGATTTTAATAGATTATAACTCTTCAATGCTGGGTGAAATATTTTTGTTTTTGTTTTTATAGGTCGAGCATTGGCTCACTGATGATTTAAATGTGTCTTACGGGTTTGTGCTACTGAAGATGAAGAAGGCACTTCCCTCTGGGATCGGAATGATCTTTTCCTTCTTTACCAGGTCGGCGATGGCGGGTCGAGGACCTGATGGAACCTCTGGGTCTTCTTCATCTCCTCCATTGTCATCGTTGTCCTCTTCCTCTTCTTCCTGATAATACAAATATATCAGAAAATGTGAACAATTGTACTACAATAAATTAGTACATTAGTTTTTGTTTGGTGGTTGAATGGAAAGTGGTAATACCTTTTCATCTTTGTCATCATCCTTTTTGTCACTGTAAGTTACAGGAAAATTTTGTAGGTACTTTTTCCACACATTTGGCAATAATAACAACAATAATAATAATAATAATAATAAAAAACAAAAATTTGGTAGAAAGAAATGGTAAGATGAGGTCCTCACTCTTTTTTGTCTCCTTCATCTGTGTTGAGGGATTCTGCATCTGCCAGGTTGTCCACAGCGATGGCCAAGAAGACATTCAGGAGGATATCTAAGCAAAACGGTCAGTGAAGAATAACCCTCTGATTTAAAACCAAAGAAAGACTCCACAAACCACATTTTTGCTTGAATCCAAACGGTATTAAATAGCAGCAACATGAGTCAGGATACAGTTTCCGCATATGAAGAGAATGATGAAGTAAAAACAGACGACCATCCCGGTGGAGGAGGGGCCTCCGTACGCCTGGATCCCATCGTACATGACAGCGTTCCAGTCTTCTCCAGTCAGGATCTAAATGCATTATAGTACTTAGTGAGATTCAAAGAGGCAGAATGCATCTGCCTGCCACACCTTTCAGATTTTTTTTTTTTTTTACAGATTTATCCTATGAAATTCCACCAAAAGGTTTGTGTTTGTACTTCCACCAAATGTGGAAACATTAAAAAGCATTGAATATTTTTGCAAGCCACCATATAGCAACATAAAAGAATGACTCAAACTTTTGGTTTCAGAAATATTTCAAACCCTGTGTGACTGGAACATAAATTCACTTTTGTTTTCCACTGCCTGAAGCACACAGTCAACATTTGTCAGCAATAAACTAAAAATAAAAAAATAAAAAAATAGGCTTTTAAATGTGCTGCATCTAAAGTCAGGAACTTAAAAGACAGGAAAATGAAGGATATGGTCTAGAATAGATCCCAAAGATCTCCATAACTTGGAGGCTGAAACATCTAATTGTCATTTCATTTGAATTAAAATGCCAACATTGTGTAGTTTGACTGTTGGAAGTTGTTGTGTCTTATTTATGTTTGTGTTGCTCAGGGTAATATTTTAAAAAAAGACTCTAAACAAGCTTTTCTTTGGTTAGATAAAGTCTAATCATAAAAAAAACAAACACCTGAAACACAGTGAGGAGGGCTTGGGGAAAGTTGTCAAAGGTGCTTCTCTTCGTCTGGGTTTCGTCAAAGTTGAACTTCCCACCAAACACCTGCATGCCCAGCAGGGAGAAGATGATGATGAAGAGGAAGAGGAGCAGCAGCAGGGAAGCGATAGATTTCATCGAGTTGAGCAGAGATGCCACCAGGTTACTCAGAGACTGCCAGTGCCTGCGAGGGCCGATTGAAACAAGAGACGACCCCGATAAATAAACAGCACAGTGGGGAGATACGCCGACAAACACGAGTAACAAAATAAACTCACCGCGTGACCTTGAAGATCCTCAGGAGTCGGACGCAGCGAAACACAGAAATCCCGAGAGGAGACATGATTTCCAGCTCGACCAGAATGGTTTCGGTGATTCCTCCGCACACCACAAAGCAGTCGAAGCGGTTGAACAACGACACAAAGTAGGCTTGGAGTCCCAGACTGTACATCTTCACTAACATTTCACATGTGAAGAGGGCCAGCAGCACCTTGTTCGCCACGTCTGAAAGAAACATAAACATCATTTCAACCTTCGGAAAGACATTTTCAATTTGATTTGATGGAATTGATCGATTTGACTTTAATAGTCATTAATCAGAAAAAATACATCAACACAATTAGACGGAGTTCAGTGTCACACAGCTGAATGTAGATCGATATGACAAATGAAATATCCACGTCATTGTTACCCAAGCTGTTCTACCAGGCTAACTACTTTAGCAGTGATTATCACAATCTTTTAATCTCAACCTTTCTTTCTTCCACCCTTTCATTCTTTCTCCCTAACTTTGTCGTCTCTTCTTTTATCTCTCTTTCACACCTTCATCCTTATTTTCCTCATCCCTTTTATCCCTCCTTGCTAGTTTTATTTACTCTTGTTATCACTCTTCACCATCTTGTTTCATCCCTCTAATCCCACATCTGTACAAACTTCATTCCTCTCCTATTATCGCTGTCATTTCTAATCCATATTTATCTCATCCTCCATTCATCCTAATCTTTTCATCCCTCTCTGTTTTTCATGTTTATCATCCTCTATTATATATTTTCCGTCATCTCTACTTTGTACTATTTGCTGTTTTGCTCCATGCAGGACTTGGAGAAAGCATTTAGAAAACGGTTACCCAGATTATCATAAATAATCCCCCCAATAATTAAAAAGTTGTGATGTGGACCTTGTTAGAAGACAGACGTATTTGTGCATTCAGATCGTACCCTGAACTTGTGTTAACCACAGAGGCTGGTTGTAATGCTCCGATGAGATGGTGAGTGTGTTGAGGAACACCAGGATGATGACCAGCCAGTAAAAAGGTACCGACTTCACAGCCAAACGGCACTTCCTGCGGCAGAACCTGTTCCAGCGACGCCAGCGCCGACTACAAGAGGAGCGGGTATGATAAATAAAACCTTAAGTCAAGAAAATACACACAATGCAGTCTTGATACTACAGCGCAAGCCTCAAGGGGACTGTGTGCGTAGAGTTTTGCAAGTCATACTGAACAGCAAATGAGCTAAAAACACTGAGCAAGGTTTTTCTATAAAAATACTTTAAGGTACATGCTGACCTTATGAAAGCGGCTAATTTATCATCCCCAGGAAAAAAAATCATTATGTGTAAAGAAAAGCAAAAGCCGCTAACAGACTCGTCGTCACATACGACCATAACTTGTACCTGAAGCTTTTTGCACTAGAAGATGCACCTAGAAGATATACTGACCTGAATTTTGACTTCGAGATTTTCTGACTGAAAGAAAACACAATATTTACTTACAAAACTGTTAGGAGTACTGAGAGATAAAAGTTGTGAAATCCCATTATGAGTTAAAGGTTTAAAGCAACGTGGACGAGCTGCAAGTTGCTCTGTACTGACCACAAAGGTCCACAGCAGGGCGTCTTTTCATCCTCTCCGTTCTGATTCTCGGTGTTCACAGACTCTGTTTCACTGGCTGGAACGCTCGCTGCAGCAGCACACAGAACTACCATTAGCAACTATATAATCACATGCTGCTTGTTTTCTTCTTTTTGTTTTTTAAATCATACAAACCACACCAAAAAGTGCAAACAGAAATAAAATGCTTAATCCACGTAATTTTTAAGTTTAAAGAAAATCTGGAAAGCGTTTTCCATCAATGCTGAAGCGTAAATAGAAGACGGTCAGAGATCTCTGATGATACTGCAGTGCAACAAGAGCATCCATAGAGACTAAAAGGAGCAGCTGTGTTTCTGTCATCATCAGTATCATCCTGAAGGTGCTGCAAGGCAGGCATGTTACAGGCAAATACACAGCTGCTCTACCAGGGACAACCAATACTAAAAAAAAATAAATGAATAAAAATATCCTGGAAGACATTGGAGAGGGTAGATCAGAGCTCCTATAACTTGTCTTTGAAATGCTGCTACACTTGGTTTACTATGATATAAAGACAAACTGTGGCAACAGAATATCTCAGCTCTTAAACTCAGGTGAGGAATGTGCTTCTGCTGAGCTCATGTGGGGAAGTTGTCTTTGATTTCAGGCAGCTTTCAGCTCTGAAAACAGTGCTGACTGCTGGAGTCGTGATCTGGGTTTAGCCCCGTTTCCCATATTCAGACTTCTGCTTTTAAACTAGGGCACATGGTGTTAAGGATGTTAAGTGGCTGCTACTGTGCACAGATCTATTATCACAAAAACAGTCTCATTTATTGGCTGACATGTAAGGTTAAGGGAAAGGATATGGAAGTGAAGGCGTATTCTTTAGGCTGTCATGTAGTAAACCATGCACAGTGACGAACATACAGGAAACCAGTCTGTGCTGATTTTATAAGTAATTTAGTACTATTACTAGTATTTACACAAGAGGAAATTTTCATCTTGAAAGGTTTTGACTGTGGATCACATTGGTGAAAACTCAAAAATACAATTTTATTCCCAATCAGTGAATGCATCGTGTCAAGTTGATAACAGCCTCTACAATCTTCAGTGATATTACTAATTAAAAAGGACCTAATTCAGCTATTTTTAGTTCCAGCGAGGAGTTTAAAGGAAGTCAGAGGAAGCAGAGATGAAAGAGGATATTTTGCTCGACACGTCAACAAGCTGTGGTTCATTCAAGCTGTGTGAGAGAAAAACTTTATGCAGAGAGAAGAAAGGCTGCATGAGGGCTTCACCTTCTGTCTTGTATGGAACATGCTGGATTTGGAAAACTTGTCAGTCTTTTGGAAATCTCACAGTTAAGATAAAGGCCAACATTTTGAAAAAGAAGGATGTTATTTAAAAAAAAAAAAAATAGTTCTTAAACAGGAAAGGAGTCAGAATCTGTCAGAATTGGTATCACAAGGCCAAAAACTGGAAACTGGAATCCGTATCAAGAATTATAATGATGCATTTAAAGCGATCCGTGTGGTCAGTATGTAAAATGAGGAGCTGTGCTTAAGGTTAGTATTAATACAACTGGCTTTACAGCATCAGCAGCACAAGGTTAGAGGTTTTAAAAGTTTTATCTATCTCAAAGACATCGGGCTGCGACATGTCCCCTCAAGGTAAAATGAATAAAGTACCCTAATTATCTCGATATGCTTTGGTTAATAGGAACTGCATTTCGCCTGAGCCTGCAGCATATGGAGCAAAGTAATATCAGCCACTCATCTTTTCAAAGCTTTTAGGTTTTCACTATAATCATTTAAAAAATGTAATTCCAATTTGTGCCATCTGGCTGAGATTGGCTCTTAGCAGCTTGTGTTACAGCATGTATCTGCGTATAAATATCCTATTTAAGAAAGTTAATTTTAATGTATAAAAATAAGAGTCTCATCCAAAGGGGGAAAACTATCTCGCTACCTTTCTAAAAGCTAAGGTCCAGAATGTAAAATATGAGTTTTCAAGCATATTCTCTGACTTTAGTGTGCAATAAATGCTCTTTTTAAAGAAACTTAATAAAGTTAGTTTCACCAACAGATACAAAAAAAACAAAAGGATAAGAATAAAAAGTATTTTTATATATTGTGAGGTAGCAGATCACCAGAGATCACATGGTTTTTACTTGTTGTGAAGGGATAACATGATATTTTAGGTAATTCAGCATTTTCATAGGACAATCCATGTCTAAAACTGTTACTAAATATCAGCACTGGTTATTTATTAACATAATGTGATAAAAACAACAGACACGTACAGATTGGGCGCACACAGACACACTAAGCTTGAGAACACTAGAGGGAGAACCACAGGATTTACCATGAGTGTCGGACGACTGGCTGAACCACCCAAACCTTCCTTTCTTCTTCTCGGTGAGGTCAGCCAGAGTCACCCCTTCATGTGCAATGCATGCAAGCCCCCATGCATTCAGACACAACGGCACAGCAGAGGGACATGGGGAGGGCAGGGAAGAGGGTGAGAATGGGCTGCTATCAAAATGGGTCAGAGCAGACCAGCACCACAGGACAACAACAGTATTCAAAATATCAATATCCAACAATGACAAAAGCAGCAGGAGTCACACTGGACTGCAGACACTGAGTAGGGCAGAAGAACAACAACGGAGAGCAGTTAGACACAGGAAGCATCTGGAAGTGACGAGGACCTGGACCAACATGCGAACATGTTAGCTGCAGGGACTCATGGAGACCCGACTGACACGTGAAGCTGGATGAAGATGGATTTTTGAGCGAAAAATGTGTGGACCACCGGCCTTTTGGGAAAATATTCAGAGTAACGCTGCATGTGAAACTTAAAAAAGTAATATAGAATGAGAAACTGAGCAATGGGTGTGGCAATCGCAGTTGGAGATCATGTATGAATATGCAAATGATTCAATAAGCTATAATCACCGTTATCAAATACAAGGTGAGGCCAAAGCATGTTGTCTCTTCTGCGTCAGATCTTAAAGAAAAAAGATCTGGATTGAGAGTTTTTCTTTCTGCTAAAGTCATTTGTTAGATTTTTATCTCTACGATGGAATTATATATTTTGTCAAGATTTAGTCCAAGCAAAACCCGCTGGTCTAAATAAATCCTAAGATCAGCTCTGGAAATGTCAAAGGGCTTCAAAGCAAAACTCAAAGACAGCTTTATTTGCTTTATTACTATCAGTTAATTTCTATAGTTAGTTAACTGCTCTGGAAAAGAGTATTTTTGGACACTTTTCTTTAATAATTGTGATGATTATGAAACTGAGCTGACAGCAACACACTTTTTTTTAAATTCCTGAAAATATTCAGGTGTGTGTAACCTTTAATTCAACTATATATTATTGCCAAATAAAGACAATGTGATTTATTTTATTCTACCTAACATCCTGAGTTCAGCTTTTTCTTTGCACATCTTGTGTTTGAAGAGCCTCGTTTGCCTGCAGGTTGTAGCGCAACCAGTTCATTTGGTCACCAGGAAATGTGCCACTCAGTAAGTGAAGCCCAAAGCTTTCATGCCAACAAAAAAATGAATGCTGCTGAATATTTTCCTTAATAATCCAAGTTCAGCAATGCTGGCTGCTTGTGACAGAGAGGAAGCAGAGGATGGTTGCTTACGGTTTCGCTTGCTCCCCTCCTCAGCCTCGTCCTCGTTGTCAGGGTCAATATCTTCAGCCTGAGTGATCCAGTCCAGGTAGCCCTTCAGGTCCTCCTCCAGCTGCTGCTTCTCACGCAGCTTCTGGAAGTCTCCTCGAGCTTTAGCTTTCTCTCTCTCCTTAGAGAACTCTCTGCAATATGGAAGCAGCAATCATAGACAAAAACAAACACACACATACGAAGATCTGCATGAGTCAATGCAAACGCAAGCAAAAACAAGCGTTCACAGCAAACAAGAGGGGCTCTTTCACACACAAAATAATGTCTGAGTTTTATGGCATTAAATGATCAGATTTATTGTTTTTTTTTTTGTGGTTTAATCTTTCAGTTTGTGTTTTTCTGAACTCTTGCCACTGGAGGGAGATGCGCACCTTACAGAGACGGCACAGCGCTATAAATAGAGTCCAGCAATACAGTGGTGTATCCTTGAGGCGATCGTCTTAATCATACAGAAAAGGTACATTTCTACAGACAGACAGTTTTATGAAAACATGCAACGCTCACATTAAATAATAGCTTATAGGAATTATGAAATAGTGAAACTATGAAAGAAGAAAAATGTTTATACTAAGACAAATACACATTTAGGTTGCTATAATGACTAAGTTTAATACTTAATGACCTAAATGACAACATTTAGGTGACGAAAGCACAAGATGCAAAGAGAAATGTCCTAACCAATGAGAAAGCTGCTCAGGAAGTGAAAAACTAATAGAAAACTTAAGCAAACAGATAACATCAACTTAAAACCATCTAAAGGAACTTCTCATCCACCTGGTGCGGCAGCTCTGTCAACCTTAATGGATTTCTAAAAAAAGCAAAATAAACTCCCCTTCCTACTGGCCAACCAGCTTGAGTTAAAGCCACAGTAACACCCCGCCCGGCGCTGCTGCGACAGGAAAGCAAACCGGGGTTTGAGAGAGCTTAGGAGCGTAGAGGGAGTGAAGGGCGAGGAACAGGATTAATTTTTCTCTCAGAAGACGACTTGGGTTTGGGACAGGCTGAAGGCAAAAATGTTCACAATGCAGCTGTCATTGATAGGATGTAATAGTTTAGAATCAAAACAGACGGGAAATTTACAAGCACATTAAAGGTGAATTATAACTTTTCTGAGTTATTATAACTTAAAATGTATTGATCTTTGAGAATGAGCAATAAGTTCTGGGACAATCTATCGTCCAGCAAAGTTTGTTATTGTGACAGGCCTCTATATAACAAATCCATATCATATGTTTATAAGTTTCCCTTTTGGGATGCACCTTTATTCTGCAGGTCAGGTATTAGTTTATCATAATTTTACCATAACAATAGCAAACTGATTTATTATCCTGAATAGAGATACATGCTTTCCACACTGCAAACCAAATCCACTGCACACGCTGCGTCTTACCCACTTAGCACACCTAACACAAGGTTTAACACGAAAAAGGAGCCCAGTATAATCAGGCTGACAAAGTAAATCCACGGCGTTTCAAATCCGATGGCATCGTTGACCTACAGGAGCCGAGAGCAGCCAGTTAACAGACACAGAAACAAAGAAAAAACAGAGAACCTCCAGCTCACAAAAAGAGCAGAAAGCCCCTGTGTACAAAGAGAAAAAGGCTCTTACCCGCTCAACACACCCAAAACCAGGTTAAGAACGAAAAAGGAGCCGAAGATCACAAGACTGACAAAGTAAACCCATGGAAGCTCAAAGCCCATAGCATCGTTCATCTGGAAAAGCAAACATGGAAGGAGAAGAAGAGAAGAGAGAAAAGAGGAAAAACGGAGTAAAATCAGCAGAAAAGACAGAATCAAGCCGAAAAAGTCATCTGTCCTAAAGGAGACATACTACAAAACTCATTTTAATTGTTCTAGCTTTCTTTGCTGCATTGCTTCTAAAAGCAAATTTAACATAGTATCTCACTTCATTTAGGTGATAATGAACATTGTGAAAAAGCTCTAGAAACCTCCTCTTGCCCTTTTTCTGTGAAAAGATGTTGCATTAATCCAGTTTTTGTAGAAGCTATTCTTGTTTCAGCTTTTATTTAAGGATTGGCGATCGATTCTTAATTTTTACTCATCATTATGAGCTGTATTTTTAAACTTTTACTTTATAGTTGTTACAGGGCAAAATGTAAAAAAAGATCCAGGGGTACAAAAATTATGGGAGGTATTAAAAACCTGAGAAAAAACAACTGTGAAGTCGAGGATTGAGAGGGATGATACCACAATTACATTGATTTAACTTAAATCTGTCGATCTACCTAAGACATTTATTCACAACTTCCAGTAATCAATATTTCACTATCTGTGACATATTAGAGTAATCGACATAAATAAATTCAAAGAAATTATGATGCAAGATAGTAAAAATCCACCGTAATATGTCTCTTTTAAAACAGATCTCATAAGAATATTGAAAGTGGCAGATCAATGGTAATAGGTTGATGAATGTGTTGAGTCATTTAGCCAATCAATCACATGTGAGTGATAATAGATGCCTCAGGAAATGATCATCACCTTCATCATCACACTGTCAGTCACATTGCTGTGCTTGAGGAGGCATCAAAGCTGAAGGCATGTGTGTCAGTCGCAGGTTAGCAGCACTCACCCAGTAGAGCACGTCTGTCCAGCCCTCCATGGTGATGCACTGAAACACTGTCAGCATGGCGAACAGAAAGTTGTCGAAGTTGGTGATGCCCCCGTTGGGGCCGTGCCAGCCTTCTCTGCACTGCGTGCCGTTGATGGGGCATTGGCGCCCGTGCCCTGAGATCGCACAGGGAGCTGGATCCTCCTCTGCTATCAAATCTGCAGAAAAACACAGTCAGCCATCTTCACTGTTGATTTCCAGCCTCATTTAGCAGTAACAAGGCCACGTGCAGACAGGAAAACACAAGCACCATTCTGATTTACAGAAAGATATTCTGTCATGTTGTTCTGTGTTTTTCTGTCTGGTAATCCTGTGAACAGTTCCAAGTGGAAACCAGGAAGGGTTAAAAAGTTCTGCTATTAGGACTCCAGTGAAGGAGAAGCATCATTAACAAATGTACAAAACGTTAAACAGTACTTAAAATTGAATGCATTCCTAAAGATTTTAGTAAGCCAGCATATCCAGGAGTTTAAATGAAGACACTGCCGGCCTAATTTGACTTGACTCTTCATGATTAAACATTGAGACAGACATTCGCCAAATTTGCATCCATGAGAGACATGCAAGGTCAAACCTACAAAAGAACACAAAGGGCCGTGCTAGATTTACTAAATGAAAAAAAAAAATACAAAAAAACCCTTCTTAGGGATCACTCAAAACGCACTGTTTATGAACTCCCTTACAAAGAAAATTAAATACATAAAAATGTATTAAAGCAAGCTGAATTGTCACAACTACAGTCTTATTGATTACTATAAAATTAAACTTCACATATGTTTAGCAAATCCTTTAAGTTTGTCACTATGACATTAGGAGTTACTAAAAATAGATGTAAAAAGAGCCTTTTTTTTTGGTAAGGAAAGCAGAAAAAGCTGTTCGTAATGCTGCATTGACTGAAAATTGCGTTTGCTTTTATGAGTAAAAGAAAACCAAGAGGTCTCACCTGTGCCGCCTATATAGCAGGTTGCATGCATTTTACCGATGAAAAGCTCCAGGCCAATAATGGCATAGATGATGATGACAAACAAGACAAGGAGGGCGATGTGCAGCAGAGGAACCATGGCTTTAATGATGGAGTTCAACACCACCTGTAAACCTGAGCAAAAACGAAAAACAAACATATAATAAAGATGAATTTTTACACACGTAGCACCAGATGGTGAAGAATTTCAACCCTGTGGGGAATATAAGAAAAACATTTATGCAAATGGTTCATACAACTGAACCATGAGTTCCCTGTGATGTTTATTAGGTAAGAAAATGATATTTTTAGAGCAGTGCAACACTAGTTTGAGTGTAAACTATATCTAAGTGCATTTAATACAACCTTTATAAAGGAACATTAATCTTGTTTTGCTTTAACATGCTGAGCGCCTGACCCTGAGGCGTTGATGAAGATACTGAATAGATGTTTTTGGTAAACAGTCCGCAGGATCTGAACGTTTACCATCTGGACTCGCCATGAGGATTTATTCACCTGCCGTTTTGTTCTGAATGAGGAAATTAAACTGTTTCACAAATAAATATGCAAAGTATCTGTAAAAACTTACTGGGTACTCCTGAGACCAGCCGCAGGGGTCGCAGCACACGGAAGGCTCGAAGGGCTTTAACGTCAAATCCACCGGGCTTGCCCCCGTGGCCGTGCGTCGACGGATGGCTACTGGCTCCGTCGCCTTCTCCTTCTCCCTTCTCATCTTTGGTCAGAAATTCCAAGACAACACTGAAGAGTCTGCAAGCAAAAACAAGTTCCCTCTATCATTTTTGTAGGACAGTAAATGCAGCATTTTTGCATTTGAGCTTTGTTCAAACACTATTTGATGAGGCCAACAAAACCGGACACCGATTATTAAGATTCAGCTACAATTCACGTCACGACTAAAGAAATGTGAAGATGAATATTTGGCCTCCTTAGTTCCACACTAGCCACTGAAATCATGTAATTATGAATTATTAAACAGGAAATAATTGTTTTTAAAGAACCTATTAAGCATTACTCCTGGGCAATAAAACAATTTAAATATTTTATAAAGAAATAAAATGATTGTATAAATAATAAAGGTAGGTTTTAATATTCAAAAGGACAGATGATACTCTTATCAGACAGCAGACTGACCACCATTTTTTTTTACAGCACTCTTACAAGTTGAAAAAGAGATTGCAAACTGTAAAAATGTTTGTATAAGAATATATATGTTTACTACAACATATTTGCACTTTCATATAGTTTTGCTAATGGGATTTGTACACCACTGTTTTCCTGGCTTAACAGTCTTCTTTGTTTCTTACAAGACAGCATGTCTAAAGTAGCACCTTATTCTCTGGATTGATCATTTGAGTCTATATCACAATAAATATTAAAATTGTTCAGATGTATCAGTTGTGTATCTTAAAAAAAGAAAAGAAAAGCAAAGACGTTCAACATAATAGCTGCTTCCTACTGCGGACTCAGCGTAGACTCAGATTTCACAATGAAGGAGGACACTTTGTTAAACTCGCTTAGAGATTTCTCACCTCGCCATGAGGGGGAAATCATTTTGTCTTATCACATCCAAGCTGTGCAGTTAAAACAGTGAATGAAGCTGCTGATAGGAGCTGGAAGAAGTTCTGATGGCCTTTAAGCACAGTCTGCTCCAACTTATGCTCCACTGAGTCACAGCTGCTGGACTAAACGCCCGCCAGCGGGGGTTTCACAAGACATCGGCTCAAGCTCACATATTGACAACTTTCTTTTATTGATGAGACCACAGAGGGACCAAGCTTTCAGAAGTTGAAGCATCTTCTAGGAAGGTTTTCAAACACCCGTTAGAGTCTAGATGATAAATATATTTGAGCCTTTCTAGTAACATAAAGAGCACTTGTGTTGCTACACTAATCGGTTGGCTTAATAGATAAGTTTCCAATGGTGAAATTAAAAGGTGGGAGACTGTTGATAGAAAATTTAAATCTACCCTTAATGGAAGAATAGCCAATAGAAAAATAAAACAACAACAAAAAAAAAACATGAGAAATCCAGTTTGCAATTTGACATAAACCATCAGGAGACAGAAAACATATGGAAGAAGGTTTTCTGATCAGATGAGATCCAAACTGTGCAGAGAAACACACAACACATCATCCTGAACACAACATCCTGATGATAAAACAGATGTTTTCCATCTTTCCTGTTTTAATGAACATTTTCAGTTTCATACCCCAAAATACGTACAGCAGGATGAGGTGAAACACAAACACAAAACTATATAACATTTTATTATTTTTGTTGGCAATTACACACAGCTGTGTTTTTGTCTATCACATAGAACCCGACTTTATGTATTTTAAAGTGACAAAATAGAAAAAGGAGAATGAATATTTTTACATTATGCCTTGGTCAACCTTTGTAGAAAATTCCTTTTCTTATTTTTGACATTTAATATTTTATCAGTGACATTTCAACATAAACGATTTTCACTTGAAAACATTATTGTTTCAGTGGACACTTCTATTCATACCATTTGAAAAAGACCATTATCTATAATCCATCAAAAACATTTATCTGCTATAAACCATGAATCATCAAATGTTAAAGATGTTTCATTTGAACACGCATGCACTAAACCCTGTCAGAAAATGGACTGCACCTCTGACATCAGACACAAGCTGGATTATCTTGGTTTGTCATTTTGGTGGTTTATAGCAGCAAGAGTCACTCTTCATAGCAGAGGCAGCCTTCGTTGCATGTGACTGGATGGCAGATCAACACCGCATGCGGCACACAGACAGAGATCTGACCCAGCTACCCATCGGACTGTGCGTATTAGAGGAGAGATACAGGCAGGAGGAAAGGAAAGAAAGAGGAGGGCGGGGGCAAAAAGCTGTGATAAAGATGATAAGATGAGAGTGTGCAGGAGACAGGAATAAGGGTGGACAGGTTTGGGGAGCTAACAGCATGACCCATCGAAACTATTATCTTAACGATGAAGATGTATTAGTAACCATCTTTTTTTCTTTTTTTCTTTTTGGTAATTTGAGGATCTTGTTTACTTGCTTTGGAAGCAATGCGATAATTAAGGGCCAAGGTCACGTTCTGCTGCTTTGCACCAATACATGGATAAAAATCCAACCTTCAAAGGCATGCATCTGATGTTTCCATACCTGTGTGTACAAAGTGAAAATGATTTGAGCAAACTAAAACAGTCATGAACTTATTTCAGTTTGGGAAATTTGCATATTCCATATTTTGTGCAGGTTATTTTCAAGACTTGCTAATCTTTATTTCTTTTTGTCTTTCATTTATGCATTTTAATAAAAAATAACAATGTGTGCTTCCCTGTGCTTTAAGAAACTATACCGTGTGGTATTAATGCCAACAAGCTGCAGACACAAAACAGAGCAGGATGGTGGACTGAGTGAAGGAGAGGGAAAGATGTGAGGGAGAGTTGGAGAGGAGAATAAAAATGGAGAGATGGTGAGTCACTCCAATGGTGGTAAAGCTCTGATTTATTCTCTCTGTCTTTTCTGGGTCACATACTGTGGGTGTTTGAGGGGCTCTATTAACAGTTGGCCACTCGGAGCAGAGGCTTAAGCAACTTTAACTTCTCCTCCCGCAAATACTGTAAACTGTCAAACTGAAGCAAGGAAAAAACATCCAACTAAAAATAACAAAACCCTTAGGAGCTGATACATAAATAAAATGCACAAAATGTTAAAAGGAGCAATCAGTGACATAAGGACTTACCCGATAACCACAATGACAAAATCCAGCATGTTCCAGCCATTTCTCACATATGCATTCTGGTGCATCACCAAACCATAAGCGATAATCTTCAGGAAGGTCTCGATAGTGAAAATGATGAGGAAGGCATATTCAACTGTTTCCTGCAAACACAAAGAAATAAAGAAGAAAACAAAAACAAAAGTAAATGAGCTGCCAGCAGCAACCTGAAGTCATATTCATGAAAACATGAGCACAATGTTGGCCACCAAAGAAACATTTTAGTTTCTTTGGTGGCCATCAAACACAGAATAGAAACAAAGACAAACACATTTGATCACAAACAAATTTAATCTCACTATTAACATAAAAATAAACAAACATACAAATCTAAAGAAATAAATCCAACACCTTGCCTTTTAACTAGGCCTGAGTTCAAACTGAAAACTTCAAATAAATATTTTCTGGCACCAAGAAAACAGTTTTTTTTTTCTTTTTCAAAAGGATGCCATGGACCTCTTGCATGTTTTTGTTTAGGTCTGGAAATTTCGCACATGTGCAAAACGCTGAAAAGCAAAAACACTTCCATGCCACCCACAGCCGCGCTGCTGCGGTAGAACTATTTTATTAACTAACGAAAGCAAAGAATACAATTGCCTAATTAAAAAATCTTTAGCTTCTCAAATAGAGACATTTTTTTAAATAGTTTCAATTTTCAGGAGTAACCTGGACTATGAAGCCGGACTGGCTGAGATTAGCTGTTGTTGTTTGTCGTTGCTGTTTTGTTATTGTGAAGACGTTTTCTGAACACAGCAGATTTCTTTATGTGAGGTGATTAGTGGCTGAGAAGAAAACTTTGTCATGTTTTTTTGACGTTATCACCGATCAGAAGTGCATTTAAGGAGGGAAATCTGAGTCCCAAAGTCATAACAGTGAAGGTGCTCAACATGCTGGTGTCTTCAGACAGGATGACCTTCCAACAGGCTATGAGGAACACATGCATCCTATCACAGACCATATCAGAGTGGGACTTTGGAGGCGCTGAAGGGTAGTAGGTACTGAAAGCTGTGTCTTGTATCAGCAGGAAGATCTCTTCTGTTCATGCCCCAGAAAACTTGCATGACATTTTAGTCTGTGCAGTTCTGCACAATACTGTGCTGGACAGTCATTTGTAATTTGATCTGCAGCTGCATAGGCCGGAGTTTTTATGAGGGCTGCAGATATTTCAGATATCTCAGATTTTGTCTATAGTGTTTCATTACTCTTGTATTGTGATGTTGTCATATTAAAATCTGAGATAATTATGTGTTTAAAAACAATGTCACACATTCTGTGACACACGAGTAGTATGGTAAAACACTCAGTATTTCCAACTGTCAGATTAATTATTTCGTTATATTCTGGAATTGGCAAGTAAATCGCTATACAAAAAAAAAAAAGAAAGAAAAAAGGTCCTAATTTTGTTTGGTTTTTTTAATGAGAACCAGTGAAACTGGAAGAAGTTTTAAAAGGCCAAAATACAAAATTATAAAATGATGAAGCTGGTTATTAGAGTCTTTAAAAATGGGAAAAAAGCTGGAGAAAAAACACATTGAATGGATTGGCTTGGGTAATTAGGGCTTTGCAGAGGGTACGATATGCAGAGAAACATGATGTAACTTTGCTGTGCTCCTTTCTCTGCTTGTTTCAAAGGCAGAGGGAACACAGGAACATTAAGCCATCAGGTTGAGGACAACTAGATGTGAAGCTGAAAGCAAATACACACACATCCAGACAAAGGTGGTGTGTGTGTTTGGCTGTGGTACAAATTGTAGGCGGATAAACTGAAGAGGGGGATCAGCTTGTTCAGAATAGTCCTGCAACTTCTTGTAGGCCAGAGAGAGACGCTTCTCGTTATTTATTCATGAGTCAGGTCACTGTAAGCTTTATGCACGGCTGGTATTCAATACATGCAGTGGCAAACAAACATGTTCCCAACCTTTGATCTTTTGGGTACCATTAAAACCACAAAGTTTCTTAAATTTTTTAGGGGATTTCAGGTGATGAACCAACAAAAAGTAGTGCATAATTGTCAGAGAAAAAAATCAATAGATATCAAATTTTTTACTAATATAACCCTGAAAAGGCCATATCTAAAAATATATTCACTCCCCATTTACTCTAATACACCAAAATAAAATCAGGTTCAAACATCTGCCTTTGGAAGTCACCTAATCAGAAAAAAGAGTCCATCTGTGTTTAATTTAATATCAGTAAAAAATAATCTGCTCAGAGAACATTTGTGAAGAAGGAGCATCATGAGGAACAAGGAGCACGTCCAGCAGACTGCAGGTCAATCCATCATCTGAAACGGAAAACAGCATGGCACAACTGCAAACACACTTAAACGTGGCCGTCTGCAATCTATTAGAAGCCGGAAAAGAACGGAGGAAAGGTTCATTTTCCAAGTGAAACTCCGTCCACTTTGCAATTAAGCTCCATTTTCTGTTGGTCTATCTAACAAAATTCAATCACTGAAGTTTGTGGATGCAGTCTGACAAAAAGTGAAAAAGTCTGAAGGTTAGAAAAACTTTTGCAAGCCACTGTCTGACCATCACCAACCAGCTACCTTAAGCACAATCGATATCAAAATGAACCTTTAACACTGAGTAAAAAGAGGTAAAAGCCTTTATATATATTATTATATAGATAATTACCTCTTCTCCCTGAGGGAGTCCTTAACTTTGTGATCTCTACGGACACTACAAATGCAGGAGCACTGCAGGCTGTCGGGCTCGTTTTCCCAACACTTAACAGCAGATTGTGAGAAGCACTTAGCCCAGAATAACCGACATGGGCCTCTTTGTTACTGCAATAAAAGGCTGAGTTAAGCTCAGGGCTGCTGCCTCTGTACTGGAGCATTCTTAAGCTGCAGGGAGCAGAGAGAACCCAGCGATTCATGTGGGGACGGACAGAAAGCGACACAGAGACGAGTGAACAATTTTAGAGGCAACGACGAGCACAAAGAACGGACAGTAAACTGCAGCTGTGATTTTCTGCTGGTGGTAAACAAGAACACACAAAACGTTACTCAGCTTTTCATTTCAGCCTAAACAATGCCATGAGGAGGCCCACGCAGGGATGTGAATTTCAAATGATGCTGCAATAAATAGTTTATTATTTTCTCCAGCTGCAATTGAGGAGCAGGTGCTAAAATGTAACGCACTGTCAGGACGATTATAGCTTTTAAAGCTGAAGTTAATTTATGCACATTGCCAGCTAATGGATCAGGAAGGCATGTTAAATATAATTGCAAATGATAACCATTTCCCTTCCAATTAAACAGTAATCTACTCATTAATCAGCGTGTTAGGGTGTCTGAGGAGCGACAAGACGCAGCAAAGAAGATACCATACGCCCAACTCTTACGTTTGTATTATGCTGTTGTAAAAAGACTCACTGTAACATTGTATCAGCAGTAAATATGTTCACTTCACTTGCTGCCAGTCTCATGATTGCAAAAAAACAACTTTCATCAGGCATCGGGATGTTTTCAAATCCCAAGACAAATAATAAGAGCCAAGTTTTAAACTAAAAAAGTAACGTTAGACTCAGAAGTCCCTGTTCAACCCCCACAGCCACAACCCCAACTGGCCTTCCTTCGCCACAGGGTGAGTACTCACATCTACAGGCGCAGCTCCGCTCATCTCACAGCTGATCAGTTCACCACATGACATCTGATGCTGCTCACCCACTGAACCGTGCTCGCTCCAACATAACTTGCCATACGACTTAGCTGAGCGGACAGCTGCAATGTGAGTAGATTAGCAGTTTGGAGTGGTGTGTCTGCAGAGCTCTTGAGCTGCAGTTTATCTCCTCCTCACCTCAGACTGAAAATAACAGCAACAATGCATCACCTGTACCCCAGTAAACATGGTGAGGCTAACTTGCCTGGTTGTTTACAAATTAAGACCTTACATTTGGGAAGCAAAGCGAACAAAAAGAGGGAGTGAGGTGACTGATAACAACAGTTCTCGAACATATAAAATGTACTTTATAAAAAGAAATCAGCTCAAACTCAAATGTCGGTCACTCAAAAAGAGTTGAAAGTGGAACATTCAAACATTAGCTTTACTTTTATTATAAGATATTCTACAGGTTAATTGTCACACATTTTTGTTACCTATTAAGCAAACATAAAGACACAGAGAGGTGGTGTCTATTTCCAGAAGTCAGTGGGTGAGAGGTGAGGTGCACAGGCTAAATGAATGCCTCAATAAAGCTGGATGACTTGCTGATGAGGGGATTCAGCCATTTGTTTCAGGTGTGTTAGAGCAGGGATGCATCTGAATATTGCAGGATAGAAGCTCTTGAAACCTGGGCTTGGCTTCTGCTAATTTATTTGACTGTAGCCTTAGCTGTATGTTCGGTTTCAGGTCTCTAGACTTTTCTTCCAGAATTGGCCTGATTTAGCTCCAGCCATCTTCAACTGTGTTCGTTTCCAACACACTGAGGACTAATTAGTTCAATATTATGGTCTCACCTGACCCGAGCAACTTCTTTAATACATCTGTCGAGTCCCCTGAATGGCTTACAAAAATGCAACCAGGAGTTTTTAATGACTTTCAAGTCAACAATCTCATCTCTCTTCCATAACAGCTTAGATTTGTGGAGTACAAAACTACTTGTTCCATCCACAGACTCGTCTACCTAAGCTGTGGATCTTTGCTGCGTCTCTAGAGTCAGATTGGTTGTCTCTCTGAAAAATGCTCTCATTGCCTGACCTGACAAGATGGACACCATGTCTTGGCAGGGTTGTAGTTGTGTTTTTCTCCTATTTTTGGATGATGCTTTTCTCCTCAAGTAGAAAACTTTGACGAGAAAAGTTGATTTACTCCCTGATCTGCTGTGTTCCTCACGTTCATGATGCAGTTTGCTCTCTAATGTTCTCTAACAAACCTCTCAGGCTTTCACAAAATTGCTGGATTTATACTGAGATTAAATTACACAGTTGTACTCTGTTTGCTCATAATGTGATTTCTGAGGGCAGTTGTTTGCACTGGATTTGATTCATGACTGAAATGGGAAAGAGGTCAAAATCCAGCAGTGAAAAAAAACAGTGTGGTCTGTTTGAGTTAATTTGCTTCACTTGACATTACACATCCTTCAGCATGACTGTATGTCACATTTACACACATCAAGATGTAGGTGTTGAAGCTACATATTGCGCAGCCCTGCTTTCTACCCCCACAGACTCATAATTAATGTCACTGTCACTGGAACTGGCCTCATATATTGTTTTTGAACAATTTCGGGTTAGAAAATAGCTCAAACAGCTGCAGCTGTTAGTTCTCTGAGATTACTGAAAACAAAACTCCTTAAAAAGGGAGGAAACAAAACTGCAGCAACCTTGAAATTATGCAGCGAAACCTAATATAGTCACATTAATCACAGCAATTGAATTTTAAATTGTGTAACTACATTTTGAGGCATCTCAGACAAACACAAAAATGAAAAAAATAAATGGATAAATAAGTAGTTGATTTAATTAATGCTAGATATGTTAGGCATGAAGAAATTAAGCTTCCATTTTCATTAACTTAATGTTTGCAAGGGACATTTGATAAATGCATTAGACAGTATTCTGTGAATACATGGAATTAGAAGTTATTTAAGGACAAAAAAGACTAGAGATATGATAGAAAACATAAAAAGTTAATGGAAAATATTTTCCTCAGAGATATTTGCCTTTATTTAACCAAGTGATTAGATTGTGGGATGGAAAACTGTGGAAAAATCTGCCTTATCCCGACAGCAAAACATGCTTTCTGTGCACAAACTAGTTATCCATGAAAATATATTTTTATGCACAACTAAAGGAGAGGGTTTATGTTGTATCATTGCATAACCGCGGCTATAGCATACTTGCATGTCTTCACATCTGAGCGTGTGGCGACGAGCCCAGAGTAGCGTGAGTCAAGGTGACATCATGCATGCATGATATCTGTGTGTGACCAGACGCTTCCAAGCAGCAAAAACACGGCAAACTACAAGCCACAATATAACTGAGAGTGTAGGACATATGCAGTCCAGCGAGCGGTCTGCTCAAACCGGGTGTGGATTACATAAATAAGCCTTACTGTTATCAGCTATTTCAGAAGCAAAGATGCCCCCACATATCTTGATATTATTTTTGATCTGATCAGATTTTTGCCATCTCCTTTCCCAGTCCGTTCTCCATCTCTGCTTCGCTCCTCTGTCGGTAAAGATAAGTCAGGGCCGTGCAGCCAAGCCAGCAGGGTGAGGGCAGCCAGCATTTAGTGCTTCCTACTGCTTCCTCCGGCTGCCTGAGTGTGCAGGCTGAATTACGAGGAATGAGAGTTTGGAGTCCATGTGGTCATTTCTGAAGAAAGATTAATCAATACCGTGTGATCATTTGTTCAAATGCCTCACATGCTTCTTATCATCTGATTATAATAAAGACTCATATGTGTTTTCTAGCAATATGCATGTCTGTTTGTGCAAATATATTGTGTATTATGTATTGTGCTGTGCCTTACAAATGTATTCATACCATTCGTGGTTTGTTCATCTTTTGTCACATAACAACTCTGCTGTATTCTGTCTGTGGTGTTTGTTGATTTTCACAATACTGTTTGTTCACTAATTTAGAGTAAATTGCACACAGGTGCTTTATTTAGTAGATAGGTAACTCAAAAGGCAATTTGTTACGCTGGATTTTATGTGTGGGTATCAGAGTAAAGGGGTTGAATATATATGCAAACCATGCTCTTCAGATTTTTAAATGCTAAAACATATAGAAAACTATGTTTTATGCTATTTTCTCTTAATTTCTCCCAAGAAAATGCATTCAAGTTTGTGGCTGACTCATGAGAAAATCATGAGAAATTCTGCTAAACGTCCAGACAGGAATATTTTCCCAAGGATCTGCTGCTTTACATTATTATGTACGATAACACATTCTCCACAGAGAACTAAAACAGCACTCGCCTTCTCTTTGCTCCTCCGACTGTGTTGCTCCCCCTGTCAAACGCCTGCATACAGACACACTCTCAGTGTTGCACACACATGCAGAAATACACATTCAAGATAACAAGTGGGGACAGTGCTAGTGTGAGCTGCAAATGAGCAGTTACGTTAAGTGACTAAACACATTCTTCTATCATCATCTCCACAGGAGTCCCCAATCCAGACATAGCTGCTTGTGCCAGCAAGTACACACACAGACAGAGCCAACTGTTTCATTCACCCCACACGTGTACATATTTACACTTTAAGGCAGTATGAAGTGCGTCCAAAACACTCACACATAAACATAAAGCACCTCTCGTATATCATATTTATTTAATTTGCTCCATTTGTGCCGACTTTTAACCAAATAGTATTCAAATAAATAGAACCTGCAGAACCAATTCTGGTTTAAAAACCCTAAAACTGGTTTTTATGACTTAATACTCAACAAGGTGCAATTTAAAACATGATACAAAGTTCGGTTTTGCTTTAAAAAAGACAAATAAAGAAGATAAATGTACTGTAAAGCAACAGGTCCTGCTGTGGGATTCATACAAGCTTTGTTAGGAGGTTTACATTAATTATTGACATTAATTCATTATTATTTTTGACTAGTTTTTCAGAAGGGAGTAATTATCAGTATATAAGTACAGTTCTCCTGAAAGATGAGAAGGACTAATTATTTTATGCACCGATATTTAGCATTCCCTGCAACAGGATTCGTGTCCCTTAAGGTTTTTCATGTGTTATCATGTTCTAACCACAAAAGCTCAAGTATTTTCTTCTTTTTTTATGCATTAGGCCAACAGAAACTAGTGTGTGATTGCAAATTGTATACAAAAAGATAGATAGTTTTCAAATAATTTCACAAATGAAAGTTTTCTTTGCAAATAAAAACAGAACTTTGAAATAGAATTTCAGCACAATTGCATATAAATTGGGAGATGTGTGAAATAAAGAGCTTTAAGTATTCAAACAAACAAAAAACAAATCGTTAGTATTCTCCCACTACAGAACTCCACCATCAGTCCAAAATGTCCTACTTCCCAACCAGGGCCATTTTGGGGGTTGGATCCACTTACATTTTTCTGATTTGGTTCTGGTTCCTGCAGTAGAACCACTGTGTGACCCAAGAACCAGGACAGAACCGGAAAAGAAAGCTTTTAAATATGCTGCTCCGCATTACTGCAAACGATTACCGGAGGATCTAAAGACTGATGAGATGGTTTGATTGAATTGTTTTAAAGGACTCTTCAAGAACAAGGAGATAGAAATCCCAGCCCAGATGTTTTATGTGATAAGTCAAATGTTGTAAGGTTGAAATTGTCATATTTTTATCTTGTTTTGCTGCTGTCAAGTCCAGGACATTTTTGAAACTTATACTTTTAATCTCAATTAGTTTTTCTTCCAGGTTAAATGAAGGTTAAAAATAATAAATGTCTACAGTCTGAAGCTGTTATTTATAGGAAACATATTCTGTTATGTAGCAAAAGAGCAGACAGAATCTCCTCATTGTACTTTGTTTCTAAAAAACTGAACTTGAGGTATCCGCTAAACTCAGCAGCCGTGGACTAGTATAAACTCTACTGATGTTTTTTTTTTTTCATCTGTGTGTGTCTTTTGGTTGCCATCCATATAGCAGGAGTTACGCAACAACACTTATATGAGCACCGACAGTTCCTGGTATCAGACACAGCTGGCTGTATGTTAACGTACGCAGAATGAGATGTATGAATCACATTTCCCATGAAAAGGTCATTGCTCTGCTGAGCCACCTTCAGCAGGAGACTCCCACCTGCGGTGTTGATCCTCAGATACATAAGGCAGAAATGACCTGAAAGCAAAACCAGCAGTGCTACGGATTATCCGCATGTCTCTTTCCAAATCTTAGAGGAGACAGTCACACGCAACATGGGTTCTTATTGTCCAATAAAATGTCTAACCAAAGAAAGAGCAGGAACAGAACAAACTGACCTTGACTGGATTGAAAAAAATGACTTTCTGACTTGGTGTTTGTCTCATTGCACATGTGCATGCAATTCCTTGTGCTTGCTGCATCTTGTTACTCACTTGTGCCTCCTTGTGGTAGTAAGACCCCAATCTTTTGCCCTCTGTGCTGCCTGGGGAGGAAATTGCTTTCTATTTATAATGAGCTGCTGCATTTAACCAAGCCTCACTAACAAGACGGGCAGACTCAGTCTATTAAAGCCTCCATGACTATGCAGCAGTATAACACTGAGGCAGCTCTGCAGCACCTCAGCACTCTGAACATAGTGGACAGTAAGTCCATCAGTGAACAACTCACTTAATAAAAAGCCCATACGTCCAAAACTCTAGACAACAGCTCAATGCAGGGATTTAGTGTCTGTGCAGCTAAAAGCTACATGACATCTTAATGTGTTACTGGCTAAAACCCTGCATGCTTTGGTCGCAGCGTAATATAATTTGATCCTTGCATTGCATAGTAGGCCAACCAAAATCTATAATTCAGGTACCATATCTTGATCCACCTATAAGGCTGCAGAGTAGAGCGTAACATAATCTTCACTACAGCCGTATATGTTGGCTATATTGCAAAACAACGTCAGCACTTTCCTCTCCCGATCTCTCTATACTGTAGTTTTGCAGGACAACTGCGGCCAAGCTGGCACTGTGCTATAAATAATTACATTGTTCCGCCTCTTCTAGAAAGAAAAATATTTCATTATTCATCCTCTGGAAGGTGATTTAGATGCGACATGACATCACTACACCTAACTTTTTAAAAAATGTAAAACTATCAGAGGAAAACAGTGTAACTATGAGCAAAAACACGTGTCTTTTAAATAAAACGAAAGCAAAGCTTTGCCTCCATGCGTCTTACTCAAAGAGATCATAAATCATTTCATATCGACTCATCAGCTTGTCCTTTCATCTTTACTTAATGCCCTTGTTTATGAAGCATTCACGGTGCATCAATGATCATCTCTGCACCCGGTCATGCACGTAGTTTGTCAGTTAATTCATAATGGGTGCATCCATAAATCCAATCTGACACTTCTATTTAGAGTAGGACTATACCTGTTTATTAGGAAGGAGTAACAAATACAACAAATGAGAGCCGTAACAGTTTCAGACGACAGGCGTAACAGCGCGATGATTAACAGGTGAATGTTTGGGTGAGATTAAAAACGCAGCTCGCTTACTAACACACACTTTTATGAATCCACCAAGGTCCCTACAATTATTGGCACTACAACTTATACATTTTAAAACGAAATGCTTTAAGGAGACATTTGTGTTATTATTGTAGTATTATCAATTTAGTTGTTATTATTACTTAACCCAAATGTTCTTACAAACGGCTGAAACACTTAGTTCCTTGACCAACATGTTTGACGTGAACTGATGATTTTAATTATGGAACTTGACCAAATGTAATGTCTGTCGCTGTCCTTTTTTTAACGTCAAATGAAGATTAAATACATTTCACTTATTTTTTTCTAATTTTGTAACTCTCTTTATTTTCCTGTTTCAAGAAGGAAAATAAACCAAGGAGTGAGGATTAATTGTAATCTTTATCACCTTTGCTTTCAAACCTCTTTAGGTTCAACTTCTTTCCACCATAAACAACTGTATCAGCACTTCGCCATCTCACTGTGCTAGTTGCTAGTATAAGATAAACACAGATTTGTAGTCAATTCATCTGAAATAATAATAAGAACTTTGTTTTACAGAGACTTTACTCTCTCACACAGCAGAGTGAAGTCACTTCTGTTCCCGATTTAAATAACGAGAGGCAAGGAGCAAACATTATAGCGCTGTTCTTATCTTTTAAGTTCTTATTTTTGGTTGTGAACCAGCTTAAATTTGTATCAGCAGATAAAAATAGACTGTTTTTATGTGTTTTATCTAGCAAAATGATGTCTTTCGGACTGAATTCACAACTAAACTTGACAGAAATCTGACTATCATTCTGTTACAGGCAATGTCCCAGATGGACCAGTATTCCCTGATGAACCAGTGATGTGTAAACAGACACCCAGATGTCACCCTCCAGGAGGTCACAGTGAGAAGCAATACTCCTTCCTTCATTAATGCTAGGCACACTTTAACCAGAGCTGCACTTTTTTCAACACATCGCATTCATGTGTACATCGTACTCTCGGCCATTTATAGCAAACTGGTAAGCTTTGTCTAAGATTTATAAACCTCAAAATGTATCAATCAAAAGCAATCAGCTGTCTGCAGACATGCTGTACACACTTCTCATTAATCATTGAACAGTGAGCTTGGTTTTGCTCTTGTAAGCACCGCAGTCTGTGCGTCTGTCTGCCTTCTGGAGATTACACTTATCCTCAGCAGTGGAAGAATGCTTACAACACTACATCACCCACAATTCATCATACAGACATAAATGCACAGGGTGCACAGAGTGGTGCAATGGTGAGCAGTTGCTAAAAATAGAAAGGGAAATAAAGAAAAAAACTTCACAGGCGGACCGTGACATGATAAAGCATCGGTTCAAAGTGTTTCTCTGGGTAGGCAAAACAAATCTGCATATTAAAGCTACATACTGAAAACACAGATTGCATGCAAGGTCCTGTTGTTGCTTATAAAGCTCCAGCTACATAACAGCACACGACATAAGACTGCAATTGAAATACCACAGAGAAAAGCAGTAACTTGCAAAAGTACTCACACCTCTTCATCTGGCCCATAGTTTACCATTTGACAACCAAAAACATCAACCAACACAAAGCAGAACATTATTATGAATTGGAAGGAAGTTCAGAATTAGTTTTTAGACCATCTAAATAATGACATTAGGCTCTATACTCTGACACCCCTACATTAAAATCTAGGGCATTTTATTTTCTCCAGAAGTCATCGACTTGGCAAATTGTGTCCACTTGTGTGTAATTTAAGACCAGAATAAATCCAGCTGTTCTGTGAAGGCCTCAAAGGTTTGTTTAATAACATTAGTGAACGAACAAACAGCGTCATAAAGACCAACAGATAATAGATATAGTTGTGGAGAAGTTGAAGGCAGTTATAAAGCCGAATCAAGCTGTTTTTTTTGAACATCACAAATAAACGTTCAATTCTTCATTCAAAAATGTGAAGAGTCCGACTGAACTGCAAACCTACAAAGACATGGTTCAAAGACAAAACACTAATAAGAACGCTAATGAGAGAAAGCTACTGCTCATGTGGAAGAATCTGAGAGGGACACTCTTAGTTGTTCACTACAGAAATCTTTTCTTTTAGGAATAGTGGAAAAAAGAAACTGAAAACTGAAGTTCTGATCTACATGCAAAGGGCTTCATAAGATAAAAACTGATGCTACAGATATTCTTGAACACACCATCTTGAACACACCATCCCCATAGCGACACATGATGTTGGCAGCATCATGCTGGGGAATTGCTTTTCTTCAGCAGTGACAGGAAACTGACTGGAGCTAAGTCCAGAAACATAATGAAAGAAAACTTGCTAGTTGTGTCTAAATTCTTCATCAAGCTGTATTTATGTTTTATAATTGTCAAGTCCAAAGTCAAATGTTTGGACTTGACAAACATTTGTCAACAAAACGTTTTGTTGACAAATGTTTTGTAGACAGAATGTTTTTTAGATCTAGTACTTCTCCTCTCCTAATCATGTCACAACAAAAAGACTAGTCATATAGCTCACAAATACTGTTCCACATTTAGTCAGTTTTTGGAAAACATAAAACTTCAAACCAAAAGGAGGTTTTTAGAGCTCCCTGGATGTAAGAGCAGCTCCATAGCAGCAGACACTAAATAAATAAACTGCTTGTAAAACAGATACAGACGACTCACCAAATCGTGGTTTGTGGAGTTGGAATCGTCTTCAGGAAAAGGGATGTAGACAGCTAAGGCCATACAGTTGGCAAAAATGGCAATTAATATAAAGATATCAAATGGCCTGAGAGTTAAAGTTAAGGAAATCACAGAAGAAAATTACGAAAAGACAATATTTTAACAACACAATAAGAAAAAAATAATCTCCTGGACTTATATTTTGCTAATGATGTGGTTTTAATCTTGAATTGCAGTGGCTAAGTTTGATCTGTTGACTCAACATTTTAATAAGTGGATTTTTTTGGTTTAGAAACTTAAACTGAAATTAGTTTTGGGTCAATAATATGCTGACTCAGTTTGAAATATACAGGAACAACAGTGAATATTTAGAAATATGAGTTATCTCATATCCCCCAAAATCAAATGATTAATGACTCAGAATGTAAAAAAAAAAAAGGGTCTTTAAGTCATTAAAAAAAAGAAAGAAAATGATTATAGAACATGAGTTTAAAGCTGGACCCAGAATGTAGTATCGAATTAATTTCATTCTGAGCTGAAAGCATTGTTATAATATGAAGACAGCATGTAATTTATCAAAAGGCACAATATTCACCTCAAATAAGTCAGCACTAAATGTCAACGTAACATCATATTTTCAAACCATACAGCAGATAAATGTCATTCGAAAATATACATTCAAAAAATCTGTTAAGTACTGAACAAGCTCATGTGCTTCACTGATGTACTGTACGCTTTCTATCCAGGACGAATGAGGACACCTGATCCAGCTACAGCTGCGTTTGTGTTGGTTGTAAATCCCCAGGAGACGCCTACGTTCTCAACACAAACAAAACATGAAACTGTAGTTGGATATGTACGCATGGTAATGTCCTTTGTAACATTTTATAACATTTTCTGATGGAACCGTCTGTTTATTAACAGACCTTCCACAATTGTGTTGAGATGCTTTAATCTCCAGGACGTTACTGACGCAGTGACTTTCACTTTGTCTCTGTGGAGGATGAAATGGTGTTTAGAGCAGTTTCCTCACCAAAATGACCTAAAACTGAAAAATACACAGGACAGGTAAAGGAAGGCCTTAAACTCTTCTTCTGTCCTGTGGTGACATTGTGACCCCAAGATGACCCTCTTTGAGTTTTGGCGACTTTTTTACATTTTACCAGGAGGTACCAATAAAAATGAGGCGAGCACTTATTGAAGATAAAATTCACCAATTTTTCCTTGTTTTTGGCTTTATTTCTTTTTATGTTTTGTGGCTAACAATATAAACTAAAGACACAATTGATAAGAAAACTAAATATTTTGTGAAGTAGAGCTTTATTTACATTTCTATTTGATTCCTTATTTGATTGTGTCATGAATGAAATTATTTGTGTTAAATGATTGTAATATAATTATTGACAAACAGAATTGTAACTGCACTGACATTTTTTTTATTTGAACCAACTTAAAAAATAAATTACTTTAATTTGTTACAGCTAATTTTATTAGTTTTGCTGAAGATACATTTCTAATTTCATATTTATTACTTAAGCAAAAATAATAAAATTAACTGCAACAAATTAGAGTAATTTTTTAAAAGTTGGTTTAAAACATTTTTAGTGTAGTCTCTATGTTATTTCCCTAACTTTTTTCAAATTTAGAAAAGCAACAACAATTTAATGACTGTTTTACCTCTACAATAGAGAAATAAAACTGAGAAGTGTTTAAGTTGTTTGTATGTCATAAGGTTAATAATGTTCCAAAGACTTAAAATTGGTCCACCAGAGAGGCTTGAGTAGTTGTTAATTTCTTACTTCTGTTTGAAAAACCAAAGTGGTTTAAGTGTAAGATTAGTTTTTTCATCCTGGCAGCTCACTAATTAAACTGGGAATTTTGAGCTTCAACCTCCACCAATCATCACAAGGCCATACTAAAGGATACTTCCACTCCACCACACTGATGCAGGCCCGGCGTAAGGGGTTGTTGAGGTTGAGGCAGAAAAGAGCCCTCGGTGGCCTGCTGTTGGCGTTGCTGCCTTGCTTCTTGCTTTTGGCATACTGCTGTCGCTTCTTCTGAGCCAACGCACCTACCGGTATGGTAGAGGATGTCGGGGCAGGTGGGGCGGGTGGGGGTGGCGCCGGGGCTGGGGCCGGAGTAGGGGCCGATGCTGGGGCGGGGGTTGAGATGGGAGGGGCTTCTGGGGCTGGTTCTGGGGCAGGCCCGTTGGCGCTCATGGTGTGGGCGTGACTCTTTGAGGAGCATCCAGCAGCATGGATCTGCCAGGGCAGACGAAGAGGCGAGTGAAGGGCAGAGTGGTCTGACCGATGAGCTGGCTCGTCACCAGGGTGAGCGACTCTGATGCTGCTGGCATAATTTGCCCCTGAAAGAAAATAGGTGAGAGAAATGTTAGATTTTTCTGTGTGAAAATAAAATTAAAATATTTCAGCTTCTGTGTCAATTAGCTGCAAAATGTGTGATCCAATCAAAACACATGCCATGCAGTAATAAGCAAAAAAAAATATTTCATTGATAGTGATTAAAAAAAACTGAATATACTTTGTGATTGTAAGTTTGTGTAACGCCCTTCACCAGCAATAACTTGAAGTAGCAATTTTTTGTATATGTATATGTATATGTATATATATATATGTAGTGCTAATAAATTTATTGATGGTATTGTGTCTCACGACTCTTTGAATCCCTATAATTAATTTCAGAGAGCTGGTTGTTTAGTTTGTCTGGTGAGCTCAATTAAAGGAAATCTACTTAAGAAGGATGTTCTAGATTATTAAGCAGGCCACAGGTTTCAAGCAATATGGGAAAAAGAAAGGATCTCTGCTGACGAAAATCATCAAATAGTGTAGTGCCGTATGACAAGTTATAAAAACATTAGATATCTAACGAAAACTGAAGCGCCATGTGAAGAGATTTGTGGCTGATCCAGAACAAAGATGGGTTCGTACAAATAAAGGCATAATGAGGAAGGTTTCTGTTAGACAAATTCATCAGATTAAGAGAGCAGCTGTTAAAATGCAGTTTTAGTCAGTACAGAAACCTTTTATTGGACCATACAGCCTCTGCTTCCACGTCAAATCAGTCTCTCTGGGCTCCTTCAATCGGCTCCATTGCCTATAGTGGGATGGTTTCATCCTCTGGAGCATCGTTGCTGGTGTTAGGCGCTATCTGGGTTTAATGCATCTCAAGCATTCCTGGGGATTCAGCCACCAGGGTGGAGCAACCTTTGGTGGCTTTGGAAAGTGACGCTTTGACTTTTGCATGCAAATATTGAAAGGGGTTTGTGCCAGTGGACATAAGTGTTATAAGTTTATATTTTTGTCTATTAAACAAAAAGATTGAGGCACAATCAAAAGGTGTCTTTGTTTAACTTTGGTCCAAAAAAAATGTAAACATGTATTTTATTATTTTAGCTCAATTGACAATAAATCTACACAACATATCAAAAAAATAAAAGAAAAACTGGTCCAAGTTGGGTGAGAGGTGATAGGAGCTGTTCAGCACAACATTGGCTTTTGCTAATAGTGACCTACAGTTAATCAGAAATATCTGATACTTTGAAAGATATAACAGTTCATCAGACACAAGTGTCACTGCAGAAAATAGGTCTTGTGTTGCTGATTTAAACTGTGATGGTGAGCTAAACCAAAAAAGTACAAAAACAGCATATGTTTAGGCAAAAAAAAATTGCAAAGGAAAATGATTGCATAATCTCACCACATGTGAAATGCATCCCCTCTGCTGTGTCTTTTTTTTTTTTTTTTTTAATGTAAGCGGACAAACAGAGGTTCATCTTTCAGAACTACAACCAATATGGCAGATTGGTTTTGGCTCGACTCTCGGTCTGGCCGTGGTGAGGGAGAAAAGCCGAAGCAGATGCTTTAATGCGGCGACAACACAAACAAATAAACAAAGCGTGTCAAAATTAAGAGCTGCCACTCTCAGGCGTCACTCGGTCACGTCAGTTGTGTAAGTCCTTGAACTGCGAGCAGGCCCCGCAGAGGAAGAAACCGAAAAGGTCACACTGCAGAGATGCTCAGAGAAGAATTAATCTTCTTATTGCCAACAAAAATGCAATATGAGTGTGGGACTGCTGCAGAGCAGGGCTGCAGCTGCAACATCTCTGCTGAAGCACTTACAAATCCTTTGTGTTGCGCTTTGTGTTGCACGTAGCCGCGTCCGCGCAGCGATGTGAGTGTGAAACAATGCGTTTTTGCTGTTATTTTACGAGGATTTTCATTTCAGCGCTGCACCGACGTCGGTGATGGAAACGAGCGCTGACATTTCCATGAGCGATTCGTGACAAACTAACCCATCACAAAGCGTCCTTATGTTTCTCCTTGGACCCCCCACCAAGGTAAGACAAATACCCCCCACCCTCGTCTTCAAAACCCAATGTGAAATGACAGGCTGACTTCAGGGCTGAAAAACTGAGCAACGCAGCCGTCAGATGGTCCTGCACAAACAGCTGGCAGCCTCGTTTACAACCAGCCTCAATCAGATCCACTCGGGGGTAATAGTGCGGCCAGAGACGCATATCGCCGTTTCCCGATAAAGCGACGGTTCTGCTCCTGCGAGACAAAACTGTCCTCCGACTAAACCCCCCCCCCCAACATACGGAAACCCGCAGATAAACGCAGCCATGCTAAAGGGGCTGACTTCAGTTCAGAGCCGTACCTTTTTAATTGAAGACTTCGCAGATCCGCCGCGGTCCTCTCCGCTCGGGCTTCAAACAGGGCGAGAAACGCTTGCAAATCCTGAAATGAAATAAGATAGATCATCGGCTCCCCCCATCCGGAGCAGCAGAGACACGCACACCGAGTCTGTGCATTTAATTAGGCTCCTCCATGGTGACTGTGGAGAGCTGGAGACAGAAGTGTGCGCACCAGACTACAGAGCATCCTTGTCCGCTGACTGTTTATCGTCACGGCGCCAGTGAACAGCCGATGCGATCGTTCATCAGAGAGTGAGCTCTCCACCTCTTCCTCCTCTTCCTCCTCCTCCTCCTACACCTCCTTGTTCTCCTGGATAGGCCAGATAGAGCTACCTGCGGGTCACTCATCAGGATACAGACTGAATTTATGAAATCATCATTCCATATTTGGGAGCTTATTTTGTGGAGCACAAGAGTTGAAAGCTTTTTCTGATCTCCACAGCAGTTTCTGAGTCTTTTGCAGCCTCTAATGGGTTTTCTTACAGAACTGGCCGCTACTTAGGTCCATCTGCTATCTGCAACTTTGACCAGCTTTCCCCACATCATGATTCTATGACAACCATGCTTCATCATAGGGGGCGATGCATTTGTTCTGCCACGTGTTTGCTGTGTCCTTGAGGGGAACTGGAAACAGGATGTCTATTGTTCAGATTCCAGACCTGATTCATTCCATGTCTCTCTGGTTTTGGATGCTGTGCACCTGAATCAAACTTTTGCTGTTACTTCTTTACTTTTGGACAACTCCTATGCCTATTGTACATAATCACAATAACAAAGTATCGTTTTTACAACTGGAAGCAGCTGAAAAGGATCTCAAAAACTCAAATAATACCTGAACTACTACCCCGAATCTAAAAGGGGTAGTGGAGCGAGAAGGAGGAAGTTCAAACCATCTCCTCCAGAGGTCAAATCAGGTAAAGGGTTAAATCCCAGATTCCCTGCTCTGCTTTCTGACCATACAAACAGGAGCAGTAAAAAAAACAAATGTAGCAGTGCTTGCCAACAAGTGATGGTGTCAACCAGGACATGTTGCTGTGGAATATCATCTCTGCTGTCAGGAAATCAAGCTGTCAGCATCTCAAGAAAAATCCTGACACTGTCAAAGTCAGAAGCGTCTTCAGATTTGTTGTAAGACCGATTGCTACCCGAGATCCTTCTTGCCCACAGCATCAACATCTACAATAACTCTTAAAAGACGCTGTGATACAATTAGATATGACAACATCTATTTTC
Organism: Poeciliopsis turneri; assembly: GCA_922788865.1. Lineage (NCBI taxonomy): Eukaryota > Metazoa > Chordata > Actinopteri > Cyprinodontiformes > Poeciliidae > Poeciliopsis > Poeciliopsis turneri. The sequence continues at coordinate 118,817 of CAKLNU010000622.1, read as the reverse complement.
CCTGTAGGACAAATGAAGCATTCTTGAATTTAATTGAACAACGGCTTTCTTCTTGCCACTCTTCCATAAGCAGGGTTAAAAAGAACCAACCTCACTTGCAGTGGTCATTATTCGACAACTGGAAATAGAGCTGAAGTTGCATCCATTTCCCAATGGGGGAAAACCAGTGCTGAGGAAAAGGAACAAAAATCCCAGTGATACAAAAAAAGAAACACAAAATTTTGCTGATCCTCAAAACCTGCAGGGAAAGTTAAACTTTTTAAAAGGTCACATTACATCTGACAGAAAACTACTACAGCGTTTCAGAAAGAAAGAAGAAAAAACACATGCCAACAATCAAACATGGTGGTGGTTATATATATATATATATATATATATATATATATATATATATATATATATATATATATATATATATATATATATATATATATATAATTTAGTAATTTTTTAAATTTGTTTAAGTCGTTACAAGTCTGTTGTTTTTGTATATTTCCATTGAATCCTGTTGGAAGCCTTTACCTTTAACAGTAAAGGCAAAGGCTAGTCATTAATTATTAATGAGTCGCAAAGTCAGTGAATATTTGTCCTATCCAGAGACTGTATGTCACATGTGTACATAATGAGAAAGTAAGTCTACACCACCTCATGGTGACACACCTCTCTCCTGTTACAGCTGCTGCCTTTGTCTGCATAATGTCTGACTGAAAGCTTTTTTTTTTTTAGCATTATTTCATAATAAATACCCCAAAATATATTGTAAACTTCTTTCTCTGAGGTTTGAATAGAAGCAATGATTTATTCATTGTAAGCTGTGACATAATTTGTTAGCAACATCGGTAATAGTAAAACAGAATAACAGCAGTCCACACTGACGTAGGACCACAGGTTCCTTTTGTGATGTTAAAGATACATAAATAACATCTTGTGTGTGATACAGTGAGAGAAATATCTGACAAGAGTAGAAGCCTGAGGGAGAGCTTGTACATCTGTCATACACAAGGTTTTATGCATAAATACTACCCTAATGAAAAAGTTATGACCAAGTGATATCCTTCACCCATAGATGACCTTTTGACAACTATTGAAAGATTTTAATTATTCTGCTTTAGTCAAAACAACAACACAGAAATAACAATCCCCAAGGCTGACTAAAACCATCAGCAGTTTTATTTACATTATCTATGAGAGTAAGAGGATTTCAGAGTCTGACGTTGTGATGTGTCTGAGCCATCGCTGCCAGTGTTGTGGAGATCTTACCTGTTTAATTAGAACGGCTCTGTGGGGTTTCTTCTTCACCTACATCATGTCTGTCTGACAGAAAGCTGAAAACATTCCTCTCCTGATCAGTGAACGAGTGAGCCGCAGCAGGTGAAGAGAGGCTGGACGACGAGGCTGGGATGAGGTCCTCTGTATCGGCTTACCTGTCTGCCCTGGATAATGGTTTCTTCTAGAACAAACTTGCATTATTCACTAATGGATATCCTGCTCTGTATCAGTGTGCATATGTTGGTGATGACTGCTGTATAAGCTAGTATTTTTCAGAGACATAGCTGAATTGAAAAATATAAATCATTGAAAATGTCATTTAACTCAGTAGATAAAATTAGACTTTGAAAAATGTTTATTTCTATTAAATCTGATGATTAAGACTAAGACTGTCATGAAAAAAAGTTAGTTTCTCAGAATTAGAATAGAACATGCGCCATTAAAATTAGGATTTGTAACACATGACTGTTGGTCAACTTAAACATATTTTTAATCACTATGATACAGCTATGTTTGCATGAATTACTGTATCATTGTAGAGTCCTCCAGATGCAAGGACGTTGATTTCCAAATTATATTAAAATTTACTTTAATCTGAAAAGAGACTACTAGACATAACTAAATGCAGGAATTAATTTCCAAGTCAACAAAAATATATGTGATTAGGGAACAGTTATATTTGTCTTAAAAACTGTTTTTTCAAGTTTTGTTTCAAAAAATACAAATCTTTATTAGGAGACTGTCAACCTGTTTATGTTTTTATCTGTGAAAGCTCTGCGTAAATAATGTGTAGTCCTTCTCTGATGGGAATGTGTAAATAAATATGCTTTTTTTCAGCATATGCAGTTCACAGTGAACATCTGTTGCATTTTGCACTTCGCTCTTTCTCCTCATCCTTCATCTCTAAGTTTCACCCTCATCACTTTTAAATCAGATTCTGATAAATCTACAGGAGTAATTTTACATGAACTGTAAAAGTATCTGCAGCAGTCAATCAATCAATCAATCAATCAATCAATCAATCAATCAATCAATCAATCAATCAATCAATCAATCAATCAATCAGTTCATAGATAGCAAAATGTAGCACAGTGCTTTCCACAAAGCGTTCAAGTTGTACAAGTTTTCCCCTTAATACTGTTTTCGTTCATCACAGCATAGATTTAAAATTTTCATCCAAAATATTTCTCACAGATTTTGAGCCATATTTACATGAATGCAGCATCCAGTTGCAGCAGATTTGAAAGCTGCACATCCATGATGTTAATCTCCCCTGAATTTCCTGTCCCACCACATCAACCACTTTGACATGATCTTAGCTTTAGTTTGTGATGGACTATCCTGCTTGAAGTAGCCATCAGAAGATCGGTACAGTGTGGGAATGGTCGGCAAAAATACTCATTTGTGGCATTTAAACAATGCTTGGTTAATACTAAGATGTGTCAAAAGAATTTCACCTGCAGTATTACTCCACCACCAGCAGCAACCTGAGGCATTGACACAAGGAAGGATGGATCCTGCGTTCGTGCTCTTTGCACCACATTCTGACGTTACCTTTTGAATGTTGAAATTTGTTGGGCCAGCCAACATTTTCTATGTTTATGCCTAATTTCTGTGAGCCTGTGGGAATAGTAGACTCAATGTCGTGATCTTAGTTGACAGGAGTGGAACTCAGTGTAGTGTTGAGCTGCTATAACCTATCTGCTTCAAGGTTTGGTGTGATGTGCTCTCAGACATTCCTTGTTTTAAGATATGGTCACAAATCACCTATCACAGGTTAAATGGTGAACTCCATTTAAGTCATAGAAACATCTGAAGTACGATCAGTGGAAACAATATTAAGAAAACACTGTGAATTAATGTGATTATTTTTGTTGTTTTCTATTTTTAATATTAAAATCGCAACGGAGCATTTGTATGTAGAATTTTGAGAAGTCATTTAAAACAATTTGGAATGACGCTGTAACAGAACAAAAAGTGGAAAAAGTAAAACGCTGTTAAAGATTTCAGGATGCACCACATTGGCAAGAATGTAATAATGATGATATTGTTTGATTTTCTGTCCAGGACTCTAAGTGTATTTTTGTAAAGCTTATCAAGTAGTTTAATAGTATGTGACATATGATTTATTGGTGAGAGTGTGATTCCATTTGTGGTAACCATTCAATTCAGTTTATTTATGTTGTTTCTTTTTTTCATCAAATGTAGTCTCAAAGTACTTAAAAAAATAATTTCAGTCAATTCGTCCAAGTCAAGTAAATATGTCTTCAAAGTAAGTTAAAGGAAATAAAGCAGACTGACCTGCCACTTTCACTCCTCCTGGATGATCAAGTTGGGACTCTAGACAGTTGCTATTGATTGAAGAAACAGTTTACAAGATGTACCCATCACCAGTGACTGCATACAAGAATACATGCAATAATATCTCACCAGCAGCAGAATAGTAGCTGCTGGTAAAATTTGACTAAATGAAAAATATAAAACTTTAAGAACTAAAAGTAATTTAAAAACCTGTGTAAGACATCAAAAGGATCTTAAAACCAGTAAAAAAAAAAACATGGAAAGTCGATGTTCACATTTTGGTTTGCATCAGGAAACACATAGCTAATTATTTAATTAATCACTGCAGAGCTTCAGGTTACAAGGGAAACTGGTGCTTACCTCCATCACACAGTGGGTGAGAAGGGTACACCCTGAAAATGTCGCCAAACTATCACAAGATATGCTTTTACTTATGTAAATAAAAGTTAGAAGTTTAGAGTGCAAGTTGACTTAGCACATATGTTCTGAGACTGTAAGAGGAAGCCAGAGCTCCCAGACAGAACTCGACCAGGCACCAAAAGAACATCCAAACTCCATGGAGAACGGCCCCAGATTATGATTCTTGTTGCAAGGCAGCATTGCTGTCAACTCCTCCACTACGAGGTCCATTTTCAGACTGTCCTGTGAAAATGTAGGTACTCTTGTGGTCCTCACGATATTGGGAGTCCCAAGACAACCTCATATACTTCTCGCACATTGGGCTTTGGATTCACAGTAAAGAGAATTGGTAAAATCGTCAGACAGCATGAGATAAATTCCCACTGTTATGCTGATGATACTCAACTATGTTTTTCCAATAATACTCCAATAATCCTGATGAATCCACTCTGTTTGGAAGATTACAGGCGTGTCTTGAGGACATACGAACCTGGATGACACCAAACTTTCTGCTTTTCAATTCTGAGAAAGCAGACGTTCTCATCTTTGCACCAAAATGTCTAAAATGAAACAGCTTCATCAGTCACTTGATCTGGATGGCATTAAATTGGCTTCTGGTGAGAAAGTAGCTCTGTGTTATTTTTGACTAGGATATGTAATTTAAATCCCTTACTGAATAGATTTCTTGGATTTCCTTTCTTTCTGTAATATTGCCAGAATTAGAAATATCCTGTCCAGAGGTCCAGGACTGGAAAGGAGTCCTAAAGAGAAGTCTGGAAAAAAATTTCTCCCTGGCTCTGCCTCTCTCATACATCATCGTATGAATGAATGAATTAAAATTACTTTTTGCAAATTACCTTCAAATGGCATGTGTTGTAAATTTGCATAATATAGATAAACTGGAATGAACTTGATTAGATCTCCTTGTCTGGATGTGCATGTGAAACCTGGTTCATACTGCAGAACATTTGTCTGCACTGAGCCTAATCAGTGCCTCTGCATGTTTATGATAGCATTGTGTATATGTATATATATATGTCTGTGTGTGTGTGTCCGTGCGTGTGTGTGTGCATGTATGCGTATGTGTGGAGCTGGTTGAAGGAGAGCAGTAGTGATAGAGCCTGAAAGCCCTGCAGCGCAGCTGTTCTCCCAGTACATCGTCAACTTTGCCGCTGAGCCCAGAATGCATGCTTCAACCCCTCTCACACAATCTTCCTTTCCTTTCTCTTTTCCCCCTTCCCTGCTCCTCTCCAAGCTCTTCAACTGAATCTTCATAATAGCTCATTTTAATCTCCTTGGCTCTCATTTCCTCACTTCATCAATAGCTCCACTTTTAGGCTATGAATGCATCTCCTTCTCCAACATGTTTTACCATTTCTCCTCCGAACCCGGGCCTTACTCCTGCTATGAAGACGATCTCCCAGTACATGTGTGAACATCTGTCTGGGGCTTTGCTAACAATCTAATTGTAGGTCCTATAAGGTTTTGGTCTTATTTCCACTGTGAGTGAGTAAGATCTGTGGGTGATAGACAGATCTCAGGAGGAAGGGCAAGCACTGTGTCATTATGGTGGCTGTGGAGCGGTTTAAGGAAATCAACTGATAAGAGCAAAGGGGAAGAGGCTCAACCTCAAGCCTCTTCTTTAATGTGACTGTCATCAAAGAAATGTGTTCTATCTATCTATCTATCTATCTATCTATCTATCTATCTATCTATCTATCTATCTATCTATCTATCTATCTATCTATCTATCTATCTATCTATCTATCTATCAAGGTATTATTTTAATAGTGATGCTTCTGCTCCTCTTTTTCAGCCAAACAGATTTAAAAATAGAAACATTCATGCTTTCTGAATGTACTTTCCCTCCAGGAAGTGTGCAGCTGTGCAAGTCAGACATTGGCCAAGCTCCATCACGTGTCATCGTCTTCCCAGGCTTCCATTGGCTGGCACCTGTGGGGCTCTGTGAAGGAAAGCTTTTCTGACAGGTCCCAGGAGCCCAGAGGAGTTGCTGCAAACTGAGAGAAGGACAATGTCGGTGGAACCAGAATGGAAGCAGAGGGGGCCCTCAAAGGAGGTCATCGCCGTCCGACAGTAAAAGCAGAGATGCTGGGCTTTGACCTTCCAACTGTGGGAGGGGGCAGAGATGATACTATGGCAGAGGGGGATCTGGACTAATTATTTGGAGCAGTGACGGTCATAAAGCATGTGCCACAATTGCACAGATTTCACTCACACTTTATTTTTGCAGTATTGCTATCACAATTAGTTTTTCTTTTTATACTAAAAGTTCATAACTAAAATAAACGCGACGAACTTTTAGTCTTTTTTTCATCAGTTCTAGTACTAGTTATCAGATCCACCAATCATGCTTTTTTCATGTTAGGCAACATCCAGTCAATATTTACTGGGAGACAGCGCCCTCTGGTGTCTAAACCTGGGTAAACACTTGGCTTGTGAGGAACGTCAACGACGTCAATGAGCAGAAATATATCGCTTTATATGTATGTTAATATCTTAGTTTCACATTTTAATTTCAGTGACTGAATTAGAGATTTTCTATGGTTTTTTCTAACGTATTGAGCTGCATTAAGCAGAATGCATCTCAAAATGTTCAGTTCCTTACAGTTGGAAGTTTGCATACACACAAAACAGGCGTAAATCTCATACCAATTTGGTATGTTACTGAAACAAACAAAACAATTTGTTGTAGTTTTTAATTTATTGTGGACTTTTTCACATAAACACTGGTCACAGAAGGTTATTAAAGACTGCGACTTAAACATGTCCTTTCTGGAGATCTATCTAATGTCTTCCATATATTTATGGCTGGATATTTGACCACTCCTATAGACAGAATGCTTAAGGTGATTTAAATTTATTGGCTTCATGTCACAGAAAAGGATTTTGAGCAAGCATCAGATCTGTATTTTAATAGAGTTCAGGTAAGAGTTTTTGGGAAGCCAAACAGAAAACTTGATTTAATATTTCCAAAACCAGCTTTGATGTGTCTGTAGAATCATTGTCAAGTTACAACAATCAATCGTATCCAAAAATTAACAATCTCTCTCAAGCTGTCACCTCAGATGAAAGACAATAGGTTATGATTTTTATGAACAACCCAGGAATCACCAAGGTTTAAGGCTATTATGATCAAGACTATTCTGGAGGACCAGTATTACTGTCCGCAGTGAGGTGAGTTTACCATCAATTTTCTTGCTCCCTACATAAGCCAGATACCTTCAGGAGAAATGTGCTGTGATCTAATGAGACAAATGCCATACCAAGGAATTTGGTGACAATGACAAGAAATATGTTAAAAGAAACATTTGCATTGACCATTTAAGAAAATCTGAGAAAATATCACTTGCATAATAATTTGGAACACGGTGCAGTCACTATAGATTACATGAAAAAGTATTAACTTTTTCTTGTGATATCTTTACATATTACCCGAGACTTCACATATTAGCACTACAGACAGTAGAGTCACAAAAACAATAATTCATTTTAAGAGTAATATCTTTCCTCCTAAACTACGTTTTGACTCTTGCAGCAGCCAATTACATGCAGGATTCAGGAGTATTTTTTTATTTCTTTAAAATAATTAAATTCATAAACTATTCTGAAACAATATTTCTGAAAGGAAATGTTGAAAATTTGAGTAATACATGAAAAGTGATCATCATATGTCTAATTTCTGAACCAAACTGTCAGTGTGATGAAGTCAAAGACCAAATGTGCCTCACTCATGATGCTTACAAAGGAGTAATGGGGAAAACTCCAAATAATTTATATTTTATACTTTAGGTTTTTCACATTTCAGTTTGTCCTCTTAGATTATACATCAGATGGCATAAAAATAGAAACAGGTCAAATGTACTGACAAAGATTATCCTGTAGATGGCAGAGTAATCTTCCTACAGGCTCAAAGGGGATTTTCTTGAGATTAGACCAAGCACTAAAGCACTGTTGAATAACATACAAGATTATTATTATTATTATTATTATAAATAATTATAATTATTTATTATTATTTTTGGAACACACTCTTTTTGTACAATTTAATGAAGACAATAAATTAACAGCTTGGATTTGGGATTTTTCTTTACAGAAATCACATGAGGTGATAATGTTTTACAGTATAATGTATTGCTTGATAAATGTGTCTGGATTGTTTGTTCATATTTTAGAAGAACCCAAAGGCCAAACCTAAATCAAGACTTCAAAATGACTGTTTACTGTCCATCTGACCTGACTGAACTTGGGCTATTTTGCAGAAGAAAAGGCAAAACTTCAAATGTAAACATGCAAAAATTATGCAGCCATACTCTGAAGACTTACAGGTTGATTTACAAATTATTTTGTCATTAGGATTGAATATACTTTATTCCTGAATGAACAACACATGTTTTTTTTAATTAAATGTCATAATTTTCCTTCTGCTTCACAATTATTGAATAATCACAAAGCAGCTAATGAATAGCTTTTAATAGATTTCATGTTCTTGTATTGTATAAAATCCTGTTAAAATACTTTGGGATTTGAGTTTTTGACATGAAAAATGTCAAAAATTCTGAAAGACAGCTATTGCAATAATTTATCTAATCAGCTGAGCTTTATATGCGTCTCTTTTCTTTAACTTTGTCGATTTAGCATGTAAGCAAATAATTCCCTGCTCCATCAGTGTCTTATATCTGACATGTCTCATATATGATTCATTTATTTTGGGCACCCCTTTTTTCTTGTTCTTGTAACTTTATATATTTAATCTGTGCATTTTTTGAGTAACTAGTTTTTTTAAGCCTTAGCAACAAGAATGGGTGGCTTTTCATCAGTACAAAACAAGGTGTAATCAGTTGTCATTTTTGATGGATTAGTTGAGACAGTAATGTCACATTTGATCAAGTGGAGATGCTTAAAACACCACACCTCACCCATCAGCACAACCGTCACACTGCGGCCAATAGAATGAGTGGAATATATGGCATTATATTTTTGCAGCAACACCCATCCCACAACCCTCCACCTCCACCACCCTGCCCCCTCCTCTGTGTCTGAATGTCCGTGGGTGTGTATGTGCATCTGTCCTTGTGCATTTTGTCTGTAAACCCTGTAGGATAAAATCCAGCCTCTGCTCTCTGCTCTCCCTCTTTCTCTCTGTCCCTCTCTCACATACAAACACAAGTGCTGCTCTGGCAAAGCTCAGACCTACACAAAAACACACAAACTCATCATTCATTTTCCACTTTTCTGGTGCTGTGGAACTTAACATTTTGACTTCATGGAGGATTACCACAAACCTGACCAGCAGACAGTGCAGGCGCTGAGGAACATCGCCAACCGCCTCCGAATCAACTCCATTAAGGCAACGACTGCAGCTGGAAGTGGGTGAGTTCAAGCCACAAACATCGCCTGTTCTTTAAATCTGGAAAAAAGGATATCTTGATACTTGGATTAGGACATTTCAGCAAAAATGTGCATACCTGGGAGAAACTTAAATAAAGCTTTTCAATCTGGAAAAATAATCGACTGAGCAAATCGACTGAACTGTACCCACACAGACGCACACACAAAGACACAAACGCACACAAAGGTTCAAAGGAACAGTGTGTTCTGGCGTCGTGCTCCTTTTGGTCTATTGATATAAAAAATGGTTGAATTCAAAGTTTTGTTTTGTTTATATATATATCTATCAAAGATCACTGATGCTCATATATATATATAAATAATTAAGCCATTACATTGTTTTAAATATGTAAAAAATGTAGATTCGATTTTTAAAAATTCTGACAATGGAAAGATGGAGTGGTTCTTTTCATGCATTACTGTGAGCATTAATGCATGAATTACATGTCACTACAGGCTGATCATGTTGTTTTAGATAGTCAGTGCATTGCATTTATTTTTTTATGAATGTTATTTGCGTTGAAGCCATCAGTCAGATGTTTTATGATTAGTAGGTTACCTAAATATTTTGGATTTTACAGAGATGAAAAAAGTGTTTTGTGTATTCGTTAGGATATAATGATTACCTTTCAGATCCGACATTTACACGGTTATATTCCTGTTAAAAAAATGTAACTGCAGTTTTTAGAAAGTCCAGTTTATTTTGAGCTTAATGTCTGCATTTCCAACAGTTCCTCATCTAAGCACTGTTCATTTAAAATTCACAAAAAGATTCCCTGATGTTAAGTTTTCAAATTTATGTAAAAAAACGTGAACATGTGTATGTATCAGTAAGACGTTCCTCCAGAACTATTGCAGTAATTGTCTAAAGGAAACCGCTTACATAGAAATGTGTAATCTTTCTAGTGGTCCTGAAATTAAAACAGTAAAGGCAAAGCATTAAGCTGGAGTCTGCGGGATTTTCTGAGTCTTATCTCCTCTGTTGTACAGCCATCCCACATCATGCTGCAGTGTAGCAGAGATTATGTCTGTCCTTTTCTTCCATACCATGAAGTACCGCCCCGAAGATCCAAGAAATTTCAACAGCGATCGCTTCATCCTTTCCAAGGTGAGCTGCAGAGTTCTCAGGAATGGTCAGGAATCCGTTTCATATTTGTGTCTTGGCATTCTAAGCTGCTGCTGTGTCTGTTCTCAGGGTCACGCTGCTCCTGCCTTGTACTCCATGTGGATTGAAACTGGTTTCCTAAAGGAGAGTGATCTGCTCAGTTTGTGCCAGGTTGACTCGACCCTGGAGGGACACCCAAGTCCGGTAAACAGTGACAAACTGCACTACATCTACAGGGATTACCCTGGATTAGTACACCCAATGAATCAACAGCCCCCACCTCCTGATGGCATTCATAATTCCTGTGTTTTCAGAGGCAACAAATTGTCGATGTAGTCACTGGATCACTGGGGCAGGGTCTTGGCGTGGCCTGTGGAATGGCTTACACTGGGAAATACTTTGACAAGTCCAGGTAATCCTTCACAAACATTTATACTGGACAACAGGGAAGAATAAAAATTTCAGGGACTATTTTAAGGTACTTCAGCACCTTATCATGTCTTGACTGACAACATAATGGAAATAACCTAGACCTTTCTAGGGTATGTCATTTTCTCTTTCTATTTCTTTGTATGCTTTTCCATCAGATTTTCTCCATCAAAGTTGATTTCTTGTCCTCTGTTTTAACAGCTGATCAGCTCAAATCTCATGCCTCAGTTTGTGTCATTGAGCCAAATGTGCACAATGAATTATCAGTAGTTTCTTTCGACTTTTTATTTATTTATTTTGTAAAATGTTGCTGTGAACATCCATGTTTCATTACCCGGCTACATTATCATGATGAATGCACATGGTCACAGAAAAATACACCACAAGATAGTATCTCTAAATCTTGAAAGGGTATAGTACTCTAATAAAGTAAGATGAAGAATTCTGTAAATTAAATTTAGGTCTTCAGGAATGCACCTTTCTAATGTGTTTTCATGAGGATTTCCACATTCAGTGGGTGTGTGCTGCAGCTACATGTTTGCACTCACGATTCTTCTGCTCCAATAATCACAGAGCGCAGCAGTCACATCTCAATTATTTTAACCATCCAAGCACATTAGAGTCAAATTCTGATTATATCTGGTTCTCGCTTCTCTTCATGAGAAAACCATTATTTAAAACAGGGCTTAAAATCTGATATTCATCTTTTTTTTGTTTGTTTGTTTTTTCAGCCAGTAGATCTACATAAGCAGAAATATTTTCTCAAAAAATGAATTCTTTTGTCTTCTAGTGCAGATTCATTTTATTTTAGAAACGGGTTTGATAATAAGCCACAGCTCAGATCATGGACAAAAATCCAGTCTGAGTGGAAAATGTTGATCGGAGAAACAAACAGAACCAAGAATATACCACACACAAGGATGTTGACAAAAGCCCCTCATTTTGTTATCCACCTCAGTTACCGTGTGTACTGCCTGCTGGGGGATGGTGAGATGTCGGAGGGCTCTGTCTGGGAAGCCATGTCGTTTGCCTCCTACTATCAGCTTGACAACTTGGTGGCCATCCTGGATGTCAACCGCTTGGGCCAAAGTGACCCTGCACCACTGCAGCATCATGTAGAGAAATACCAGAAGCGCTGTGAGGCTTTCGGGTATAGTGAACATTGATAATTCAACATGAGTGGAAATAGTCAGAGTAGAAATAAATATAGTAGAATTTGTTAAAATAATCACAACACTGACGTTTTTATATTATCCATGATATAAATAATGATGTGCATTATTTTATTGTGAGCCCATCTGTGTGTTTGAGTTTAGTTGGCATGCCATTATTGTGGATGGTCACAGTGTTGAAGAGCTTTGCAAGGCTTTGAGCCAACCACGTCATCAACCGACTGCAATTATTGCTAAAACCATCAAAGGCAAAGGGATTCCAGGTAATAGTTTGACCTTCCTCATCTGCAAATGGACGGCTCACTTCTTTCATAAAATACAAAACCTCACACAGTCCATTATCAGCTCCAAGGGACATAACTGAAAATGTCTGTATGTGTTATGTATGCTGTTTCAGCTGCAGAGGATAAACTGGGCTGGCATGCCAAAGCTTTGCCTAAAGACATGGCTGAGATGGTTATGAAGGATCTGCAGAGCCGGATTATGAACACCAGCAAGCACCTTTACCCCCAGGCTCCCATAGAGGACTCCCCTCCTGTTAGCCTGAGGAACATCCGCATGCCGAGTGCACCAAACTACAAGCCTGGAGAAAAAGTTTGTCAAATTTACGCAAATGCAGCATCAATTCACCTTTATATGTCTGTTAATAAAATTCTTGACGTTAAATCTCAAGTTAATCACCACATCTCACATCAGTTTCAAGATGTCACATTGAGTTTCTTAAGTTACTGCAGCTTTAATGTTTTTTTTAAAAAATGACAGTTTGAAAACAATCTTTCTAAGCCCAATTCACAGATAATAAGACCTTTCAATTTTTCAGCAGTGAAATTCTGAATTCATAAATACCTTTATGCACTGACTCAGTGCATAAAATCTATTGCTCAGGAATTTGCAAAGTTAATAAATTCTGAAAGGTAAAATAAAACAAAATAAAAAAAATATTAAAAAAAGAACAGGCAGCTGTTACACATCAGAAGTTAGGAAACAATTACATTTTCTGAGTAGGATTTTTTGTGAAATACACAAAAAATGTTGCTTTATCAATTATTTAATTACATAATTTATTATAATTGTTAACAAGTTTATTAAAAATAACATTCAAGAAATGCCAAAAATACCTCAGCTTCAACAGAATATCTTACTTCCTGCTTCTGTTTATGGACAACATAGCATTAGCACAGATGGCTGCTGCTAGTAGGTAGAAAAATAGCCATTTCAAGCTTTTACTCAATGCTTTAAAATTTGTATAAAAAATAAAAATAAAAAAATATTCCAACATATTTTCTGTGGGTTTCCTTCAGGAGAAATGGCTTAAAAAGATTAATTCTGACATATTTGGGTGGTTTTGCCTTGGGGAAATATTTTTCACAGGTAATTATGTTCTCTGTGCTTGTTGGTTTTTGTATTGGTTCAAGGAGATTGCTTGAATATTAGCAATCACAGTCATCACACTGAAAGTTAGGGAATCAAAGCAGTTTAAGTTAAGGTAATACTTCTTTGGTAGAGTTATGTACAGCAAGTATTTCAGAATTTCACTGCTGAAAAATTGAAAGGTCTTATTATTTGTGATATATAAAATCCTTAAGAGTGCTCTGTGTATTATCAATTGTTTATGTATTTGACTTAAGTCCTAGTTGGGTTGAATCCAGGTGAGACCTGCAAAGTAATAACTGCAACACAATATTACACCAGTATTTTTGATCAAAACTGATGGCTGGATTACGATTCTTTTCTTACAGATTGCCACTCGCAAGGCATATGGAATGGCACTGGCCAAGTTGGGTCGCTACAACGAACGTGTTGTAGTCCTTGATGGAGACACCAATAATCTCACCTGTTCTGAGATCTTCAAGAATGAACATCCAAACCGTTTTGTTGAGTGCTACATTGCTCAGCAGAACATGGTATGATCCCCAAATGAAAACATATAAAAATGTTCACTAAACCAGAGAGCTTGATTTTCTGTTCTATTTTTTGATACTTTCAGTGTTGTGTTCTTAATACGGGATTATCCGGTGCAACGTTTTACGAACACAGAAGAGATTGCACTTAGCAATTCTTTTATTGTTACTCTTAAGTGGTTTTAACCTTCCTTCTTATGCTGAACTCGACATGTCCTAATCATTCTGGTCAGAAAGTACCTCTCTTTTCCTTCATTTAATTCTTTCATAAATCGTAACACGGAGACAATCAGACTGACTCTATGGCTCCAGCAGTCATCCCTAATGTAGGTCATGTGTGCATGCATGTGACGATAAACCGTCATGACAAGGGTATTCACAAATAAAATATTAATCAGTACACAGGACAGAACCATCTGGCTGAATACAGAAGAAACGTTAAAATGTAATGTTTTCCAAATAGACTTTGTGAGAATGATAATCTGATGTAATTTTCTATACCAGAGCTTACAATAAAACAGTAAAACTCCTGATACCATGTGTTACTTTTGACAAAAACATATTTATGGTGCTATGATACGAAGAAAGAACAAAGGAAATTATTCATAAAATGAGGTATGTCTCTGATTCACCCCATATGGCAAAATAAGCTGCAGAGATTTTTGGAAAGCTACTCTCACTAACTCTAAGCTGAACTGGTCTTTGGTTCAAAGAGACTTTTGGGGGAAGATTTTTTGTGAGAAATATTGAATTCTCAAAGATGTATTTTTTTGGTCAAGTGTGTTTGACCCACGTCTGTCTCCCTTGATACAGGAATATTACACCTATATACATAATGAAAAGCCTTTTTTTGCAGGTCAGTGTTGCCATGGGATGCGCTGCCCGCGAGAGGAACGTTGTATTTGCCAGCACCCTTGCCTCCTTTTTTACACGTGCCTATGATCAGATTCGCATGGCAGTGATTTCAGAAAGCAACATCAACTTGTGCGGCTCCCACTGTGGTCTGTCTACTGGTTAGTAGATTGCTAATAATAATAAGCCATGTTTACCACAGTCTTCTAAAATATCCCATCACGAAATCCACTTTTATACCTTCACACTGTGTCTGGCAACTTCACAGCCTTTGGCTTCTCAGATTATGTTTTGCACTCTCTGTAATAATAGTAAATTTAGGAAAAAATACAAATTTTTTAATGAATCTCCAGTTATTATTTTTCTTCCACTCTTATGTTGTGGCTTCCTTATGGTTTCCCCCCACTGGTCTTTCAGTCCTAACTCAATCCTACCCTCTTTCTCCTTTTGTGTCTGCACTGGAAGCTGTCAGCAGGGAACCAAGTATCCCTTTGTTAGTCCAGGTACCCTGCATCCAGAATGACCTTTTTTCTCCTGCATGCAACAACTCACCAAAAAACTAATTTGCCTTGCTGCTGAATGTATTGTATGGATTATAATAATTTTACCCTATGACAGGAGAAGAAGGCCCCTCTCTGATGGCTCTAGAAGACATGGCTATGTTCAGGGCCCTACCTACTGCTACAATCTTCTACCCCAGTGATGGCGTCACCACGGAAAAGGCTGTGGAACTGGCTGCAACCATAAAGGTAGAACTGGTTTCTCCGCAGCAGTACTAAAACCCTTGCATAACGCAAAAATGTCCTTTCTCGTCATGTTTTTCTTGATTATTCTCTTTAATAAGGGTGTTTGCTACATTCGAACCAGTCGCCAAGACAATGCCATCATCTACAATAGCAATGAGGATTTCCATGTTGGACAGGCAAAGGTGAGTGACTATTATCCTATTAGCAAAAATTAACTGTTCCATAGGTAAACATAAAAAGAACATAGAACATAGCAACTTAAAATAGAAAATTAAATTGTCATTGCCAGGTGGTGTTCCAAGGCAAAGAGGATCAAGTGACTGTGGTTGCAGCTGGAGTAATTGTGCATGAAGCCATTGCAGCTGCTGAGCATCTCAAGAAAGGTACAAGACAATAAGAAATACAGTACTGAGCACAATTTAACTGAAAAGGTTGTCCAGTTTTTTAATCTGTACAACCTTATAGTGTGCCTGAAATGTGAAAGTTGAACACATCGAGACGTCTCTTGATCTTTAAGGTGGTTGTGGTCAAAAGGGCTATCAAAACTCTACTTTGAACATCTTTTCTTAGGCTAAATACGGATGGAAAATTTGAAAATAGGTTTGAATTTCAACAGATTTTTTTTCCTGGGCTCAAAAAAGGACTGTCCATAATTTGATAGCCACGAAAAAGATTTCCATGGCCATCTTTCTTGTCAAACATTGCAGAAAAAGCTACAGAATTATGTATAATCTTCAGTTTTCCATACTAATTGTACTTGTCAAATAATTGATGAGCTTACGGATTGTTTTGATCCATTAAACTCATCTTCCAGAGAGGATCTCTGTAAGAGTGATTGATCCCTTCACAATCAAACCGCTGGACATTAAAACCATCATCGACCATGCACGCGTCACCCGGGGAAGGATCCTCAGCGTTGAAGACCACTATTACGAAGGTAGGTTTCAGAAATAGTTAGTCATGCCACACTGCTCCTGCATTTTATATGAGCACCATCAGCCTGGTAGCCAAAAGCTTATTAGCATAATGTGGCTTCAGAGCTCTGCCATTGGTTCATGTGTTACTGTGTCGTGGTGGCACGTTTCCATTGGCTCAGTGACACAAGCATGCTGTGCTGGCATTGACCTATTGGCTAACGATGCTTTGTTGTGCTCCTATCAGAGGGAAGGTAGTGCAGCCATTATATGTTTTGTAAATGTTAAAGAAAGAGAGGCAGAGTGCTGTCAGGTTTCCTTAACTGAGCATGTGCCTGCGGGGCAGAGCATGACCTAGATAGCACAGTCTGCTTTGCACAGCTCTTTATAGGATAAACGCATGGGGTTATAGTGTACTTGATGAAGAATGTTCAGCAGCTTTACTCACTAATACTAAGTTTGGACTGCATTTTTTTATGTTCTACATCAAGTGAAATTGTTGATTTTAACTATTTTCACTTAGCATAAAGTAATTTTATTTCTTACTGTAAGAATGTGTAGAATATTTTTCTCCATCGGACTAAACCATTCTTTAACAGGTGGTCTGGGGGAGGCAATATCCTCAGCAATGGTCAACGAGTCTGGGTTTACTCTGCACCGCTTAGCTGTGTCTCACGTTCCCAGAAGTGGCAAACCTCATGAGCTCCTGAAGATCTACGGGATAGACCGTGATGCCATTGCACAGGCCATCCGAAAGATGCTCAGCAGCTCTGCTAATGCCAAGTAATTTCCTCTGTGCCCCACCCACCTTTCTAAATAATCCCCTCCAGATGGAGATAGACAGTCATGTATGTTGTGGAAGCACAACCCATTTTTATCATTAAACCATTCACTTAAAAGATGTACTGAAGTGTTGTGATTTTGTGCAGTTAACATTTAAGTAGACGTCTGCTTTAACTTTCCTTTTGTGCGTTCATCCTAACACACAGAGATAAATAACCTCTAACACACACATCTTCACTTTTAATCTCTCCCTTCTTATAGACCAATCCGGAGAGAGGATTGGTTCCAATTGTTGCCATTGGTTAGTTTGCCTTTGATGGATTATCACTGTGTAAAATAAATTGTTGTTCTATTTTTAACACATTACGAGAGATGCACCAATATGGGATTTGTTGTTTTTGTAAAGCTTTGACTTACCAAAACCAATTTTAGTTCCTTTCTGTTGAAGAAATATCAGCAGGTTTCTTGTCATTAGTAGGAAGGAGCAACGTCTCAGACAGAAATGTCTTTGTAAAGCAGTGTTTTTAATTTTACAGACAAATGATGAGGATTTTGATTTTAAGTTGTCTCTCTTCTTATGTTAGCAATTAGCATAATTAGCATTAGCAATTGTAAACACCCATCTCTGTTTGTATTCCCAAGAGTAGATTCTTACCTGAACTCTGAGATTTTCGAAAGGCTGTCAATATTTCTCAGTTCCTCCTTTTCCACGATAGAGGTTAAAACTTTAAAAGGCTAACATGGTCTACCTCTGCTGTAATACATCCAGATTTCTGAGATATCTGAAAGTATGTCAATCTGCCCCTTTCCTAATTCCTTTGTCAAGTCCCCAAAGCTGGAACGAGTTGAAATATGCAGATGACAATATTTCATTCAAGAGAAGCTTGTGTAAAAAAGAATGAAATGACAAAAAGCCGGCGAAGTCTAGTTGTAAGCAGCCACAATGAGTGCATGTCATTTCTCATTGAAAAAAAAAAAGTCCATCTAGAACTGCTTTCTTTTTAACCTTCGGGGTGTGCTATTGCTTAATTTGGATAACTCTAACTGAAACAGAAAATAACTAGTCTTCCCTCAGTAACAGCCTCTGCACCAAAGAGCAATTTGGTAGCACTCAACCAAGCTGAATTTTGATCACCAGCTGATTTCTCGGTGCATCTCTACATGTTAGTTACACTTTCATGTGGTTTTCAGTGCTCTTTTATGTACTTTGTTTCACAAAACATAGTTGTGGATTTCTCTAATTTTTTAATACTGGGTGGGGCCCAGTTTAATGTGTTTATTGTGTCAACAGTGTCAGAAAGATGGCATGTGGGTTCTTGTTTGTAGAAGGTAGTGGGGACAAAAAAAAAACAATCAAAGAAATGTGAGGAAATCATAAACCGTGAAATAAGGTTTCACTTCCTTATTCTTCCTTTTCAGCACTGTTTTTAAAATAGATTTTTACAGCTGTTCAGACTAACACACCTCAGGGTTTCAGGTCCATCCAGTGTATAACTAAGAAAAGGCTGTAGCTGGAATTCTAGTTACATCTCACTTGTGAACATGAGAAAAAGCAAAACACCTTCTTGGTTACTTGAAATTTTGTATTTCCCATACTGTCATGTAATAAAACCCTCTGCATTTGACTTTGAAAACTTGTGTTCTGTTCTGTTTATTAAGACAAGTGTCTGCATAACTTAAATAAATGTAAAATATAAAGCAAAATATTTTATACAAAAGAAAATGACATACTGGTATCATATTAAAATGTCAAAACTACACATTCCTGAGGAGCTTTTTACTATTTACGAAAAAGAGAACATAAAAATAAAGCAAAGTCCAACGTTGTCATTCTTTCATGGCGTCATAGATGACTTCCTGGCATATCTCACTCTTCACAGTTTATCAGAACAAGTTTGCTCTTTGGCTTTTATGATTTCAAACCCGTTTTCTGTTTCTTAAGGTTGTAAACGTATGCTACCTCCAGCCTCTCTGCTGTCTTTGCTTCCTGTCCAAAAACAGAAAACATGTAATGCTTTACATCAGACCACAACTAACTTTCCAATGTATTGAGACATGTTGAACCTAAATTTTGATGAAGTAAAATCTACAAGTTCTCAAGAACATAACTGTAACTGCTTTTCAAGCCTACATACCTCAGAAAGCTATATTTTCGTTTGGCACCTCTTAGAGCAAATGTAATGATTCCACATCCATATGAAAGAGTGTACACTAAAAATGAAAGTAGAGTGTTTAAACACATGAAACAGTATATGCCCAAGGTAGCGCTCTATCAAGTATGTGTTACCTACCGTGGTAAGAGTGAAGGTTCAAGTAGGCAACAAAAATGGCAAGACCGAATCCCCAGTACACATCTGGAAAGAGGTGGAGGGTTAAATCAGCTTTGGTACTCCAAATTAATTAATAGTTTGCATTATTTCTGGAGTACATGTGTTGTACAGTGTAGCAGCCTAAAGGCATATAGAAAAAGGATTTTATTGCTCAACATATAACATCAAGAATAATAAGTTTGTTTTAAAATTGCAGCCTGATTTAATGTACCTCTCTTGGGGCAATAAATAAGAGAACATGGCATCTGACTGTGACAAAGGCTGGAAAAGGATTCATTTTTGCCAAAAAATGTACCTTGAGTGGGATGATAAGTGTGGCTCAAGGTGAGAGAACTGCAATAAAATGTGTTACTGAATCTAAATAGGGGCTGCACAGTGGTGCAGTGGGTAGCGCTGTTGCCTTGCAGCAAGAAGGTCCTGGGTTCGATTCCCGGCCCGGGGTCTTTCTGCACAGAGTTTGCATGTTCTCCCTGTGCATGCGTGGGTTCTCTCTGGGTTCTCTGGCTTCCTCCCACAGTCCAAAAACATGACTGTCAGGTTGATTGGCCTTCCCAAATTCTCCCTAGGTGTGAGTGTGTGTGTGCGCAGTTGTTTGTCCTGTTTGTCTTTGTGTTGCCCTGCGACAAACTGGCGACCTGTCCAGGGTGAACCCCGCCTCTCGCCCGGAATGCAGCTGGAGATAGGCACCAGCAACTCCCGACCCCGTTAGGGAGAAGGGTGACGGAAAATGGATGGATGGATGAATCTAAATATTAATTTTTTTAAGGCTTGGACATCTTCACCAATAAAGCCAGTTAATTTAGAAGGAGTTGTGGCTTAGTAGGATTTTATTATAATGCAAAACCTACCTCTTTTGTGATATGGAAGCCCTTTGCAGCTCTTAGTATGGGCTGGCAGGCCTAAGAAGAAAAATGTCATTGGTGACATAATCAAGCAACACATTTATGCTTGTAAACCAATGAAGAAATGGGAACTGATAAATCAAAAAGATTAAGGAATGACAGCAGCCATATTTGAAGTTATAAAATGTCAGTGTACAATAATAAATCAAGAGTTAGCTTACCCAAAGTTATTCCTAAAATCTCAAATGCTATGGTGAAAAACACACCTAGAACGAAAGGCACTAAAACTGCTGGAAAGGAAAAAGAAAGAAAAACTGAAGTTTTACAGAAGTAGCTGGATAATAGAACATAAGCAATTACCTTTTAAGAACTTGGATACAGAACGTACTTACAATGAAATGGCCTATAGAGTGCCATGCCACATCCCAGACCAAAGCAGACCGAATAAAAATGGTAATATTTGTCTGAAGATAGTAAGAATAATTAGTCAGAGTCAAAATATACATCAAATAAAAACACAATTTGACTCAGGAAACTGTATGTCACCACAACATAGTTATTGTAATTACAAATTACTCAAGTATACGTACAGTGTTCGTAAAAGTTGTTAATAGGATTTCTTTCATTTTCCTGAAAAGATGAAACAATAACACAGTTTACTAATAAGAAAAACTTTTTACAGTGCAGCAGAAGACTGAAGTATAAAGCAATAAAATACTAAAATGTAGATAAAGACACTGAAAGTAGCTTAGCATTAACACAGGTTAAAGATCACAGCAAAAATCTTTGAGAACAGGTGTACATACATACCATGTAACTCAGCTGTAGCTGGGAGAGCTCTCCAAGCAGGTATAACAACAGCAAGACAATCAACATCTATTTGACAACTTCCTGAAGCCGGTTCAACCACCAATATGGGTTGGACAAAAGGAAAGTCCCTCTCCTGATTGTTTTGCTTTCACATTTACTTCACAGTTTTAATTTTTTTTGTATTAAGACTTTAGAGGGAAATCAGATAACAGAGAATATGTTTTTTGTTCAGAATACATTCTGATGAAAAAAATAAATAAAATATAGATTTTTGCTTAGTGTAAGAGACTGTTAGGTCTAAGCCACAACCAGTCAACTTAGTCCATTTATAACTATTGTTATAATTAAGCCATGCACACAGAGCTTTGCGCTCTGCTGTAGCTCCTTTATTTATTTATTTTTACGTCTAACTGCAGATTTATAAGCCTGAACATATCTCGCAAATAGAAAAATAACTCAAGTTTTGCAGACGGCAGTCTTGAAAGGTAAAAGTTTTTTCTATATTTTTCACCTTATGGGGGCGCTGTGCAATATTCAAAGGAAGACTGTGCCGCCTTTCTACCTTTAAACTTCCCATTAAAATGTCTCTTAAAAATTAATTATGATTACATTCTGAGGAAATATAACTCTGAGCTCTGAGCTGAAAGTAGATATTTTATTTTCGACCTTTAAACTGTAGATACAATTAACGCATTACCTGTTTCGTGGACATAGATGTAGTTTCATTGTAAAACCTCTAGATGGCAGCCTTGAATTAACTTATGTTGTCAGTAACGCATCCTCTGGAAGTCACGCGATGCACTCTGGTAGTTGAAGTCAAAGTTCCAGCTGAACCAGACAGTCAATGTGACATTAGCATTTCCTTCAAAACTACAATTCCCTCTTCAGTCACGTAGATTTGAAAGCTGTGCGGAGAGCTTTTTCCAATCGATGATCTCAACTGAAGTTTCCTCAGGCTGCCTCATGAAGACACTGAGGAAAGTCATCGAGAATGACAAAACTATTTAATTTAAACGCATTTCGACGTCTGTGACCGGGGGAAAAAAGCAGAAGGAGCAAGACGCCATTCAAACCGCGACAATGCGGTTCAAACAAAGAGGACAGTGATTTGCGGTTTTCCGAGTTCCCTGAGCTGCTCCCGCAAAAGCCCAAGTCAGGGCTGGGTTCCGTCACGGTCTGAATCGGCGATTCGCCAAGATGTCTACGGAGGAGCAGGACTATCCCGAGGCGGTGCTGGTGACCGAAGCTGGGCCGCAGTGGCTCCGAGTCGAGGTGGACCGTCTGACCCGCGAGCTGCGAGAGACAACTCACGAAAAGATCCAGGCGGCGGAGTACGGGCTGGCCGTCCTGGAGGAGAAGCAGCAGCTCAAGCAGCGATTCGATGAGATGGAGACGGAATACGAGACGGTCCGGCAAGAGTTGGATCAGCTGAAGGAGGTAAGCTGAGGTCTAAGCCACGCAGACGGGTGTGTTTAAGTGCTGGCAGGCTGTCAGTCGTAACCTTATCTGTGACCAGGAGGCACGTTAACCTGGTTAATATCGCGCATTGTGCTTTAAATCTTCTGCGCATGTGTTAATCATGGTTATTGGCAGGTCGGCCGGGTTAGGATCCACTATGTTTACAATACACAGTGTTTTTCTTATGCTAGAAAACTAGGCAAAGAAGCAACATCTTGGTAACTTGCTCACACTTGCCCTTAGTATGTAAAAACTAAAGCCCTCTAGTCAAATAAATCTCAGTAACTCAAGAGAGACAAGCGTATTTGTGAAGTTATTTGTTGTTCTGGTGTTGGGTCGAGTTCTGAAGAAAAGTCTTATGATGGTTGAAAATACAAACATGATGCAGACATTTCCTTTTGCGCACTGATAAGTAAATCCTTGGTGAGATAATATCTCCTAATCAGGTTTTATCCACTTCCCCGTTCTTCTTGTCTCAAAGGGTCGTTTAGTTTAACATTTCCAGCTCATAACTTATTGCAAACTTCAATGTTTTTCCTGCATGCACAACTCACTTCAGGGTTAAACTACAATCACAGTAAACAGCAGCTGGAGATACTACAGCAGGTATCATGGTGGCAACATTTTCTTTAACTAGAAAAAACATATTACAACATGGGACATATGGAAGTGTTTGAAAGCTGAAATTCTGTGCAAAATATATCCCTCAATTTACACTGCAACCTGTCACTTAAAATGAATAAAAATAATTCTGGATTACATTCAAACTAAACTAATCTTTAGTAAATGTTCTGCCTTGACAATGACATTAGAATAAAACTGAGATCATTGAGTTTTGATAAATTAAAAATAGAAGCACTTATTAGAATTCAACTTGCATACAAATTCAATTTAAGCTTGAATGTTAAATTCTTACAATGGTAAATAAATGTTACATTTTGTTTCCTAAGAAATTCAACTGTAATTTTTGTAGCACATGTAATTATTTATATTTCCATTTCATATACAACTTATCATTGTTGAAATGACAATAATAATTGCTATTATTGTTATTATTATTATTATTATTATTATTATTATTATTTTACAGGTTTAAATGTTCTTAAAATATGACTTATGTTTATGAATTAAATTAAATACAAACAGTACAAGCCTTCAATTGATAGCCTACAGGAAAGTGGTGTGATGGGTAATCATATTTTCATTATTATCTAACTTATCACTGCACATAATATGCATATACCAATGAATTACCTGGACAACAATTAATGTTTGCTAATTATTTGAGTAATGTACATAGAGGCTCTCTGTGACAGTGATATAATTGGTGACACTTGTTGAAATCAACTTAAGATTTAGAAGGTATAAAGGTGGTAAAGTCATTAAAATATAATTTGTCTCAGTACCAAGACAACAAATGTTGGCCAGAAGCAACCTAAATAAAACTTTTGATCCTGAAATGGAATAATTAATTTTACTTTGTTTCCATTATCTGGATAGATTAGTTATTTATGTTTGCTATGAACCCAAAGGAATAAGACATTAACACATCTTATGTCTTTGTTCATAAGGCATTTAAGATCTCAAGTTGTGGGAAAAATCACACCATTTTTTTTTTTTTTTTAAAAAAGAGAAGTTCGGTTTTCCCCTCTGAGTGTTCTTGGAGCTTCTCACCATGTTATCAGTAGAGGAACTGCTCCCTGAAGGACTTCCACTTGGCTTTTTTTAGCTGCTGTACTTGCTAGTTTCTGAATGTTGCCCTCTCTGAATTATTCAGCGTAATGGCTCTGTTTTACTGTCCTCCACCTCATCCAATGTACCCCGCTTCTCCATGTTGGGAATTGCTCATTGTGAGGCGTTTTACTTACAGTGAGAAGCTTAAATGTTTTCTAGATCTTAGTCACAGTGGTCAGAGCAAACATTATTGATACCAAATATGTTTGATACATTCTTATTAAGTGGGCTAAATATCAAGTCAAAAGGAGGAACTTAGGTTTTTTCGCTACTGAGCATCTCAGTGAGAGATAAACTTTTGTTGAGTTGAATTATATCCATATTAGGTTATTCCATTGCTCATCACACTCTGATAATTAAACAACTTATTGTTGTCTAAGTTGTTCATAAGTCACTGGCATCATGTCTTATGACTCTGACTGTTCTGGAGTCATCTCCTCAGCAGCACCAATCATGACATCAGACCGCTGCTTGTTCCTCAAATCACATGTGGCAGCTTCGTGGATCTGATCAACTTTTCTACCTTTTAGAATTTTTCAAAATCCCGGGAAAGCTATTCAACAGCAGACTAGACAATTTTATTGAATTAAAAACATCAACTACTTGTGAATCATCAATATGGCTACTGAAGTAAACGACCAGTATCACATGCACTAATTGAACTTATTGAGGATATTTATTACTAATTCTATTGATAAAAATAAATTTGTGGGTCTGACCACGGATCTCAGAAAAGTATTTGATTATAAATCACAGCATTTTAATATTTAAATTGAAACAATATAGGATCAAAAGGGCTGCACTAAATTGGTTGAAAAGTTACTTAAAGAACGGAAAACAATTTGTGAAGAGTACTTGTATGTCATGATTTTATGTCACTTTTGAAAAATAAAACATTTTCTTTTAATTCAAACATATTTTCCAGCTCATTATATTCTTTTAAATAAAGTACATTTTGAGAATTATCTTTATTTGTCCAGTTAAGTCTTGCGGTTTTTTTTTTTTTGATTGTCCTTCAAAATAATTGAGGAAATTGTGCCGGTAAATATAAAGAAGCATAAAGTATCGAAAGAAATGTTGCATTTTATAAATATGTTGTTTGATTTAAGACAATAAATTCTGAAAAGATTGTTTTGGTTTACTTGGCACCAATGAATTTAAACACTTTAATTTTTCACTAATAAAAAATTTTTTTGAATGTACTAAATCTGCAACTTAAAACGGCTTTCTTTTTTTAAATCCCTGATGAAATTGGCCTGTTTTCATGTTTCCTGTGTTCGTCTGTCTTTAGGCGTTTGGACAGGCTCATTCTATCCACAGGAAGGTGGCAGCAGATGGGGAAAGCAGGGAGGAGTCGCTGATACTGGAGTCTGCCAGTAAAGAAGCTCTGTACCAGCAGAAGGTCCTGGAGTTGCAGAATGAGGTCCGACAGGCCAAAGCGTCTCTCTCAAGTGCTCAGGCAGAAAATGATCGCCTGTCTGCCATTGCTCTCGAAATGAGAGAGGTAAACCGCTCCCTTTTTTTTTTTAGTGCAGTTTAGAATGGAGTGTTTCAAGCACTGGTTTTTATTAAATCTCCTTTTCATCCACATGAACATTTTCTAAACACAGTCAAGTAAAATCAGCAATTTTAACACTCCCCAACAAAGGAAAGAGACCGGGTTAAGTTTGATTTAAACTGTGTTGATTTAATTCACTGTGAAGGTGGAATCACAATCAGCTGCTGCATCTTGTTGTCCATCTCAATAAGAAAACACAGAGCAACTCAATGCATTAAAACTTTTTAATTAGAATGTTTTGTTTTGTGTTGTGTTTTAAATTAGTCATTAAATAACTTCTCAGTTCTGTCTGTTTGGGTTTCCATCCTATTTTAAGCCTCCAAAAAGGTTCTCTGGCAATCTGAAAAGTACTGCTTCACTATTGAAGAAAACCTTTTTCCCAGAACCTTTTTTCAGCTCCTGGTTCCTGTGAGAAAAAGGTACATTGTGAATAAAAAGTTATTCCTCTTCTAAGGAATAACTCCTGGAAAATATTCTGGCAATCAAACTAAAACGAGTTTGATAGAAATGCATGCATTTTGAGTTCAAATTTTTGGGATCGAATTTTTCAAGATTTATTTACTTATATTGTAAGGTAGTAATTCTCTCCTAGCGAGGTAGTAGTGTTTGAAACAAGAAAGGGGTCAGTTCTGAATTTGTCCAGGAGGAAAGATGATGTAATGGTCCATAGTTTGTAAAACAGAGGATGTCCTCAAAAGTCTCTTTGTAGCCTGAGTTATTAAGTGGACGTTGTCTTCCTGCTGTCATTTCCTGTCTAAGTCTTGACCTGTGCTCTGCGTTACACGCTGATCCTAATTTGACCTGGAATGAGTTCTTACAATAACTAAAGTACATCCAGTGTTAAGCTGCAGAAACGTAAAGTTATTCCTGTTCTGACATCTTTCCTGTCCAGAATTCAGATGTGGCAGAGCTGCAGCGGGCTCAGCTTCGAGACGACATCAGAGAGTATAAAGTTCGGGAAGCTCGACTTCTCCAGGACTACACTGAGCTGGAGGAGGAGAACATCTCCCTGCAGAAACAAGTATCTGTGCTGCGACAGAACCAGGTGAGACGAGCAAAGTCCCATAAATGGATGATGGTCATGAAGTTCTTGTACGTGAATCTGATTCTTTTGCTGTGTTGCGACGAAGACAGACCCACACACATCGGCTACTACAGAAATAAAGCAAATTATTTCCCCATAGATAAATGTAGAAAAATTAACATATAATGGCTCTGTTCTCAATTATTTACTTGGTGTGTTTTTTCCTCCTCTACATGTATTTATCTGAAAATCTTTAATGCTGCTGTTGTTTTTGGAATGCTCTGAAGTTCCTTTTGACTATCAGCACAATTACAGAAAACCCCACTCAGCAAAGTGAAATTATTGCTTTATGTATAATTTGACAATGTGTGCAGGTGGAGTTCGAAGGTCTTAAGCATGAAATCCGTCGGCTGGAGGAGGACTCCCAGTGTGTCCAAAGCCAGCTGGAGGATGCTATGCGTCTGAGAGAAATCGCAGAGCGACAGCTCACAGAAGCTTTAGAAACGATTAAAACGGAGCGTGAGCAGAAGGCCACGCTGCGCAAAGAGCTCTCCCACTACATGACCATTGGGGGCTCCGTGTACAGCAGCTCCTTTAATATCTCCATCGATAACCCAAAACTCCACGAGGATCCCTCCACCACCCATGAACCTGACAACGACGATCTGATCAGAGGCTTCGAGAACGGCCTGGTTAAGATGGGCGACAGCGACGAGGACAACAGAACGCTGGTGAACAAGAAAGGAGAGGCCTTCAAGCCAGCTCCCAGCTTGGTGGATGATCTGCTGAGTGAGCTCAACATCTCGGAGATACAGAAGCTGAAGCAGCAGCTTTCCCAGGTATGAGATGCTGAGATGCACTTTTGAGTGTTATTTTATCACCTCTGAAAGGAGTATGTTACCTAGGCGCAAGTTTTTTGGCTTAATTAATCAAAAATTAATATTGTTTAGACTAGTCCTTTATCGAATGCTTGATTCTGATTGGCCACTGGCTAAACATGGAATCCTATTAAATATTTTCAGCTAAAGTGGTGTGAATGAAGCCAGGATTAATTTTAAGACGTTATGAAGATGAAATCTAATTATATAGAGTCTCAGTGTCTCATTCTTTCATCACTCCAGAATTATGACTTCTAAACTTATCAAGTTATAGTTAGTGCTGCTCTGATCTGTGGTTGTAGTTTTGCCTTAATGATGGGCAACAGAACAGTTCGATAATGTATTGAGAAACTCATAATCTCAACAATGACAAAAGCTGTAGTACAAGCAATTCATTAAATGTGGAATTTTAAACAGTAAAACAAATGGGATTTGTACAGTAATGTATTACGCAGGACAGCACATCAGAATAAGTAAAAAAAAATCAGATACGTGTGTGAATTGCAGTTTCAGATATCATTAAATGTAATATCTCAGACTCCACTTGATTCTATTTGTCAACCAGAGGACAGGCATTATCCCTAGCATAATTGAAAAAGATCTTGACTGAATTAAGTTTTTATTATGAGTCTTTTATTATGATTCTTACCAGTGGTCAGTAACACAAACATTTTTCATATAGGATTCAATAGATATTTATTAAGAGAAAAAGTGACCGTCACTTAAGAGGTTTATTTTGCTTGGGCATCAGGTTGAGCGGGAGAAGATGGCCCTGATGAACTCGCTGCAGGAGAGCCAGAAACAGCTGGAGCAGGCCTACGGCACGGTGTCTGAGCAGAAGGAGACCGTCAACAGGCTGACTGAAAATCTAAGCGCCATGCGGAAACTCCAGGCCAGCAAGGAACGCCAGTCTGCCCTCGACACCGAGAAAGATAGGGACAGCCACGATGACGGAGATTATTACGAGCTGGACATAAACGGGCCGGAGATCCTGCAGTGCAAGTACACTGTGGCCGTTTCTGAAGCCGGAGAACTGAGGCAGGAACTGAAGACGCTGAGGGCTCAGTATGAGGAGTGTCGAACCAAGTACGAAGATGAGCGAGCGCGGTTGGAGAGCGACGTCCAAGACCTCAGGTCAAAGTTGTTCTCTTTGGAGAAGATTAACCAAACGGATAAAGTGGAGGTGTCCCGCCTGGAGAAGGAGCTCCGTTTGGCCACAGCGGCTGCAGGAGAATCCCTCGGAAGCCTCAATGTCGCCCAGGATGAGCTCATAGCTTTCAGCGAAGAGCTGGCCAATCTCTACAACCACGTCTGCATGTGCAACAATGAGACTCCCAACCGGGTCATGCTTGATTACTACAAAGACGGCAAAGCCTTGATGAGACGAGGGCAGGAAGGGAAGGAGCAGCAGACTGTTCTTCTCACCAGCGGGCTGATGGGTGAGAACGGCAATGGAAAGTCAGAGTCCTGCAGCATTGTGGTGACTGCTGCAGCTCCAGAGCATCGTCCCGAACCCATGAACATCTACAACCTCGTAGCAATCATCAGGGATCAGATCCGCCACCTGCAGCAGGCGGTGGACCGGACCACAGAGCTGTCCCGTCAAAGGCTCGCCAACCTGGAGCTGAGCGCCGTGGCAGATAAAGACAAAGAGGCCTGCATGGAGGAGATTCTCAAACTCAAGTCGCTTCTCAGCACCAAAAGGGAACAAATCGCCACTCTCAGAGCTGTGCTCAAGGCCAACAAACAGGTCAGAAGAGAATTTCACATTTGCTATCAGTTAGACAGTTACAGTCTAACTGTAACAGACTGTAACTGTCTGTTACAGTTTTCAGAATCGCAAGAAATTAATACAAATGTAAAACATCCATTTAGACAGCAGAAGTTGCCCTGGCCAACCTCAAGAGCAAATACGACAGTGAGAAGGCCATGGTTACCGAGACGATGATGAAGCTCCGGAATGAACTCAAGGCTCTAAAGGAGGATGCAGCTACTTTCTCCTCTCTTCGGGCCATGTTTGCTACAAGGTAAAATGTGACTTCTGTTCTGCCTTTTATTCTGAGCAACCCAAAGACAGTCGTATACTTTTTAGCAGAAGAAAGAATAAACATACTAAAACAAATTGGACAAACTTTTACTTTTGACCATAGTGTACCTCAGACAGATAGTAATATCATTGAAAAGTTAATTAGCAAATAAGTCACTAATTCATTGCGAAATTGAAACTGATATTGGTTTATTACACTCAGTAGTATGGAAACAACTTTCTGTAGGTCTGCTAAGGTTAATAATCGTAGGCTTCGCGTGCATGAAAACCCCAAATTGACTTTCTCGTCAAATGAGAATTTTAAGAAGGTTAATGAAAAATGAGAGGTATATTCTGGACTACACAGATTTGAGGTAGACTTCTGACTTGCTGGGAAGGAAAGTTGGCCACAAAAAGATTTGGCTAAAAAAAAACATGGTGTTCTGAGAGCTTTATACATGTACATTAATGTGAAATTGAGTGGAAGAAAAAACTGGGGTGGCAAAAGGTGCACAAGGAACAGGAATAACTGTACCTTTGAGTTGATTGTGAATCAAAGCAGGACATGAGCTACAACTGTGACGTTCGTTGTTTTAATTCACACCTGAACCAAAAACAATGTTAAGTCTGAGTTGCGGTGATGAGAAAAAGAAAGACTTGCTTTTTTAAAGTAAATTTTTCCTTTTATTTGGAGTGTAAGAGGCTCCAGAATTAACAAAATTCGTTTTCTTTTTATAAATGAATAAACTTTTAGATATTCTAATTTAAGTGGCACCGGTAACTTTTTCTATTCAACCCAAACATGAAGGAAAATCGTGAGACTTGGCAACAGCATGCATATATATTGTCAGCATTTTAGTTTTAAAAGCAGTTGCAGATGACGTAGAGTAGTTTTTATTTAGCACATTTGTATTTCCTGATGTTGCTAGTTCAAACGACTAAAGAAAATCTGAATGTCAGAGCTTTTTCTTTATAATTATTTTATCTTTCTCGCTATAAAGACACAAAGCATTGTGGGAGCAGTCTGATGTAACACTGATTCAGCTTGCAGGAAATCCATCCTTCCATCTGGAAAAGTTGTCTTGGGAATAAAATTACAACTTCAGCCACATTACTCCCCCTAGAGGCAGAAATGTGCATCCAGGCCATCTTCCTTTCATCCCCTCTCCTACGTTGTTCTAAACCTCTTCTTCTTCTCTCTCAGATGCGATGAGTATGTGACCCAGCTGGATGACATGCAGAGGCAGCTCGCTGCAGCCGAGGACGAGAAGAAGACGCTGAACTCACTGCTACGGATGGCTATTCAGCAGAAACTGGCTTTAACTCAGCGCCTGGAGGATTTGGAGTTCGACCACGAGCAGGCACGCCGCAACAGTGCTACAGCGGCGGGAGGAAAGGGTAAACCAAAGGGCAAGGGAGCTTCCTCCAGCCACCATGTAAGTCAAATTGTAATCTGCAGGACTCACAGCAAATTAGATGCTTTTTACATTTCCAGAGTTTAAGATGTTATTTTTTTTGCCTGACCATTTTTGTTGTAGCTAAAACTTCTAACACCAGGTTCCTAATCTTTTTCTGCAATTATAAATCATCTGCCGGGTTGAATATTTATTAGGAAAACATCCAGCATCTACTCACAGGGCAGAGGAACAACAATTTTTTTAAATGTACATTTATATAGTTTATAATACTTGAAACAACTTCTAATTTTCTGACTAACATTTAGTCCATTCCAGATGATCTCTAAAATATAATCTGCTAGAAATGTAGGCTGTAACTGGAAAGGATGGTCAAATCATTGTTGACCTCATGCATTTAAAGAGGGTTAAAAACAAAATTAAAGCTGAAAATAAGAGCCAAACGTACAGTGAGATCAAGTGAGAGAAAAAGCCAAAACTAAAAATCACTGAAATATGAACTATAATATAACTAGCAATTTTATGTGCTTTTCAATTACAGATAGTTTATATTGCAAACTGAAATGATTAGTATGGATATCATTACTGTGTTTTTTTTTTTCACAGATTCCCATAGATTTCTAAAATATTGACATTATTTTCTTGCCCAGCATGTTTTTTGACAAATTTGTGCTCTAAAAAGAAAAAGGATAAAGTAGAGCGACTGTTCAGTAATGCATTCAGCTCAGTAACACTGAACAGCCGAGTTATTTTAGCTCCGGTTCTGATCCATTTCAGTTTAAATGTTCAGACTAAGTCAGGCTAAATTGAACTGTTGTCTAAATGTTTGGGTAAATCTAAATCCCCAATATTAAATGAAAGCCTTGGAGTTGCACAGAAATCACTAGTTCTACAAAATGCAGTGATACATTTCCTAAATCTTCTTGTCATTCTTGTTTTGTAATGAAATCAGTTATTTCCTCGCATTCCTATTTGTTTGCATCAGATATCTCCAGTGTCCATTTTATTCTCAAACCTCCTATGTCAGTAGACGCTGAAACACTGATCATTTTCTCTTTTTCATTGCAGTAAACCCGTCAAGACAAGTGACCTTAAAAAAAAAGTGTCCGTCAGTGTGACTTTTGACACACTCCAGGTATTTAGTCTGTGCAAAGACGAGAACTCAACCACCAGTATTTGCCAAGAACTTTATAGAAGAGTGCCATAACACTTAATGTAGTTTTTATCACAGTCCTTTTGGATTTCATCAGTCTTCCAACTAAATGCACGACTGATTGCTGAACCAGAGGAAGGGCAGAGATGGATTCTTCGCTGATTACTTTTGTCTGTTACCACAACTGAGCACTTTTTATTACTTATTCCTCCTAACGGATTCCTTCTTTAAATTATGCTTGTATTATTCAGTATTTTTAACTGAGATGTATGCTTTCCTGCCTGCTTCCTGGTCAAACATTGAGTTCTCTGAATATACTGCAACCTAATTTATTTTGAGCAGGACAGTAGGAGATTATTAGTCTTTGAAAACAAAACTATTTGTCCTAATGGGTCAAATTTGAATGAGAGATGAGTTTCACAAACTCTGCTTTCTTTCATCTTGATCTGTTTGTTTTTTGTTTTTTGTTTTAAATCAAAGCCAGTAACGGAGCAACCAATGTGCTGACCAGGTGTACGTTTTCAGGAAATAATGTTACGTATTGTTCTAACCTTAATGTAGGGTGATAGAGTGGAGAGTAGATTTGGTTTCGTAATCAGCTTGGCAAAACTGTGGCAAAAATTCAGCTGTGCCATTTTTTGCCAATCCATGAGTGAACTCATAATGACTGAGGAACAATATTTTAATGCAAATTTATTTAAAGATTTATAAGTTAATAAAACATGCTAGTATTCATTCAAATTTTATTCATAAAGAGGTTTTAAGTACTTTTTAATACATCTTTTTGTATTTGCATTTTGGTCATACAGTATCAAGTGCTGTGCCATTGTGTGTTTTGTTTGTACAAGTGCAATTTGCAATCCTGGCTGAATAAAAAATAAGTGTTTGTGCTTTTTAAAAGTATTAATTTTTACATGTTTTATTATGACTGCAATTGTATTTATTTGTGTCTGCTCAGATAACAGGATTCATTGTTCTTTTGGTAAACGAGGGAGTTCAGATTTAGCTGCCTGGTTACAAAGTAATGATGAGTGAGCTCTTGTTTAAAACAAAAACGTACTAGCAAAGTTTGTTTGTTGGCTTCTGTTACTACCTCCAGTTACAGCTGGTGAAGAAATAAACCTGACTTTCACAGCGCTGAGGAGTTTTGTGTTTATTTTAGTTACTAAAGGCCTTTCTGGTCTTTAGTACTGAATATTTTCTGCAACTTTTAAAGTTTATTCCTACAATGTGGATATGCAGCCAAGCCAAAATTTTCATGCCCTTTGAGGTTTAATCATCTATTTTCCTTTAGTTACAACCAAAAATGTTTGTTTTATTAGTGCTTTATATTATAAACCGATAAATATTTTGTTTTCCCCCCCAAAAAATTTGAAGTGTGTTATGTAAATTTGCATTTCATCCCATCTTATGGGATTTCATCAGATATGTTTTCCGTGAAATTTATTGTGTATTTAGTTGTCGAAGGAAATTTAAAATTCTGTATCATTTTCTCTTCACTTTATAATTTTGTGCTGCTTCGTGTTGGCATATTGCTTTCAATACATGTAAAATGCATTCACAGTTGTTTGTAGTGTGACAAAATGTTAAGTTCAAAGGGTATGAAATCCTTCTCAAGGCATTCTATGCCAAAGGTGCTTTTTTATTGCAAAAAATGCATGCTTTTTTTTGCAATAAAAAAGCCTGCATTTGTTGTCTTCCACTTGACAATTGTCTGTTTTGCCCCATCATGAAATTATTAAAATCTAGAGGCTTTTTAAATTTTACACTGACCGACTTTATACTACACATCAACAAGTGTTTGTACTTTAGTTGGTTTGCTTTAGTCAAGTACTGCTAAGTTCAAATGTATTTAAAGTTTATTGACAATTATGATTAGGTTTCTCAAAAAAGAATTGAATATCCGCTTAATTTGAAAACTAAATGCCTATAGAAACATACAGAACTGTTTTCCCCATCTGGCTGTTGCGCTGAAAATGGTCTCCCTTTTTTGGAGAACGTTGACGTTCGGTTCAGCTTTAGCGACGTGATGACGTCAGAGGGTGTGTCCAAACAGAGGACAGAGAGGGGACTCGTTCCACAATGGGAGGTTCGTGCCTTTCTTTGACTAATAAAACAAAATAAAAGTTGATTTTACCACGAATCTTCCCGTCTGCAATGTCGTACCCTGTCCGTCACGGTACATATGGCGGCCATTACCGCACCAGTAGCATCGTTGTGTCGCTCGGTCAAAGACGGTGTCAGTGTTTTGCTGTCAATGTTTTGGTTTCTGAAAAGTTCTCTAAATGCCCATTTGACAGACGTGGAGCCCGAGTCTGAACTTTTTATTAATAGAGGCTTAATGCGGCAGGTTTTCAGATACACCACGAAACTTTTACGCGCTACAAAAGCGCTTTCGAAAATGGTCAAACGTAATCTCTTTTATTTATTTATTTTTTTCCCCCCATTGAAAGCTGGTGCACTGTCTTGACAGCTGAAGGGTTATTTTATCTGTCTCTGCTGGTGACAGACAGTTTTCGCGAGCAGCTGTTGGAGGACACCGCCTTCCTCAGAGCTGAGCAGAGACTGGACACAGAGCTGGTGGACAAACTCATCCTGCAGCTCAACAGAATCTACCCGCAGATCCTCACCGACAAGGAGGCCACGAGAGTAAGACCCACTGCTGCATTCACTGCCTCAATCACATCAGGCTGTTTGCACAAAGTCCTCAAAGTAGTTGGTTGTTATTGCAACTGGGAGACCCCAAAATGCCAATCCTGGCCTCACTTTTGTGGTTTATTTGACTTGTCTATCCTGCTAACTGTGCCTGGTGGCAATAAAGTTGTTTCAAACTTTTTTTTAAAAGTATTGCTCTGACTATAGGTATGGGCATGATAAGGCCTTTAGCTGTATTAATGCAGGCATTTCATGTTCTGCTTCACTTGATGGCATGTTGTGTTTTCCATTTCGAAGAAGAGGGAGTAAAGAAATGTGAGTGTGCCATGTCTAGTATACGCCTGTGTAAAACTGGTAATTAGTGATTTTTTTAAGGCCTTCTACACATATTTAAAACATGACAAGAACCCACAAACTACAGTTTGATTATGACTGAGAAAAAGTATGTGCATTTGTTTATCAGTTCAGAAATTTGGACGTACCAACAAGCGTTCGCCTGGGTGAGCTGCTGACACATCTACAGGGTAAAGGTGATGAAGCCTGCAGGGAGTTTTACAGAGCGCTGCACCTCCATGTGGAGGAGGTATACTACAGCTTGCCAACACGGCTACGCCTCAGAGGTTTGTCAAAACAATTTTATCGCGGTCATGTGTCAGTTAGTTATTTAGATGTTTCAAAAATATTTGTTGAGACATTTTAATGTTTTGTTCCATCCAAATCCCAGATTCTTTGAATCCACTCCCAAGTCCACAGATCTGCTCGCAGGGAAACGTTCTAAACGACAGAGGTAATGTGACACCCATGCAGGTTTTCTTTCTGTGTTTCGGTTGTTAGCATTTTGCGTTTGCGTAAGCATTGTTGTTGGGAGACACAAGGATTTCGCTTTACAAGCATTTGCTGCAGCTACATTTTATAACTTCATATTTCATCACCCAAATCATTTCTACGGCTTTTGTCTTTATGCCTTGTGACGTTATGAGGACCTAGTATTCCACATACTGATGGATTTCAGCCCTTTTTAACAATTTTCTGAAGAAGAATTTAATGTCTGAAGTTGGTTATGTTTCTGGAAAAGTTATTTTATAGACTGATAAATATTTTACTTATTTATAATGATATTTTTTTTTTTTTACATTGCCTTTGTTTTAAGATGTCAAGAAACTTCAGAGTAAAACAACTATTAATAATGTAATAAGTCTATTATTTATATAGTATGTTATCTAACATGGAAAGAACCTGACCAAATGCTGACTTCTGTATTCCTATGTACACTTTGCAGGTCCTCTCTTTTTTTTAGGCTGTTTCGGCTTTGCTGTGGGAATAGCTTTTCTCTATTACTATGGCGGTAATTTTATTTTCAGTTAAATTGTTCAATATGACCAGTTATACAACATATCTAAATCAACTGATTTGATGTTAAGAAAGTGCATTTTTTTTGCTTGTAGAAGCGAAAGTTTCGGGAGGCAGCCGGGCCCTTGGATTGGCCGCCCTCGGTTTGAAGAGAAAAGCGCAAGAGGTTCTCATTTGGTACGCCGAAGAGGACATAATGAAATAATAAGGGTCATCTCTATACATGGTGCGTTAGAATATCTGACACTGCAAAAAAAACAACAATATATATATATATATATATATTTTTTTTTTTTTATTTTGTACACATTATGAACTATGCAAAGTACGTATTATTTGTGCTACTGATCTGAATGACAAGGGGAGACACATTTGACACTTAGGTCACACTTTATATATTGCTAAGTGGTTAACTGATTAATACACATCAGGGTAATACTGTGCAAAAAAATTATGTAAATTATTTTTATACATAAATTTACCTAATTTTATGCTAATTAAAAACTATCAAGGGATGATGAGTTCTTATAACAAAGCACCAACCTCTGCATTGTTCTGTTTGTTTTTTAGCTGATGAAATGCTAGGTTTTTGGTTTTAGTCTGTATTCAATGTATTTCTATATGTAATTTACAGTCCATTGAGACCACATTTTAATATTATATTTTAGAACAACCACAAACTTTAATATATTTTATTTGAATTCTGTGTGACAGACTAAAACAATATAGTTTATAATTATATTTATAATGACTTTCAACTTTTTTCTACCGATGAAAATCTAATCTTTGTCAGCTTTGCATAAATAGACATGGAAATATTTTTCTAATTCTTTTCTGCCAAGTTTCTCAAGTTGTGTGAGATGGGATAGAAGTGTAAGACTTACAATTGTCAATCTTATGTTTATGTGTCTGCTGCAAGATGAACCTCTGATCAGTGTCTTTTGCAGCCCTTAACAAGTTTTCATCCTCAATCTCCCAGACTTTTGTTCCATCTATCATCGACTGCACCTGTCTTCCATGTTTCTGACTACAAAAGTATCCCCACTGCATAATGATCCTCCTACCGCTATGGTGGTTGTGACATTTTGTATGTTGGCCAAAAAATGTATGTCTTTGTAGGTTTGCATTGCGACAAACATTTTCGATTTTCAGATAATGTAGTGCTTTGCTATACATGCGCAATGTTGATTTACATCTAATTCTTCTTGGCATTTCTAACCAAATTTACTGTGGTTGTTCACTAATGTTCCCTCACAATCCCATAAGCCTTCACAGGACAGCTTTATTTATAGAAATTAAATTACACACAGGTGGAAAAGAAAAAAGTTTGTGGTCATAGCATGAAAAATATGCTTGAATAGTTCAAGTTGCATGGATACTTTTGCCAGGCACCATATGTAAGAAATGCTAAAATTGGAGTAAAGCTTTTATGAGCAACATAAAGCCGAGTAAAAACAGATGGTCACAAACCTGTTTCCGTACCGCGATTACCATCTTGTGGACATGAAGGAAACTACGTTATTAACCGTGTATTGATTTTTATAGAGTCTTTAAAAATTGTTTCTCATATTCAAGCAAACAAAAGTTAAAGCGTGGAAATCTAAATACCTCCAGATATTGCAAGAAGTATTTACTAAACTAATAATGTAGTAAAAGCATGAATAGTTATCACGTGATATGCTCCGCCAATAATATCTCCCTTGCAAACGCAGTGGATTATGGGTATAGTGTTACTAGAAAAAAGGATAAAAATAAATAAATAAAATTATGAAATGTGTTGTTAATTATCTTGATCTTGATTTTGATTTAACCTTTCTATAAAGTAATACAACTATGATCTTCTCATCCCTGTAAGCGGAACCGTAAGTGAAACTGACGGTGGAGGTCGGTCTTTATATAGTGACTGGAAATCCGGAAGTTAGTGTGTTGTATGAAAGGAGAGAAGGTTAGCACTCCCCTTGACAAGGATGGAATTGGCCCTTGTGGCCAGCAACACATATACGGTTAAGGCATTGCCACCTACTTCGTGGCATCTCTAACCAAGTTTTTTAATCTTTTGAAATCGGATAGCATTTTCTCTGCTTATTTCAAACATCCACATTCAAAAGAGTAGAACCATGTTTCCTGTATATAGTGTGTAATTGTACAAAGGAAGTGCCCTTGTCTGATTTCCCTCGACTTTGTTTCATAGACAGAGCGGAAATTTTTTACTTTTCCTGTTGGTCCACTGTGATATAGTTCTCAAGGGAAACTGTAGTAGTGTTTATAATGAGGCTCCAAACCCTTCCTATATTATTTAAGTCTGGTTTAAGAGGTGGATTACTGCTATTCATGCAACATTTTCCTAACCTATGGCTATATGCGATCTTGTGTTTTTTTGTGTGTGTGAAATAGGTCACACTGCAAAACATTAAGGATGCAGAAATGAATTGCAATCATATTATGTATTTACATGCTTTGGTTCTTTTTGTTTTTTAAGAAATTAAAGCCATTGAGAGGGTCTTCGAAAACTAATGCTCAAGAGTGGCCTCAATTTTGACATATTTTAAAATATTTTCTTTAAGAAAAATGCACAATGTTATCCTGTGTTTTCACTGATGTGTCTACTGGAGAAATGCCTTACTTTTGCAAGTACTGTCATTTGTGCAAGCTCTGATTTGTTTTATAAATAAAAACAATGGAGAGAAAATAAAACTTTTCTAGTTTTATTTAAAAATATAGAACATGAGCAGTCACAGTGCATAGAAATATTTAAAGCTGTAAAATATTCTTGTTTTTTTGTTTGTTTAAAATAAGTAAATAAAACATTTAGTCAAAGCAACCGCACAACGAAGTAAATAAACTCAAATAATTATTTTTACCCAGGTTCCCAATCAGTAAGTATAGGATCTTGAGATTCTCTTCAAAAACTAAATAACAAATACATAACTTTATGTCTGCAATAAAAGAGATAAAACGAGTACTTTAAAACAAATAAAAGGCAGGACATTGTTTGCTCAACCGGAGGTCGTGGTCACAGGCCTCTTCCACTGCTTGGTGGATTAGACACTGAAAAGTTTACCTAATGTATGGAACCTAATGTATGGAAGACAGTCAAAAGTATTGCATTTTGCATAGCACTTCAAAAGCACATAAAGACCACATCATTATTCAAAAAATTCAAACTGTAAACAACACATCTCTCCTTCAGTTGAGCTACGGTACTGCATTTAGCCTTCTGGGCTCTTGAATAATTTTACTTTAATTTTGCAGAAGTTATCCGTCAGTAATAAGCAGCAGTCATGCATACAGACAACAACAGATATAAAAAATATTTTTACATGACAGGAAATGGTCACAATGATTGTGTCTTATACAGTCTTTTGCGGTTGGTGTTTTTCGTTATTTTGCACCAGTAACTGTTGAGAAAGTTATTCATTTTTGTTCAAAACACAGACAGTCAGACAATAGCAACCAATTATACAGAATGGCCTTTTAATTTGTAAAAAGTAATAAAAAAAAATCATAATGTCTTGATGAGCAACGAGCACGTCAAGAAGGCGGTGAATCTTTTGAGTGGGGTTGCTGGACGCCGAAGGCTGTGATGAAGACATTGACCACCACGATGACAAAGATGAAGGCCATGACACAGCTTTCCAAGACGTCCAGCTTGTGATGCATTCTTTCATCGTTCAGATTCCACTTAACTAAAAAAGCATAACATTTTGCTGAAACTGAGCTGGAGAAACTACATTTTCCCACTAGGGGGCAGCACCCAATGACACGCAGTTTCCTTTCATACCTTTGAAGTAATCATTTATGAAGGGACATTAACACCATCTGACAGCTCTGCCAATAGAGAGTAACTATCTGACTGATGACATGCCGCATTAGTGTGGGAATCCAACATGTGGATCCGTTTTAAGCAGAGGATGAGCGTGTGTTTCCACTTCCCTTTTATTGCTCCAGGTCTCCTGTGATTACACGCAGCCAATAGTAAACAGAATTCTCTCAAACCAGCTCACAGTAAAGGCGACCATTTCCTGTTAGGTTTCCATACACACTTCCTCTCCCCCAACATAGTAATTTTTTTTCTGTAGGGATAAGATAAGTTAAGAGCGGGGTGGGAGGCCGGGGTGGGTTCACAACCGGCCATTGTCACTAAAACTTTCCACTTTTGATTCTACTGCTTGGTCAAGCCAAAAATATTCACATCTTAAAGCAAGGAAATCTTTGTCGGTTAATTTACACACTGGTATTTGTGAGTAATAGGTTAGCAAAGTAAGATCAGTCACAACATTAACTAAATAAAACCAGCTCTGTATGTACTGCTCAAAAACTTATTGTGACTTCACAAAGTTAAATTTACATTATTTTATAATCATAACAAATTGAGTGTAACATGTTGCTTCCTTTCTTGTTATTTTGATAACTATGACTTACAGTAAATTTAAATCTAAACTTTAGTGTCACACAAACTTGAAAATATTACATAACATCAATGCTCAGGAGCATGTTTATGAGGCTGTAAACAGGAGCAGATAGCCTTACCAATTAACCAGCTCATATCAACCCGTTCTCCTCTGATTCATACTCTAAAGAACAAAAGAGCTAAAAGGTAAATTATGTATTAAGTTCTTGAAAACAACTGCAAAGTTCTCTAATTCAGCAGGTGTCTCGTCTGTATATTTGTTTTAGTTTATGTATTGCAGTCAAACATAGCAATAGATAACTTTTTTAACTTAACTGCTGTAGCAATTAATACATTTCATTTCAGGATTGACCAGCATTTAGAATTAATAATAATTTTTGCTTCTCTTTTTCAAATAAAAGCATTTATACACATTTTGTGGGAATAATGTGAAACATTCAAACTGTGATATTTTTTAGTCACATATGTCATAATGTAAGAATTTCTTACTGGCTCATGCCTGATGGTAAACTATATTTACTTAGCTTAATTCTCTGGACATAAACGCTCAGGTTATCTCTATTTGAACCCAAATTCCTTATTAAGTTGTTAATAAAAAACATATGTTCCAAGCAATCTTTCATTTACTGATTACATTTATTTAACAATTTTTAATTTGTTGTTTAATAGATTTTTTGTGTGTTTAGGTTTGAGGATAAACCTCTCTCTATTGCTACACATTTTTTTTCTGTTGTGCCTTTTCTTTTCTTCATCAAATCATTTAGTTCTTAAAACAGTTTTTTGATTTTAGATGAGTGTAACATGGTGTAACAACATGGTGTAAAAACACCACGAAGTGTTGGAGTGACCTAGTCAAAGTTCAGACTTGGATTCAATTGAGATGCTGTGACTTTAAGCGATCCGTCCTCGGAAAACTGTCTTTTTAGCTTTAATCAAGCTAAACTTTGTCTGACATTAAAATGTTTGTTGAAAGGAAAAGCAAAAAATGTATAGCGGCACATACATTTTCAGAGCCATGTATGTCATAAACATCTTCAATCGATAAAGAGAAATATATCTAATGACAACTTGATTAAATGGAAACAAACAACAAAAATCTCCAGCTTACCTATAAAGATGAGCATGACTCCCACCACTACCTGTAAGATGAGTGAGATGCTGAGGAGAGTGATGAGGGGAACGTAGAAGGTGAAGCTCGGTCCGTGCTCGAGAACGGCCTTCAGCTGCGAGGCGTTTGCCATCAGCAGAGCCACATCCAGCATGCTCTCTGCTGCGCTCTTCTTGTTAGCATAATGGTTCATGTTAAGGGGTCCGCGCCGCCGCCGCCATACGATGCTGTTTTCCCGACGAATGTCCTGAAAACGAACGCAAACCCTGACATCAGATTTGGGCTTCCATAATTCTTTTTTCCATTTTATTAGCAAATGATTTTCAACATGAATACAAACTGATTAGTTATCTGTGCAGATTTCAGTTCAACCTTGCTCTAGATGAGCCCTTAAGAAATGTTGGACTTTACCCTCAACGCATTGCTAATTGCTCCTTAAGAAGCTACTTTATCTGAAAAAATTTACATCATACTGGAAATTTACTTTGATCCAAAAATTACTGATCTTCTTCTTTTTCATGAGAAAACATAACTGGGCAGAGGAAGAAGTGTGTCTGAGCACAAAGTTAGTTAACTTCTCACAACACATAGAAATGTAGGTTGTTTCTATGTGAGTGTTGATGCAAACATGTGATCATCAAGACTTTAGGTTTGTTTTTTTTTGTAAATTAAATCAAACTCTTCAGAGAGAAAAGAAAATGAACAAGGTCGATGACTGTAATTATAAAGAAAAAAAGTCAGAAACGGACACTTCCTGAAGTTTTGTTTGGAGCAGAACAACTTAACAGAAGTGAAACATCTCTTTTGCTGAAAAGCAGCACTGGGAAGGTCGTAAACATGGCTCAGTAACAGGTCAAACAAAGCTATGGGAGGTCACTGAAGAGGTCATGGATGTACTTGGAAAGGCTTGATACCTCAGATACAGATGAATAAGCACATATCAAACACTTCATAAACACCCCTGATATCATGTGTATTTCAGTAGAGTCAGTTCAGTTTTTTGGGTGGAGCAACATTTAGTTACCTAACACTGTCCTCGTTGTACCCAGATTGGCAACATCACCCTCTGAACTTCGGAGGTTCACCTCAATTCCTCTTTCTGCAGCTGTAACATCTATGTCAGCCCACAGAAGAAGAAAAAACAAGATGCTTCTGTGGTAAACCAACAAAGGGTGTGATGAGGGCCACAACCTGCCACCAGATATAATCACTCTTTCCTTCTGAAAGGTTACCAGTACATATGCAGGCTTTCCCACTATCAAGCACAAAGTTTTTATTAATACTTAGAGATTCTGATAGGCTTCATTAGCCTAAATATTCTAAAAAGCAGTAGTTAATCAAGATTTCAACTTCCAGCCTGCAGACTAACCGTTACAGAGACTTCTGATTGGGTCGCAGAGTGCAAACATTCATTAAGTAAACACTGGCAATGTGACTGCTCAATGTCCTTTCAACCATAATGTTATTATTGTAGTAGAGGGATGTCTTGTGTGTTTCAGGACCCACAAAGAGGGTCCAAACCTAACATTAGAGAACATAAGCAAATTACAATTGCTGTTCATGACTAGGCTGACTTCTGTTTTCATGTCAGAACTGTACATTTTTAAGTTCTCAGT
This sequence comes from Poeciliopsis turneri, assembly GCA_922788865.1. Classification (NCBI taxonomy): domain Eukaryota; kingdom Metazoa; phylum Chordata; class Actinopteri; order Cyprinodontiformes; family Poeciliidae; genus Poeciliopsis; species Poeciliopsis turneri. The sequence goes on along the minus strand of CAKLNU010000622.1, from coordinate 75,169 downwards.
CCTTTAGCTTCATTTGAAAACATAAAATACTGACTATAAATTCATGGTAGATGTACACAGTGGTCAGCCTTTAAGTATGGAACCAGAAAAAGAAAGTAGAACTGGAAAGCAAAGAAAGAAATAAAGAAAAAAAGGAAGAAAAGAAGAAGTACAGACAGACAGAAAGAAAGAAGTTAGGAAAGGGACACATAGGAAGAACAAAATAAACATTACAACAATAGGATGTGGAATAAAAGCTGAAAATACAAAAAAATAAAATAAAATATTTCCAAGAAAGGAAAATAAAATTCCAGACTTTTCCAAACAGTGAGAGAACACTATGAATATTATTACCTAAAAAAATCTGCCATAAATATCAAGATGGTACAGAAAACCCCTAACTTCAGTGATGTTAGGCGATAATTATGTTGTGTGTGCACCACATGCTTGCTACGATTTTGGCCCCAGTCTTGGCGAACCAGTGAGTACCCGAGAAATATAGAAATGTTGGAGAAAATTCTTAGTTAAACCTGTTTTCATTCTGCTATGGAAATTATTAACAAAAGGGTAGAGAAACTGTTAAGAAATGAGAAAGATCGATCTTTGTCTTTAAATGTTTCATTTTGAAGGCCTGAAGCTCTGTCACTGCAGCTAGACCAGCAGAGAAGAGCAGAGCCGCAATGTACAGCTGCATACAAATCTTATACTGTTAAAACCACATCCTGTTCTGACACACATATACATATACATATTAGAAAAGAAAGCGCCGGGGGGTTTACTTCTGTTAGTAATAAAAAATAAAAAAAAAATCATCTGTGGTTACCACCTACGTCATCTGACCTTTCAAATACACAAGCACTGTGTCCTCAGAAAACCACTTACACCCATATTGGTGAAGGACATAAAACAGACACGTCTATAAAAACAAGTTTTTAAAGAATTTTTCCACTTCAATCCCCAATTCAGTTAAGTATTTTTTTTCTTTTTTGTTTTACAAGATCGTCTTAAAAATGTGCTTTTTTGGCAAGTGCTGACCTGCAAAATGTGAAACTCGTTATTTGCTGCTGCTTTCACTGCTGAAATTCACCACATTCAGGTATCAGTGAGAACCGTCTCCACTCTTTTTCCATCTGTACCCCCTCATCTGTCTGGAATTACGGTCCAGAAACTTATTTCTTCTCACGAACTCATCATGAGAAGAAAGCACCCCTTTATAATGGAAAACAAAAAACCTTTTAGTCATCTGTGACCTTACATTTTTTTGCAGAGTATGAAAGGCCAAAATGCTATAAACAGATAATAATTCCCCTGCTGCAATTATGGTTACATCAGTTTAGCAAAATGGAGCTATTTTAGTTGGATTTTATGTGACATGTTTTATTTCATGTGAAATATCTGCATCTGCATTTAAATGTTGGCTGCTTCGGTTTCCAGAATTAATCCCACATTAATGTCTATCACATCGTTGTGGCCTTTTCTCTACTGTATCTTAATTAAACCTCCTTTTCAGGTTTTTCCTTCTAGTTTCTGTTTTGTTCCCCCTCCAGTTGAATATTGAAAACCAACTGTAGAAAACTTTGCTACAATTTTAGACAAACATTAGCAAATCCTAATGTTTAAGCTGAGTGGACTGGAAGGTCTGGAAGGTTTAGTATGAAATACTTACCAGAAGGAAATGTGCATGAAACTTGTTTCAGACATTTTATAGTAGAAATGAAAAAAAGGGAAAGAAGTTGAGCTTAAAAGAAATGATGAAACTATGAAACTATAAAGTAAAGTTTCAAAGTTAGGATAAGTTTACATTCTTTCATAACAAAGATGTTTTGTTGAAAAATCAGATTTTTCCAGATTTGGGTGAGTGGATGGGGTTCAGTTGGTTGGATCACTGTTTAACCCACCTGATCCCTCTCAGAGTGGTGACTGCGCACTGCAGACACAATGGCCCGTCTCATCTGTCATTAAGTGTAATCTGATCCTCAACAGAGCAGAGAAAGGAAGTTAAACCACCCTGAAACATTACTACGAAAAAAAAAAAATCGAAAACGCTTACAATTGCTGCTTTGACATTCTCTAAATTTTGTTTCCTATTCGTGGAGTCAAAATACTTTAAATTAATCTTGTTTTCATTTTTCTACAGCATCAAGCTTGACCGGACTGACGAAGGATGAGGAGAAACCTCTCCCAAAGTTACATTTTTATCTGTAAAACGACCAATATCCCGTTTTTGTTTTTTTTCCCCAATGGTTCACGGAACAGAACATTGGCTGAACTGAACATGGAGATATTTGCTGCCCTGTAACAACAGGATGTCTTACCTCCGCCTCGTCGCTTCGGTCAGCATCTCCGTTCATTGCTATGTTGTCAGTAGCCATGTCGTATCTCTGTATCCTGACAGAAAACGTCGGTCATGGGCTTCGCTCAGTGGGTCTCCGTGGGTTCTGGCTCAAAGTCTCGGCTGGTCCACTTCTAAAATGCCCCGCTGCTTTGAGGAAGATGGGAGAGCGCAGTTGTTGATTAAACCAGCCCTCCAACACAACGCGGGACGGCGGTTCTCAGAAAGCTGTGTGCTGCTTTCAGAAGTGACAACTTCCTGATGGCATTTTTTTTTTTATAGGATACTTTCAGACATGGTCCCCAAATAAGATGCTAACGTAATGTTTTAGAGGCCGGACAAAACGTGGATTACTCATTGGGAACTTTGCTGGATGATTTCGGGCGGGGTTTTACTGACACCTAGCGTTACATCTGCGGTATTACAAAAGTATATACATTTTGAAATGAAGGGCGTGTTCCATTCAGATTATACATTACACCAGGGGTGATCAATACGTGGATCGCGGGAAGGTTTTGAGTGGATCTCGGCAGGACGCTGAGACCAGAAGTTCCTTTTCTGACAGGCTTATTAAAATATTCACTAAGATCCAAAACGTTAGCTTCATTAAAGAACAATAATAATAATAAAAAAAATCAACAAAACGTGTTAAAATTAATACTCTCAGTAATTATTGTTAAGTTGCGTTCCAGATCCATTAACAAATAAAAAGCGACTCAAAGACCGACTGACTAGCAGAGCAGGAGTTTAAATCAGCTAAAAACCACCGCTGTGTTCATGAGAGGCTCATTAATAATCGATAACTAAATATCAAGCCTGGAAACCTGATGTCGTAAGGGACTGAATGTTTTTAACGTCGTCTCTGCTCGGCTTGCGGGGCGCAGGCGGTTGCCACGGCAACGGGTGTTTAACGGTAAAGTGAGAAAGAGAGTAAAAAGGTGCGAGAGGTTCTGAGTTGATCACCTGTTCCGGTTATTTTATCTTTGTTTACCTTTGCTGTGGTTCATCACAGCCGCTGGAGTTTCTGAACATCAATAAACGTCACAACAAACATCAAATAGGAAAAATATATTTTATTAAGTTTTAAGAAAGGAATGGCTTCTACCACAATAATTATGTGAAATTAAATTAATTATATCCAAACTTCAGAAGATGTGCCTTTACCTCTGCAGAGCTCTTTGGTTCCTCCAATCAGTCTGCAGTTTCTCAGATTGACGTCATCAAACCAAATTTCAGATCTGCCATAACTGACTGACACCTGCAGGCCTCAGGTTGGCAACCAGCTTCTGACTGAAACCAGTAACCTGCTCCCAGTGTCAGAATCTCACTGAGGAAGAAACCGCATTCGGTTTTCTATCACTTTATCATATCTGATATGACCCTATGATATAACCCTAACCCTTTGACCCTATAGTATTTGTTTTCATATACTGCATTGTTACAATTTCGGCCAGCACAAAGTCATGCAGAGATATGAAACAGGAGGAAAAGCACATATGATTTAAAATAGTTTCTACACATATGAATCTGAGAATATGCATATTCCACAGCTTTGCTGTAACTGCAGCTGCAACTCTTTGAGGTGTGTCTCTACCAACTTTGCACATCTATAGAATTACATTTTGCCCATTTTTCTAAGCTCAGTCAGTGTATCTGTGACAATTTCAGGCCTCTGCATAAATTCAAGATTTGGGTCGGCACTTCGACTGGGCCACTCAGACATCTGAACATGTTTTTACTGAAATCAGTCTGCAGTTGTGGTTGTGTGCTTAGGATCATTGTAAAAATGTGAAATTCCATCACAGTCTATTTTTTTCCCCTCACCAACAACTTTCATCCAGTCCTGCATTCAGCTCCATTAGATGTATTCACCTTTCTTGTTCTTACCGATAAGACAGCCCCTCAGCATGATGCACCACCTCCGTGTTTCACTGTGCGAATGATGAAATCAGTGGGATGTGTGGTATTGCTTTTCCTTCACATATAGGCCAAGAAGTTTGTCTTTTCTTGTCTCATGACCAAATCTAATACTTTCCCATGTTTGTAGTAACCTCTAAAACCTGCTTCTTTTATGTATTTATTTTTTTTTATCAATTTCTTTCTTTACATTCTTACACAAAGGTCTTTTTTTTTTTTAGAATACTAAAAGTTGTCCTGTCGACAGATTCTCCCACCTGAGTTCTGAATCAGTGTGGCTCCTCCAGAGTCTGGGTTTTGGCCGCCTGGTTGATTAAGTCCCTCCATGTCAAGTCTTGACAGGTTTGCTTGACCTGCAGATTCGTTGACCTGCAGTTTCCTTTAAAGCTGCAAACTTTGCTTTTGTCTGTCACAAAGTTCCAAGAAAACACTTTGAGGTGCAGAGTGGCAACGTGACAAAAATATTTCAATCCTAGAAATTTGAATACTTTAAAGGCTTTCTAGAGAATATATTATTATTAGACATGTCATCCCTTTTGTTTGTCTTTTAATCATCCTCCCTTTGGAGGCTTATCGCGTCACAAAGAAGGCGGACAGTTGTGCGGTCCACTTCCCCTCCTCTCACGAGAGGAGGGGAAGGGTGCTGGCTAAAAGCGTGCCGAGTTATTGGATGCGTGTTGTTGCTATAGGGGCGTGAGTTGCGTCGTGCAACTGAGTCCTCCCCAAACCTTCAAAGAAAGAAAGCGAGAGAATAGGAGGATGAACCCGCCTGGAAGACAAGGGTGGCAACATCAGCTGGTCCAGAGATGCGCGGACAGCTGCCTGATCCGACCTGTGCCGCAGTGAGCATAATCTCATAAGCGCCTCTGTCCATCCGCCACTCTGCTGCAGGACGGCTGTGAAGGGAGAGAGAGAGGGGGGGGGGAAGTGCGTGCGGATTGTTTTCTTGAGAATTAGGCTCAGCTCTCACTTGTCGGAGCAGAATCGCGTCAGCCGTTGATCTCAGTGAGTCAGAGTGCGGGATGGGGAGAGGGAGGACAGACCGCTGCGCACTTTCTCTGTCCCGTGATGTGTCTTCGGAGCGGCTGGTGCGTGGCACAGTTTCAACATCCTGGTCTATAGGCCGGGGAGGATTTGCTTGAGGAACGAATTTTATTTGCAGCGGGAATCTGATGCAAGGTGGATGAAGGGGATTCAGCGAGCTCCGGCCAGGCGATGACATCAGGCTGAAGTGTTGCAGTGAGGTGGTTCGGGCTTGAGGTGGCGTGGAGCAATGCGTGCATCCTCCGACCTGGACGCCTTCAGGAGAACGAGCTACGTCCTGAACACATTCAAGACATTAGGCCACTCATCCTGAGCTGAGCTGGCCAACTGCGTCACTGCAAGTGCAGGTAGGCTGCAAACTCCCCTACGTAGTCGGGAGAGGAGCATGCTCCCCAGCCCTTCCTGCACCATGTCGCCGGTTAGTGTCTTGACAATCTAAGGGGGGATGAATTCAGCTGACATTTCCAGCAAAGATCCGCCTCTAGGATCCACGTTTTCCTCAGCTCCTAACCTGGACTCGGACATTAACGCAAACGCGTGCAGGCATGTATATGAGAATGGGATGGACCACAATGTCAACATCCAGAACGCAGCGCTCCGCGGGGCCAGCGACCCCAGCTCCTACCCCTCCACGGAGTACCAGGGGCTGGGCCGCCGCAGGTTCATCCGCCGGAGTCTGTGGGTGTCGGACCACGACGAGCAGCCGCTGGATACATCGGATCTCGTCAGCAGCAGCCCGGTGCCCAACATCGACCTGCGGACTATAGTGGATCGGAGTCGGACCCGGGCTCTGCTTCCAGAGACCTCCAGCACGGAGAGCCAGGTGGCGCTGAAGGACAGCGCCACGGAAAGCGTGAGCGCCGACGAGGAGCGTGGGGACAGGTTGGAGACGGGGCCCAAGGCGGACCCGGGTCCATCAGATGTTACAGGTAAAGCGGGCAGCGACGAGAACGAAGAGGAGCCCGGGATGAAGGCTGTGTCCACCTCCCCCGGAGGACGCTTTCTGAAGTTTGACATTGAGTTGGGGAGAGGGTCTTTCAAGACCGTCTACAAAGGTCTGGACACGGACACCTGGGTGGAGGTGGCCTGGTGTGAACTGCAGGTGAGTTCTGTCCACTCAAACTCTCAACCGCTCAAGTAAATCTGGCTGTGGGGCTCAGTGGAGTGAAGCACAAAAAAGGTTTCAAACAATGGCGTTGATGAATATAAAGCCATCCATGGGCCAAAGACCTGAAGAAGAGAAACATTCCCATATGTCTACTTTATACTGTTCCCCCTCAAAAAGAGTATTTATCCTGAAGATTATCCTTAGATTCAAAGTCTCCTGAGGACTCAAAAATGTATTTTCAAATAAATCTCATTCCCATAGAGAAATATGTAATTTCCCAAATGTACGGCCTTTACATTATTCATCTGCAACAATTCTCAGCAATCAGTTCTTTGCTTGATTCAGTAGTCTTTATTTGTTCCTTTAAATGTCTCTGAAGTTATGTTGACTTTCTTTTTAAATCTTAGAATCATGCAGTGGTTGTATTCCAAAGAGGATGTTTTACTACTTTGTTGTTCCACGGTCACGCCTTTTGTGTTGAAATTCGATCAGGAATTTCAACAAAAGAGTTTTACTGGGGCACTAAAGAGGGTTGGCAACGCCTATGACTTAAAATTCAGGTTTTCTATAACAATAATGGCTGCAAAAAGCAACATACTAGACGTTAAACAATTATATGAACAACGATTCCTGCGAGTATTCTTATAAGAAATTCCTTTGACAAATAAGCTGTGCCTGTGACTATTTCATGAGAGTAAAATATAATGAACACTGGAGATGCACCAATCAGTCGAGGATCATGAGCAACTGCACAGGCCAAAAACATTTATGTGCATGTTTTTTAGGGAAAATAAATTTTATTCATACTTTTCCAAATATAATTTATTTTATAAATTTATTCTAAAGTCATGAATGTTGCATTCAACACATTCATTTTACGAAGTGATCATTTCTCCAAATGATTTGATGGATTTATGATTATTTTCATGAAATAATCATAAATCACATCAATTTTTATGTGAAATTATGAAGTGGCAGCACAACAGATGTCACAAAAACAACTGAGGACAGTTTCCACATTCTGCATTTTGACCTGTTATGTGACAACCAGCCTCTGGAGAAATGAGACAAGAGATCAGTCCCTCACAGAACTATCACACAGTTTTAATCTAAAATCAAAGCTAATCTTACTAACAACTTTTAAACAGATTTCTGTTTTTTTTTTTTTTAAAAGCTAATTTTGTCTTTAGTTGTAATTCAGAAACAAAATGGAAAGTTATTTTTGTCCACAAAAAATTAGACAAATGCAGTTGTGTGAGTGCAGCAAAAAGGGACAGACTGTGAGAAATCGACATAATTTAGCTGTTGCTGATAGTGTGGCAGTAACTAGTAATATGCAAATCAATCCCAATCTGGCCTGATATTAAAACAGACTTTTTTTAAAAAAATGAAATGTTGAAATCAGCAATATTTTGTGTAAATGTAGACAACTACTTTGAGTATCAATTATGTTTTTCCAGATAAGTTCAAATGTTATTCTGCCTTCCAAAAACAATATATATTTAATATCTCCCATGCATACTTTGTATGCTCATTGCACTTACATGAAAAATATAACATGAGCATCTTGACTTGCTTTTTGGTGGTTTTTTTAAAAGAAAGTTTCTGGCTAAAATATAACCTTGCTCTTACAAGTCCTGCCATGCGTCATGCAGAGTTATTCTCAGATAATTCAACTCAGCTGCAGGAAAAGAAACTGATTAACTGATGAGCAAGTACAGTCTTTTTGGAAAGACTCCCAGTGATGACAAAATTTTCATTAAAAGACAATAAGCCAAGGAGGAAAATACTTTAAATCACTTATACAGCCGCTTCAGTGTCACTGTGCACATTACTGTTCAGCTTTGATTATATTGCAATTTTTATTCACAACCAGCATAAGCAGAAGCCAGAAACAAACTGCAAAACACCTCTTGGTGCATCCACCTGCTGGAGAGGCTGCACCCAGAGAACTTGAATTCACACATATTGTCAGAGACAATTACATTTTTATTTATTTATTTTTGCTCACGTGACAACTATAAAAGCTCTGTTAGAAGCATGATACAAAAATGATTCAGCTAAAAAAGAAGCATCTTAAGTGGATGTGGCGAGCTCTCAAATTATTGGGTTCTATACTTCAAGTTACTAACATTTACAAAACTAACATTTTAACCCATTTAATCCCACCGCCAACAATTGTTGCCAGACATTTTTTTCTTACTGAGCTCTCAAATAATAGTTTTGACTTTTGGCAGCTAATTGAAGTTTTAAAATAAAATAATAATGTGTCTACTCTAAGCAATATCAATTTCATGTGTGTAGTGTGAGAGGTCACACGACCAGACCTCTTTACTTAAATGTCTGTCAAACTTGTATAAGAGGAAGTCAGCAAAATACTTTAATAAAAAAAAGTAAATAAAATATTTTGAACTTATGTTCTTTCAAGTGTCTTCTACTCATGTATAAAAAAATGGCATCCCTTCATTCATCTTTTGATCATAAGAAGAGTGAATGTAAGCATGGCAACAATTGTTGCCACCAGGAGAATACACAGACAGCACTATGCTATTGTCCATAGCTTTGCTGTTTATTCTGTGTGCCTTGCTGTTTGAACACAGCTTAAAACTATCAGGCATATTAGATCTTCTAGACCTGAAGGAACCTCAAAATGATGTCTTCTACATCACTGTCATTCCCACAGTTGAAAGTCTCCCCTCCTTAAACCCCCTCAAAGGCAATCCTTTACACACAGTGCAGCCTATGCACTGAATGACGACTACAAGAGGATGATGCTACGCCTGAAACTAGTTTAGGACAGAGCCGAGGTGTAGTGCTTGGTCTGGTGCAACAGGGACCATTTCCTCCCAGATGCACATTTGTTCATACTGACATTTTTATCTGATTTTGCCTCTTTGATGAAATGACCAAATGAGGTTAAAGGTCACTTGGTGCATTGAGTTGAAATGACATCTGCAGGATGTAGTATTGAATTGTTACGTATCTAAAATATTTCTGAACACTCTTGTTGTTACCATTCTTTATTATAATAGGTTGTACATGTCATGATTTTTCTTCTTTTTTTTAGATGTATAAATAGGCCGTATTTGTGTTATTTAGACTATGCAGAACAAAACCCACATTTTCACTAACATAACCAACATAAAGTGCAATAATTCATAAATATTATGTGCTAGGAAGGTCCAAGGATTGAAATGCATGCAATTATTTTCAGGAAAAGATTTGGGATTAAACTGGTTAAGTAAAATGTTATAACACAATGTAATTGTTTTTAATCTGGAAAAAAGTTATTCCCAACACTGTCAATGGAATTCAGCACATTGACTAATATTACTAAAATGGGTTTATCTGTAACATTCTTTTATAGTTATTTAAATTTTGACACATAAAGCTTGACAATACTTTATTTAATAGATTTTGTGGTAGTTTTATTGCATTGAATATTTGTTCTATGTCAAATCTGTTGAGTATCAAAAACTGATGAGAGCAGGTAGTTGGTCTTATTTGTCACCACAGTTTTAAAACATTGTTATCTTATCAAGAGTGATAAGTGATGCGTCTTTAGTTTCTCATGACTGCCCATGTTTTTGTGACTCTATATTTATAGACATTATTTTCTCTTATAAACAAATGAAGGTGCAGGAGCGTTCTTTTAGCCAGCTGACTACCAGTGTGCAGCAACAGATGGAAGAGGATCTGTATTGCACTGCATTACTTAGGAACAGTGAGCAGCTGGCAGTCCATGCTTTTTTCTGAGATAGTTTTTTTAAAGAAAATTCAGGTTATGGTAGAGACAATGCTGCAACCTCAGTTTTCAATTAGCCATGCAGGTTATTTCATTACATGCCAAACCTACAGTTCCCCTGCAATGACAGCTTGCTGCATCACTAATCTGTGTATGCAGTAATCTAATGATCAGTTTAGATGCAATCCATGTGATATGGAGATTAGTGTCTGCAGACAGACGTGCAGACAGAGGCCGGCCTTTCAGGACTTAAAGTGTGCCAAATTAATTTTCTGCCTGTAAAGAGGAAGTGTTTTACAGCTGTTATTGATAAAACATCAGCAAACCCAAATGGAGCTGTAGCATACATTTCTTACAACCATAATAAAATCTACATGTCTTTGAATTATTTAGCAGGGGTGTGACTGTTCAGAAACTATTTCTTTCACATTAGAGGAACAAAATGGTAAAAAAAAAAAAGAAAGAAATTCCGGGCAACTTTTTTTAAATCCATTTAGTGCAATCGTCTGTGCAAAGTCCTCCCTCATCTTCTTGCTTTTGCAGAACCTAGGTTCACTGCATCAGGCCCCGGGGAATAATTACCAAAAATGGAAGGCCCACTCAATCAGTTTCAGACTGCCTCTGAAATTAAATATCTATTACATTGTGCTTATCTCACATTTTCTACTGATAGAAGCGCAGAGGTTTAGTTTCCTGGGAGGGGAGAATCGTAGCAGGCTGATATACATGTTCAGAAAATCAGCTAGAGATGAAACTTAGATTAGAGCATTATAAAAAATGGTCATTTTTCCTTCCCCTAAATTTTTTTAATTAAAAAAAAAAAAAATGTCATGGAGCCTTGTGCATTCTGAAATTCTTCTTAGAGAGTAAATATGAGATGTTTGAACAGTTTTTGAGATTTTACAGTATTCCAAAAAACATAAACTCAATTTCTGCATGTATGTTTACATAATGCACAGCTGTCCATATCATAGGGGTATATGTGGAAAATGTGTGAGCTCTGTCTGATCAGGTTCTTAGGGGAGATCTAGCGATGATTCAACCATTCTGTCCCTGGAGATGAGGCTGTGCCCTTTAGAGCATCTATGCCTTTGAAGCTTAGTCACAAAAACCTGCTGCCGTACAAATGCTTTTCTTTTACTGTCCGTACTCTGTGTACGTTTACCGAAGCTCTGGAAGTGAGTCAGCAATAATCACAAGTGTATAAAGATTTGTGGATCAAAAGTAGAGAAAAGCAACATAGGAAGCTTCTCTTGACAGTCATTTGCTGAATAGCTATCAAACATTTTCAGAGGAAGAAAAATGATCAAATCAGTTTGTAAAATGCAACAGTCTGGCTGAGTTAAGATCTTCATCTTATACTTGCACCGCAACCGGTTAGTTGTTTTGTTGCTAAACGCTTGTTTAAACCCCCCTAGTATTGTCACAAAAATATATTTGGAGATATTCTTGCTGATGCAGCTCTCTGCACCAACACACAGATGAGATAGGAAAGATTGGGTTTGGCTGAGGGTAGTTTGAGGGTAGCAGCAAATATGGAGAATGTGATGCAGAGAAATAATTTTTCAAGATATGTGCACATTTGGTCCTCATGTTTTGCATTTAAATATAAGTGTCTGTACTGTATTTCCTGCAAAATGATCATTATGTGCAGCAGATCTGATGCCACACCTTGATTAACAGAGACCTTCTCCCTGTGAAGCATCTTTACTAAATTGTTTGCAAACTTCCTAAAAAGAAGAAATAGGGATATAAGGACAATGCAGGCTCTTCAGTAAGAACCTGAGTCACAAAGGTAGCTTCAGAAGATGCATAATGTAAGATGCATTAGGCTGCACAGGTCACAGTGGGCGCTGAGTGAAATCCGATTCCTGTGTGTCAGTCAATAACCGACACCATGAGTCAGTGTATGAACTTACTGAGCACCCTACTCATTTGAAACGGGAACTGCAACCTATTTCTTCCAGTTATATTGTCCTTATTGGAACAGTAGCAGCGGAAATCCAGAAGACGGCTAGAAATTTGTGGCCGCTGTAGCTGCTGCACTGCTGACTGGAGAGAAAAATGCGATGCAGAAGGTGTTTGCTGTCAGCTCTTTCACTATTTATACAACAGTTCAGGGAGGGCAGGGGTCAAAAATATTGATCCAGTCTAAACAGATTCAATTAGATGCACAGTACACAGAAAATTAAAGTTTTAACATCTTTGAAGGTGGATGCAGTTGCTGCATCAAAGCCACGGGTTTGTGTCGACGCCTTTGAGCTTTGAGTAATGAAGAAATCGCGTGCATTAGCCTTGACAGACGTGACTTTGTCTGTTTTACCGCTTCCGTCCTCTGATTATGTGTTGATCCCACTTGTGGGTTTTTGAGATGTTTAGGATTTGTATGTTTTATAAACAATGCTCAAAAAGAGAGTAAATGGGTCAGACCCCCATGTTCAGCTAGATCAAAATGCCAAAACTGTATTCACTCCAAACACGAGCTTCAGACAATCCTATGGGAGCCCCAGTCAAACTCACTGCTTCAATCAGGTTAAAAGTTATTATGGTACTTTTGTTAAATCTGTCCAACAAAGTGAAAAGCTAACGTAGAGTATAATGGAAAAGTTGCATAGTTGTGTCTGATGTTTCTCATCTTTCCCATCTCTGTAAAGCTGGACAGCAGAGGGACGCATACAAATCTCTAAATTGTCCAAGTGACCATCCAGGCTGACTTTGGACTTGATACATGACAGGCAGACAGGGCCGGATTTACAAGGATGTTTTGGTTTTGCTGTCCTCCTAGTACAGAAAAAGTATTTTACTAATACAAATTGGAATAAAATAGGTAGACCTATTTATAAGCAGAATTGATGCATGATAGGTTTATTGCATCCGCTGATCAGTAACTTCATGTTGTTCCCAGATACAGTATATATTCATGATTTGAAAATACTTGAGTGTTGTTTGTATTTATAAAAATCCCAAAATATTAATACAGTTCACCTCCTATGGGCCTGTGAGTTTGACATGTAGTACAATGCAAAACATGTATTCATTTAAAAAAGAAGAACAAAATAAGAAAAGTATAACTTTTATGTATGGATAAGTTTTTGCAAAGAGTTTTGGAAAAATGATATCAATTCACAGATTTTCCTTCCTTTTCCCAGGAAAGGAAACTATCCAAAGCAGAGAGGCAGCGGTTCAAAGAGGAGGCAGAGATGCTGAAGGCCCTGCAGCACCCCAACATCGTGCGATTTTATGACTTCTGGGAGTCACCAGTAAAAGGGAAGAAGTGCATCGTCCTTGTGACAGAGCTAATGACATCAGGAACACTGAAAACGTAAGAATTTGTGACAATAATTGACTGTCTTTTGAGACCTCATATTTAAATGTACATTACATGGTTGCACATACAGTAAAGGTAAATGATCTATATTTTTCATCCATTTGTTTAGGCAGCTAAACAACTTTATAAATTAAAGACGTATTTGTCATATTCAGACTCCCTCAAAAAAAGATCAATCTATTTATCTATATTTAAAACACTAATATCTTTATGCGTATGAGTTGGAACATTTGAGAGTTTATATTTGTTTTTTTGCAGGTATCTAAAGCGCTTCAAGGTTATGAAGCCCAAAGTCCTGAGAAGATGGTGTCGGCAGATTCTCAAAGGCCTCCATTTCCTCCACACAAGGACACCTCCCATCATCCACAGAGACCTCAAGTGTGACAACATTTTCATCACTGGTCCAACTGGCTCTGTCAAAATAGGAGATCTTGGATTAGCAACACTGAAGAGGGCCTCTTTTGCCAAAAGTGTTATTGGTTAGTTGCTGTCTTATTCTTTTTTTTTTTTTAAACAATTTTAATCCTGTTCTGTCATTTTCCAGGGCTGCAACAGAACTAACTTTGTGAAAGAACAGCCTCTTCACATGTCCAGATTGGTGACAAATTAAAAGAAAACAACCAGATGTTGCTACAAGTAATTCCTTCTTATCAGATGGAAAGTGACATCTTTCTTTGGATGTTAAGATATAAATAGCAATATAGTGGATTTTAAAGTCCGAGCTTCAGGAGGAGCTTTCCTAAGGAAGACTATGAGTCTCCATGGTAACCAGCTCTTAGTGACTGATGTCTAAACTACATCCTATAACTGGATTATGTTTAACTCATACTCAGGAAAGTGTGACAGTTGTCTACTTAAAAAATATCGCAACAGTGACAATTAATATATTCTTGATAATATATTGTTATTAATTCTAATTATTAATTAAGTTGATATATGATTAATATAATTAATATTAATATATTATTAATATATGAATTTATGTTAATACAATATATACTTATATTAATATATTAATATGTCTTCAGAACTTCAGCTTCAATTAAAAGCTCTTGGTTTAATTATGTTTGTGTGGCACAGTTCCTGGGGTGGATATGGGAATTAAAACTAAGGAATTCCCTTTGAATATAATTTGTTTGATTATTCAGTGTTGTTGACCTTACTAATAAAATATCACTAAATTATGCTTTGTAATTTTTAGCTGATAGTATCTATACAGAAGTAAGTAAATGCAATTGATAAATAATTAACATTTTAAAAAGTCCACATATTAATATAACAAACTAAATATAGTCATTTTTTTAAATTTTGCCCAGTCACACTTGAGTGCAGCTATTCACCTCACTCAAAAGTGTGCAGTGAATATCTCAGGATTTAGGATCTGCACAGGATGTTATCTCCTGATTGAAATCAGGATATAGGAGGGAAGGTTAGCTGTGACCATCTATCTGGATCCAGATGTTCTCCTATGGAGCAGGTCAATATCATATCAGTCTGAGCCTGCAGGTGTACATACAAGCTGCATGTACACAAAACCCAGAGAGGAGAACATTTCTACTATTTTATTGACATTATTATGCGTACTACCTATTGCCTCTTAAATATGGAAGAGGCATTGCAAGTCAGCAGAAAGCTGTTCAGACTAATTACTTCCTGGAAGGAGGTAAGCCTATCCTCATGGGTCTTTTCCAGGAAGACGGTGCTTCCTTCTGAAATAAGAGATGACAGAACGTCTTGGTGATGTTCCAAAGCTATAGTCCCTAATATTCACAATTTCAAACTTTTTAATAATGATGAAATGTAATACAGTTCTCTCAATGATGTCAATGCAAATGAAAATATTTATAAACATTGGCATTATTATAAAAACAGATTTGAACAGAGGATTTTATTACAAACTAAAAAACTGCATGCTGAATTTTCTTTTAATTTGTCACTTGTTTATTCATACATATAGAGTTTCGCTGTGATCCATTTAAAGCCGAAGCTTCAACATTAGCAAAATTTTTCATCTTTGCTGTGCTGCAGCTTGCATTTGAACACTTGATAACATAAAAAAAGTGTGAATATTTAACACATACACCTACATTTTCCAGGTACTCCAGAGTTTATGGCTCCAGAGATGTATGAGGAGCACTATGACGAGGCTGTGGATGTCTATGCTTTTGGGATGTGTATGCTGGAGATGGCCACTTCAGAGTACCCTTACTCTGAGTGTCAGAATGCTGCTCAGATCTATCGCAAAGTCACAAGTGTAAGTTCATTTTCATGAGATGTGGTTACTACTTTATATCATGACAAAACATATCAATCTGAATACTTTTGCTTTTTGCAAATTGAAATGAGTGATAGAGTAGAATTAAACAGATTTAATGGACTGCCATTGTGCATGATACTGTAGCATTGTGGATATTCCTCTTAAGATGCACAGTCTGCAATTTTTGGGCTTTGATGGCAAACAATTTCTCTGTCTGTCACTGTTTTTGTAACTTTTATTAGTAGACAAAGAATAACAATGATAAATATAAAATTTAATCTCCTGTCACAATATTCTATGTTAATATATTGGATGGGAAATGTAACTGGAGCATTTTTAGTGGCAATATAAAATTAGGCAGCTGCAACTCGTATATAAACTGATGAATAGGGTGAGGCTGTTTCTGGCACAGACCTCTGAAGGTCTCTGTGATTTCATCAGAACTGAACTGTAAAACAGAAACCTAGCTTGATCCCAGCTTTTGTACTTTAAAGGTGGTGAGACAGAAACACCATAAAAACTTACAGTGAATGATAAAAACGCCAGCTGAATCTGCAGATGGATCAGGCCAACAATAGAATCTGCTGAGACAGAACTTCTTTGATGGTTCTGTGTTTTTCTCTGACAATCAGTCTTTCTTACTCTTTTTTTTTTCTCAGTCAGCATTGAAAGCTCTCAGAAATCAGGTGCAAACCACAAAGAGTTTAATAAAACTGTGTTCGTGGCACATTGCACACCCATAGTTAAAGTCCAATTTAATATTTTTCCAAGTTTTCAAAGACAAACAGTTCCAAAATACTACCAGATGACTGACAGCATACCACAGGCTGAGGACAGAAGTCTAATTAAAGGCTTAGATGTTCGGAGCAGAAAACCCAAGAATCATTAATTTCTTAAGTTAAATTCAAAACTAGCTGATCAAGATGATTAAACTAATAGTGACCCTCAATTTCCATCAAACCAAAGCAACTAATCCCCTTAAGCCTCATTTAGATTGACATCCAGTCTCCACTTGCAAGCAAATCTTCTTTTACCTCCTGCACTATGTATCTCTGTAATCCTTAATCTGTCGATATCGAGGGAAATTATTGCTTTTTGACACTGCTTAATCAAATTTCTCCTAGTCACAACGTATAGTATTGCTGATGAGAACTTGTTTCCTAGTGAGTTGGGACATGCTGGTTTGCTTTTCAGGGGGTGAAGCCTGCCAGCTACGGCAAAGTCAGTGACCCAGAAATAAAGGAAATTATTGGGGAGTGTATCTGCCACAGATGGGAGGAACGGTAAGTTGCCAAAGACATCTGAGTTGGTCTGAAACACATTCCTTATGCAGGTAGTGGAGCTGGACCTTTGTGTTCGTGTCGCATTTTGTTTCAGCTCTGGCGGCATGACGTTAATGCCCGTATTTGGATCTGAGCGTGCGTTGCCACTGTAAAGATCTGTTGTGCAGAAGTGTTTGTGTATTTTCTGCAGGTACTCCATCAAGGACCTCCTGAACCATGCATATTTTGCCGAAGACACAGGAGTTAGGGTTGAGCTAAATGAGGAGGACGATGGAAAAAAATCAACCATTGCTTTAAAGCTGTGGGTTGAAGATCCTAAAAAGTTAAAGGGAAAATATAAGGACACAGGTGCTATTGAGTTTACCTTCGACTTGGAGAAAGAAGTTCCAGAAGTAGTTGCACAAGAAATGGTAAAGGAACTGATCTAGTGATTATTTCTTTGCAAATAAATATAGACAGCTGAAATTTTGAATGACTCATGATAGAAGCATATTTATATTTTGCATACATTGTACTCAGTTTGAACTTTATGTATTTCATTTTACCTTTAACAAGAGTCTTGCCTGTTTCTTGTAGGTGGAGTCAGGATTTTTCTTGGAATGTGATGTAAAGATAGTTGGTAAATCTATCAGAGATCGTGTGGCTCTAATAAAGTGGAGGAGGGCAAGGACTGGCTCACCAAATGGAAACAGCGAAGTGAAGAAGATGCAGCAGAACCTTCTGCAGGTCCCTGGTACTGGTCCACCAGAGGAAACCACATTCACCACTGCAGATTGTGAGGACCAAGAAACTCTGATCTGCACTGTTCCTGTAATCACACCTGCCACATGTAAGAAGCTAAATGAAAAATGACATCTTTGGTGCACTGATTTTATCATCTCTGGATCTTGTTCATATTGTATTACATTGTTATAACCACTAGTTTCAATATATTTTCCATATGTTTGCTGTGTCTCCTATACGGCTTGCAAAAACTTAAATGGGACATCTTGTGGCCTTCTTTCAACAATTTACACAGATAAACAAATAAAATGATCTATAGCATGACATCTCAATAAATTATATAGAAGTTGGAAAGTATAATGTTAGCAAATGTGTAAAAATGTGAAGGGATGAGGATACTTGGAATAATGCTATGTATTACACAGTCTCAATCTGCACTAATAATTGTAAGAGATGTGAAAAATTAAATAGCCTTAAATTAAGCAGAATGCCTTTGAATCAACCTGAAGTAGAGATAGAAAAATAGGACTACAGCGCTATGAAATGAAATTAAAGCAATCAGACACCATGACCCCTAATTTAAATTCCAATTACAGCCTCATTCGATCCTTCATTACTATCTGTTTTTCCTTCAGAGGGTTTTCATGGTGAATTATAGTGTTTCATTCTCTGTGTTGTTACAGCTGACAGCGGAGTGAACTCCAACGTGCAATTAGACGTTCTGAGCAATCAGCAGAACGGTCCCTACCAGTCGCTTCCAGAACCCATTTCTACTGCACAGATGCTCTACAGTCCTCCTTCACAGGTTGACTCCCAGCTGCACCAAGGATCCTACCAGCAATCCACAGGACATGAAAACAACAAGCAGTCAGCCACACAGCCACACCAGGGAGCCTACCAGCAACCCACAGCAGATCAGCTGCATCCTGGGACCTTCCAACAGCCTGCGGCACAACTGCACCACGGGCCTTTTCAGTGTCAGACAGTGAGTAGTTATGTTTTAATGATATGTCCTTTTAATCCTTTTTATTTTTTTATTTTTGCAAAAACCTAATGTTTTATCTTCTTTTCTGAATGGATTCCTGATCAGCGCCACTACAGTGATCCTTTTGTATGTCACAAGAACCCACTCGCCACTGAAAGCACAGCGTGTCTTAGGCGTGGCAGTGCCCCCACAGTAGAGATGCTACAGTGCAGGATGCACTCCCTCTCCCAGATAAAGAACCAAAGTCTGTTGCAAGATCTCTGCTCATCTGACAGTTCACAGAGTTCACTGCGTTCTGCAGATTACCTATCCTCAAACGATGCCCATAACAGGGATAACAATCCCTCATTATTATTATCTCCTTACTTGCCTCCGCATCATCTTTCTCTCCATGACTCAGCAAGTTATTCAAATTCACCTCACCCTCCCCTGATTTTACAACCTCCCTCAGCACACCGTCTTAGCGTGCCACGCAGCCCACAGCGTCACCGGCATCAGTGCAAAGCTTGCATGTCTCTCCTCTTTAAAGACAAGATGGAAGGAGGCGGGTCGCACAGATGCACTTCTAGCACCTCCAATTTAGACGCATCTACCTCTGTTCATTTGTCAAAGTCTTCACAGGCCACTTTACCTCATGTGTTGGGCTCACCTGCTGAACCATCACCAAACACCAAGCCAAGCAAGGCTGCCTCACCTTCACACCACTCCACATCCTCATCAGTCGTGTTTCCACGAGATTTATATGAAGGTGGAGAACTCCGCCTTCTCAACTACTGTCTCCATCACATTGTCAGTCGCAGAACCAGCTCTCCCACCCTCCCTGAAAGAGGAGGTGTAAATCACCCACTCCAGAGCCACATCGGGGACACCAAGTACTCTGTAACTGAACATAAAGCAAAAAGTCAGAGCCTGGAAGCCCCTCTCTCCCGAACCCCAAACTTTGATGAGAACTTGGTGCTGTCATCACTTTGCAGCACAGGCAGAGCAGATCACATGGTATGTGAGAGAAGGAGACGATATGTAGTTTGAACGCAACATAGCTGCACTGGTCAGTATCCCTCCTAATTCCACCAGCAGTTTTTGTCCTTTCAAAAACCAGTTTTCTGCTTCTGCTTAATTCGCACCATAAACTCAGTTCCTTGGTTCACTTAACCACTGTTGCAACTTCCGTTTCTTAATGAAACTTCCCCCGACAAACATGCAACCTGCCCATCCCCTAAAAATCTCCCTTAGTTTCATGCCATTGACAGCTGCTGCTTACACACGCTAAATCTCTTTAGGAATGTGCAGAAAAAGATTAAATAAATAAAAAAATCAAATGTCTGAAAAAGTTTAATTAAATGTGGTCTCCTGATTGTATTTGTGACAGACGGTTTCTGCTCCAGCTACTCCAGTGCCCCCTGTGCAGCAGAGCAGACAGACATCCCAGAGTTTCCCAGCTGCAACTTCGACTCTGCAGACGCATCTTACTGTCCAGTCCACCCAGGAGCAGGTACTGCAAACTCTGAATGACCTCTGAACTCACCGGAAGAGAGAGAGAGAGAAAGAAAAATAAAATATACTAATATTACAACTCACCCAGTATTGGGCACATCCTGTCTGTGCCCCCAGAACCGCTCCAGTCAGTCAACAGATCCATAAAGAACATTATGCAGTGTCCTAGAAAGTGATTCATTCCTCCTTTCACATTGTAATTTGCAGGGATAACATTAGATCTGGAACAGAGGAGTCTGGCCATCAGATGATCTTTTTAAGCTCCTTTCATTCTCTGATACCAACATGTGTTCTCTGTACACGTGTTTGCCTCTGTGACTACCTAACAATAACCCATTCATTGAATTTTGCTCTTATTAACAAAATAAATAGCACCCAAGATTTTTTGCTTTAAATAGTGCATTCGTAACATGGATACACAGATAAAAATGTGCTTCTCCTTTTGCTGCACAGCTCTTTATTGTTGTGTATGGACTCCGTGTGCACCCATTTGTATGAAAAACTCTATTTATGTGGTCTGTGTTTGTTTCCCATTTGTCTCCTCTCCCTGTAGTGTCATCTCCAGCCAGCTGCTGTCCTGTCTCAGGTAGACTGTACACTGCAAAACACGCAGGGTAACAGTTTTAAAATTAGCTGCTCCAGAAGCTCATCTGTTTGTGGTGGTTTAAAACAGCAGATAATATTCCTTAAAAATATATTACTGTATAACTCTACAGTCTGAACAGTAATTAAATCGTGGGTTTCCAAAGGGCAGTAGGTGGCCCTCGGCCTTCAAGAGACTTGAGGCACATTTGTCCTTTCAGCACAGGCAGCTGATGCAGATGGACCATTTAAAAAGGTTTCAGGGTATAATACATATTCTATGAATCTTATTTGATTTAATTTTAGAAGCAAAACCATCTAGTAATTTTTACTTACAGGCTGACGCACTTTGTAACCTTGTCTAAATATAGCAAGCATTTTCAAACAAAGCGTGACTCAGATGCCGTTCTTGTTGCAAAGAAACTGTCTGACAAAATCTTCCCAGGCCAATAGAAAATTATTTACTCCCAAAATTTTGATGATGCATTTTAGTTTTTTGGACCTCCATTTATTTACAAATTGTTTTTGCTCAAAAATCTAACTACCTTGTTTAACTTAACTCTTCTGGACAGCAGAGTAAAAACTTTGAATTAGATAGCTTGAAAAAAAACTGGAACTGTGACAAGCAAAGTTGGCAAACGATTGACGCTTATCAGACACATTGCGGAGGGTGGAGAGAGATTTAAGAAGCTCGTTATTTAGAGGACTAAAGCAGTAAAATATTACCCTTTTTTTTAAGCTGTTCACACATCTCAAACCAGAAAAATGCATAACCATATGTACATTTTCTCTCTCGACACATTTTTTTTTTTACTTTAATGCATTTGTGACAAGAAAATCCCACAAAATTTCCTAAAAACTTGTCAGGCTTCCAATAAGAAAAACATTGTATTGTCAACAAACACTAATACTTTTAAAAATAAGCTAATTCAAAAAAAGATATTTTTAAATTAAAGGAAATCGATATTTGATTTCTTTCCTTAGTTGTTTTCTGCTGATCAGCCGTCGTCACAGCTGAGTCCTCCTGATTCCGCTGGCAGGTTTCCGCTCTGCAGTGCTCCTACTCTCCTGCCCCTGCCCATCAGCACACAGGTGTGTTGTGGTAGAGTGCTGTTGCCATAGAGACATAGAACCAAAAAAAAAAAAAAAAAAAAACCATAAAAAAAAAAACAAAACAAAAAACGAGAAAACATATTGTAACACATGGAACATTGCAGTGTTGCAGTAAAAACCAAACGACCTGTGTGAATGTTAAATGTACCGACTCGCTGTCTTTGTTCATTTTATTTCGTTTTTCCTTTTTCTTTCCCAGTTTTCCTCTCCATATCCTGTCGTTCACATGCCCGCTCCCTTTTCCCCAGCTTCTCTGCCGTCCACCTTCAGCAGCAGCGACGCTGCTATGTCTACCTCTTACTACTCGCCTTCGCCTCTCCTTCCCCCTCTCCCTCTCACGCCCCACACAGCTCTGACATCTATACCTTCTCTTGGGACTCCTCAGACTCCCATGTCCACGCCTCAAAGTGTCCCCAGTTTGTCTCTCCCTTTTCCTCACCTGGGAATAGCCAAGTCCCCCGTGGTGCCACAGCAGCAGGCTGGCCCACACACATCTCAGCAGCACACCAGTAGCCTCCATTCCACCCATCCCTTACCTTTCTCCCAGGTACAACCCACCCCATTCCCTGCCCCCCACCCTGAGCAGGAACTGGCTGACCAGCCTGTCCAGGTGAATATTTGACTCCGTTCTCGCTGTAATGGCTCGGCCTTGACAAATCTGAGGTGGTGTCTGTATTGTTGGTTGTAATGCATGCAAGGCATGCCTTCAGAGATTCAGAAGAGAGTGAATTCAGTTATTGCTCATTCTCATAAATATGATGTTTTTCTTTTGTTCATTTCTCAGGTGGCTGCTCCCCATGGGACTCTGATAGACGTTCAGCATTTGGAAACAGCTCCCCCCGTCTTGCCCACTGGACAGACTCCCATATGGGGAAGCAGAATGGACACAGAATCTCCTGCGGCTGCAGCGACTCCAGTCCCTGCTCCAGCCTCAGTTTCCGTCTCGACTGCGGTTCAGTTTGAAGCCCAGGCCCTGGTGCGAACGCCGCCTCCAGCTCCAGGGTCAGCTCAGGCTGCAGGAGCACCTCAGACTCCAACACAAGCTCAAAAAACACTGCAGCCTGTGGCCTCAGGTCAACTTCAGGCACCAATATCTGCATCGACTTTCACCGTCGAGCTCACAATGGTCTCCTCTGTGAGCTCAGCTGCATCGCAGATCTCCACTCCAGGTTTGGTCTCAGACTCAGCTCCTGTCAGTCTGTCAGCGCCGAGTCAGGCTGCTGCTGCTGCTGGAGTTTCAGTTCTGCAGCCCACTGGCGTCCACACAACAGTCCCAGTGTCTGAGGCCGGCAGCCTGGCTCAGCACAGCGTGGAAGCAACATCTGTCCCTGGAAGCTTTCAGCAGGAGATCTGTGCAGAGGTAGGATTCAGTCCTTCCTTCCTTCCTTACTTCCTTCCTTCCTGTTTTTCGAGGTTTCTCCTATGAGGTCAGCTCACTGTAGATATTCTAACAATAATTTCAATAAACTTTAGTATGGAATATTTTAAAGCTACTGTAAAGGAGTAAGAATGTTAGAGATGTTGTATTTATGATTTTGCCCCTTCCTAGTTTTGAGAAAATGCATAAACAGTCTTGTCTACCAAATTTCTGTTTTAAAAATGTATTTGTTGCATGGTACATAAAAGTAATAATCGTCAAGCAAGCTCAAGAAGACATTCAAGCAGTTGATTAATGTATATCAAATTGTGACTGATATTTTACAACTAATGAAGTAAGCTGTATTTTTTTTCAGGATGTTCTTCGTGACAGAGCGATATCTCTATCCAGTTACACCTACGACAGGTGTGTATCAAGTCTATTTAGTTAGATGTGTTCGTCTCAAGCAGAAGGATGAGTTTTTATTCCTTCATAATTTCTTTGTCTAGCGTTAACTCTGACGTAGCCTCGGGTCGGGAAACAAGCGACGGCTATGAAAGCTTAGCAAGTGGGAGCAAAGGTGACTCAAAACCCAGGAAACATCATCGCAAGTCTGCTCGCACACGTTCCAGGCAGGAGAGGACCAGCAAACCCAAACTGAGCATGCTCAATGTGAGTCACATGGTGATTTATGACAGTAAAAATCATCAAATCAATAAAATTCAATGTCTCTAAAAGTAAGGTGCATTTGTTCTCATAGGTTTGCAACACCGGTGACAAAATGGTTGAATGTCAGCTGGAGACTCACAACCACAAAATGGTAACATTTAAGTTTGACCTGGACGGAGACGCTCCGGAGGAAATTGCCACCTACATGGTCAGCTTACATAATTATAATTGAATGTGCTAGGTTTTTTTTTTGTTTGTTTTGTTTATGAGACTACGCAGTGTTTAAAACTAAAATGTTTGTAGGTGGAGAACGGTTTTATTTTGCTGTTAGAGAAGGAGATCTTCATTGATCAGCTGAAAGACATTGTGGACAAAGCAGAAGACATGCTGCATGAAGACATGGGGGATGAAAAAGACACAACTTTGAGTTGCAGTCCTCTGCAGGGCCAGATGTCTGAGGCCGGAGAGGTAAGAGCAGGATCTTCACAAATACATGGTGTGTGCCAAAATAAAAATCTATCAGGCAAAACTCACGTCTGTAAATCTTTCTGCAGAGTCAGCAGTCAGGCGCACCGCAGCCTGTATATCAGCAGAATGGTAACACCACATGTTCTTAAAATTCAAATCCTCATTGTATCTCTTTTTGTTTTCCCTTCAACATACAGTATGTGAGTGTTCACTGTTGTTTTTTGCTTCGGACTGCAGTTCTTCACACAGGAAAGCGATGGTTCATCATCTGCCCAGTGGAGGAGACGCCTCCCTGCGTTCAGGACACTCCGTCTGAGGGGACAGCGACGCAGTCACCTGGGAGCTCAGCCAACACCCAGCCTGCTGACAGCACCACTGCAAAGCCGTCCACATCCAGAGGTGACTGTCTGGTAGCCACATGGTACAACAGCACTCCCTTGTGGCATCAGAATGAAATCCTTTAAGTAGGGATGTATAGAACCTTCTAGACATCAGTAGTCTAGCAGGTTCTTTACAACTTCCAGTGCGTACAGTGAGAAAACATAGAAAACAATATTTGTACATCTTAACCAACATCTTAATTATGAATTGACTGATTTGTTGACCCTCCATCTTTGTGAAATAGCTCAACATTAGTCAGATTCAATGAAGAGCATTTGTAAACATTAGTTTTTAAATTTTGCCAGAGACACTGTGGGATTTACTTTTATCACAATAACATGTTTCAGTTGGATGCTCTGGCTGTAGCCAGGTCTTTTGCAGCCTCTGGTTAGGTCCATCCATCTTCCCATCAGCTGCATCGCCTAACTTGCTTATGACAAACTGCAAAAGAGGCTTCTGTCTTTTTTCCAATGGTCTCTCGGCTGCATGATTAATGCTCCACTAGCCAAACCTGTCAATTTAACTGGATAGTCGTACATTTTCCACTGATGGCTTGGAAACAAGGTTGCTGCATATTCAGACCTTGTTTTACAACCTAATTCTGTTTTAATCTTCTCAACAACTTTGTCCCTGAGCTATTTGCCATGTTTCTTGGTCTCCATGTTTGTTTCTTCACTAATGTTCCCTAACAACAAACCTAATGAACCTCTGAGACCTTCAGGTAACTTCACAAGGAAATTGGGTTCTCTGGCTTTCATTTCAGGATCAAATCCACACCATCTTTTTCATATTTTTAACGGTAAACAAAATTATTAGCCTTGCCTAAACCTATTTTAAACAGATTTAGACTGAACTGAAACAAGATTTCGCTTCTCTAAAGTTAAATCAAAAACAGAGAAGCCATGTTGTATTGATTAGAAAAGTTTGCCAAGTTCTAAACAATAGAAACATCCCCATTATTAAAAAACATTTTCTAAGTTAATTTGAACATTTTGATCTTTTTGTCCTTTTTGTAGAAGAGGGGTCATCCTCCACAATGTCTGGTGGAAGTGGAGGGTTCGCTCATGAAGTTTATGGTTTCTACAGTCCTCCAATAACATCCAACACTGACCCACTCCTCTTGGCCACCCTGTCGCCCCCTGTGTCTGCCCCCGCCACGCTGCAGTCAGTGTCTGCAATGGAGCCTGCAGGCAGTACTCTGCAGCCCAGCTTGCATGGAGCCAACCCAGCCAAGGCTCAAACGTTTCCCCCATCGTTGCCCCACACTTCTTACCCAGTGGAGGACTCACAGGAATCTCCTCTTGGATCGCTCTCCCCGACCCACGGAGCTCAGAAGGCTCTTGATTTGACCCACTCAGTGTCCATTGTTGATGAGGTGCCCTGCTGTCCACTCGTCATGCCCCTGTCCTTAGATGTGAACCCTCCCCAGGGCAGGTCACCTCTGGCCCCTCTCCCCCTCCAGGAGCTGGGTGCCACCAAAGAGTCGACATCTGTCTCCTATGCTCCTGCAGCGCGCAGCGAGTTGCCACAGCAACCGGTCATCCTCCACCAGCCTTTCTCCAACGTTGGAGGCTCTAAAGTGTCCTCGCTGCCCCAGAGCCCGGGACCATCCCAGCACGGCATGGGGCCAAACGAATCTGATGGCGAAGGACGGGTCGGTCGGGGAGGTTTCGTCGATAGCACCATTAAAACTCTGGATGAAAAACTGAGGAACCTGCTCTACCAGGAATATGCTCCCATGTATCCATCAGGCACCGCGGCAGAGACACCGGGATCTGGGACTGAGTACATCCAGTTTCCTCCGGGCCCGGACAGCGCCACTGGAGGGTCAGGAAACAGCACCCCGGGGCCAATAGGGGAGGGACGCTACCGGGCAGGAGAACAACTTGTAAGTACAATAAAACGCACTCTGAGGTTTGAACTAGTGGAGTAACTTGTATAGTTGCTGAGCCAGTGCTGAGAAAAACTGGACTGCTGAGGTGCAGTCATTTTATTTAATGTTACAAAAATGTTTAATGCTTTCATATCTAAATTTTCTTGCTTTGTTCTGTTTACCTTTCATTCTGTCTCTCCTGTAAGCCTCAAATTCCTGAGAGAATGGACAGCCTGAGCACTCTGAGCGACTCCGCTGTTTGTGGTGCGTGCAACTAATCTGTCTAAAGACATGAACTGAACTTTAAGATTATTAATTTTTCACTTACATTTTACATGATGGTTTGTTATACTCAGTGATTTGTTTACTGCCTAATAGCTTCTTTGTCAAGAAGACACGTTCCTCACTCTGTGTCCTGCTCTGGAACTAGAGGTCGATTTAAGGTATCAAAGTTTCGCTTTTTATTTTTATCAACATTTGTTTGTTTTAATCTCTGTGCAAAATACAGTATTATCACATTTATCCATTATCTTCATGTATTTATTTGAAAACAATAAATCTCATTATTCTCTACTTATTTATAAGTTTTTAAAGACAAAAAGATATCAGAATTGATCATATAAAATCCAAACTTTGTCACAGTGTTTTCTGAATCTTCCTCCTTTGTTCTGCCAGATCATCTCTGTTCCTCCTGAAGTGGCAAACAGAAGAGATGTGAAGCAGAGGAGCTGGAGCAGCGCTGCCTCCCCTGCACACCCTGGTGGATACAACGGGGACCCGGTTCCACCTGAAGCCTTGGCTACCTCCACCACCATTGGACGTTTCTCTGTGGTGAGCACAGAAGATGACATCACTCAGAGGACGCGGTGCAGCCGCTACTCTGCCCCGCCCGACTTCTACCTGGACACTCCACCTCCCATGGGTAAGAGCTCATGTTCAGACCTCGGACTCCGTCCCCATGGACGTCACAGTCCATGTCTCCTTCCTTCCTGCAGACTCAGGAGCAGAGAGCAGCCCTGCTAAGCTGGCTCCTGCCACTCCGTCCCAGTACGCTCGCTCTGAGCGCAGAGGAAGTGACCTCATGAAAAGAGCAGTGGCTTTTCTCCGTCGCACTGGCCGCAGCAGCAGCGTGCAGAGCTCTGATTCCCCGAGCAGACATGGAGGCTTGCCTGGCTCGGCCTACGCCAGCAGCGACAATGACTCCGAGATGGAGGACTCAGACATAAAGAGGGAACTGCAGAGACTCAGAGAGAAGTAAGATTGTCCTTTTCCTCATGTGAAATTACTTAATAGTCATACCCTTTGGACATTTTCTCACGGTTTTATCCCTTCCTCCATTTATTCAGACATCTGAAGGAAATCTCAGAGCTGCAAGCACTTCAGCGTGGAGAGGTGGAGCTGCTCTATCGCAGACTTGGTAAGGTTCCTCCTCCTGGCCTCGGCCTCTTACATGTCGCACCGCATACAAGCCGCAGGAAGAGATCCAGCAAACACAGACTGAAGCCCGGGAAACTTCTCAGCCCCCTAGTTCAGCAATTTAGGCATGTCAAAACCAAAAGCAGCGACTCCACTAAACCAGGCGAGTTACTCTTTATAACCTAAGCTGCTATTAACATTTTAATTTCAGATAAGGATAAATGTTGCCCGTATGGTTGTGTGTCCAGGTGCTGCATCAGGTCCCAGTGAGCCAGCAGTGAGTTTAAATGGTTCTCCAGGCAGAACTTCCTTCCCAACCCACGGCAGGCCACGGTCATGTACCAGCCACCTTCCCAGCTCGGCTTCAGAGCCGGTGCAGACTCAGCAGCCCTGCTCCCTGAAAGGCTCTATGTCCTCCGATAACATCTATGCTGGACTTCAAGGAGATGTCGCCGGCACACAAGCTCAACCTGAACAGGGTAACACTCAAAACCATGCAGCAAAAAAAAAAAAAAAAGATGTTAATGATGTAAATATGATGGTGTTTTCTACAAAGTGATAATAAGTATATTAGAGCTTATGCTTTCCTGTCATCTTCTTCCCTTCATTATGCTCCTCTACAGGCTGGTCTAATTACCCACAACCGTCTGACAGAGTGACCTATAAGTCCAGTAGCAAACCACGAGCTAGATTTCTCAGTGGGCCTGTGTCTTTGTCTATCTGTTTGTATCTCTTTTCTTCCCGCATAACTTCACTGTTTGATTTTACTTTAAATTCTCTTTATTTACCTTGATTTCACTATTTATTTTCTAGCAAAACTATCCTGGATCTGTGTATGATTTGCTTTTGCATTGCATTTATTTACAAGTTTTCTTACTCCCCGCCTTCTTTGACAGACATTGTTTATTCAAAACTGTCAGATAAACTTTTAGGATTGAAAAAAAAGAGTTGCTCCGAATGTCATCAGTGATTTTATCAAACATTTCACTGATCACATACGTGTCTATCATTTTGTGCAGATTATTAGCTATCATTTATTGTCACTCATTTTTGGAACAGTTGTATTGTTTCTGACATCTAAGGTTTTGATAATCAAAATTTAGTCCATTTGTAATAATTGTTACTGCACATGATAATATTTATCACCAAATTATCTCAATTTGATTCAAAATATAATTCATATTTTACAAATGCCTGTGAAATTTCAAAACTAAATCTATTTAAGAACCAGTGGCAAGAAATTGATGCTCAAAGATGCTTTCAGTCTCGTCTGTCTGAGCTTGAGATACTTTTTAAAGGCCAACATTTTGTTCTCTAATTTCATAACCTAAAGGACTTTTTATATCGTAGTTGTAGCAAAATATGGCACTAAGACAACTGATTCATGTGAAAATAATGTGGATGTGAGCAAAATTTCCAGATTTTAAGACTTTCTTCTACCTCCCAAGTTTTGTTGATTTGCTACATAAAACTTCAATAAAATAAATTAAGGTTTGCAGATGTAAAGACAAAATTATATAATAATTGTTAAGGGATATATATATACTTTTCCAACAGTTCTGTTTTGCTTACATCACATATTCAGTTCTGTGATTTCTGCATCTTGCGATACCTAATTGTATTTAGGCCTGTGCAAAACATGCTGGAAAAGTATTGTATTTTTCAGAGCTGCTGCTTCCTATCTGTGTTCTGCTTATGCTCTAGAAATGCATTTTGACATGTTTCTCACATGCATGTGTTCGTTGATTGTCATGTTTGAGAGGCTTTTTTTCTTTTGCTTTTGTAATGTATTATTTTCTTTTTGTTTTTACAAAACCATTATTTTGCACTGCACATTTGATTGGTAAGACAACTGTAAGACAACTGCTTAGTTTCCCTAAAGCTTTTTTCAATTTTACAGGGTCAACACTCAAAAGGCTGTGTCTCGGTAAAGAGCGAGGCAGCAGTATGTCAAATTGAAATCTCTTGCTCTACAATAATCAAAATCTGTTTGCCTTTATCAATCAGGCCTTCCTAATAACTATATCTATTATATTTCTGTGTTTTCAGGGTCTGGAGCTTCAGCATCTGGAGCCTTTAATCAGCCACAGCAAATGCACAGTGCTACGCCTCCGCCCCAGCAGCCTGTTGTTGGCTTGGCCCAAGCTCAGGCCAACAATAGCAATAACAAGACAGGCACATCTATGAGTCCCAGTGAAAAAAACCTGCCCGAAGACCTGCAGGTTCTGATGGACGACTGGGCCCAGGAGGTTCTGATTGTGACCCACCGACCACGTACCGACTCTCTGAATATCCGTAGGCAGCAGCTGTGCCCCCAGGTTGTGCCTCAAATACTTGAACAGCCGCATCAGGCTTTAAATGTAGGTTCTTAAAAACATAGCTACAAAATTAACACAGAGAATTTCTTTTATTTTTACTATTATTTCTTTTTCCAACCTTTTCAGACATCACCGTGGACTCCACCCGGTGCAGAGGCTTGCGCTGTATCCTGGCCTGAAAGCCCTGGGCCTGCAGTGATGGCTGGCCCCTCGACCGGACCCTTTCACACGTATCAGCTACACTCTCCTGCTGCGTTCACAGCTTTACCCTCCCCTCTTTCCTACAATCAGTGGCCTGGGTTTTTCTTTCCAGTTTCTGCCGGGGTCTTTGCCTTTCCTGCTGTGCCCTCCACCCTCTCCAGCCCTACTTCATCTTCATCTCATCAGCTGACTGACCCCAAGGCAAAGACTCTCTAATCTGGGTAGCATAGTGTCTTCCAACTCTGTTACCAAAACCTTAACTTATATTACAGCTGCTGTAGTCAATATAATGTGCATAGAGTGTATATATTTAACCAGCATGTGTTTAATAATATGTATATATCCATCTCCACTCTTCAGTTTTATGTTGTTTTATTTCAGTCAACAAATGTCATGTTCAAAATATAGTAAATATTATTTTACATGCAGTTTATTGTTAGAACTAAAATTAGCCAGATCAGCCTTGAAGTGCAGACATCTGTCTGTGTTTATTGATGCACATTAATACTCACAGAATGTACATAATGTACTGTTCATTCATTTTGTACTTAGAAATAGAAGTTGTGTTGCTCATTTCACCCCCATATATTTATACATACAAGCTGCCATGTGTATATATGAATTTTTGTTTGTCTGTACAAAGCCTATGTGTTTGTACAATTAACAGAGGGTGATCCATAGTTTGGTGCTGCAGCTATGGGTTTCAATGCAGCACCTTATAGGAACCATTATGCCATCACTGTGAAGACTTGACCTTGTGGTCACTAGGACCTGTTGCTTTACTCTGCTTTCTCAGCTCGTTATGTAGACACGTTTCATTCTTCACCGGTGAAACACTTCCAGCACAAGCGCTTGCAATATCCTTAAGAGATTTGAATGAGCTTGAACTTTATCCTCAGGTGCAAACACACCTGTGAGAGTGCCTTGAACTGCAATTTCAGTTTTCAAAAGAAAAGCATTTAGATTGACAGCAGAAACTACGCTTAATTAATCCATTCGCTGCCGTGTATCTGTTAAAAGGTTGCAGAAGTAAGCAGTCTGAGTGATATCTCCAAATATTTCCGAATCTCGCTTCCTTCCGCTCTCTCAGCAGGACACCAAAGCATTGAAGGTAGAACCACGGAGCCACATATCTTCCCTGCAGGCTTCCAGAGCATCTGTACTCAATCTACTCAAACCACTCCTGTCAGTGTAGAAGAGCAGCAAACAAAGATCCTCGCCGAACTTCATTTTCACTCATTTTGGTGGCTTGTATTTGGGACCTTATTCAGCTGGTCACTCCTTGCATCTTCTCCAAATGAGGAAGCGACTCTTAGTCTCAAGAAATGTTGTCCAAATGACACTGTGGTCTCAAACCTTGGGGTCCTACTTGTTTATTTTGGTGTCTTAGATTTGTTTGTTTTTTTGTTTTTTTTGTTTGTTTACTTTTTGAGGAATTATCACATCATCAGCAAAATTATCAAGAATTCAGGTTAAATGGAAATGCTCCTTTATTTTTTTAATAATACATATCTTTATAATCCCAACCGCAGTTCATGGACCCACAGTTCTAAACCCTTTCTGGTTAATACATGGCGTTACGTCAGAGTGGTTTATGTGCAAAGAAAAACCTTCACAAGTTTTCTGCTACTCTGCACATGGAGGTAAAAATACATAAAAATGAACATTATGTTAGTTTAGTTAGTATGTAAGGATAGGCTGAGGATTAAGGTTACGTTTAGTTGTGTTGATAGAAAGCAAAGAAGAACCAGAAACAGACTGAGAGTAGCAGGGCTAGAGAATGACAGCACCTAAAATCTTCTTCTGCAGAACTAAACTTTAAAATTTAGTTCATAAATTGAACTAATTTTAAAATTTAGTTCAATTTTAAAATTGAACTAAATTTTTAAAATTTAGTTCATAAAGATTCTGAACATGAGCAAGTCCTGCACCCATTACAACTGTCCTGGTTTCTTCTGTGAACAATATAAATCAAACATCCACTACTAGATATGGAGGTTGAAAGCCTCATAGCAAAACCCCGATGAAGTCGCACCATGTACACTGCATTACTCAGGACACTTGAAGTATCAGAACTAGGTGAGTAAAGGTAGGTGCTTGTTCAAGCATTTTTTAGTGTTCATCATCCAGTACTTTAGTCACGCTGTTCTTCCTAGCCAGTGTGTCACTTTGGCCATTCAAAATGTTTGTACTCATGCTTGGACAAACTTCAACCAAGACAGTGAAACAAAGGAGACAACTTGCTGAACTCCTCCATGCAGATCTACCAGTCCAGAGATTCTCAGCTGCTTCAGCCCGAAAATCTGGTCAGTCCTGAAAAAGTCACAAGCCCGAGATTATTAACAGAATGCATTTTAGGCAAACTGAGGAGATTATCTCTGTACATGTCCAACAACAAGAACAGCCTTCAGTGATGCCAAAACATCTCTTTCATTTGGGTCCAGTTTTTGGTAGCTGGACTCCATATGAACTGATGACACAGGTATGAAGCAGATAAAATAAACCTCCAACACAAAAATGTTTTTCTCAGCAAACATGTTGTTACTCTTTTGCTTTTGGGCAACTATTTTTTGAATCAGTCAGAAATCTTCTTAGAGGAAAATGGCTGTTGATTGTTTATGGTGAAGTTATTTTCTTTTCACTACTGCATTATGGCTGCAAATGCCGTCACTGTATCATTCAGGAAGTTTGAGATCAATTTATTTTTGATTACTGGTCTTGTTGGTGACAACTGCTTTCATGTTGTCATGTAAACGGATTATTAGAGATGCATATACTGAGAAAAATGTTGATATGTTTGTCGGCATTTTTTACCCACTTTCCATGGAGATCACCTGAGTTTAAGTTGGGTCTTTTTAAACTCCAAATGTTTAACTAGATAAGTACAAACCCGTCATTTGATTAGATTATAAAGAGAAGCCACCTGGTGAAACGATAAAAAACAAGTCACTGCTTGTTGCCTTTCACATACGGTGAGTCCCAGCAAATCAACTTAAGACTTAATGAAGTTCTGGTGTCGTATGTTAATTTGAGTCCAGCTGCATCAAGCTGAAATCTCTGAATCTTTAACTTTGAGCTGCTACATCTCCACAGTCTGCTTGAATATACTGAAATGCTGAATGCTGGTGACAAAACCACATTACAAAGAGGACAAAAGGACTTAATACACAAGTAAAAACCATCGTCATCATCATCATCATCATCATCATCATCATCATCATCATCATCATCATCATCATCATCATCATCATATACCTCTTCTCTTGCAATCTGTAGCTTTACATACTGTTGCCTTCCTGAACTTGGAGAGAATACTGCGTGGATATTTTCTGATTATTTCTATTATGTTCTTTAAAATGCTGGTAGTAGAAAAACAGAATAAAGAATGTGACGACTTAAGATTACTTCAAAGTCACCAGTGCTTGAACGTGTAAGTTATAAAAATATTTAGGAGTAACATTTATTAGTTTCTTGTTATTCTTCAGACCTTTGCTCACAATTTCAGTCCTCTAGTTTATGACCTCAAAAATATTTTCCGCTTTCTGTAATGAAATGTTTGGCATAAACCGTTCAATCTTCTCTTTGATCAGTTTCCGTTTTGGTTTGGTGAGGAT
Source organism: Poeciliopsis turneri (assembly GCA_922788865.1). NCBI lineage: Eukaryota > Metazoa > Chordata > Actinopteri > Cyprinodontiformes > Poeciliidae > Poeciliopsis > Poeciliopsis turneri. The sequence continues at coordinate 40,982 of CAKLNU010000622.1, read as the reverse complement.
AGAAACTAATTAACGTTCCTTGCATTGATTAAACAGAGACCCCAGACACACGCTAGATAGTTCAATTGTAATTTCATCAGTGTTTATGCCTTCCCCTAAAATAAATTACACAATTCCTGGTGAGCGGCATAACAGTATTTCTTAGTTTTTGGGCTCCAAAGCAGAGATTCTTGAATGTTTATTTTTTATTTGTCGGGGCTGGGTGGGTCTCCTATGCAGTCTTTCTTTTGTGCTTTACACTGACCCTTGTGTCTTTAATCTCTTTAATGCTTGCATTTAAATCTAGGTGTATAATTGCTTTTGCCTGCTGTCACCACTTGTCCCAACTCCCTACCAACCTTGTCAAATTAGTATTCTAAAAAAAAAAGATGTACATACTTGAAAGAGTCAACAATAAATTTTTCCTTGACAGCACAATATCTTTTCTGAAATGTGTTATTTTTTAAAATGGTGTTTTCTTTCCTGATGCAAACATTGATATGAGAAAACTGTGACAAAGTGCAAAATCTGGACATTTTTGACAATACAAAAGGCCATATTTGCCTCTGAGTAACACTATAGTTCAGTTTACGTGGACGGAGTGGGTTGGTGTGTGGGAGTGTTTGATTTTTGCAATGGATGCAAGACAGTGGGCTCAAAACAACCCACAAAATATGACTTTGCTGTAGCTTGACAAAACGTTTTAGGTTTGTATGATCAAACCTGCTCCGAGTCGTCATGGGGAGAACCTCGGCGCTGGTTACTGTCTTTGGGCTTCTGCTGGCTTTGACTGCGTCACTTCCTAACAAGGTACTGTCTGTCTTACAACAACAGGAAAACAGATTAAACATCTATATATAAATACATTTAATATACAATTTATTCTGTATTGAGACTATAAAGTATCCTCCTTTAGTCTGGAACACATTAAGTGTAACAAAAACATGTTGAATGACTTGCACTCTCCAATCTAAAGGATGTTTTAAATTGATCTTTTATTTTTTTTAGTGCGTGAACTCTCGAGGGATCTAATATCTCATGAGGTCAAAGTCTTCTTGCAGTACAAATAAATCCAACCTGAAAGCCAAGTTTGAGGCTTAATTATCAGTTTGATTTGGATTTAGTTTTGGGTTAGTTCTTTAGAAATATGAAGCTAAAACGAAAATGTAAAAGGGAAACTGAAAGGAATATCTAATAAAAAAAAAGTGCGTATGTGTTGTTTTAAATGCTGACAACTAATTTGAGTGTGATTTAGAAAATAGCTCTTCTCACTTCATGCTTGATAAATTATCTATAGAAACAGAGTGATGAATTAATCATGTGCCCATTGAGACAGTTATTTTTTCTCTTCTTAGACTCAACATTTTAAAGCTGATCACTTCTGTTTTCTGATTAAATTTTCACATTGTGAAAAGCAATATTGAAAATGTGAAGAAAACGTAGGCGTTCTGCAGGTACACCAGTGAGATTTCGCCATCCTACATATTGTTTTTCTGATCTTTGGTCAGTTTGCTGTCAACCACTGGGGGTCAACGTCCCAACTTGTTTCAAAATCTGTGTTTGCACAGGATGACTGGGACATTTACAGCTTTCACATCAACTCCACTGTGACCAGCCGATATGCCACCACCGTTATCACAAGCCGTGTGGCCAACCGTATGAACGAATCAAAAGAAATTGAATTCCATGTTCAGATTCCCAAGAATGCCTTCATCAGCAAATTCAGAATGTGAGTGAAGCTCAAATCAAACCTTAAATACACATTAGAAGACGCGAAATAACATTTTGTCACCTCATTGTCTGAAACTAAATGTGACAAAACTTAAGTGCTGAATCAGTTAGGATGGCCAAAGTAATGTCTGTTCACTAATAATTATTCATCCTGCTTTCTTCAAAGACTGTACAAATTAGGTACAAAGTGGCTTCAGGACCACCAGTTTTCTATTTTAGGCCATCATGAAGCCCTGATATGAGTCCCAACGATAATTTTGAGTTAGTGCTGAAAAATGGACTAGGCAGGCTACTCTCAGTTTCACCTGGTCTTCCAAGATGAACGGCCAAAATTACAGTAAACTATTGTGAAATACCCAAAATGTTTGACCAACGTCATACACTTTAAAAAAGGCAATTCTACCAAATGCTGGGGGCATTTATATAGTTTTAAATTTAAAGAAAGTTAAAAACCTCTACCAAAAATGAATTTTTATGTCAATTTTCTGGGCTTCTAACAATAATGATGCTTTTAATTCTCATTGACCTCAGTAATAAATATGTGTTCTCAACTATGAATATTTACAATCATAGTAAAATGAGTATTCAAGCTGCTTTTGAACAATGGATTGTGTTGTCACCTGCAGGATGATGGACGGTCAAGTGTATGATGGAGTCGTGAAAACTAAAGAGCAAGCTCAGGAGCAGTACACTAGAGCCGTGTCCCGTGGCCAAAGCGCTGGGATTGTCCGGTAAAAATATTTATTGACTACATAAGATGGTCCTACATAAGTAGTGTTGGAGTTTAGATTGTATTTTATAATTCAGTATGGCATGAATACCTAAAAGTGATGATAAATTGAATGGTAATGTCTCTGTGTATTCAGCTCTGTTGGGAGAACCATGGAGGAATTTAAAACCTCTGTAACTGTGGCGGCCCACAAAAAGGTCACCTTTGAACTCACCTATGAGGAGCTGCTGAAGCGAACCCTCGGCAAATACGAGCTGCAGATCCACGCTCGACCCATGAAGCCTGTCAAAGACTTCAAGGTTTGTTGAGTGACCATTACGAGGATGTTAGCTAACAGGATTCTGCATTAAATGTTTCTAACTGGCAGGCTGATGTGCACATTCACGAGAAAGCCGGCATCAGTTTCGTTGATGTGAAAGGAGGACTGAGCACCAAAGCCTTGGCTAATGCTATCACTAAAACACATGCAGATAAGCAGGTACAGCTGGTTCTAATCTTTACATTTTAATTTCTGCATAAAAGTCACCTAACAAAGTAACCTCTCCCAAACATGGTATACATCCATCTTGCTTTTGCAGGCCTGGGTACATTTCTATCCAACAGTGGACCAACAAAAAAATTGTGAGAGCTGTGGAGAAGAAGGGATGAATGGAGATCTGGTTATAGTTTATGATGTCAACAGAGACAACGGATTTGGAGACATTAAGGTATGTACTGATTTCTTGGGAATGTGTTTTTTGGACATTTTTTCTTGAAGCAGAGAGGAAGTCATGGTACTTGAGTCAGTGCATAATCTCTCCAGCTAGTTGCAGTCTATCCAAGGTCTTGAAGGACTTTCCCCAATAGTGAGATGCTATCTTACCATGACTGTGTAACCTAAAATAGGACTTTAATATATTTTTATCCCTTTCACTGGTATGTGTTTTATTAATCCTGGGTCTTACTTTCCCCAGACTTTTGATGGGTACTTTGTCCATCACTTTGCTCCATCAAGTCTTCCACGAATACCAAAGAATGTTGTCTTTGTTATCGACCAAAGTGGCTCAATGCATGGCAGAAAAATTGAACAGGTAATGTATTTATAATTTAGAGCAGGTAAAGTGTTTCTATCTTTATTTTGCATTACTACTTCCACTCAGCAACTTCAAAACTGCCATGAATGTGAACCTGAAGCTCTGAATCTTCACAGACCCGAACTGCTTTACTCCATATTTTGAATGACCTGGCAGAAGATGACTTCTTTGGTCTCATCAGTTTTGATGGGAACATAATTCACTGGAAACGGGAACTCGTTCAAGCCACTGATCTAAATCTGAATGGAGCGAGAGGGTTTGTGAGGAATATTCAAGACAGAGGAAGTGAGATGAATTTATTCACTGACCTGAAAACATTGCAGCAGGATGGAAGTGAAATGCTTCACTGCTTTTCTCCTTCAGGTACAAACATCAACGCAGCAGTGTTGGAAGGAGCCCGTATCCTGAATGCACATCCCAGAGAAGGCTCAGCTTCCATCCTTATACTCCTCACAGATGGAGACCCAACATCAGGTTAAGGACATTTTCTGCCATAGCATCCATTCTTTACAGCCGTTTTAAGCTCTAAAGAATGGACTAAATAATCAAAATGACACTAAACTATGAAAATATGGGCCTCAAAAAAGCTTCCTAGAAAATAAACCTTTTTCCTTGGTTTTTTCCCACAATTGTGTTGTTGCAGGGGTGACAAATCTTGACATGATACAGTCCAACGTAAAACAGGCGATTGCAGGAACATTTCCTCTCTACTGTCTCGGTTTTGGATTTGATGTTAATTTTGAGTTCTTGGAGAAGATGTCGCTGCAGAACAACGGTGTTGCAAGACGGATTTATCAGGACTCTGATGCTGACTTGCAGCTTAAGGTACATTGAACTTTGTTTCTTGTTTTGTTAACTTTTTCTAAACTTTTCTGCCAAAACAAATAGTTGTCTGTATTAAGCATTCATATTATTCCTACAATATGCATTGACAGGGTTTCTATGACGAAGTGGCCACTCCTCTCCTAACAGATGTCACAATGATCTATGTCGGTGGAACCAATCTAACCAAGACTAATTTCAGTCACTATTATGACGGCTCTGAGATCGTGGTGGCTGGCGAGATCATCGACAACAACGTAGAAATCTTCACTCCTCAAGTCGTGGCCATTTCAGTAAGATTTATTTTGTGTAACTTAAAAAAATAAAAATTAAGTAAGGAAATGGTGATCTTAGATTTTCTTCTGGTTTTGACAGAGTAAACAAAAAGTAACATTTTCTAACACAAACGGCTCTGTGGATTCCTCGGTCAGTGATGGACTTCTTCAGAGAGTTTGGGCCTACCTCAGAGTTAAACAGCTTCTAGAGGAAGAGTAAGTGGGATATGTGACACTTTCTCTTCATTTTGCTATGCAGTTTAATATTCATTATTGAATCAGTTTAGACAATTTAACAATTTTGCAGCCCATATAAATTTGTCAGGACTAGCCGTGTTTCCAAATGTGGAGCACCTTAATGTAACTGGAAGCAAATAAATTATATAATATGTTGTGCTTAAAGGTAAATGTGAATCGGATGTCTTTGACAGAGGTGGGGACTCGGGTCACATGACTTGAACTTGAAAAAAAGCTCAAAGACTCGGACTTTGACTGGATAATTGGACGATTATCCATCATCCAATTATGATAATGGATAATGGGTGGATATTAATACAGCTAATCACAGTTAATTTTTTGGATCTTTTAGAAACTTTGGTCATGTTTTTTATTATTATTATGGTCACCTTATCCATGGATGGCATGTTTATTGGCCCTCTTGTAAGCACTGCACATTAATAAATTATTGTTATGTACAGGCTTTTGTTATCTGGACCTGAGAAAGCAAAAGTGAGAAAAGAGGCTTTGGAGTTGTCTCTGACGTACGGCTTTGTGACTCCGCTCACATCCATGGTGGTCACCAAGCCTGAGGGGGAGAGCACAGAAATTCATCACAAACCGAAGGAGAGGGAAGAACCACCGCAGCAGCCTCAGAGACATCGAAGCAGACAATACCCCAGGATTCAGCCAAACACTTATGCCACATTTAGTAAGCAGCAAAAATATTAGACCCGAATCAATCATTTTAAAATCAAATCAATAGAGCTCATCATCTATTTTGCAGGTATTTCATACCTAAAACATTTGAAACATATCCAAAATATTTTTGCCGTCATTAAATCTGACATTTTGCAAATGCTAATAATTTATGGTAATCTGGACGGAGTTGATGATTTACTGTCAAATGTGATGTTTTTTCTTCCTCCTTCCTCAGGGGACGAAGTGCCCCTGAGGCACTTCTTCTTAGTGCCTCAGGGGCGATCAGGCTCAGCTCCTTCAGTGTCATCTGCTAGAAGTAAGCTCCTCCTCTTTTGTTTTCACCTGTATTTAGGTAGGTAGTAGTTTGTCCTGCAAACGGTGGGTTGCCGGTTTGAGCCTCGCCCTGTCCGTCTCTGTCGGGGCCCAGACACTTCAACCAACTCTTCTCCTGCTGGTGGTGGACAGAAGGACCGATGGTGGCTTCATAGCAGCCTCTCCTTTGTCCGACTGCCCCAGGGCAGCTGTGGCGACAATCCAGTAGCTTTCCACCATCAGCTCATAAATGAATGACTGATTTCATTGTACAGCGTCTTTGATAGATAGATAGATAGATAGATAGATAGATAGATAGATAGATAGATAGATAGATAGATAGATAGATAGATAGATAGATAGATAGATAGATAGATAGATAGATAGATAGATAGATAGTGTTATAAAGTGCTCTGTCAGTCTAATGTGATTTTTTTTCTTCCTTCTTCTTAGTGCCTAGGGGGCGATCAGACTCAGCTCTTTCAGTGTCATATGCTAGACGTAAGCTCCTCCTCCTTTGTTTTCACCTGTATTGTATCATCAGTTAGACTTTGCTGATTTAAATAATTTATAATTACAAATTGACAGTATGTTCTCGCATTAAAGAAAACATTGGTTTAAGTATGTGATATGTTATTAAACACAGGTTTTCATTGAGTAACTATTGCTTTAAATACTTTAAATATAAAGCTTTAAAAAGCAAAACTAAACTACTGAGTTACAGTTTGAAAAAGTATTTCTCCTTAATTTATACCAATTCTCAGTTCAGGAAAAAAATATACAATTTTTGTTCTATGAATGAACAATTTTAGAAATCCTAACTAACCTAAAACAGCAGATGTTTTATGTGATTTAAAACATCAGCCAGTTTACCCATTTGATTTGACAATTTTTATCGTTAAGTCAATGATACTCTTTCGCTGCTTATGAAACCTGGCACTTTCAATATAATTCTCCTCATTAATCACTAAGTAGTGTGAAGGATTTTCTTCTTTTTTTTTCTCACTGAGACTATTCACTTATGAAGTGAACAGAGATTTTATTTCTTCAGAGTGAACAGAGGTTCATATTACTATTATTTACTTTGCTATGTGTTCAATGTTCATAAAATGTACCCACAATATTTGAGTTCTCTTTACACTGAAGCTTTATTCAACCAGAACAGCTGAATAACTTTATGAACATTTGGTTCACAGGACATGATTTTCATCCAAGACAGTTCCTTTTGCCTACAACTGGTAAAGTACAGCAACTCTGTAATTATTTTTGACATTATTTTATTTTTCTTCCCTTGGTTTTTAACTGAAAACATTTTATAACAACGCACAGTCACCACTTAGTATGTTTTTTTTTACTGCCCAATAAAATTAAATTAGGATTGAGTAGCGATTAGGAAATTTGCAAACATGAGTCTTTTGATATTTCGGATGTTTCTGGAAATAAAAATAAATGTTTTTTTGGTATCTCACCACCTGTCATTTTCTTGTTAGCTTCTGTTTCCCACAGATTTTTGATGAAAACTGTGAATGGCACTTATCAACTCTGCTTTGACATTATTGGAGCTGTAATTGTTAAACTTCTTCATCATCCCAGCACAGGTCCGTATCCATACTTGTTCATCTCTTCCAACTGGGGAAAAAAAAAATGTTTGATACAAGTAGATGTTTTTTTTTTAACCTGGATTGACCAATCCAAAAAGCTTTACTTTAGGAATTATAGATGGTAAAGTAGTTAGGAAGGTATTTTGTTAATTAAGTTCTCCAACCTTTACAAGAAAGTGGCATTTAAGGTGTATTTTGGTGCTTCTTCAAAACAAAAAATCTGAATTTAGCATGAAGAACTGCAGTGTGAATGTAGCTAAACAGATACTGAGTTTCCTCTGTCTCTTGTTTTAATATAAGTATTAATACAGAAATGAGCGGCCTCTTTTCCCTTTAGAGCTTTCCATAAATGGTGCGTTGGACTCAATAAAAAATGGTGGCTTCAAAGAGATAGTCATCCACGTCGGCGCTGACTTCCATATCAAGGTGGAACCAGAGAGAATCAGTCTTCAGCAGGGACAAAATATAACTCACCACACAAGAACGGAAAACATCACAGCTGGAAGGTGACTTTGCTCTTAAAAATTCAATGTTGTTACTGATCCCCAAAATACCTTCTTATGTGAAGAGACTTTTATCAAACTGATTCAAAGATGCAGAACTTATATGTGATTGGTAGAGGAAACACAGAAAATAAATACTGCATGTCAAGTCATGTAATCAGAAAGTTGCTCTTGAGGCTCGTCTAAAGTTTCACAATTTGACACATTAGCGCCGTCAAACGAACGTCAATACATTTTATAAGAATTTTATGAGAAAGACCAACACAAAATACCAAATAACAGTAAAAGTGGACATAAAATGCTACAAGTTGTTTCTTCTAAATAAATGAAGATCTAATTAGGCAATCAGTCTCTTATATTTTATTGCAACCAATTTCCCTCAAAAGCTATTTCATGCCTATTTTTCTAGATTTACAGTGAAGAGGGGTAAAAAGCAAACAGAAGTTACAGATGGCGACATGCGTTTGGTCATCTTAGTCCATGAGAAGCACAGGAATAAATTCCTTTGGCCTGTTTTAAGACGGCTGCCATCTACTGGCGACTCTGAAGGACTTTTAGGTGAGCGACATTTCTGGTTTTGTTTACCTATTTGCCTTACTTGAAACTTTTTTTTGAACATTTAGGCAGTGCACTCTGTTGGCTGGGGATGTGTTGTTTGGCAAATGTTTTCTTGTTGGATTTTGTGTACAGCTTTAAATCATGTGCAGTATGAAGAGGTTCATCAAAATGTCCACACTAAAGTGAAGATAGCAAACAGAGAGACTGATACTCAGCAGTACGTTTTGCCTTTTGATTAACATATTTTTGCAAGAGAAAAATACAGCAGTTTAAAGATCTTTTTTCTTCTTTTTTCAGTTCCACAGCTGTTGACCTCAGGATTCGGAGACCCATAGAAGTCGGCTGTTGGCTTATTCCTGCTGACTTTGTCCTGCCAAGATCTTTGACTGATTTTCTTGTTGCCCGTGTTTAACTGAAAGTCATGATAAATAAACCAGAAAAAGTGTAAGTTACAACTTAATCCAAAAAAACCGAGTCAAGGTAGGTTTAATTTACAATGTTAAAAAGCACAGAACATAGCAGAATTGATGCAAAATTACAATTAGTCTGAAAAAAAGGATTTCTTTGTAATTAAAATACATCTTTTGTAACGATCAAAAATAGGATTCATTTAGAATAAATAGTTAAGGATCATATTCAAAATCGCACCATGGTTTAGTGTTTGACGATTACTTAGAGATAGAAATGAAGACCAAAATACAACAAAAACACTACTTGAGCAAATATTTTACGGCTAGAGATGAACATACAAAATATTAATTAAGCTTATGGCAAGGTGAGCTTTAATTAAAAACTTACGGTCTCTGTGAAGTTTAGAGACAGCATCATTTTGAGGTATAATGTCAAAATTATGAGACAAACATTCCCCAAGTTTGGAAGAACAAGGACAGTTCAGGAGGGATCGTAAAAGTAAAACTTTGTGACACCAAAAACCTGCCTTGTCATGAGAATTAAAACTACTTTGATCTAGAACTTGTATGTGTTATTTTTTTTTTAACTCGTTACTCTCACAGTTCTACAGTTCAATGGTTTGCTCAGCTGACACAGTCTAAACACAGATGTGGTTTGACCTGAATACCATTCTTTGGATAAGGGAACGTATTTATTATTTGAACCACTGGATTGTCTGATTCTCTGCTCAGCTGACAGAGAATCTAAACACAGATGTTGTCTGACCTGAATGCTGTTCTGTGAATTAAGGGAAGCATTTATTAGATTATATGGCTTCAGTCATTTAATGGGTTCCCATTTTTGAGAGCATCAGAATCAAACTGGACATTAGGCCCTAAAATCAAATCCTTGAGTGATGCTGAGCACATCAAGGCTTGGTAAAATGCTAAAAGCTGAAGTTGTCTTTAAAAAAAAAAGGATTACAGAAATTCATTGAAAATTGCATTTTGACGATTGCACAGTTAGAAAAAAAAAAAACAGATGTATTTCACAAAACTGCAATGGAAAAACTTTTTTGCATCCCACAAGTCATACGATCAACAGCAGAATGTTACTACTGTTGAAAACAGCAAAGAAGACAGGAAGTAGTAAGCAGATGATGGTTTTTTTTTTGGAGATTGAGCAATGTTATTGCATCACACAGTTAATAACAAGTTGTGTGTTATTTGAACATTTTGAATCCATAACTCTTGTGTAAAATCACCAACTACAGAATCTCCAAAATGCTGCATTCATAGCTGCTCCCAAGTATAATCCAATGTCTTATCTGATGGCTGATAGATGATGAGTGCAAGAGCCATGGCTGACTTATCAATGTATTTCTTTTACATCTGTTGCTACAATAATTATAACAATATCAAGTGAACAAGTTTTTTTTTACATATGACTTTAAATTAATTTCTTTAATGGAGACATTGCAGTTGCAAAATTTTATTTTTTCAACATCGGCAGAAAGCAGACAAAAAGTACTGCACCTTTGTATAGTGTACAAATAGTGAGCTCAGCAGGGAAAATGTCAAACACTCATAGATTGAACCAAATATTGAGACTGAGGGAAGGTAAATAAGTAACAGACAGAGACACAAAAGGATCGACAAAACAAAATGTGAAAATCCCGAACACTAACACAAGAGAAAAATCCAAAATACACAGAGGGAATAAATAGAAAGCCAAACACAGAGAAATGAACTTATGGCAAGACCCGAATTACAATAGTGAGTAAAGATGGACGAACAGAAAGGATTTCTAAACCATAACCAAGAAATCAGAACACAAACAAATGAAAATCGAAGCCCAGTCATCCAAGGTAAATTTTCCGACTATTGCTTTACTTTCTCGATAGCATAGATTACACCCACACGACATATTTACCGATGGATTTTACTTTGGGGGAGGGAAAAGGTGGAACTGGTATGGTGGGTGGATTTATCCATGTGACTGGTTTTTGGGTTTTTTTATATAACTTCAAACAAAGAGGAACAGGAGGGAGGAGACTAAGGAAAAATGTTCTTCAAAATGTTCTTAAAATAAAGTGTGTACTGTGCATTTGGAGTCTGTTGGAGTTCAGAAGACAGCTGCTTCTGTTGAATGTGGTCCATTATGAGGGGAGGCGTGGTGCAACTCACCCTTTTTGGGGTTCTGGTGACTCTAGCTGCTGCACAACCAAAAAAGGTACAGTCTGCAGGAACGGTAATCACAAGAAAGACAGCAGAATAAATAAATGTGTAGATTTCAGCATTGTATAATTATTTTACAAATGAATGAAACAGACTTATTGTTCAATTATCTCTGTTGTTCTAACAGTTTGAACTCTGATTCAGATAAGCAGGATAAACTGAGCGAAGAGCCTTTACTCTTTGAACCCTTGAGGTTGTTTTGGACTGACTGGTCATCCTCTGTATGCGTGTGTTTACATTGTGCATGTGAAATGAAAGCGCTGTATTGTAATGTATTGTATTGAAAAACTAAATAGTCTAAATAGTTATGAGGTAAGAGGATAATAATGTGCATTGTGATATGATTAAAATGAAAATTCATTGCAGATTTTGCTAAAACAAAATCATAAAACTATTACAAAATGAACTATTGTGGGAAAATCAAGACAACAGATTCATTTTCATGCCTCTGCAAATCTTTTACTTGTCTATTGAATGACAAAAACAGCAGGAATAAATTCACAAGTGAAATCAACTCTTTATATGTGAGATAAAGAAACAAAAACATAACATAAAAATGTCCCAAATGACAAGCCGTCTCTAAGTTTATCACTATGATTCTTTAATTTCCTAGCTCTTCTTTAAACTGTGAATATGTTCCACTGACTTTGAAAATAAACGCATGAATGTACATAAATAAAATATGAAAAGCCTTGACATAAAATGAGATTTGCTAGTGTTACACTAAGTAAAACATTGTTGGTAAACATTCAGCACAAGGACAAATGTTCAGTGCTATTATTTTCTTGTTAAATCCCACATGTTCAATATAAATATTCATGAAAAGGTCTTTCATAAGAAGATAAGTAGTGAGAATTTACTATGTGGTTATTAGAAATTAATATGGGGACATTATTCGGTGAAAAGTAAAAAAACGTCGTTATTTTGATTGTATGTTTAAAGCTCCTACCTCTATGCTTCTTTTCTAAACAGATGTTCAAAGAGCAGATCAGAGTTCAAATTTGTTTTCAGCTTCCGAGAAGAATCTTGACCTGTTTTAACTTCACCAACAAATGTTTATACTTGTGTACAAAATGTTTTTTAAATAACATAAAGTCTCTATCTGTGATTATTGAGGCTGATTTAGGGATGTTACATAAATGTAGAATTTGTCCTCTTCACCAGATAGTTTTGCCTCTTTAGTTGTGCAAATATTTTTTTTCCTAAGTCAATTTGTATTGAGTTACTCATTATTTTTAGGTCAACCTAATTTTCAGCGCAAAGTACAGAGTAGCATAACAAGTGACAAAGGTCTTTAAAACACTATTTGTATGTTTGCCATTGGGACCTTTGTATATGGAAAATATGAACAATTAGATAAAGTCATAAAAATAGAGTTTGTACGCAGTCTATGATAAGACTTTATCCATCAATGCATAAAAAATGAATAGTTTCTCAGTCGGGTGTCTGCTGCTGAGTTGCTGTCTGTGTTTAAACAGGACGACTGGGACATTTACAGCTTTCACATCAACTCCACTGTGAACAGCCGATATGCCACCACCGTCATCACAAGCCGTGTGGCAAACCGTATGAATGAATCAAAAGAAATTGAATTCCACGTTCAGATTCCCAAAAATGCCTTCATCAGCAAATTCAGGATGTGAGTAGAAAAAAAAACTTGTGACAGCGCCTGATATTTTGACATATTTATTATTTTTGTGATCAGTTATTGTTAATTCTAGTTTCAGCAGTTTGTTTCTTACCTCTTTAGGCTCATTGATGGTCAAATGTACGATGGAGCTGTGAAAACTAAGGAGCAGGCTCAGCGACAGTACACTCAGGCTGTGTCTCGCGGTCAGAGTGCTGGGATTGTCAGGTAACTCAATCCCAATTCCCTCAGATAAATGTTTTTTCTGGGATTATATTTCTGCTGTATGTCTGCAGCCAGAAATATTTAAGGTTGAAACTTCTAACATTTTGCAATAATTACGGTTTCTGCTTTTGTTCTCAGCTCTGTTGGGAGAACCATGGAGGAATTTAAAACCTCTGTAACTGTGGCGGCCCACAAAAAGGTCACCTTTGAACTCACCTATGAGGAGCTGCTGAAGCGAACCCACGGCAAATACGAGCTGCAGATCCACGCTCGACCCATGCAGCCCGTCAAGGACTTCAAAGTATCTTGATTATGGTAAAAATAACATCAGTTGTGGTGATAAATGTTTCTAATTGCTTTGTTGTTCTTACATTAAGGTTGATGTGCACATTAACGAGAAAGCCGGCATCAGTTTCATTGATGTGAAAGGAGGACTGAGCACCAAAGCCTTGGCTAATGCTGTCACTAAAACACATGCAGATAAACAGGTATTGTTGCTTCTCAGGCTATAGCAGTTAGCTCACAATCATAAGTAGTGAATTATGTTTTGTTTTTCTTCATTGCATGTTACTCATGATGTGCACAATTATTTATCTGAATTTTGTAAAATTGTTAATGTATGCAAATTATTTTATATTGCTTCAGGCATGGGTGTATTTTTATCCTACGGCGGACCAGCAGAAAACTTGTGACAGCTGTGGAGAGCAGGGCCTGAATGGAGATCTGATTGTTGTTTATGATGTAAATCGAGGCAGTGGTCTGGGCGACATCAAGGTAAAACACTCCTGAAAACAATTATGAAGATGTGTGTAGTTTAAAACATGACCAAAAAGTTTAAATATCTTTCACTCGTTCACTCATTTATATGTTCTTACTTCTTCTAAGACTTCGGACGGATACTTTGTCCATCACTTTGCTCCATCAAACCTTCCCCGGATACCAAAGAACGTTGTCTTTGTCATAGATCGAAGTGGCTCAATGCATGGCAGAAAAATGCAACAGGTAAATTATTTCAAAGGTTTGTTACCATCAAACAAACCGTGTGTGATTCACCCAACACAAATATTGTTTGTTTCTTACCTTATTTATTATGTTTTGTCTCTTCCACAGACCAGAACTGCTTTAATCCATATATTGAATGACCTGGCTGAAGATGACTTCTTCGGTCTTCTCAGTTTTGATAGCGCTCTATCTCACTGGAGACGAGAACTCGTTCGGGCCACTCGTGCAAATCTAGAGGATGCCAAGAAATTTGTGCATGGTATTGCTGAAAGAGGAGGTGAGATTTCTCAGTACACAGGAATACAAAGACCTTGCTGCAGGATGGCAATTAATTCATTTTATTTCACTTCTTTCAGCTACAGACATCAATGCAGCAGTGTTGAGAGGGGCACGCATGCTGAATGAACATCCTAGAGAAGGTTCAGCTTCCATTCTAATACTTCTCACAGACGGAGACCCAACATCAGGTTAATTTAAAACACACTCAAATGCACTAGTAAATGTACTCTGTTGGTACCTAAGTCATTTTTTCATAGAATCATGGTGCACAATAAAATTATCCCTTTGGTAGTTCTTCCAGAGGGAAGAACTATTTAGTTGATTATTTAATCAACTAAATTATTCTTGATTAAATAATTTAGTCAACAAAAAGTTCTAAAATGATTGAAGTCTAAATTCCATAATTAAAAGCCACACTACATGTTGCACCATCCATCCGTTATCTGTTCACCCTTATCCCTCTTGGGGTCGGGGGTTGCTGGTGTCTATCTCCAGATGCATTCCGGGCGAGAGGCGGGGTCACAGGTCACCAGTGTATCTCAGGGAAACATAGAAACAGGACAAACAACCATATACACACACACACTGGGATTGGGAAAGACCAATCATGTTTTTGGACTGTGGGAGGAAGCTGGAGTACCCTTGCATGCACATGCAAACTCCGTGCAGAAAGACCCTGGGCCAGGAATCGAACACAGGACCTTCTTTCTGCAAGGCAACAGTGCTACCATCTGCGCCACTGTGCAGCTGCACATGTTGCGTCTTGTCATTATATTTCACAAAAGACTGAAGCAGCCTAAGGGAACCCAAAAAACAGATAAATGTTTTATTTTGGTTAAACTGGTGAAATCGGAGTTATAACAGATAAGTCTACCACAAACAAATTTCTATTAGGTTTCAGTACAGTTTAGCTTTTTCACAACTACACTTTACATTCACAGTATATCACCATTCTGTTAAAATTATGAATAAGTTAAAAGTTTTTGTCATATATTTCTGTACATAGTCTTTTGACAGCTGACAGCTGTCTGGTTTTATTTTTGTTGGAAATATTTCTAGCAGTTTTTTGGGTCGTTCTAGGTGTGACGGATCTGGAAAGAATACAATCAAATGTAAAACGGGCGATTGCAGAAAAGTTTCCTCTCTACTGTCTTGGTTTTGGATTTGATGTCAATTTTGAGTTTTTGGAGAAGATGTCTTTGGGGAACAGCGGTGCAGCAAGGCGGATCTATGAAGACTCTGATGCTGATTTGCAGCTCAAGGTATTGTCCTCCATTTCACCAATGCACTTTTTTTTTCTTTTTTTTTTTTTATCAATTTCCAACATTTTTATGCAGAAAACTGTCGTCATCACTGCATAAAACTATACATCAACAGGGCTTTTATGAAGAAGTGGCCACTCCTCTGCTAACAGATGTCACAATGATCTATGTCGGTGGAACCAATCTAACCCAGACTAATTTCAGTCACTATTATAACGGCTCTGAGATCGTGGTGGCCGGTGAGATCATCGACAACAACATTGAAAACTTTGTGCCAGAAGTTGTGGCCATTTCAGTAAGGATCAATATACAATGTCTAACTATAAGGGCTTTTTCTAGATTATTTTTTAAAAGTTCTTGTGTACTGACTTTAAAATTGTTTTTGCATTACGACAGACTAAACAAAAAATGACATTTTCTAAAACAAATGAGCTTGAGGATTCTTCTACTGGAATTGTTGATGGACTTCTTCAAAGGGTTTGGGCCTACCTCACTGTGAAACAACTTCTGGAGAAAGAGTAAGTGGTACAATATGTCACGTTTCATTTTTTGTTTCTATTTTATTTAGGATTTTGTTTGCAGTTTTCCGCTACACTTTCAATCGATGGAGACAAAGAGGATTTTTTAATATGAACTTGTATTTCACACCAGGGTTATACTGTAAACATCAAATGAACAATTTGAGACTTTGTTCTTCTGATTTCATTGGATACTATCATCCATCCATCCATCCATCCATCCATCCATCCATCCATCCATCCATCCATCCATCCATCCATCCATCCATCCATCCATCCATCCATCCATCCATCCATTTTTTGACATTATTTTCTTGTTGAATTTCCTTTTGAATAATGCCTGTCTCATTTGATGTTAGAAATAAACTTCTTGGTTGAAAATAAATCTAAATCTAAATCTTCCAGGACTAAAACAAACTGGGGTTAACAGTCCATCATGAACATAATTTTAGCAAAGTTGAATTGCTCAAGTGAAATGATTGATTAGGCCCACTTCACACACTTTTTTGGAATATTAGTCATGTAAACACAGTCTGTTTATTAATGGTAAAAGCTTTCCCTAATGATCCATACCTCACATGAGTCTGAAATATCAAGTCAGGACATAAAGTGCAGCAATAGATCATCCTAATGAATGTACTACAACTACACAAAAAAATCAACCAAACCATAGAAACGTTTTGCAGGTCATCAGAGGTCTTTATAATTGACTCTACGGATCTCAGCTGTTTTATCAAACACAACTCATAGCAGCACTAAAAACAGACTCTTTCTTCTTAAGGGAAGAAAGAGAACAATTTGTGAAAAGGAGGTATGGAAAAAGGAGCAGCTTTCAGACAATAATATAACATCTGAATGATAATGTTCATGATGTATGAAAAGCACAAACATTCAAAGCGTAAAAGACCCAATGTTTTGTTTATCTCAGTTGTTACATTGTAGTTGTTGCTATACAGGCTGCTGGTATCTGGACCTCAGAAAGACAAAGTGAAGAGCGAAGCTTTGGCGTTGTCCCTTAAGTACAACTTTGTGACGCCACTCACATCCATGGTGGTCACTAAGCCACAGGGGGATGACATGGATGTCCTTGACAAACCCAAAGAGGGACAAGGACCCCGGTTGGACAGTTTTGCCACACCAGCCAACAGTAACAGTCTCTGCCTTCTTTTTTTATGGAATCAATGACTTGATCATAATCAAATGATGATAAAGCATGCTTTTTATTTTTTAAATAGTCATTGAGCTTAGATGTCCATTTGTGAGTAATTGTGTACCCTTTCATCTGCAATATAAAACCAAAAATATTTCTGAGTCTCTGTCCAAAAAAGATAACTCAGATTATATTGTGTGAAAAATGATATACAGTTTAATTTAACAAAATTCATCAAAAGCAGCCATGATTGAACAAAGTCAAAATTTTCTTGCAGAATTTTGGAGGAATTGTATTTCTGTATATTTCTATGTGTGGAGAATGAAAACTTCTCAACATAATTTTTCAATTAACATTATCTTCTCTTTGTTTTGAATAGGACTCCATGGGCTCGCTGGACTTCCTGGATTTCCTGCTTCATATGGTATAATAGGCCACACACTGTCATGAGAAGCATCACATAAAATCAGTGCTCGAGAGAAAGACCAGTTTGGTCACACATGACACCTAATTTCTCAAAAGTCTGCCTAAGCAAATCAATCATTCGACAAAAGAAAAAATAGTTCTGTGGCAGGTTAGGATTATCAGATAAAAGCAGTGAATGCGGCACACATGTTGAGATCATAAGAAATTACCTCAATATCATTTTGAAATTAATGGATGGATGTGATTTTAACTTTATCGTCTCTTTGTTCTGAACAGGGTCCGTTGGAGCTACTACTTCACGTGATGTAACAGGTCACACAGATTTTATATACCAAATGAGACCTAATTTCTCAGTTAAGTGTCTAAATAAGCCTAATGCAGCACCAGTGCAACCAATCACTCAAGGACAGAAAGAAAAAACTGTTTGCGACATGTTAGGTTAATCAGAGTGAATACAGCGCAGGTAAGGAGGGGGAAATATAATCATCAATCATTATCTGTCATGGAGGTGTCTACTTTCACACAGCAGGTCTTGATGCTCAATTTGGATTTTTGCCAAATTTGATTTTTCTTTTTTTTTTTTGTACAGTCACTTAAACTGCGAGTTAATTGTAATTAGGGCAAACAATTCACTTCAGTGTTAATGGTTAACAATCCCAAAGCGACAGAGAAGAAGAAAGTAGATGTCAACACAGCAGTACACCGGTTATGTGAGCAATAATTGACTGATTTTAAAGTTGATGATTAATGGAATCAGATGATATTGTCACAAGATCCTAGCAAGATGAAGTAGGCAAATGAAAAGAAAGCATTATTGTAATCGCAATGGCTTTTTGAGCATTAACAGTAGCTTTATATAGAAATCTGTTTGGATACGTAGTCGGAGCCAGGAGTTGTGAGTTTCTGATGTGATACCTGACTGGAACAGAGTTCTTTCATGACTTCACAGTTTTTATAAATAATTTCTGCCATTGTTCATGTTTCCATCTAGGATCTAGATGCGTATCTCAGATGAGTGACGTAAAAGTCAGATAAAATGCGACACAACTATTCAGACGGCAGACAAAGCTATCAAATACAATTTAGTACCACATTTTTGGGGGAATGAAACATCAGAATTGAGCCATTCAGACTACCATGAAAATTTTGGAAAAAGTCACCAGCTGGCAAAAAAATTTAATTTGAGTTGTATCTCCTGCTGTGTTTGAACTGGAGACATGTTGTGCCAAAAAGTGATGGTCTACCAAATGTAGATAATTGTTTTTAGCTTAAATTGTGTTGCACTCCATATCTCACAGTGGTTCCTTGTTGTTTTTAGAATTAGCAAGGTTACAACATAAATTCAATCAACTCTTCCCACAAAAAAACATTTCTAAAGGTAGTATTATGTATAGTGTTATGTAGCAGTTTTTGTTCAACTCCAAACACTTCCCACAAGCTTTCTGGGAATGACTGCATCAATTAAGGGAGACAAACTTCTGCCGAAGTCTCCGACAGACAAATCTGTGTTGTAGCAATAATACAGTTTGACCAAATTTTTTAACTGCAACCCCTGCAAGTTATTTGAAACAACACAGTCATTCAGCTGTTGCATTCCCACAGCATCCCACCCATTTATGGCAGATTATCATGTTTTGGCACAACACCATCAAATTTCAGCCCTTTAAATCACTTAAAGCGCTTTTTCAGTGTCTGGTACAATTCTGCTTCAAAAAAAGAGCTGTGTTTACTGAATTGATTAATTATTTACAAATCCATATCGCTTTTATCGACAGTTTTAAAAGGTGAAGCATTTTCCTAATTATCTACAATTTATTGTTCTAATTGTCATTGTTACTTTTGAAGATCTGATAAATGACTGTGCATAATTTCAACATTATTACCTCTTTCTTTTCAGGTGCTTATGACGTACTTGCTGGTATGACGCACCACACAAAAGTTCTACCATACGCAGCATTGCAAAAGACATTTATTGATATCATCAATGATAAAATCAAGATTGTCCGATTCATTAGACGAAATGTCTTCATTTTTTTGAATTTCATTTGGCACGCTCAGATATTTTCTGTACATGAATTGCAAGCAAAATAATAACACGACATGTTACATGAGTGAAAACGTGTCAACCTGAAAATATTTTTTTTATACTAAATGCTAAACTGGTTAAAGCAATCTCCTCTTCTCTTGAGATTAAGCTTTTAATAGATCAAACTTTGTTTACAGGATTTCCCGACTATGATTTTGCTCGGGAAGAAATATATTATTCCTCTTCCTCGTTACCGGGTAACGTATTACTAAATATTTTTACAGCCCACATAACTTCAGAAAAGTGATGCATTTTTCCAGCTGTTTGGTAGTGCAATTGGTAACCCTGTTGAAGAAATACTTTTAGACAGCACTGTTTTATTTTCACAATATTTAGCAAACCCAAATTCACATCTAACTCACAGTTAAAATATCAGCACCTCTAATAATTATGTCTCCTCATAATTCATCAAAACTAATATTCAAGGATTAGTGCATAAGTACAGAAAGGTGTTTTAAGAGCAAAAGAATAGAAATAGTTTAGGATAAGAAGTTTATTAAATACGGGGAGAAATTAGCATAAGGACAAATTGATCTGAAACTGATCATATACTACTGGAGCAAACAGATCAGGCAAATCATAGAATGCAACACTAAAAGAAAAAACACACAATAAATTATAGAGTAAGTTATATTGTTTTGAGTTTATCATTTTCAGTACTGAAAAATAGAATAGGTGATCCATCTTAAATAAGTACTTTAGAAGTAATTTAAGGAAGTTTATCCAATTTAAGTTAAACAAATCAATGTAACTCAGTTACTTATGATCAGTTGAAGCTATTTATTTAAGTTAGAGCTGCATTCATTTTTTTAGAGGAATAATAATCAAATTTCAGTCAATGAAACTCCAGCTGCAGCTGGAATGAATGACCGTCTCGGTTTATGACATGTTTTTTTACACAAACCTTTTCTCTCCATCCAGATCCTGATTCTCAGAGATTTTTCCGGAAAGCTGAAAACCAGCTTCCACCTCTTTGCTTTGACGTCAATAACAAAGTCATTATCAAACTACTTCACCATCCAAGCAAGGGTTAGTAATATTTCCCTTTGTGCCATTTCAAGCTGAGATGTTTCTTTTCAAAACTTCTCAGTGAAAGTCTCAGATATTTCCATGAAAATGGTCTCCACCTTTATTTCATATTCTTGGTATCAGCATTGTATGTAAATGGTGAGCTGAACTCCCGAACAAAAGAAGGCTTCTCTAAGATCGTTATTCACATCAACCCTGACCTGCACCTTGAGGTTGATCTGGACGAAATCAGTCTTCGACAGGGACAGGCCACGACACGCTACAGTGGACAGGAACGCATCACAGCTGGACGGTGACCTTCTTTCATTTACAACTTATAACTTCCTTCTACTGCAGAAACAATTACCTTAAAATTTAACACTGGGATTTTTGCAATAGATTTTAAAACTATTATTGGTATCCAAATTACACCGTGTTCCAAATTATTATGCAAGTGATATTTTCTCAGATTTTCTTAAATGGTCAATGCAAATGATGGCCAGTATAATTTTCAAGTATAATTTACAGTATATATCAAATTCTACTGAACAAAGCTCCCCATGAGAACAGTGTATTTTTCAAAAATAAAAAACTCAAAATGCACTGTTCCAAATTATTATGCACAGCAAATTTTCTAAACATTTTATGGATTATAAAGAACTGCAAACAGTCATTCTTTGAATGTGCAGCATTAAGTGGCCACATGTACTAAAATCAAAAGCTATTTAAATCAAAAACATCTTAACAGACCAAGTTACATGTTAACATAGGACCTTCTTTGACATCACCTGCACAATTCTTGCATCCATTGAACTTGTGAGTTTGTGGAAAGTTTCTACTTGAATTTCTTAGCAGGATGTCAGAAAACCTTCCCAGAGCTGCTGGTTAGATATAAACTGCATCCCATCCTCAGATCTCCTGCTTGAGGAAACTCCAAAGGTTCTCAATAGAGTTGAGGTCAGAGGAGGATGGTGACCACACCATGAGTTTGCTGCTTTGCAAGGGCATTTTAACAGCTGCTCTGTTAATGTATTTATTTTTGCAAATGTGAGCAGGGCCAGGGGAGTGGTTGACCTCTGATGACCCCTGGAGAACATTTTTCTTATTATCTTCAGAATGATACCAGCACAAACGCAGCACAAACGTTTGACACCAATTTTGTCTGATTTGAAGAAGGTGGGGGGGCCAACTTCACTCAGGTTGATTACAAGAGCCCTGACACACAATACTGTCTATAAATTTAATAGCACAACAAAAAATTTTATCTTTATGAGACTTAAATCCAGTTTGCATAATAATTTGGAACATGGTGTAGAGTGTGCAAAGGAACTTGATTAAAATACTACTTATTGGTACTTTTGGGATCAGGGCCGTGCAGAGACCACTAAAGGGGCAGGTGCTCAAAAAAAAAAAAAGGGCACATCTAATCGCATTTTAGGACAGAATATTAACAAAGTCACACAGCTTTCAGAGTTTAATTAACAATGATAAATTACAAAATTGTGAGACATACAATCAAAGAACATCTGCCTGGGTTGCTGTACTTGCAGTGGAGATGAAGACGGTCCATTCAGAAAAACAGCTGCATCAAACTTTAACGTGGAACTGCAGAAAAAAAAAGCAAAAATGTAATTAATGCATGTCACTAGGAGAAAAGACTACTCTTAACATAATAAAAGCATAATAGCTGCCTTGTAATATTAAATATGTGTTCACTACCAAAAACTGCAGGTTGATGATGGTCAGAACCTTTACTTTTATTGTTCTTACCTGCGGTACTGGTTCTGACCCAGTTGGTCAACAATCCACTACCTTTCGCTGCTTCTAGCAGATCCTTTATTTTTTGTTTCTGACGTCTGTCTTTACGTGGCATCTTTGAACTGAAACAAGCAAAACATAATGAATTATGATCAGAACACTATAATAAACCACACTACCAGTTCTTTACCCTTGTGTTTAAACCAGTATGTTTTTCAGTCCATAGCAAAATTTAAAATTAATTTTTTCAATAAAAATACAATATTAAATAATATAAAAATTGTGATCAAGACATTTTGAATTGTAACATTTTTTTCAACAAAAAAATGTTTAGCTTAATTTTCTTTTTTAAACTGAAATCACAAATTTTTATCTCATGACTTAAAAAAATTATTTGCAAAACAAACAAACTTATTTGCGCATGTCAGAAATCTTTGCTTGCTATTCAAAGTTTTGCTTGTGATTCTCACATGATGCTTTGGCAGAGCCTGAAATCAAACCAAAGATTTCTGATGTGTGCAAATAAAAGTTTATGTTTGCCCCTTCATTAATGACAGAAGCAGTTTGATTATTACATACATAATATCTATCATGGTAGTTCAGATGAGTTATTTTTAATTCTAAATGAATGTCCTTGTTGGACTTTTATTTACTATTCTCCTTCAAGAGACATTTACCTAACGCTAGAATAAATGCAATGTACATCATTCACCAAAGAAAATTAGAAAATCGGACATATATCGATGATGGAGATGATTCTGGTTTTGTGCCCCTATTGCATCAGTAATACTGAATAATGACTGCTGTCATTAACAATACAGGGAAGCTTTTTAGTTATCTTGCTTTGCTAGCAAAGTCACTAGCTAGCAGCTAGCTCATAGCACAACAACAACAGCGTAATGTCTGTATGATAAAAATACTGGATCGATAGATAAGAACAGCTCTTCCTCACCTGGCGTCTCCTCCCGCTCAGTAGATATTCAGAGAAAGGCGGACTCAGAGAGCGGACTATATTTTCCTCCGCCTGTATTGTTATATTTCATTTCCGCTTAAACCGCGACTCCGTGCTGAAGGAGAAACGATACAACATTTAACGTTTTCCGTTATCTAACAAGTAGCAAGCAGACTCCAGTTTTTTCACCAAAATTTTAATCTGGAACGTTCGAGCTCCGCAGTTAGCCGCCGTATCTTTTTTTTTTTCCCCTCCGCGCGAGAGGCAAGTGCGTCGTGCGTCACGGGCAAAAGGTCAAAGGTAACAATGTGACCGGAGGGCTTATTGTGTTGTTTTTCTTGCAAAGTAATAATAATAATAATAATAATAATAATAATAATAATAATAATAATAATAATAATAATAATAATAATAATTGTAGTACATGTGTAAGAAAATAAATAAAAAAAATAAATAAATAATAAAAAAAATATAAATGGGGCCATGGAGCAAAAGGGGCAGGTGCTCAAGCCCCCAAAACCCCCCCCCTCTGCACAGGCCTGTTTGGGATACTGTCATGATAAAATGACACAATAAAATGCTAACATTTCCAGTCCATGAAAACTCCAAAACAGAGGTGAACCTTCTTACCAGCACTAATGTGATTTTCTAAAGGCTTGAAAACAGAAGTTAATCTAATGCCTTGTGCATTTTTCTAGTCTTACAGTGATCATGAGTGTCACAGAAATAGATGTTGCGGTGGAGGATGTGCGTTTAGTTATCTTAGTTCATCAGACGGGTGGGAGAAGATTCCTTTGGCCTGTTTTGCGACAGATGCCATCTGCCGACGACACTGAAGGATTTTTGGGTGAGTAAAAAGTCAATTTTGCTTTTCTTCCAACTGTGAACGTTTGGAAAAGCTACATTGATTGTAGCTTGCAGCACATCCAAACACAGTATCTCCAGATTATTCTGTGCCAACGTTTTAATGCTAAGTCCTGCATTTTTGAGTGCAGCTTTAAAACCAGCAGACTATCTTGTGCTTCTGCAACAAGCTAATACTGCGAGCCTGAAGTTCAAAGACAGAGAGACTTCTGCTTCCAGGTATATTTTGTATTCTGTTCTTTTTGTTCTTTTTTTTTGGCAACAAAAATAGAGTTGTTTAACTTTTTTTTTCAGAACCTCTGCAACTGACTACAGCATTGCCAATCCTGTGCCAGTGACCTGTTGGCTTGTGGAAGCAGATTTTGCCCTGGAGAGGACTTTGAATGATTACTCTGTTACACAACTTTAACTGGAAGCTGTAATGAATAACCAAATGCACATCTGAATCAAAATGACACAGCTTGATACCAGCATTCACATACCTATTAGTCAGGATCAGTGAAAAAATTTTTTAAAAATTAAAAATTCAAACCTTTAAAGGAGGTGAAAGGGGTAAAAACTGAACCCATTAATGTCCAATAATCTTACCAAACACTGTTTTAATGCATATATATGCTTAAAAAAATTGTTGTTATTGATTGCTGTTTGTTTAATTCTGATTGTATATTAATAAAGGTATGCAAATATTTAATATTTTTGAGATTATATATGGTTTTGGCTCAGACATCTTTTCTTCCTCTCTGTCTTGCAAAACTACGCTTCAATTCAATTCAATTCATCTATGTTTGATTTTATGAAATAGTATTTTGCCCGCATCTTGTCTTATCGACGTTCTCAAAAAACCTGACAATATTTGAAAAAGTCATTAATGAATGTTAACTTTATCTCTGTGCCATACCTATTTCTCTAATAAAGCATGTGTCCTGAGTGAAGTCAAATTGTCTCCATTATATTATTTTCGTAGCTTTTCAAATTAGTGGGATGGTGTTCAAAAAACATACGAGAACAAAGTCCAGAAGATGGAGGTTCAGAATCAATCGTAAAGGTTATGCAAATAACAGAATTACGTCAGATTTCTGTTGACTGAGTGGAGGAGATTGGGTGGAGTTTTAATGTGTGGGTATGTGGTTTTTTTTTTTTTCTTTCTACATAATTTGGCTTTTAAGATGTGTACAAACAAGAACTCACTTTGAGTTTATCAGAAAGATTCAGCTGGTTCTGTTTGAATCTGCTCCGAGACACTATGGGGAGCGGTGTGGAGCAGCTCGTCCTCTTTGGGTTTCTGCTGGCTTTGGCTGCTGCACAACCGACAAAGGTATAGTAACAACAAGACAGGGAAACACACTGAGAAATTGCAGAATGCATGGATTACCTGTTTAAATGCTAATTGTTTTTGTAAAAATTTAACTGTGGGTCATGGTCATGATCTCTACTTTACACAAACAACAACAGCTCAACTTAGGGAATGTTCTCTGTGGTTAATATTATTTGCATTTTTGCTTTGTTCTGTGTATATATTCAGTCATAATTTATTTATGAAACTTTAGTATTAGAGGACATCTGAACAGCTTCTCAAATTGTCCAGTTAAATGTATCAGTAAATGAGAAAAAAGTGATGCAAATAAATGGTAAGTATTAAGTATTAATTCAGTAATTCAATTCACAATGTGAGTACCCACAGACTGTGACGAAAACACAACAGAAAATTATTTTGTATTGAGTTTAGTACCTGCTTTATCTGTTAAGCAGGTCATTTGTCTAAACAATTATATTTTGCCTATTAATGCTTTGATTTATGATCAGTGCCTGACTGGCAATAAGCCACTGAAATCTGAATTGTAATATTATTATCAGTACTATCATGCTTTCTGGGTTCATGCAGGATGACTGGGACATTTACAGCTTTCACATCAACTCCACTGTTAGCAGTCGATATGCCACCACTGTAATCACCAGCCGTGTGGCAAACCGTATGAACGAATCAAAAGAAATTGAATTTCATGTTCAGATTCCCAAGAATGCCTTCATCAGTAAATTCAGAATGTAAGTTAATGGAATCTTATCACATCAATATCTAATAATGTATTTGTTTTACTCTTGCCTCAATGTTAGACAAAGCATTTTATGCAGGATTTAAGACAGAACAGTGTGCAGAACTTAAGCAAAGACCCTTTTTGGTGTCTGCAGGATGATGGATGAGGAAGTGTTTGATGGAGTTGTGAAAACTAAGGAACGAGCTCAGCAGCAGTACAACCAGGCTGTGCTTCTTGGACAAAGTGCTGGGATGGTCAGGTAAATTTAGACCTGATTTACTTACAGGTCTAAATTTGATGCCATTTCTGTCTTTTTCAGTTTCCACAACTAAATAAGTTCTATTCAAATTTCTGGAACTTCATGCGCTGATTATTTTTTATCAGCTCTGTTGGGAGAACCATGGAGGAATTTAAGACCTCTGTAGCTGTGGCGCCCCACAAAAAGGTCACCTTTGAACTCACCTATGAGGAGCTGCTGAAGCGAACCCACGGCAAATACGAGCTGCAAATCCACGCTCGACCCATGAAGCCTGTCAAAGACTTCAAGGTTTGTTCATTATCCATAAGAACTTTCCCTGATGACTGCAGTTTCCTTTGTATGGTCTTCTGTAATCCTTTGTATTTTTCTGCCATCTAGGTGGATGTGCACATTCATGAGGAAGCAGGGATCAGTTTCATTGATGTGAAAGGAGGACTGAGCACCCTGGCTAATGCTATCACCAAAACACACGCAGACAAACAGGTACAGCTGGTTCTGATGGTATGTGTAAATGCATCCACAGTCTAGACGTTTGGGAAAGCAAAAGCATAAATACAAAGTGTTCAGTAAAATACTTACTGCAGAAGTACAACGGGACTTTTATGTCAACCCTACGCACATCAACAAAAGTACAATCAGGTATGCAAGCATGGCTTCAAGAAATTTGGTAATATTTGATTTAGACACTAAATCGAAGCAAACAAAACCAGAGACAATGAAATTCAGTGTAAATCTAAAAAATTCCAACATTTGGCTTATCTTTGACTAGGAAATACATATTTTCAAACTGGAAGGAACAACTTTACTTCATTGCTTGAATTTATCGCTATTGAACTCCAGACTGGGCTGGTTAACAGACGGTTCTCTGTTTAATCAGAGCTTATCCTGAATTAGGTCACAAGCTCTGTTGAACTTGAGGAGTTTCTACTCTCTGACTGGAGGTGATTTGGACGATGGCCTCTCCTAAAAGTTGCAGGACGCTGACCTTCAAGAACTGAAGTGTGACACACTTTCAGCGGTTATAAAACTGCTGACCAAAAGATTTCACCTTTCATAACAAGAGAACATTAACTTTTGTGTGATTGTGGTTCAGTAATTATGATGCTTATTTTAAACGAACTGATAAATCAACATTTTAAATTAAGCAGTAGTAGAAATATAATTAAATTAAAATCATAATGTTTAAAGTGTGCAACATCAGATTTGTCTTTTCTTTTCTTCCAGGCGTCGGTGTACTTCCATCCAACTTTGCAACAACAGGAAACTTGTGAGAGGTGTGGAAAGCAAGGTTTGAATGGAGATCTGGTCATTGTTTATGACGTCAACCAAGACAACGGACTGGGAGACGTCAAGGTAAAATTTTATCCACAAAATTTTTTTTTATTGCATTTTACATCCAAAGCTATTCGCTATATGAGTCAAATTCTTATTCTTTTTTTTTTCATCAAACTTTTCCAAACTTTTGCTTTTATTTACTTACTATTAGATTTCAGACGGTTACTTTGTCCATCACTTTGCTCCATCTAATCTTCCCCGAATACCGAAAAATGTCGTCTTTGTTATCGACAGAAGTAGCTCAATGCATGGCAAAAAAATAGAACAGGTAAAGTATTTATACATCTCTTTTTTTATATGATTCATCTCTCACTTGAAGAAAAGGCTTATGAAGACTCCACAGTAAATATTTTGAATGCGTCTCTGTCTCAGACCCGAACGGCTTTAATCCACATTTTAAATGACCTGGCAGAAGGCGACTTCTTTGGTATCATCAGTTTTGATCATGCCGTATTTCACTGGAACAGAGAACTTGTTCCAGCCACTGCTTCAAATGTGGAGAGGGCTAAGGAGTTTGCACGGAGTATTTTTGAAAGAGGAGGTATGACCTTTCAGTAAATATGAATAATGCAAGGCTGAAGTGTTGTGCAGTTGGTAGCACAGCTGCTTTTCTGCAAAAATGTCCTGGGAAAAACCCCAGCCTGAGGTGGGTGAGTGGATAGATGGATCCACTTAATGTGGTGATGGATTCATAATGTGACATTTTGCTTGATGATGGCAGAGAAACATCATTTCTTCTTTCTCAGCTACAAACATCAATGAAGCAGTGTTGGAAGGAGCTCGCATGCTGAATGAACAAAGGAGGGAAGGCTCGGCTTCCATCCTGATATTTCTCACAGATGGAGACCCAACAGCAGGTTAGACAAAAACAACACAAAGTGAAATAAACGTTTAAACTCTTGAACCAGCAGCCTTCACGGTGTGTTAATGCTAAAGATGACAAACCAAAATCAGTGATCTTAACAGAACGATTATGTCCTACCTGCTGTGAATATTATTCATGTATAATCTTTGTCAAATAATAAAATAGTCATTATTTCTTACAATCATTTCCTTGTTGATGTGTGTGTGAGTTCAGTCCCCCTCTATTATGTCCTTTCAGGAGAAACTAACTTAGAAAAAATACAGTCAAATGTCAGAGAAGCTATTGCAGAAAAATTTCCTCTCTACTGTCTTGGTTTCGGCTCTGATGTCAATTTTGAGTTTTTGGAGAAAATGTCGCTGCAGAATAACGGTGCGGCAAGACGAATTTATGAAGACTCTGATGCCGATTTACAGCTCAAGGTATCCTCCTCCATTTCACCCGTTATCCTTAAACCCACTCATTTACTTTGCTTTTACATTTAAAATGCATTCTGTATTAATTCCACATCAAACCGTATATCAACAGGGTTTCTATGAAGAAGTGGCCACTCCTTTGTTAACAGACGTGACAATGATCTATGTGGGTGGATCCAATCTAACCCAGACAAATTTCAGTCGGTATTACAACGGTTCTGAGATTGTTGTCGCCGGTGAGATCACCGACAACAACGTTGAAACCTTCACTCCCCAAGTCGTGGCTTATTCAGTAAGGTTCAGTTCACAATTACACTGTCCTACAAAGCTAAGACAACCATTAATACTAAATATTTTTGACAGACCAACAGAAGAGTGACATTTTCTAAGACAAGTAGTTCTACGGATCGTCCCCGTGAAACAGTGAGTGAAAACCTTGTGCAGAGGGTTTGGGCTTATCTCACGGTGAAACAGCTTCTGGACAGACAGTAAGTGAGACAAATCTCCTCCTCTGTCCTTATTTTGGTTATTTGTTCTTATATTGGAATCAGGATTTAGTTTCAGTTTATTTAAGTGTTTACTGCTGAAGAGGTGAAAAGTGAGAGAAGAAATAAATGACGGTGAAATTGTAACTGACTGAAATTATGTGAAATAATCTATTTGTTTTAAATATAACACAGTTGCTTTAAGCATGAGACTTAAAAACCGGTATGAGATACATATGGATCGACAGATGCTTTACAGTAGATGATTAGTATTTATTGCTGATTGATACTTTAGAAATGCTATAAATACATTAAGAGCAGAAAATCAGTGGTTTTACTTCATGTGAAGGCAAAATGCCATTTAACTTGTAATTCAAAATTAACTAATGAGCGGTAAGATTTTTTTTTCACTCATAATAAGCTCTGAAATTTTTATCATTATCATCTCTTTAACAATCCAAAAATATTTTCAAAGGGAAAACATTTTATTTCAGTGAAAGGAAATAAAAAAAAACTCATGAAAAAATTTGTTGCAAGGCCCTTTACTCTTTGTTATTCTGTTCAACTTTTAATTTAAACAATTTTGCATAAAAGTGGCCTCTGATGTTTTTGCTGCACTTTATGATATTGTCTAATTTGACAAGATGCTGTGATACAGGCTGCTGCTATCGGGACCTGAGAAAGAGAAAGTGAATAAAGAGGCGCTGGATTTGTCCCTGAAGTACAGCTTTGTTACTCCGCTCACATCCATGGTGGTCACCAAGCCTCAGGGGGAGGAATCCGTCCTCAACAAACCCAAAGAGGGGGAAACACCGCAGCTCAGAGGTTGTGCATTGTGTCTGAATCTTGTTTTTGCCAGATATGGCAAGGGATGGTTTGCAATGTTTAACACAGTCATTGACTAACGGTAAGCTAATAATCTGGAGTCCAAACTAATTCAGTACATTCATCTGAATGCAGTGAAGCGATGTAACATGGCTGTGCTTTTATATTGTGCAAATATCAGGAATATTGTTATTTTGGACATTAACAGGTTTGGGTTAAAGCCACAAACTAATTTAAAGTCTTCTTGGATACAAAAACAGTAGCTACACAAACATTACTGCAGATAACACCCCAATTTGTTCAGGTATCTCCCAATATGTCATTCTATGTTGCAAGAACAAGCCGACAAAAATTAAGTAAAATCATTTAATTTATTTGACTTGAAACAGGTAAAACTATTTAGAAAAATTCAAATTGAAAGCCATTAATAATGCTGCTGTGAAACAGCAACAGCTGCTAGTGACCTTTTAAATTAAAAACTTTATTTGTGTCTATACAAAATTATGAACATAAACGTAAAACATCACCTAGTGCAATAAATAATTACAATCAGGTGATAAAAACAAACTCCTGACAAATTATATTTCAAACATAAACGTAAAAGGGTCTAATTTAGTGAGTAATATGACAGAATGAACAGGGATACTGTTTAGGACCTCTTGTGCAGGCTTGTGGTTAAACACGACAAATATTTAGAAATTGTTACAAGTAAAACCACAATGTGTTACTGTTCACAACTAAAATCAATGTTGAAACCGCTGAGAAATATCAAGATTGATCTTTTCTGTTAACTCAAACAATGGAGGAGGTTTTACTCAAATTGTCATCAGGTGTTTATTATCCAGCGCTGAAATAACAGAAAGACGAGGTAAAATCATCAAGAATCTAAATTTTATACAAGATACTTTCAGCAGTTGTATTGCAGAAGCTTAAACGATGCACAGAACTACCATGAGCAGGTGTTGTTAACCTAGAACCTTTTTTTTTTTTTTTTTTTTTCCTGGGATCAGTCTCGTCTACAGAAAGTTTGTTCAGGCTAAACTGATTTCTGATTTGATTCAGGTAACAGTCATTATTTGTGAGAGATAATGTCTGCTTGAAAAACAGTCATGATCCAAAACAGTCAGACCCACAGAGCTGCTGCTGTTGGACACTGCTGACCGTGACATGTTATTAAAGATCTATTGTTCTCAGTATTTATTATTTTCCGGTTCTTTTTGGTGACTTTGGTACGATAGTTTCTAATGGATATAAATGAAAATCATTTTAATATTCTAATCCATTTCTTTCACAGGAGCTACAGCATCGTTTTCCAGATTTCCTCTTGGTCCTGGTGGGTTAAGTACAATACATGTGAATGTTGGAAGCAACAAAACACAGAACTTTATTATGAGCTAAAAAAAAACAAATTTAGGTTTAAATCAGTCGAAATGTGATAAAGAGTTTAAACATTATTTGAACAACTTTAAATGATCCAATTTACTTTATTTAAATTTATATAGTCAGTTTCCCTGTTTTGTCTTTTGACTTTACGTCCCTATTTGCAAATAACATTTTAATTTAGTTTTTAATTCTGAAAATATCTTTCAATGTTAAGTAAAAGGGTGTCAATTATCAAATCTATTTATTTTTCTTACTTCAACTTTAAAAGCTAATTTTTATAAACATTCTGAGAAAAGATAATGTTTTGCTTTTTCATTCTTTAAATAGATCTTGTGTGCAACATGATGCAAAAGAAAAAATATTCATGACTCTCAAAAGTTTTGAGTCACTTTTTAATCGCCTTATTTTTTTATATTCAATTTTCTTCAGTTAAAATAACATTCAATTATTTAAAAATACAGTCTAGGCATTGTTAATGTGGTAAATGATTATGAGAGCAGGAAATGCCTGTTTTTGTTTTTGCAATATCTTCATATATGTGCACTATGAACACAATATGAATTCTTAATACACATGAATTCTTCATATGGTTTTCGATTATATTTCTGACACTGGTTTTCTAAATAAAAAAAAACAATATTAAAAACTTTTTATCTCTAAGAACTTTGCTTTACTTTAATACTGTCCTCCTTTTATTTAACAGGAGCAGCGAAGGTCCTGTTAAGGACTTCTTCTGCAGGTTTGTGGTCGTCCTTTTTTCTCATTCCAGTTTCTCTCTTACTTCTCCTGTTGACGCCTTACTTTTGACTTTTTTGTTTTCCTTCTTAGTTAGAACAGGTTTTCGATTATGTTTCTAACACTGGTTTTCCAAATCCAAAAATTATTAAATACTAATTATTTCTAAGAACTCTGCTTTATTCTAATAACATCTTTATTTTTTTTAATAGTAATTGATCTTCTGCATGTTTGTGATTAAACATGCCACACATTTAAGAATTGTTACTGTTTACAAATAAAATCAATGTTGAAACCACTGAGAAATATCAAGATTGATATTTTCTGTAAAATCTCTTGACAACAGAAGAGATTTTACTCAAATTATCATCAGGTGTTTTTCGTCCTGTTCTGAAATGACTGTCAGAAAAGTAAAATCATCTAGGATTAGATTTTGTACAAGTTACTTTCAGAAGTTGTGTTGTAGAAGCTTAAAGGAAGCACACAACTATAACTGACCGGAGTAGGTGTTGATAATGTAGGACTACTGTTTTTGGTCTGAGGTCAATCCAGTAGTTTCAGACCCAGGGTGTTGGTACTGCTGGACCTCAGTTAAGTATTTGACACTTTGTTGCACTACATTGCCAAAAGTACTTGCTCCTAAATATTCCACAGTCAACTTATTGACCTTTTCTTTTATTGGGAGTTGGTTCGACATCAGGATTTCCCAGTCTGGGTGACCAACGGAGGACGCGCTTAGTAGGTACGATTTTGATAAATGTCTGCAACTGAATTGGACATTTGGAAATACATATAGTGTAAATACTTTTCTATACTTTCTTTTTTGGCTGCTCCATTATTTTAAATATGATCTTTGCTGTTAATGCTAAGAAGATTTTGTAAAGAAATGGCCAACTTTCACATTTTTTTTGCACATTTTTTAAAAGTGATGATTTTTACATATATATTTTTTTAATTGTCTCCATGTCGTAACCCACCAGGAGAATCGGGAACTCAAGGAAGACGATTGTCAGGAGACGGTATGTGTATGAGAAGATGCGTGACCTTAAATACAGGGAGATCCAGGCTCATGGCTTCAGACAGATAATCTGTGAAAAAAACCAAGCTTATTCCTCTCCCTCCCAGGGCTTCTATTGCCATCTGCAGAAATTCACCTCTCCTAATCAATATCAACCAAACAGAGCCACAAAATATTTTCACTCTTGACAGTTAAATCAATGTTAAAACTATACAATGTCAATTTAACGTCACCATGATTTATTTCTGATGTATTTATTTCTATGATAGGTTCTGGAATTGCCGTTGCTGGTACTGGTGCTGGATTTCCTGGTTTTGGTCCTCAAGGTTCTGCTGGTCTTCGACCACCACCTCGTCCTGGTTTTGGCCCCCCTTTTCTACCTATTCCTAGTTTTATTCCTCCACCTCCTCCTGGTTTTGGTCCTCCACCTCCTCCTGGTTTTAGTCCTCCACCTCCTCCTGGTTTTAGTCCTCCACCTCCTCCAGGTAAATTACATTTACATTATGACACGTAGCAACACAAGTGTGAAGTGAAAGAAAATAAATACAAATAAATTGGCCAGTAAGAAGATGCTTAAAGAAGGGTTAGGTTATAACACAATGTAGGAACATTGAGCTATCGAGCCAAATGGAATTGGCAAAAAATTCACTCTAGATGTGCAAATCTAGTAGAAACATATACTCAGATATCCTGGAAAAGCATCAACTTAGACAGAGCTAAATATGAAGGGGGATCACGATTTCAGATTTGCAAAATAAATAAAAAAAAAATCATTTGTGAATTTTCTTTCACCTCACAGTCATGCATGAAGCTGTGAGAAAATATCACATCAGATCACAAAGCATCATGAGGAATGTGGTTGTAATGTGACAAAATGTGGAAAAGCTCGGGAAGCCCACAGATTTGTTTAATATTCTCTCTGTCTCCCTATCAGCCAATGTCAGGCACCGATTTCTGGTTAAAACTGAGAATCACTCTGCCGCCCTTTGCTTTGACGTGCTTGGAACTCATGATCTTAAACTTTTTCATCATCCCAGCAAGAGTGAGTGTCATTTATTTTTGCCAGCATGCACCTGAAGAATCGGTACTCAAACAGTTTTTTAGTCTTTAACTGTCTCTGAGGTTTGATTTTTCATTTTTGATTTTTCATTTGTGATTCAGTGTTAACTTTCCACTTATTTCTTTCAAATCAGGGATGTACATGGATGGCGAGCTTAATCCAGTGACAAATGGGGGCTTCAAAAAGATTGTCATCCAAATTCAAAGTGACCATTATTTGGAGATCTACCCAGGGGGAATCACAATCCTGAAGGGAATGACTTTGGCTCAGCTCGCTGAACAGAATTTCATCCAAGCTGGAAGGTGACCATGAATGTACAAGTTTAAATGTTTTCAGAACCACTACTTGTGGTGTCCTTTAAATTAGCACAGCATTGCTCATGACTGATCTTATTATAGGCATATCTGGTTTTTGCCAAAAACTCAACAATTCTATATATTTTTATCACAAAGCTGCAGATTGATGTGTTTATTGTTGTTCGCCCAGATTGGTCCAACTTACTGGTTATTAGTTGAAGCATCGGAATGTAATTTGGTAGAGCGGCTTAACGAAGATCCTAAATGAACATGTTTATGTTTATGAACATTTCCATGCCAGACAATATAAAAACCTCCTTTTATTGGTTGAAATGTTTCATATAGGATATATGGAAAGCATGCAGGATATATGGAAAGCATGCATTTCATCTTCATTTTGGAAGATGAAACCCACCTTCCAAAAGGTGGGTTTCATCCCCACCTTTTGGAAGGTGTAGGAAGGAAAAGCACCCAAACATAAGATTTTGGGTGATTTTGTGATTTTCTCTTCCTCTTCTAGTTTTACAATCACTCCTGGAGGTCAAAAAACAGATATTTTAGCAGAAGACTTGCACATCGTTGTCTTAGTTCATCAGAGGGACGGCAACAAATTCCTTTGGCCTGTTTTAAAAAAGAGACCGTCTGACAGCAACATTGATGGGATTCTAGGTGAGAATCTTTACCCTTCTGTGTCAAATACAAATTTTTCCTTTGTTTAATAACTTTTTTTTTTTTCCAGCAGTTAATTTTATAAATGTTTCCTGCCATTTGGCTCTTTGAAATTACACCCCTGTAAATTTCTCATGATGCTTAAAGTGCCAAAGTTTTGACAACTTTGTGTTATTTTTGTTCTGGTTTTTGTAGCTTCAGCACCAGCTAATTTTACGGTGGTATCAGAACCACACCTATCAGTACTGAAGATCCCAGGCAGATCTGATAGTCAGGTGCTCAGGTAAGTTATTTTTAAATGTCTCTATTAGAGCAACAATCAGACTGTGTTTAAACTCCTGTTTTATTTTTCAGTTCATTTACAACTGACTACAGTGTTCCCTCTCCTGTGACTGTGCAGTGCTGGTACACAATGATTTCTCTTGTCCTAGGAAAACCTCTGGGTTTTTATGTTGTATCAATCAATGGATGAATTCAGTTCAGATCAGCTTATTTTGATAAATAATGTCGAACATTATTTTAGAAATAACCAAGATGTGAAGCAAAAAGTATCAAAAACATTACTATCTTCTGTTCCTATTGGTTAGACAGTGCAATGAAGAATATTGAATTTGTGTTATTATCGACCCCATAAATGACAAAAAGAAATTTAAACATTTCTAAAACATTACTAAAATGTAAAGGCTGATCGGGTCTGGTGGTGTGAGATCTTGTGACAATCGAACAGTGTTTTTCTGTAATTATGTTTCAGCCTCTTATTTTGAAGTATGAAAGGAAGTAGTTCTTAATTTGCTGTTTAATGCTGAAAGACTTTTTAATATTTGGCAATCAGCACATTTCATTCATTTATTTGAAATGATCTGTAAAGAAAAACTGAAGACAGAGAGAAAAGACACAAAGATTTGTTGGCACTGTGAGATAATGTGCTTTGCTAACCAATAAAGATACTAAAATTAGCTTCTGTTTCAAAGGTTCTTGAAGTTCTTAAAGACTGTTTCTTTACAAGTCTTTAATGCATTTGATAATTGGTACAAAATCTGTAATTCTTACACATAAAAAATAAGACTTTGATAAGTCAGAACATAAAAACAGTTTGCAGTTGAAGACACTTTTGTTCTGTGATCTGTGTTTATGTTGATTTTTATTATTATTATTTTTTGACATCACAAACACTTGATAATTTGATGAGCATGACATCTGCCTTTTTAAATCTGAACAATAATTTTATGGTGTGAGTCTAAGTCATTTTAAACACACTTTGTTCATGTTTGGTGAAACAAAACAAATATGGTTATTATTAGTTTTCAGTTTTCATGAAATGGAGAAACTAAAATATCGGCTGATTAAGGCTTTCATCCATATTTCTTTCTCTGGAACAGAGGATATAATCTCATATATGAAATAAAACATGAGATTGATAGAATTATTTGGGCTGAAAAAATGTGTTACATATCAGAAAAATACCAAATTGTGAAGTCAGCGTGAAACCAAGGCAAATGCATTTTAAAACATTTGTTTCTTCCGTCTCTTCTTTACCTTCTCCTCCTGCAGGTGGCGTCATGGCTCTGTTTATATATCACAGTCTGTGTTGACTGTGATGCATATACAGACAGACTGTTTATATATCACAGTACATAACGCCTTTATAGAAGAATTATATAATTTTATAAAAGTATATATAATGGAGAGGAAATGAATAGATATTCCTATACACAATATATATTACGATATTATGTCTACAAACCACTGATCTGTTTTGATCGCTGATAAATGTCCTTTGCTAAAAACAGCGTGAACTTTAAAGCAGTGGTCTAAAACTCCTCAGCGATCGGTATCCTGCAACTTTTAGATGTTTGTCTGCTTCAACTCTGGAAGAGCTCAGTAGAGTTTGAATACATCCTACTGAGGCAGTTTCACCATTTAATTCAAGAGACGACACATCTAAAAATGGGAGAACTCTGGACCTCGTTTGAAACCACTGCTTTAATTTGAGGCTTTATAGATGCGTTTTGTTTTTAAGACCTGATTTTTAACATGGTGTCTATCAACGTGTAGCTCTTTAGTCTTTAGTATCTTTCTGTCAATAAAAAATAAACCTCTTGATGTTTGAGATTTGCATATTCATGCCCAGATTTGTGAATTTGAATTTTAACTTTTATTTGGTCCTCTAGAGTTTTTAATCGGCAGTGAACTGGATTTAATAATCAGTGGTTTAAAAAGATTGCAATCCACGCTAGAACAAACTAACATGTTTTGATTGTCAAGCAAAGGACAGATTGTTATGCACCACCAAACAGCATCCATTCACTGCCTGGAGGCAACCAGTTTGACTTTGTCAATTACTGTGCAGGATCCTGATGCAAAGCTTTGTTTAGTCAACCAGTGTAATGTAATAAATGTAATGCCTGAAAGCTCTTAATTCAAAATATCTACTGATTCAGTTGTAACTCTTCTGAAAATCCAAAATCTTGTGAAAGTTTCCACTGACTCTTGCACAACGAAGAAACACTCATAGACTGAAATGAGACTGCTTACGTAAAGTCTGACTGCTCAGGTCTGAAGTGTAATTTAGTCTGGGAGAATGTGAAACACCCAGTTCTGTTACTGACATCAATCACCACATAGATTATTCCTGTCAAAGAGGATTGACTCACAGAAAGCGTCGTTCTGTTTACACCAGCTAATAAAGCTTTTATCTGACCCACCTCAACCGTGGAGTTGAGGTGGGTCTGGCACCTGGTCAGGCTAATAGAACATTTGGACCCTGTGGATTATAATAGTTGGCCATTGACTTATTCAGCTTGAAATCAAAAAAAGTTTTTTTTGGCACTTTCTGGTCATTTCTATGACTTTTGGTACAGGCTTGGTATTTAATTTTTATATGAGAATGCAAATGATTATTAAAGAACTATTTCAACATTATCAATCTTGTGCATTTCATAATATTCGTTACCAAAGCGGTGCTAGATCCACCCAGATATTTTGCACACAGCTAAATGGTTGCTATGGGAGATTAAAGGATTTCTCAAACATGCATGAAAGAATCAAGGCAACACTCCATGTATGTTTTTTGGTGAGGGGACAACATTATAGGTTGATGAAAAACTCAAAAAAGTCAATTTTACACTTCAGCATGGCGAGACATTTTGAACAATTTCAACCACGCGGGAGCATGAAATTTGGGTGGAAAAATTTAACTGGCCTGTATATTGTTGAATTTCGATCAGAGTGAAGCCAATGCCTCTCATCCAACATCAGTGTCTGACCTCACAAATCGGTTTCAGGAAGAACGGTCAGAAAAATCCCGTTTACAAACAACAACACAATGAGAAAATCCTTTCCAGAAGAGTTGATTCAGTTCAAAGGTGGGACAACAATATTTAAACGCTTTCAATAAATAAAATTATTTATCATCATGTGCTTTGTTTCAATTTTCTTGTGTCCTCTGCAGTCTTGCAACTGGTTCATCATTAAATCAACCAGATGCACAAACATTCAGAGTTCAATAAAGTTTTACTTTACAATTTACAATTTGTATTTTGTACATTTGAAAAGTGTTTTGAATGTTGATAGAGAGTAAATGTAGCCTTTCCTCATTCTCTTGTGACTCATCTGTCACAGACTACAATGATGCTACTTGGAAGAAAATCCCTTAACAGTTTCCCCATTTTTCCGTTTAATCTGTTTGCAAAGATCAAAATAAACAAGAAATGTCAAAATAACATGTGGCAAAGTATTTTTTTGTGAAGAATATGTAGAAATTTAAAGCCATAGAAGAATAAATAACAAACAGCTCAAACAAGACTATTCCTGCAGAAAGCCTTGACAAAGTCAGACATACAAGTAGCATTGAGGCATTTGTGTAATTTAGTCTGATTATTCCTCAGTTGCTGAGCTTCGCAATCTTGAAAGAATGCAGGAAATGCAACCTTGAACTACATGCAGCAAACAAGCTGTCAATCCACAGCCAAAAGTGAAAGCAAAGACACGTTTCTGAGAATAATGTGATGTTTGTTCTGAATTGAAATGCCTTCAGGCACATCTCTTTATGTCTAACAGAAATTCAAACAACGTAACGTTTGAACAGTCGCATGCAGCTTCTAGGTTGTGTTTTAGTTTGTTCTCCCGTTTGCTCTGAGGTAATAAAAACATCCTAAATGTACAGAGCCTTGGAAAAGTACTCATACCTCCCAAACCAGTTTTTACAATTTCTTTCAGTCACAAACTTGAACTCTTACCACTCTGAGATTTGAAGCAAAAGACCAACAGATACATTTGTTTTATTTTACAAAACAAACTGAAATGTGTGTTGTATTCTTCCACATTAGTCTGACACTGAAATAAAAAACAGAATAGGGGTCACCTGATTGGTAAGCAAAGACCTCATGTGTGAATTAATCTCGGTATTAGTTTAGATGTTCTATGAAGGTGTTAGACGTAGTTATAAATATCAATAAACAGCTTCATGAAGACCAAAAAGCACAGCAGACAGATTAAGGGATGAGGTTATAAAACAATATCCCAAGCTTGGAACATATGAAGTGGCACCACTGAATCCATCATCTGTAGGTGGAATAACCCTGATCCGTATGGAGAAGTCGCAAGAAAAAAAGCATTCCTACTGGAAAAAGGGCAAAAGAGATCATGTTTGCAGGCATAAACCAGTTATGTGTTGAAGTAAAGATGTGCAAAGAAGGGCTTTGGCGTGCGACCAAAATCACTCATCCATTCATGCACACATTCATGCACTGATGGCAGTAAGCTACATACATATATATATATATATATATATATATGTTTGAGAATTGAAGCCTTGAACGAAGTGTTATGCAAATAAAGGACTAAAGGACCTTTTGTCAAGATCTCTCAAACTGTAGGAGAGTTAGGGGGAACTTGTTATGCTACATTTCAAATTTTGCTCATGGTTGTCTAAACAAAGTAAATATCTTGTCTACAAGTTAGAAATTAAAAATCTGTACCCGCAGCACCCTGGCTGCCGTGAATATAAATAAATAAATAGATTAAAAACTAAACTTAATGTGTAGTTTTGACACCATCAAAACTACACATTAAGTATTTGCATGGCCATAGGAGGAGAGTATGTTGTGTTTGATTCAAAGTGGTCAGACCAGTTGAGCTCCTGTTGAAGACAGGTTCTTCTGAACAACCTTTGGCACACCTCCCAATCAGCAAACCGCCTCATACTTAGGCTCAAAGGTATGTGCTTTCTTAAGAATGAGGACAATAAACTTGTTTATCAGGAGACGGGTTACCAAGAGAGGAGGAAACAGACAAACCGCTGTTCACAAACCACCGATGA